>CM027862.1:23117670-24317670 GCA_016097605.1 Eucalyptus guilfoylei
TGCACTCATCATCATCATGCCATAGGTGCACACAACCATGCACTCATCAAACCATATGTGCATGATTTAATTTCCACTTTTATCTTTCAATTTGATCACCACATCTTTCATTCCCGGGATCAGTAATTGCATCCCACATTTTATCACTCGCACCCTAATCCAGGCATCGCGAGAAAACCTCCGGCACTCACCACCGGGCATCCGGCACCCCCACATTCCGGGCATCTCGCATCCCAAACTGGCATCACGAGGCATTCCCCGGGCACAAACCTCCGAGGCTTCCGGCACCCAACTATTCCGGCCATCCTAACACTCCCAAGGCATTATCAACTCACCTCCAACAGTTTCCTCATTCATCACAATTCATATTTGCCAATATATGGCTCACAATCAACATGGCACATGATGTATGACAACAAAGTCAAATTCAGCATTTGATTCTATATACAATGCCAATTTTCATCACATGCTCAGCAAGACTCAATCACCTCAATCAATATAATTAATAGGGCTCATCCAAAACAGAAACAATCATAAACTTCAGCATTCGAAATTCTCACAATCCAGCTTGCACAGTTTTAGAAAATATTTCCATTAAATACCCAAATGGTCTCTAAAAATTATGAAATTTGAACACGTGATAGTCAAGACATAATGGCAGATATTTCATGAATAACACTTTGCCAAAAGAGCTTCATATAAAATGATATGGTCCATGCATTGAAACTGATTAAGTCCAAACGCGTCAGATTATAGGGCTTTAGAAATATTTCCGATTAAATACCCTAATAACCTTCAAAATTCATGAAATTCGACTATGTGGTAGTCAAGACCCTAAGGTAGATTTTTCATGAAGACATCGAAGTCAGATTCGTCCTAGAAAATCAATTATGGACGGTTGAAGCCCCTGTTTCTAACACCGAACATTCCAGGTTTAGCCGTCTCCGAAAAATCACGATTTCACCTACTTATCTTCCATATTTTCCTCTGAATTTTTTATATGTTTTTCCTCAGGAGGTCTACTACAACTTTCATTAAGGGATCAAGGTGAGATTTTAACAAGAAAGTTACTTTACAGACCACGAAACCACTGAAAGTCATCACGACGAATTCCAGATCTAGTCTCTCCAAAGGAAAATCGTTTCACCAAGAAATACTTGTTCGTTTTATCTAAAATTTCAGTATGTTATTCTTCAAGATGTTCTCTACAACTTTCATGAAGAAGTCGAAGTGAAATTCTCAGTAAAAAGTTACATGCAACACACAAAACTACCAAGAGGTCGACAAAACAGTTTCAGATCTAGCGTTTTCGTAGAGGAAGGGTTTCACCCCTTAAAACTCAGCCATTTTGTCTCAATTTTAGTATGTTATACTTTAAGATGGTATCTACAACTTTCATGAAGAAGTCGAAGCCAAAATCCGACTCAAAACCCGCATGCAAGCCTCTACAACATTCTGGGTCAGGCGGTACACTCGAAAACAGAATGCTATTTCAAAAACAACACACTCAAGCTTCGGTTTCTCACACCCTAAACGTCCGAGATTCATCACCATTCAAACACACATGCTAGATACAACATGCAAGAGCAGAATATAGATCCCAACTTGCCTCTAAACCAAGCAAACAGCAAGCACAACGGCGGCAAACGACGGACGAGCGGCTTCCTTCTTCTTCGCGCGACCTCTTCCTCCTCTCTCTCGGTTTCCCTCACTCTCTCGGTAGCTCTCTCTCTCTTGGCACCTAGACCGACCACTCCTTGCCCCCCCCCCCCCCCTTTTCCTTTTGGTTTCAATAAAACCCTTTGCATGCTTCCATTTTTTGCATGGAGGGACACTTGTCCCTTAGAAGGAGACAAGTGTTTCCCTTGTTGAAGACACTTGGAGGAGGCCCATCCAACTCCTCTCCCCATCCATGCGGTCGACAGCCCAATGGGCTTCATGGGCCGCCCCTCTTGGCCCACTTTAGGCCAACACTCTTGGTCCTAAAGTCCAAACTTAAATGGCCCAAGTTTATTTTTAATAATACATCTTAATCCCACTCATACAAGGTACCAAATTACAAATTTAAATGGCCATAATACTTTGTAACATAGTTTAATAAAATCCAACTTATAAAATTCATGGCCAAAAACATAATTTCCTCATCAAATAAAATCATTGGTCTCACATGGACATAGGACGCGTTTCCAACAAAATAATTATCCATTTATATAAATACCAGATCATTCTTATTCACTTGGCCGTAAATCTTGAAATCATAAATCAATAAACTCCAACTTATAAATCACATGGCCATGAGTTATTTTTGGGATGCTACACCCTTTCCCTTTTTTACGATTTTTTGTTCTATTTTGAAATTTTTGCAGCACGTAGTATGTGCCTTTCTGTGTTAGTATTAAATGAAATTCTCCATCATCTTCAATCGATACCGTACGCCTCTATTCTCCACCTTCCAACCTCAAAATGACTTATGTCACCGTGAGGTCTCAAAACCCATTTTAGAGATGTCAAGCGGGCCAACCCCCGTGCAACATCGCCCAACCCACTAAGGGTCGAGCTTAGCATGAACCATTTTGTGGGTTGTGTGCCGAGTTGATTCAATTCATATTGGCTCATTTTTTTCATTTTTTGGTCAGGGGTCTATTTTGCAATTGGTTTTGGGCCCAAAAGGCCAAGCCTTTTGGGCCCATCATAAGTGGCCAATAGCCACTATAGAAGAAATCGAACGGGCCCAGGCCCAAAACATGAAGCGGCCCATGCCCAAGCACGGTTCACTCCACTTGTACAACACCTAGACGTTGGGAAAACTTCATGTGCATTTTAAATATGACAAAATATTCTATATAATATTTGAGTGTGGAGGCGGAAGGTTCTCTACATTCAAGTTCATATGCGAATGATGTCAACTACAAGACAATTTATGCAGTGCGCGTTCTCTCTTCTCTAGAAGAGCTACTCTCTCTCCTTAGGGCAGAGCTCCCTTCGTTCATTCAATGGCTGCTAGTACAAATCAACTTCTGAAACCACCATGATTCTGGCTTTGATGCTCACTCCAGATGGCGTTGAGAGCACTCCAGATCTGGTAAGTTGAATCCCAAACCCTAACCCTAACCATCTCTTGTCCGAGCTTCCCCCCTGTAACCCATCGATCCTTCCTCTTCGTAATCCAACGAATATCCCATCCCGCAACCCACAAGCCAGCTACAAACCAAAGCCTTCTTCACCAGCTACACCGTACTCTACATGCCTCTCTCCATAATCGATCGCAGTGTCATTCTCTGTTTTCCCAAACCAGTCCCATGTAGCCCCCTTCAATCTAATCCCAAACTGCTACCCACCATCACATATAGCACCAGTAAAACCGATTAATCCAACCTCTGTACCTCTGTGGATTACAATCACAGAAAGCGAGCCCCTACACAACAAAAAATGGAAGGAGAGCGTGAGAATGATTTAAGATTAGCAGCATTATGTAAAAGCCTAGGCTCTCTTTGGACAGAAAGTGATGTGGTTGAAGTCTCCACCGACATTCCTCCTACAAAAAGGCAAGAATGCAATCTTACTCTATTCGGTAAGTTGTTCTCTAAACCTAATGTTAATTTCCAAGCCTTTACTAACACGATGAAAAAGGCATGGAAAACAGAATCAGTTGCTTGTCTGCAAAAAGAACCAGGGTTATTCTCCTTTGTTTTCCAATCTGAAGAGGATAAAGAAAGAATTCTAAAAACAGGCCCGTGGTCTTTCGCAAGTAACCTTTTAGTTCTGAAGCAATGTGAGCCAGAAATACCAGAGCACTGTTATGAGTATTCTTGCTGCGCCTTTTGGGTTCATATAGGAGGGATTCCTCCAGGGTGGTTCAGAGAGGATGTGGTTGCTGACTTGGCTGAAAGATTGGGTCGAGTAGTAGAGATACAGATGGAGGCTAAAGGGAATGGTCCACACAAAGTAGGAAAGGTGAAAGTCGAGCTAGATTTGAATTCACCCTTGAAATCAGGAGCTATATTGAACATTGGGACTAAGAAGCTATGGGTAGAATTTAAGTATGAAAGACTCCCACATTACTGCTACTCATGTGGAAGAATTGGCCACTACGCCACTGATTGTGAGGAAATCCCTTATGATTAAACTAAATGGGCAGAAAATAAGGTAGGGAAATACGGACCTTGGTTAAAGGCGGAGGTACGTGACGATAGCCCTTATTGGGCAGCCTTCTATGGTAAATTAGAAACGAATTCAAAGGCCGATGAAGTTATCCCGGAAACGCCTGCAACAGAAAATGAAATGGAAAGGGGCGTGAGAGGTGAATCGGAGACACGGGCTGCTGTTATTCGCAACAAGAAAAGACAAGACTGTTATTCTTCTGAATGTACCCAGGAAGATGCGGTTATAGACCAAAGTAAAAAAAACAAAGGGAAACAGATCATGTGTTTAGATTATCCCAAATCAAACTTTCAGCCAGAAGACAGCAACAAAAAGAAACTTTTGAAGACCCAGAAATCTAAAAAACAGAGACGATCAGCAGAAAATGCCCTGATACTTGTTGATGATATGGAGCTATTGGACACCCCTGTCCAGATAGTGAAGGAAGGAAACGATTGGGCTTTGGTGGCTAGCCCTAATAAGCCACCGAAGACATCATGAAGATCATAAGTTGGAACTGTCAGGGGCTGGGCAATCCCCTGACGTTCCAGGAACTGAGAGCCTTAGTAGCTCTCGAAAGGCCCGCTATGGTTTTCTTAATGGAGACGAAGAACAAGGAGATGATGGTTGAGGGCGTGGTAAAATGCCTAAAATTTGCAAACAAATTTGTAAAGAACCCGGAAGGGATTGCAGGAGGCTTAGTACTAATGTGGAATGAAGAGGTGGAGACACGAGTGATTTCCAGCAACAACAACTTCATTGATGTTGAATGTTATGATCCGAATAGAGGCAGCAAGATGCGCATAACTTTTCTTTATGCTCCTACAAATTATGGGGAGAGAACTAATCTTATGGCATCAATTAAGGGACATTCAGGCACAAAACACACTTCCATGGATCTGTATGGGGGACTTCAACGAAATATTATACGCTTGGGAGAAGGTAGGAAAAAGGGCAGCCGATTATTACCGAATGGCAGCTTTTCGAGATCTATTGAATGACTGCTCCCTAATGGATATTGAAAGTAAAGGATGTGCATATACATGGGCCAACAACAGAGAAGGAGAGGAACTGGTTAAAAAAAGATTAGATCGCGTTCTATGTACCATGGAATGGCGAGTGACCTTCCCAGATGCTGAGGTTCAGGCTCTACCAGCTATTGGCTCAGATCACAGCCCACTCCTTATTGTGCTTCACCCTGAAAATCCGAAAAAGAAAAAACAATTCAGGTTCGAAGCATATTGGATGGAAGAAGAAGAATGTCGGGAGATTATCAAGCAAACATGGGATGGAAGTCTCTTAAATGAAAGCAGCTTCACAGCCAAAGTGCATAATGTGTCAAAACAACTTGAAAAGTGGAGCAAAAACAAGTTCCCAAATGCAGCCAAATGCATTAAAGAGTTAAAACGGCAGTTAACAGACCTAACAAATAGACATCCTGAAAGCTACAGCAAGAAGGAATACCAGCAGGCGGTGGATCAACTTGAAAAATTATGGCGACAGGAGGAAAAGTATTGGGGGCTTAGGGCGCGAATAAATTGGCTTCAATGGGGAGACAAAAACACAAAGTATTTCCACGCCACCACAGTGCAGAGAAGGCAGAGAAATAGAATAACCATGCTGAAGATAAACGATGACACTTGGTGTAGGGAGCAGAATGTGCTTAAGCAAAAAATTCTGGAATTCTATCAAACACTTTATGAAGCTGTGGGACCAAGGAACTTCCAACCGGTCCTAGACCAGTGCCCTAGCCCAGTAAATGAGGAAATGAACACACAAATGATGGCAAATGTGTCAATGGAAGAAGTCCAAGAAGCGGTGTTTCAATTGGGGGCACTCAAAGCTCCGGGTCCCGATGGGTTAAATGGACAATTTTATCAGCATTTCTGGGAGGAACTCAAAACTAAAGTCTTTCAATTAGTCTAGCGGTTCTTTGAAACAGGTACTTTCGACCCTACCCTAAACCAAACACATATTTCCCTCATCCCGAAAGTTAAAAATCCAGAAAGCATTACCCAATTCAGACCCATAAGCTTATGCAATTTCAGTTACAAAATCATAGCTAAAGTGCTGGTGAATAGATTAAAAAGATGGCTTCCAGAACTTATCACTTCAGAACAAAGTGCTTTTGTACAAGGGAGACAGATTCAAGACAACATCTTCATAGTTCAAGAAGTTATCCACCAGCTCAGAATTAAGAAGAGAAAAAAGAGGTTTCAAGAAATTCTGAAATTAGATATGCAAAAAGCGTATGATAGAGTGGAGTGGGACTTTCTGAATGCATGTTTGCTGAAAATGGGTTTTCATACAAAGTGGGTAGGGATGATAATGCATTGTGTTTCAACAGCAACTTTTAGCGTGAAAGTCAATGGGGAGCCTATGGAATATTTCGCACCTTCAAGGGGATTAAGGCAAGGAGATCCGTTATCACCTTATCTGTTTATTCTTGTGTCGAATGTGCTATCATGGTTAATGCATAAGGCTATGGCAGATGGGAGTCTAAAAGGGATAACACTGAATTCACACTGCCCTACTCTATCACATCTTCTTTTCGCCAATGACTCTATTTTCTTCTTGGATGGGACCTTATTAGAATGCCAAAACCTAACAGCAGTCCTTAAACAGTATTGTTTTGCCACGGGTCAAACAGTCAACCTAAACAAATCAGGTGTAAGCTTTAGCAGCGGCTGTCCTCTAAATCTTCAGAGGAATTTAGCTCAAGAACTTAGAGTCCCGATCATAGACAAGACAGGGAACTATCTCGGCATACCGACGGATTGGGGAAGGTCAAAAAAAGAGATGTTCGCCTGGATCCTAGCCAGAGTAAACATGAAGATGGCGGGTTGGAAAGAGAAACTTCTGTCCAAAGCAGGAAAAGAAACACTGATAAAAAGTGTAGTCCAAGCACTCCCTCAATATGCTATGTCGATATTTAAAATTCCCATCTCAATATGCAAATCGATTGAAAGGAGAATTGCTACCTTTTGGTGGAAGCAAAATGAAACCAACAGTGGATTGCATTGGAAGAAGTGGGAAGCTTTGAAAATGAGAAAGGATGAAGGAGGGCTTGGGTTTAGAGACTTAATAAACTTTAACAGAGCAATGCTGGGAAAACAGGCATGGAGGTTATCTCAATCACCCATAGCCTTATGGAGCAGAATCTTTAAAGGGGTTTATTTTCCAAATGGCGATATGTGGAAGGCAGGAAAAGGGTAGCGTCCCTCATGGGGGTGGCAAAGCATTCTGGTGGGGAGAGAAACTGTTGAAAAGGAGATCCAATGGCGAGTAGGTGATGGCAGGAAAATCAGTATACAGGAGGACAAATGGCTGGAATCTGGCGTGATAGGGGGCCCGGCTAACAGAGACGAACCCACAAGAGTTGCTGAACTGATAAATGACACAACCAGGGAGTGGAAAGAAGCAGAGGTCCAGCACCTCTTTGACAATAGAACAGCAAATGATATCCTCTCTATCCCGCTAAGTCCTAACCCGGAGGAAGATACTCTAGTATGGCAAGGCAACAAGGTGGGAAAGTACACGGTGAAAAGCGGATATAACAAAATATGTGCATACAACACAACAACAGACCAGCACAGAGCATCAACCTCATTTCAACCCCCCCGAACCTTATGGACAAAGATCTGGAAATTATCTATTCCCCCAAAGATGCGCATCTTTTTATGGAGTGTTTGTCATAATGCAATCCCCACAAGAGAGAATCTTTACAAGCGAAAGGTATTACCTCATCCCATTTGCACGCTCTGCAATAACCAAGTGGAGACTACCGAGCACCTGTTTCTTCTTTGCAAATGGACGAAGAAAATATGGACAGATCCACGGGTTAGAATCACGTGTGAACCTAATAATATATCCCGCTTTGATAAGTGGCTAATGGAAAGGTTTGAAGAACAAAGGAACATACCCGAGAAGCAGCTGCTGGTGATGATCCTCTGGTTTGTCTGGAAAGCCCGCAACAACTCGATTTTCAGAGCTCAAAAACTGGAACCGAACACTATTGTTGATCTGGTGGAAGCACATCTCGGAAATTTTAGCAGATGGCAGCAAAAAGAAGTTGCGGAAACTTCAAATCTGCACTCACCGAACCAGTGGAGACCACCGAAGGAAGGAAAGTTGAAGTTGAATGTTGACGGCTCATGGAAACAAGGTGAACAAACCGGATCAATCGCTAGAATATTGCGGGATCACACTGGGCAAGTGATCGATGGCTTCGTGCAGCAGGTTCGAGCTTCCTCCCCGATTCAAGTTGAAACCCTAGCGATTTTGCACGGGCTGAAGCTTCTGCAGTTCAGAGCAACTCCACATGAGGGAGGAACAGAACTCGGTAAAGTACAACAAAGTGAAGTGGAGTGCGAAACTGACTGCTTTACCGCACACCAAAGCATCCTGGGCTGGGCCGAGATTCCATGGCAGGTGAAGCCCATAATTGACCAATGTATAAGCCTGCTCTCTCGCTCAACATCAATGACGTTGGTTAATTGCTCACGGAATGCCAACAAAGCAGCTGATATGCTAGTGAAATTGCACCGAAAAGACTTACTACCTCAAAATTGGAAGTCCTTCCCTCCTCCAGCTCTCTCGGAGATTTTATGCTCGGAATCTTACCTATTATCTTCTTGTAAGTCTCGCTTTTCATGAATGAAAGTATCTATCATTCCCGACCAAAAAAAAAAAACTACAAGACAACTTTGTCAATGTAGGATTCCTCACTCTGTAAATAAAGAACAAAATATCTAGTGTAAAATGTTACCGTTAAGAGAATCTTTAGATTATAGCAAATAAGTAAGAAATTTGTGATAATTTAAAATGTATGAATGGATCGAATAGAATTTGAGCAACATAGAGAGCATGAGTTGAACTTTGACAGCCATTTCCCTCTCATTCGAAGTCTGATTAACTAGATTCTTGTGCCCATGAAAAGCTTGCGAGTTGAACTTTTTGGAAAATGCAGTCCAATTTCCATATAAACACGGGATCATGAATTTCCATGAATCAACCCTGATGGAAGGCCAAAGCAAAACGTCGTGATATCTCCCTCGAGAAAACTCCATTCAATATAATTCCCCCGGTCTTGTAAAACCCACGATCAGATCTACATTATCCAACACCTGTTCAGCAAATATCATGCGATCTAGCCGTACAATGTGGGTAAATTGGGAAATTTTGGAAAGCTCTCGCAGAGCGCGACCTAATTGTGCACTTCAATAGTGGTTTCCACGACATTGACTTTCACTCAAAATCCCGACAAAAAAGTTTGGTGTATACATTGCAGTCCAAATTTTGTGGCTTGGTTCAGTTTGTGCTGTTAAGAGTTTTTAGTTTGAAGCTTCCGTTCTGGGCTTTATCGAATCCAAAATCGGGAACTTGAAATTGGGGGAGCTGGTTCATCCATCTTTTGGTGAAATCGACTTAATAAGTACGAATCCCAACGCTATTTCTGTCAATTTGCGTGCTGGATTCCACCTAATCTCTCGCTTCTACATATCACATTTGTTCGTTAGAATAAAATATATTGCGTGCTGGATTCTACCTATTTCGGTCGATGTACTCGGCCTTGATTGTGTTTTATTCAAGTATTGTTCATCCAACTCATCTAACATTGACATCCAACTCTTCCTTATTGCTCTTTTCATCATCAATTCATGAGACTCAATCTCCAAGAACATATTGAGTCTCATTTCATTCATGCAGTAAATTACAAGAGGGTTTCATCAACATCCACAATTGTTTACAAATGGTAGCCCATTAAATCTTTTCTTTATTTTTATCGAAATATTATCTTACATCGCTTGAAGACAGATCCTATATACTAACTTCTATTCATATGATCTCCATTTGCCTATTGATTTAAGTTTTTGGATTGGACTTCTAACATGATATCACATCTATCAAATTCCACGCAAGTCTTATATGTTCTTTATTACTAGATTCCCACTTGCACGTACAAAGAGCTAACTCAAATAGAAAGCACTCACAGCCTAATTTGACGAAAACTTACGACTATATAAAATGTGTTAAGGCACTTTCTGTCCCTCTATATCAAAGTCACCATTTTATTGTACCTGTCATTTATAATTCCAGTGTAATTTACATATACATCTTCTTCAAATCCTCTAAAGAGCATTCTTGAACATTTTGCAAATAATATACTCTAATGTAAAATATGTAAAGTCATCTAAAAGGGATTTTTGAATGTGGACATGCAATCGAAACTATTAAAAGCTCTTGAAAATCAATTGTTTATGTAGCCACCATAATTCTAAAAGATTATGATTTACTGATAAATATGTCCATGAGTGGAATTGTTGGCCAAATTAAGATAGCGGTAGTAAATGAACTCAGATTATTTTTTAAAGCATATTTCCATGGGATTAACGAAAAAATTTAATAATGTCACTTTATCAAGAATAATGTCCATCCATTAATATTATATCACTCGATGATATGTAATCATGAAACATTAAATATTCTAAATTTGCATATCCAAAATATTAGTGAAATGATTAGAAAAAATTTACATGATGAGTTAAATTAATTATTTACAATGACCCAATGAACCGCTATGTTACGCAATTCAATCAATGAAGTGTTATGTTGGATTTCAATTAAATACAAAGAGTTTCTATTTCCTTGTCAATTACTGTTTGATTACTTAAAAATGTGGAACTATTCTATATAATTTCAGTTATACACGACAAGTTAACGCATAGTCGCACGGGTCAAATAGCTAGTTAAATAACTTGGCAGTACATGAAAATCATGGCATGCAGCAACGACACACTTGCTCCTGAAAACACTGATGATTGAATGCACATTAATCACGGGTTCAACAGAATTTATCATTTAGTGGTCAAAGTCAAGCACATTTGACAACAACTCTCATTGATTGCATTTTCTGCCTTCATGTACCCTTAGGTTCACCATGAACAACACCTTACTCCAAAAGAAAGCATCCCAATCTGTGCTGTGCCCCATTTCATTCCTCCCAACGATGGAAAACTTCTCAGTCTCAAACCTTCTGAAGCTGATGCCGCTACTCATCGTGCTCGTGCTTGTGATTCCGAAAGGAAATGTTTCCGCAACAAAGAAAGTCGTTCGAGTCCAAAACGATCTGGGCGAAGTTACTCTGATGGTGCATTGCAGATCCAAAGATGACGACACCGGTGTGCACTACCTTTCCAATGGGAACTACACTACGTGGCCATTCGGTGACAGCCTGATCCGCACGATCTTCTGGTGCACCATCAAGTGGAACGGTGAAAAAGAAGATTTCACGGTTTATGATTCGCTGAGGGATAGGGTTCGATGTGGGCTCAAGTGCTGGTGGAGCATAAGGCCGGACGGAGCCTACTCTTTTAACGAAAAGACACAGAAATATGAAAAGCTGTATGCCTGGTAAAACTAGGAAGCTAAATTTGGAAAGAGAAATTATCTAAACTATTGTGTTGAAAAGAAGATGCTATTTGAATAAATTTACATCTGTCTCCATTATTTCTCTCTCCGCATCTTTTTCTACATACACTAATTCAAAGTTCGAGTTAGCGTGCAATTTCAAAATTGTATGCATCGTCAACAAATAATGCATATAATTTATTTGTGAAACTTTTCGCCTTAGTTGCAAATTGGAGTGACACTGATCATCTAGAGACAATGCATGAAGATTTAGCCAAATAAATAGGCTAAATCGATATTTTGGCAAGTTGGATTTTGGTTAATGATGCAAATAATCATCTATCTCAGTTCACATTTGGATTACAATTAAATACCAAGAGTTTCTATTTCTTTGTGAATTACTGTTTTTTTTTGGTCGAAAGCACCGCTTGTATTCAAGACAACGGAAATTTACAACCTGAAGATAAAGCATCTGCATAAACTAAATCAACCATTACAAGTGGAGGATATAGTATCCAGTTTTGGACCGAATCTGAGGTTTGGGCCTTCGCAGCCCAGTCGGTAACCATGTTAGCTTCACGCCGATAGTGCTGCAACTTTAGGTTAGAAAATCTGGAAAGCCAAATGACAGCCTCGGTGAATTACTGTTTGATTACTTGGAAATGTAGAACTATTCTATATAATTTCAGTCATACAAGAAAAATTTACGCAGAGTCTCGCCGGTCAAATAGGTAGTTTATATAACTTGGCAGTACGTGAAAATCTTGGCATGCAGCAACGACACATTGCTCCTGAAAACACTGATGATTGAATGCACATTAATCACCGATTCAACAGAATTTATCATTTAGTGGTCAAAGTCAAGAACATTTTCTCTAATTGACAACAACCCTCATTGATTGCATTTTCTGCCTTCATGTACTCGTAGGTTCACCATCTGTGTTGTGTCCCATTTCATTCCTCTCAACGAAGGAAAACTTCTCAAACGATTGATGCCAACGATCGGCGAGAGTGAGCCTCATCAGTGGATCAGTGAGCTCGACCTTGCCAATGGCTATTAAGCTCACTCGAGAGGTTGAGTTCGCCCTTGCCTAGGGACAGCAAGGCGAGCTCGCCACTAGCCTGTCGCCATAGTTCGGCGATCGGCCCTCCCTTTTGGCCATTTACCGGAAGAAGGAGGAAGAAGAAAAAAATAGAGAAAATTTTTTTAAAAAAAAATTCAAAAAAATTCAAAAATAAATAATTCAAAAAATAAAATATTATTACCAAATTATGGTCGGTGGTTGCCGACTTCCACATCAGCGACAGTTGACCAAATTTGACCGAATGAATTGAATTGGTACAATTACAAAATATTTATGATTCAATTGATCAAAAAACTAACTTTAGGACTGAATAGGCGTAATTGCAATAGATTTAGAACTTTTTTGGTAACTTTCCCTATTAATCCTTGAATTAGAAATATTTAAAAAGAATTATATAGATTTAGGATGAACCGTAACCTCTTTAATGACTTAGGAAAGATGCACCGGCAGGAAAGTGATTAGTAGCTTCTAAAGATGCATGGAGTAAACTAAACTATGACCTTTACACCACAAATCTTGCCCGGCATGACATAGAAGCCAGCGGAACCAATTAGCCACTTGGGTAGAAAGTTCTTATCCATAAGCGAATTTGTTTCTGTGTATACTTGATAATTTATTGGGTCTCTTAATTACATTTTATTTGTTTAACAAGTACAAATTTCTTGATACCAGGCTTAAAATTTAAGCCAAAACATTAAAAAGGTAATGGCTCAGATTAGGCCATGACAGTACATTTGATCCTTAAAAGTCATTGATAGATGCCTAAATAAGCTTGTAGACCATAGAGGTCATAAAAATACACTTAGCTCAAGAAAGCTATTGATGGAATATCTGAAGAGCTTGTTGGTCGTGAGATTAGAATAGATAGAGTTTAAGTGGAGTCATGACACGTGGGGGTGATTGATTGACTCGAAACATGAAAGAAAGTTGAAGTCTAAGTCTATAAGGATCTAACTACCAGTAAATAACTATAACTAAAGGATCGAAACTTACAAATCATCCCTAAAGTAGCACGACAAAGCCCAAAGTAATGTCTCTTACAAGTTGAGAGTTATTTAGAGATTCTTGCAGAAGAACATCAAGATGTATAACAGAATCATTCATTAAAGATAAAAGAAAAATAAAAAGTTCACATGCTTATCAACACACACATATCTCTCAAGACTTGTCAACACTCTGAATAAGAATTATACCGTATCGATCGAGAAGTCCATCAGGTTTTGAAGATCATTCAATATCAGATTAGACCTTTGCTTGGGTTTTGAATTTCAAATTTGGATAAGATTAGATTTCTTGAGTTCAGTATTTGTTCTTGAGTATAAAAGCTTTTCAGTAGGTCTTGTAATCCCTTTCATTTTCTCTACCAATCTATTGATTTCCTTCGAGAAGTTTATTCTTCAATTCCAATTACCGAGCATGGGTAATATATAAGATTGTAAGCCATATGTTCTAATTCTTTGCAATTTCCTTTACCTTCAATTTACTATTTGTGCATTGCTTTAGTAATTCAAATTCCATAAAGTTATTGAGGCTTCAAGGCATACTAGGGTCCACCTGCTTTTGATTGGAAGTTAAATTTGGCAATTTAGTTGGCCCATTGATCATCCTTGACTAAGCTTTAATCATTGAAACCATTGAGTTTTCGACGGCCACGACCTGACAAAAACACACCTAACAAGATTAAATAAAAGTGATAATCAAATGGAGTCCTGAAATGAGGCATTTTTCTAAAAAAGTTCCTAGAGGACTGTCTCAAATAAGGCCCTAGACTGGGCAACTCAGTCTCAAAACATATCTAAAGCTCACTGCTTGGTCAAATCTTCATCTGTTAGCAAACTCGTGCACCTGACATGCCACTTTGCAAGCCATGGTCGGTGGCATTTTCATCCGAGACCTTTTTTTGTTTAAATTTTCTTTCTGTTTTCGTTTTTTTCCCTTTCTTCTGTTCATCTTCTTCTTCCTTCTTTTCATTTCCCCACTTTCCAAACCTGCGCCTCCTCCATTCTACTTCGAATTGACATCTCGTAGCCAATCTTCAAGCTCACCAACTATTTGGAGGATTTCGAGGAGACAATGGTGAGGAGGAGGAAGGCGAGCAAGCAGAGAGCGGTGGGGACAACATCCACAAAGTTAAAAGATGGTGAAAATTGAAGGCAAATGAGGAAATTACAAAGGATGAGAGCTCGAAACTCAAGTGACCATGCTGCCATGGCCGAGAGTGAGAGAAGCTCATGGCCTCCGATGAGAGGAGCTAGAGAGCCACAAATGAGAAGAGCAGGAGCGGCCTTAGTTGTTGTTAGAGTAATTAAATATTATACAACACCTTCATCTACTAACTTAAATTTAGAAGTTTGTGGTAATCTCACAAAATCTCACGTGGTATCAAAGCAAGAAGTCTTAAGTTCAAATCTTTCTAGGCCCTCATTTGTCTCCCTAGTGAAATATTTATATGCTTCGTATTAGGCAAAAAAAAACTAAACTAAGCGTGAGGCGAAGTATTAATGTAATTAAATATTAAACCACAGCCATGATCACGAGTGAGAAGAGAGAGAGAGAGAGGCCATGGCCACCAGCTCGGAGATCTAGCTGCCATAATCAAGAGCTCAAAGCTCAAGCCCATCACCATGGCTAAGAGCTTGGAGATATGCGGGCATGGCCATGAGTGAGGAGAGGTTGAATTGTGATTGGCATCGTTGAGCTAACACTCGATGGATGAGCGGTCTTAGGTGAATCGGGAACAGAGACTTACCAGTGATTTCGTGATGCTGAGCAAACATCGTGCATTGAAAGTGGCTCGGCACGGGTGCAAAAGGAAGAAGAAAAAGAGAGAAAAAGAAGAAAGTGAAGAAAAAAAAAGAAAAAAAAAAGTGTCCTTGGACGAAATATCCCTCACTAGTGTGACTTTTGAAGTGGTATGTGAGATGCACGTGCATGCCAGTCGAATATTAGGCAAGCTGCTGAGGTAAGGATATGTTTTGAGACTAAGATGCTTACTTTGGAATCTTTTTTGAGACAAGGTGCACTCTAGAGACTCTTTGAAGCCAGACTCTTTAGGGACATATTTGAGACATAGTCCGCTCTAAAAACTCTTTTGAACTGTCCTATTTTAGGGCCTTCTTTGACATCTATGCTGAATAAAAAGTTCAAAACTACGGCATGACATTTTAGTGTTAATGAATTCTGACTCTTGTGACACCCAGGCCACTTACGTAAGCGCTGCAAAACTTCTTGAACTTCAGACTACCTGCATGCATGAATTATGATGACCCAGAGAACTCTATACTAAATTGCCTCGAACGAGTGGTCATGTTACAAAGTTCTTCTGCACAGGCAAATTAACATATTTTCATCTACTGATCCTTCTGACCATAAGCAACAGATGGGGGAGAGAGAGAGAGAGAGAGTACGTCTTCCAGTTCAGTACGATTGAATAGAGACTACGGAATTTTGTTTATGAGCCTCTAAAATTGCCGTGGTAAATAGAATTAGGCTCAGAGAAATGAGGTTGAGGTACATGCTCGAGCACCAAAGGGGCATGCGTTAAGTTCGGGGAGATGGAAAAGCGAAAAACGGTACTTTAAATATTGTTAGGACAGCCTGAACAGAAATCAATGATTCCGGCAAACTCGGATTGATGGTCGTAGCAGATAATTGAGGATCCGTGAGCACCATTAGAACCATTCTTGTGAAAAAGAGGAAGAACTCCATGCAGGGAATTACTTAATGTTAACATCTGCAAGCATGAACAGTCCACAAAGACACAGAGTAGAATCTGTCGATGCAGTACACTGACAGTTTCTTCTGAACTGGTTAATACTTGTTGAAGCCGACTTAATCTTAAGCCTCAAATCTTCTGGGTCCATGAAAATTGTTTCAACTTTCACTTAGAAAGTAAAGATTTTGAGTACGTTGTTCATAACTAAAACGATTTCGCAAGCACCTGGGTTTTGAGTTTGGTAAAAATGAAACAAGTCAACGACACCTAAAATCAACAGAAATGGGAACACAGTCGGTGCTTGGAGCTTAAACTATACATACGCACACACCCACCTACCCAACACACATATACACGCACATTCACTTTGATCTGCAAGACAGGATGCGCTTGTCGTTGCCTCAGCTGAGCACGAGGTGCTTCGTTCCGCTCGAACACATCATCAAAGGACTCAAGAGTCATTGCCAACTTTCTCATTATGACTGAAGCGTGGTGGCACCATCACCATCTGCTTCTTAGTGCTCTTCTTGCTGAGGCACCGATGAAGAAACACAGGAGTCGAAGTGAAGCACTTGACCTGGAAATACTTGATCAGGAAAGGGACACTCGATCCAATGATACACACGGCAATTGCCAACCACTTGGCGTCGATCGATATGACGCTGTACAGCCCCGTCATGTAGGCCACCATGGTCCCTCCGAGGGCGAGGTAGAGTAGCTTCTTGCTGTACACGATGGCACTCTTCAAGAATGTCTCGTCACTGAGCATCGCTGAGATCAAGATAAATATGACCGTCAGGGAAGTAGAGACGGCGAGGACGTCCGCTAGGATGAAGACCTTGAATGCAGGTTGATTAATGAGGACGGCCATGTGACAAATTCAACTCTCTCGACATGCTCTAACACGCAAGTTTGGAATTCCGACATGCCATTCCAATATATACAGAGTCAATTTTAAAAAATTTCAATAAATAAGGGGTTAAAATGTAAATATGTAAAAAAATTAATAAAAATAATAAAGAGGAAAAGAGTTCTTGTTATATTTTATGGTGAAATGTCAATTGTTTTTTATGCATTAATAGGATGGAATGTAGTTGAATTTGCCAAATTAAAATAATTAATGATATTAACAAATGATGGATTAATATTTTTAGTGTAAATTCATTTTAGACTCCTTTTTTATTATTTATTTATTTGTGGATTTGAATTAAATTGCTTTGATTAAAATGATCATAAAAATGATAATTGATCAATATATATTTAATATACAACGTGTCCAACATGTCGGAATTCTTTAGTTTTTTAGAAATGACGTGTTAACGTGTCGTGTTATGTCACGTGTCGGTATTGGTGCTACTTAACTCCCAAGTGTGGCATTGGGCATTCAATTTTCATTCAATTAATTGTACGCAAATTATATATAAGGAATCACCACTAACCTATTGAGATTGGCTAAAAACCAAGTGAGACATAAGAGAAATATCTCACTTTCCGCACAACTAGAGATCTTGGAAATGGGGACTTGATTACACTAGTTCTAAAACTAGTGCAATTTTGGTACCTCAACTTGATTATGTGCCAACCAAAATGCCAATGTATCCTATTGAAACTTTTAAGATTCATCATAACCATTCTAAAAAAGAAAAAAAAAAGACATCCAATAAATTAAAACTACACAAGCAAGTGTAATCAAATTGAAGTGCACAAGCAGTGACCTAAGCATCGTCTCTAAAAAAAAGAATGTAATGCAAAATAACCCTCATTGTAAAGCTTCAAGTGCATATTCAATTTTGGGTTTCATTTTGTCTAAATCTAAAATGTTTATTAAAAGATCTAAGCCAAGTGAATTCTCATTATTCTAGCTTTTTTCGCATATTTACATTTTTCTGATTTTTTTTTCTAGCTTCTTATGAATTTTCTAAATTTTTATGAATTTTATAATTTTTTGTTCTACAAAAATGGGACTCCAATCGGGTCAGGAGACCCAATCCGACTCGATGGTCTGACCCAAACTGATTTCAGGGCTAAGTCCGAGTATGGCCTGCATCTTGACTCTAATGGGTTTGGGCTACTAGAATAATTCAAGCCTAATTCTATTTAAGTTAAGTTAAGCGCAACTTGGCTAGAACAACAACAAGCCATATCTCTCAAAAAGTTATCCCAAGCCTGTCTTCTATTAAAATTCAACCAGCCCAGATTCACAAAGCCTTTAACCCGTATATATTTTTTATTATTGGCCTAGCCCTATGCAGCTTACTCACGCGCTCGGCCCAGCCCCAAGCCCACGGCCTTAGACCCACCTTCCATTATAATCTTTTTTTTTTCTTTTGTTTCTTTTTATTACCTTTTTTATTATTATATTTTTTTATATATATTTTTCTAATTTCTCATCCCCTATAATAGTGGGGTCACCTGTTCGGTTCTATTTAGGTTTTCAAGAAATCTAAACCAAACCAAATCCAACCGGAATCAAATAAGAACCGAATTGAAAACTCGGTTCAATTCGATTCAATTTTTGGTTCCATTTTTTTGTCTTGTTTATTGGAACTGAACTAAATAAAGGCGAGAAAGAAGAGAAATTTTAAGTTGGGTGTTCAATTTTTGTTAATAATTTCGATTCAACTTGGTCAATTGAATCCAACCTAAAATGCATGAAATTTCAGTCTAGTTCGATTTCGATTTCAGTTTGGTTTTGACACCCCTACCCTATAGATCATAAGGGTGATCGGTTCTCAATCCGATCCGATTCCACCCAAGGACTAGGAGCTAGACTAGGAGGACCGATTCCCATTTTTAGGACCGTGGATCAGATCGACTAGTCCTAGAACTGAGAATTAGATGGGACCAACTAATCCAGTCCGGTCTAGTCTGGTTCCAATGGACCATCACTAATTTTCATTTCACTGAACAAAAATGGATACACGTCCCTTAGTAATGACCAGCAAAATAATGCCCAAGCTTCTAGTATAGTCAAGTTTGCTTATCCACTTTGTGACAGCTAAGTAACCAGCAAAGTGACATCTTATTAAAAAATACATATCTACTTTGTGGAGACAAAATCCTGCATCATATCCTATGTGCATTCACTGTTATGAAACAAAAAAAAAAGCTAAAGATCCACACAAATTTGGAATATCAGAGAAGTTTTTCTTTCCAAACATACTTCACACACTCACCTTCATTCTCGTGAGCACAAATATTTTAGAAAGGCAGAAAAAGAAAAAAAATCCCAAGTCAACAAAAGTTCGACACACAGTTCAGCCATTATTCAATACCATCCATTAGGAATCATAACTAACCTAGAACAAACTCTCCATGGAGCAAAAAACAAAATTAGATTCTACAATTAGCACAAGAGAAAGACATTCAACATTAAACTGCCAAACTTCACACATCTCATCGAATCACTCGATGTTGCATGTCCCGAGGGGAATTGATTCTTTGATCAAGTAAACAAAATATGATCAAAGCCGAGAGCCCAAAAGCCACGGCTAAACTTGCTAATAGTCTTGTAATAATCTATATGATAACTCAACATTAGTTTTAAACTAGAATTACTTTTAATTAAACTCAAATAATTAATCAAAAATCTCACCACATATATTTCTTCCACTTGAACTTGCAAACTCTATTTATTAGTAAGCTCGAGTGAACGTCATTCATATCTAACAAAAACAAAATATTAAATAAATTATTCACTTATTATATATACAAAATAATTACAAGATGAAAAGATACATTAATGACTTACCCCATTCAAATCTTTCCATATTCTCAATGCACTCTTCAACATTAATCAGCATGATAACCTCTCTTAATCAATATTAAGTGTAAATCAAAGCTTCCACTACTGTATGAGTTAAAGAACTTTGAAAGCCATCAAGCACATGACCGGATATACTGAAAGTCAACTCCGAAGCAACAATTGTTACAAGAATAGATAAAATATCTCGAGCCATCAAAGAAAAGATTTTAAACTTTTGCCCAGCAATTTTCCACCACATCAATAAATCAAGATCAAAACTTTCTTCGCATTTGGTTTTAAGATACTTATCGAGTTCAAATAGCTTACCTGCGGACACTTTTTTCTCCTCATGAAGAAAAATATCAAATGCCTTGTCCAAATTAAAATCCTTAGCCAAATGAAGATCATCCTTCTTACCCTCCTCATAGCTATTAGAATCCCAACTACTATCAATATTAATCCAAAGTTGACTACCCAAATTTCTATCACAAGAAGTAAGATAAGATTTCTCACAAAAATAAAACAATTGTCAAAGGATAATCCTCACCTTATCATACATTTCATCAACTTTTGCACTATCATCATAGATTAGTCTATAAAAATTCTGCACATAACTCATCTTTCTTATTGGATCCAATATTATCGCTATCAACACTATCATATTCATTTTTTCAAAACTTCCATGTATTTGTCAAATTTCTCATTCATCTTTGCACCTATAACTTTCAAACTAAGATCCGAAACATTTTCCGCTTGTTTCAAAGTCATATATAAAGTAGTTATCTCATTAAAATAATCATTCATAGTGATATATAGAGTCTCGGATATCTTGTTGGTGGCATTATAAAACTTTTTTAAAAATACTGAAAGAATTATGGCATATTCCCAATATTCATGTTGAGGAGTGTCATAGTCAAGCTCAGTTAAGAAAGAATGATAATCTTCTTCCATTATTTCAAAAGCTTTTTTGAATTTTAAGGTAATGTCCAACATAAGGTAAATAGAGCTTCACCTAGTTGTGATATCAAGACAAACTGAACTCTTATAAGTGATTATTGCACTCTCAATTCAACCTTGGAATATTTTAACTATCATGGGAGAACTTCTCACATATTTAACAACATTTCAAATACTTGTAATAGAATCACATACCTCGGCCAATCCATCCCTCACAGTCAAGTTTAAAATATGAGCCGCGCACCTCATGTGTAAAACATCACCTTCTAAGATCAATAACATATCTCTTGATAATTTTTCTTTTAAAAAACCAATTGTAACATCATTAAAAGTAGTATTATCCACAATGATTGTATACACTTTTTTCTCTATTCCCCATTCATAGATGCATTTCTCAACTATTTTCCCAATATCATTGCCCTTGTGACTAGATATTACCAAAAAATTGATTATTTTTTTGTGCAATTTCCAGTCGTCATCAATAAAATGTGCAATGAGACATAAATAATTCAAATTCAGGATGGAACTCCATGTATTGATAGTGAGTGCAACCCTAGACTTAAACTTGTGAAAGTAAATCTTCAAACTTGTTTTCTCATAAAGATATAACTTCATGCAATCTCTAACTACTATAAATCGTGAGGTGTGATGGAAGAGGGTTGTAACTTATCAATAAAATCACGGAATCCAACGTACCTAACCATCGAAAAAGGTTGTTCATCTATTATGATCATTCAAACAAGTATTTGCCTACAACGATATTGATCGAATTTCCATGTCAATAAGAGATTTGCACTATCACCAGTACTAGTATGCTAAATTGTCATCTCCTGTACTTTATGTGCGGGAAATTTTATTTTATTTTTGCCATTTATCTATGTTGCTAGGATACTTGTTGCATATTTTCAAGTGTTTCAATATAGCAAAAATACCATTATCAATAGAGTACATATACTTGGCCCCAAAATAATTGTAAATCACCTCAGTTTTCCCATTCTCAATTTTGCCCTTACGAAAATAAAGCAAGATTGTTGATATTCGTTTACTAGAAATGGGAGGACAAGTATTAATACCTTATTTGTGTTGGATGCCACTTTGAGGTTTACAATTTCTTCATCTACATGTTCTAGTGAGTCCATCATAGAATTCATATCATCATTTGATTGATCCACTTCCATTGACATATAAATAGATTGCCTGAATCAAACAAAACATTATAATGAGCCATCAAACCATCATATTCATTTACATCAATAAGGATACTAAAGATATAATTGCAACCTTATGTCTTACTGTCATGTCCATATTCACCATTAAACTATACCTTCTAAAACAGATACTAAAAAATTAAACAGATAAAAAGTTGTAACTCGAGCAAGTGCAGATTTCCAGCAGCCAAAATGATACATTTTCCTTCCAAAATGGACCATAAACAGATTAAAAATAGAATTTCATATGCTTAAAATAATCGAATAAAGAATACTAATGAAAAAGGACTGAACAAACAGTCCAAAACTACAACTCCTCCAACATAAACTCGCTCAAAAAAAGGAAAATTGAAGACTTTCACCAATTGATAACTAGTCAAAGCTAACAAGAGATTCCAATCAAAATCCTTGAATCGAAATACCATTTGTAATTTGCATTAGCTTCCTAAATCAATCAATCAATTGTCAATTTTCACAGCTTGTGGAGAAAGAGAAAAGGTACCGATTTTAATGACGGGGCACTTCTTGGGCTTGCACCTGTCGAAGCTCACTATAGTGAAACGTGAGCTGATCCACAAGTAGTTAAAGATTAGATCTTATGAGCCTCTCTAGCAGTGCAAAACTACAACTCCTCCAACACAAACTCGCTCGAAAAAGCAAGAGATTCTAATCAAATTCTAGCCAATGAGAGTAGGAAAGGCGTCAGAGTCGAGCGAGGTGGGAGACGAGGCCACGAGAGGGAAAGGCGTCGGTGTCTTGCGAGGTGAGATGTGAGGCCGCAAGAGGGAAAGGTGTCGACGTCGAGACTTAAGCAACTCGATTGAAGCAAGGTGTGAGGTGAGGCTGCAACTATGGGAGGCTGCAATTTATTGCTACAAGCTTCGCACAACCCATCAATAGACATGTCTAGACACCGAACAACCAAGCAAACTCCAACGAGATTGTAGCAATTATAGCAAGTGAGATCGCATTGAAATGAACGCTAAGAAAGACGGCAATCTAAAACCAATGGAAGCAAAGACGAGAAACTCACCTGTGTCAAACTCATCAATCAAACCTCACTTCGAAGAGTAGAAATGCATAGATCTTTGGTGGAGCGAAGTGGGAAGAGAGCCAAGCGTCAAAGCAAGGCATGAGGCGAGGTGTCATGGAAGCAAGAGGGGTTAGGGTTATGAAAGGGAAATCGAGAATTAGAGTATGAAAGGAAGGGAAAGTGAGAATTGCCAATTGAGATTTGGGAAAAGGAAACTGGTAGGGATGGTAGGGTTGGTTCAGAAATTTTAAAATATATATATATATTAGGGTTGGTTCAGAAATTTTAAAATATATATATATTATAGATGATCAATTCGATCCGATTGGTCCGGTTGGTCCAATTCCAACCCTAAAATCGAGAACCAAACCGACTGGTCACTGATTCCAAAAAGAGGAACTTGGGATCGGATCGGGACCCTTTAGACCGCCTAAAATCGGTTGGTCTAATCCAATTTGGCTATTTCCCAATTCAAGTGGTTCTCGTTGTGCACCACTAACAGACCTTCTTCTTCCTCAAAAACATTTTGGAGTAACGTCTTCCCCAAGCCTACATCACCAAATGTGCCGAAGCTTCACCCATATCGCCATTAATTCAAACCATCACCCAACCACCATTTACGACATTTTTTCCAACCACCAGACCACCTTCATCTACCATCAATCACCAATCTCAGCCCTCATCGCAATGCCATAGATTGCCATTCTCAATCACTACCAATGCAAAACAAGCAACAGAGAAAATATCAGGAAATTGAAAACTTTGCATATCACAATGAGTGAGAACTCAAGTGAACGATTCCAAATCAGACTTTTTCAGTGACCACCATTGAGTGTCACATGAATACATGAAACATGGAACAACAACATGAGAAGAACATGTGCTCAAAACAAGTTCAATAATAACGGAATGTAACTCGGAATCAATTCAAAATGTTCATGAATCAAGTGATAAATAACAATTTACATCTATTTGTCTACTGGTCAAGCAAACTCAGGAACAACCACTTGATTAGGCTTTTTATCAAATAGGTTATGTGCACTTTGAATAATGAACCTAACAATGAAATCGAAGGCGTTCTATTGCTCAAAATTAGTATAAAAGACTTTACATTACTGGCAATCTTCCAAAAAACAATCTATCTCTTAATTTTCAACACACAAATGACATTTGTACATCTTAGTTTTGCACCATATTCAAATAGAGAAGAACAAGGGAAGCACATTACTTGTTCATGAGTTATGAAGAAATTGCAATCGATAGCTGGATGGGGACGAAGATTTTGATGAATACCTTGGCTAGAATTTCAACGTTCAGTTGGTTCAAAAATCTTGATCACGAAGCCAAACAACAAAGAGTAGGTTGTCGTGTTCTTCTAAAAATGGAGCTAGCAGTAGGGAATGGCAACTAGTAAACGTGATTGCCAGTTTAAACTTACAGCAATCACCATGGAAGCATTACTATGGACTTTTGAGAAAAATCGAAGAGAGAATCTAATCTATGAAAACCAAAACCCCAGAGTCCCCCCTCTTAAAGTCCATTTAGCATTATCTCACTCTCTCCTATCTCTGCCGAGCCTCCTTTGCATGGCTCACTCTCTCCCTCAATCTCTTTCCGTCGGCTCTCGCCTTAGCCCACTCTCTTTCTCTATGCTCTCTTTCCCTGGTTTAGCCTCTCTAGTTTCTTTTTTCTTAAACCCGCTAGCCCCCCTCAGTAAAAGAAACGTCTTTCTATTTTTCTCCTCTCTATATTCATTTTGGCTAGCTCAGTCTTAAAAGCTCCAGGCTTCGCTCACCTCACTCACATGTTACCAAGTTTCGCTCACAGCCATTCCCATTCTCTCATCTTTGCTCACTTGGTCACCGCTTTCCTCACCAAAGCACGCATGCAAAGGAGGAGAAGGACAAAGGGGCCAGGCTTGGAGGAAGCAAAATGGGCTGTGAAGGAGAGGAGGAAACAAAGGAAAATAGTTGGGCTAGGACAAAATAGAAAAAATAAGAGAAAAATTAGGTCAATTCAAGGGATAAGGCTAAGTGGGCTGGCAATTTTACTAAAGGAACCGGGCCAAGCATAAATGGCCTACCCGAATCGCATTTCATTTTTCTATCTTTTATTTTTTATTTTTCTTATTTTTCTTATTACTATATTTTTGTTTTTACCCTTTTTTGTATTTTTTTTTTATATTTTTGCAAAAAAAATGGACATTTGAATGGTTGACCAAAATTCGGGTCTCAATGGTTGGAAGTCCTTAAAACACTTTCCGAAAAAATACTTTTATCGAAATAGACACACCCTTAAATTAGACCTAATCTGATTAGACAAGAGGCCTAACATTCGCGCTATATCATAATTTCATGTCCTCCTCCATCTTTGTTGCAGGCCAACTAGGATTACTTATGAACTTGGTTAAGTACTAATTGGCTAGCCATTTAGCCTTGGCTTATCTTATTTTTCTTCTATATCAATCTCTCTTTCACCGACATCTTCTTCACAATATAAAAAATCATTCCACTTCCTAATGCAGATCCACTCGTCTCAATCACTTCCACATCACTTATAATCTCTGCAACCCTTAGTTTCTTCTTGATAGGCAGCTTGTACCATGTTTCAATGGCATCGTAAGGGAACGCATTCACACATTTAACCAATTATTCTTATGTCACCAACTCAGAATCAATTTTACCATCTTCAATTCCACCAACATACCTAATATGAAATAAAAGATTGGGCATGATTTTGATAAGTAAAATGGTCAGGACAAATTTGAATAATCGGGTGAATGTCAATTTTTTTTTTCTTTATGATAAGGCATATTAGGTTGAATTAAATAAAGCATGAATTTTTTTATACATATCTGTATCGTTCAAGAATTCTATTTTTAGTTTGATAAATCTTGTTTAAAATACACTACCTTACCTTTTCCCTTTTGTATAATTTAACTTTAATTAAGGTTAGAATTACAAAAAAAAAAATCAATACTTTTTGGTGAATGTGAGACATGTGACAAAATTGTATTAGGTGTCTTGCCATGTGGCAAGCATAGAGGCAAAACAAAGTGCCATGAGATGAGCACATGTGCAAATGATTCTTTAATTGTTGACACATGTATTTTAATAGCATTTATTGGTATTCGTACGTGTCTTAAGTGTGTTGTCACTTAGGTTATCGAAATGAATGAGTTGGACCTATATATGTGCATTAATGCAAAAGACACTGTAAAGTTATACGTACAAAAATGGAAAATTCTTAAAGTTATATATGGCAACTTGAAATTTATGATAATTAAATTATAATGACACGATACAAAAAAAAAAAAGGAGTTTGAAAAGTAGTAGCATTAAGTAATAGGAAACATAACACACTAATTCAAAATAACTAAAACTTATTAATTCTATTCTAATTTAAACCGGAGGGATTTCTTCGTTCATTTCATTAATTTAATATACCAAATTATTAAAAGAATTCAATTTTAAACTTCCTATTATTTTATTCTTATTTGGTTTTGGTATGGAAAACAGGGATAATGTTGAATATTAAAATTAATGTAGAGAATTACTATCAATATTCTATCACCTAATAAAATATGTAGTAACTCGATAAGAAGCAATGAAAAGAATCTAATGTCCAAACGCTCATCCATTCTAAGATTAGCAAGTCAGTCAGCGGGATGATTTCCTTATCAAAAGTTATGTTGCACTTTGAACCTAAAAAGCTCTACAATCTTTCTAATATCTCTAAGCAAAGCAGGGCCAGCATCAGTTTACCTTTGTAATACCACATGCCTTTATCTTTCCATTCTACTTTACGTTCATTTCATTTCGGTGGAATTCTTCATCCAACGGAATCATCTCCACGAGAAAAGTCAGATCGAGGCACAAAATAAGGAAAAAGTCAAAGGACTTCTCTTTGATTAATTTATAATTTAGGAACAATATTATGAATTAGCTTTTAAATCGATTTATTTTACGTTCTTCATATCTTGTAGATTTACATGTACAAAAGAACATATGGCGGCACTGAATATAACAGTGTGCTACAGTTAGTCAATTCATCCACATCGGGCCGAAGTATTTTCCTCGATCCGCACCTAGAAATCCAGGCCCGAGATGTTCGGCCCAGATCAATTTTCCTAATGGAAACCCGGTTCACCCGGCCCGTTTTCGCCAAGGACGTCTCGTTTCGGGGGTTAATTGGAATAATCGTCGCATCCAAGGGTCGGAAAAGGGAACGACGCGCAATTTGAGGGGCCAAAACCGAATTAAGCCATCGTCAAGCTCGCGCAGCTAGGGCAATTTGGCTATGTTTCTTTCTCCCTGAGCAGGGTTCTGGGTTTTAGCTCCTCTGCCTTCTTCCGCCATCTCTCTCTCTCTCTCTCTCTCTCTCTGTGACATTCACTGGAAGCTGTAGATTGACCATCTTGCTTCGGGCTAGCAGCAGTATCCTCCGGCTTCCGTGTCGTCTGGCGGTGTTCCGAGTACATTGCAGCTCAGACCATGATCAGGGGAGGCAAGAGCTACGTGTCCTCGCCGCCTGCTTTCTCCAACGATGCCAAGAGGCTCCTCGTGTGCACGGGCAACACCGTCTCCGTCTTCAGCACCTCCACCGGCTTGCAGGTCCCGTTCTTGATGATGCTTCTCTTCTTTCTGCTTCTTGTTTCTTCACGTGCTTGGCGACCTGTTTTCTTGAATTCTGTCTTCTTGGGTCTGTAGATGGGGTCGTTGGAGGGTCACGTTGCGCTTGTTACGTCCGTCATAGTGGTGCCTGCCCCGAGCCCCGCCGCTAGAATCCTGTGTTACTGTTGGACTGCTTCGCTTGATGGGACCATCCGGTATTGGGACTTTTCCACGCCGGAGCTGATGAAGACGGTCGATGTCCGACTGCCCATTTTCTCCATGGTAGGTTCGGCTTCCACTCGAGTTGAAGGAGTGATGTTGCGTTGGGTTTCTTGCGTGGGCCTTCTGTTCTGTTCTGTTGGAGTTGCACGGACCATTTATGTTTTTCTCCCCTGATTTTTTTTTTTTTTTGGGAGCATGTTCAAATGGTATTCTATTGGCAAATGATGAGTTTCTGTCAGATATTGTATATTATCCAACAAAAAATTGCCTTAATTGGTGCAGACATACAGACATGGCAGGGGTTCACTTGGTATCACAGATTTTCAATTTGCTAATTTTCCCCCATAAATTAAACCTGGATTTTTTTAAAGGTTATCAGCTTTGAAGAAGATGCAAATGTTAAGTTATAATATTGTTATCCTTTCTATTTTACTTTTTTGAAAGTGTAATTAAGTTGTTGAAAGATTCGTGAGAGTTAAACAAGTCGATACTTTGCATTTAGAATCTTTAATTTTGTTCTTTGTACGGATTTGAGCCTCTGCTGTTTTTGGAGCTTTTAGACTTTTATCAAATGATTGCTCTGATCTTCACTCATAGTTGGGGTTGTTCTTGTTGTTCCCTCTTTCTTTTTGATCCGTTCTTGAATATTTCTGCCGCACTTGATTGATTCTTTTAAAATTTTGACTTATACAACTAGGTTTGGTCTCTGGTGGTGAAGCTGGTTAATTGGACTTGTTATAATTGGTTAAAAAACTGTTGCTAATACACTGTCAGGTGGAAGCATTTAGAAACAATTTCATAGCAGCTAATTTTTTTGTTTCCTGACAATGCTATAACTACTGGTCTCGTGCTTGGTTGGAACTACTGGATGCTTTCTGATGTATATGCATGCCAAAGAACCAATAATGTGATGGGTGTGACTAAAATGACATTGACAATGTTCAGGTTCTAGTATTTGGCAAGGTCGCGAAGTTAGCATCTTCGGGCAGTTTGACCATTTGGATTTGTTGTTTTTAATTATTTGTGGGCACATTTAGTACTTTATGAGTATATTATTTTGCCATTGTCTAGATCAAAGGGAAACTTGTAGCAGTTTAAGCTTTCTGTTGATGTCTTAGTCATCATGTTTGATTAGGTATTCATACTGTCCAGGTAAAGCTTTGCTTTCTGTTGTGTTCTGGCAATACCCTGTGGATTTTATGCTTACTAAGATCGTTATATGCAGGTGATTCCATCGTTATTATCTCAGCAAAATGAGAGCAGTGAAAAAGCGTCAGATGTTTTTGCCTATATATCGGTTGAGAATATAAGAGCACAGGAAACACAACCAAAAGCCTTACGTGGCCAAGTTCGAAAGTGTAACTTAACCAAATCTTCTCTTGCTGGAGGAGTAACACTGAAAGAGGTGCAACACAGATGTAGTGTGCTTATTTTGTTCTTTTCCTTATGATGTTAGTACCTGCAAAATAGTTTATTTTGCTTTTCAGCCAATTTGGTCTCGTAATAGGATTTGGAAACTGTTATGGTACATTTGTCTCCAGTTTACAAAGAGAATAGCCAGTTAGTTCTTATGATGCTCCTTGAAATTTTGCAATCATGTGGCACTATTCTTGGGAAAGAAATGAAATGATTTCCAACTTAGGTTCATTTAGATCCTTTGTCTAGGTCTGTTGTAACTCTACCATCTCTCCCTTATCGAGGTGACATATAGATTTTGAAGGAAACACAACAATATTATATATGAGGTGGCTTAGCCAAAACAAAAAAGACCTCGATGGGGTGAGCTAAGAGACTAAAACAATGGTTGTTTTACCAGTTTGCGCAAAACTCGGATATAATATACGTTAGGGGATCTTTAGAGTCTCAATGGTGGCTCTTTCCCTGATAAGGTATCTATTCTTCTTTGTAGAGCACCAATTTGATGCTTAAGATTTCCTGAGAATTGGTTATTGTGTTTAGTTACTGACTAATTAAAACAGGTTCTTTTCAATCATAATGTTCTTATAGCTGTATTTTGATGTCATATTATCCTTGCAGACCAAGAAACCAGAGTATATAACTATTAGTTCCTCAGGAGAATTTTTTGGCATTCTTGACAAGCAGAAGCTTCACATATGGAAGGTTCCCGAAATTGAGTCGGAACGTGTAGTGCTTAAAAGAATAGACCTTCATCATACAAAAAAGTTCACCGTTTTTGCCTTCCACCCCACCCAAAGAATTGTGGCTGCTGGGGATGTAACTGGGAGAATTTTAATTTGGAGAGGATTTGGTAAAAGGACATTTTCCATGGGAGACGGGCAAGCAAATGGTAGATCGACAAACTTTGATGAAGACAAACCTGGGGTGAGGGGAAATGATGATGCCGATAATTGTTCAACGTGGCATTGGCATCCACATGAAGTTAATTGTCTTGTATTCTCTTCCGATGGAGCTTACGTGTATTCTGGTAAGTTAATGAGGCTGTTGAGTAAGAACAAATTTGCTCATACAGAAATGTACAGGTTAATTATATCTGTCACTTGCTGAACATGTTTGATTGCTGTCTGTTGTTGTCTGGTAGACTAGTGCAACCTATTCATTGTGATCGATCTTCGCGCAAAAGCTGATTTTGTCTTGTATAGCTGATGAGTAGGTTGTCACTCACGGAGCATGTAAATTCTAAGAGGTTGACATTTATATAGTCATGGTCAGATGTGATTTTATTATATGTTTCATTCTCAAGATTAAATTTAACTATGCTAGGTTGGTAACAGCGAAATTTTGAATTTCCTGTTGAAGTCTGGTAGCCCTTAGGTTTTCATGTATGGGATCGCCAGAGCATGCTTGCTCTCAGTCCATATCATGGGCTGTTGATGTTCAACTTTCAAGAATTTCCTCGTTATGACTTTTTTTTGGGGACTTGCAGGAGGTAGGGAAGGAGTTCTTGTGGTATGGCAGATAGATACTGGGAAAAAGAAATTTTTACCACGAATTGGATCTCCACTTTTGTATTTTGTGGATTCTCCCGACCCGTCGCTTGCCTCTGTGAGGAAAAAATTGTTTGCAGTACTTCATATTTGAGCATTTCTCTCAAGAGCTGGAGAAGCTGATGCAGTCAATAACTGAATGTTTTTCAGATTTCTTGTGCGGATAATCAAATCCATCTACTTAAAATGCCTGCAATGGAAATGCTGAAGTCTATTTCGGGAATCAAGGTATGTTTAAAGCAAGTCTACTTGTAGTTGATGTATGCAGGTTTCTGTGAATTTGTAGTTTGTATCGCTTTTGGTGTATCTAAATCTGTTTATAGTATATCTGTTAAAGGTGGATAAAGATAATATTTTAATCTAATTTTGCAAAGCTACTATCTAGAACTATTATATCCATTTATAAAGATATTTTATTAGGGTCCGTTAAAGTAGTTATAAACCTAGTCAATGTATGGGCTAGGAAGATGGTTTTTAATGAAGACATTACAGTTTCAGAACGATAAAACGTTCATTTTAGTTGTGGAAGTTGATACAGTTATGGAAAATGTTGCCAAAGCAGGAGCTGCTAATCTATGTATAGTGGGAGATTCTCTCTTCATGCACAATACGTTAGGAATACACATGTACACACAGATTCCGTATATTTATGTTAACAGGTCTCTCTGTGATGTGAATATGTGTAATGTAAGAATTTAATTGCCCTCCACTATCAGTTTCTGAATTGTCTACTTGTATTGTGTCAATTAAGATACAATTTCCATAGGATGTATGTAGTTGCCATTACAGGTTCAATGATTATTTTCAAAAAACTGGAGACGCTGAAACATTGGAAAGATCATTTTCATTTTAGAGGAGAATCGAAGTAGCAAGGTGCTTAAGTGAATTCCATACAAAAATCATTGAAAAGAATTTTGATTGAGTTAATATCATCAAACATTTTTGTTTAAACATATTCAAAAAATTATGAGGATGTTTTGGGTGTTGAAAAGCAATAATGTTCTGAAAGGTTATTTTAGGGTAGTGAGTCTCCTGTTGTCTTGACGCTGGTTATTCTCTTGTTCTGATTCGCAGCTTCCCTTTTCACCTCCTGAAGCGGTTAGCAGCTTATGCAGTGGGTGTGTCTTTGATGAGAAAGCAGGGGTGGTTGCTCTACATACAGAAAATTATGGTATCCAATTCTACAGCTTGTTTGATGATCATGCAATATCTGAGGTATGAATAAGCAGTTGTCTGATCTTTTTGGTAATGTAAGCAATTTTTAAATTTCTGAATACATGGCAGGTTCAATATATATGATCCGTTCTATTTCTTTTTTGTTAACTGAGTTTCCTTTAACATATGTTCTGGTACCTCAAGCTGTGATACAATGGCGACTTCCATGTGATAATTTTCCTTTGAAATAGGTTGTGATGGGAGTGAGGCTGAATTTGAAAACTAAAGGTGATGGGAGATCAAGATTACTTTCTAGTCAATGAGATTCATGCCAGAGATATGATCTTTTACTTTAGATGCTGCAAAAGATATACCTTAGATGAAGCACTTAGGCCATGTTTAAGTATTTAGCTCATTGTTTTCACTGAACTTTTCTTGGAGTTGTTTCCCTCATTCATTTTTCTGCTTTATACAATAATCTCTTAGTCACGTCATTGGAAACAACCTATGAAATTTGAAATATCTTAATGTTATTTCACCTGAACAGCATCAAAACAATATTTTGTTTTCAACTTTTTGGCTGTTTTCAGTTTTAAGAAACTAGAAATAGTAAACTGCTAGCATTCCTTGTCCAAACGCAAGTCATATTGATAGAAAATGATGTTGTTTGGGAAGTACTTATCTATGTGGCCAAGATGACTTTTCTGAGGACAAAAGTCTTATATTTCGTGTGTCTGTCTGGTTGCTATGAGCTGGAAACTAAAGCATTCCAGATTCTTTTTTGCAGGTTCAAGTATGTGAGAGAAATCATCAGCCAGGAAATGACATCACGGTAATGCAATTCATTTGTTCTTCTGTTTCTCAAGTGTTACTGCTTGGCTACATGGGGTCTTATGTTAGTCCCTTTCTACCTCCTATAACTGCTACACTTGTCTGCTCAGCTACTTAATTTCTGTTCTTGGATGGTCTGGTTACAGGTTGTAGTGACTCAGCTGGCCCTTTCAGTTGATGGTTCTTTTATGAGTACTGTTGAAGTTAGGCTTCCTGAAGAAGATATAGGCGGTCTTGTTTGTCTTAGGTTTTGGACATCAGATTCTCAGGATAAACATTTCAGATTGTTGACCGTGATTTATGAACCTCACAGGTTTGTAAATTTTTTCCCCTCTAGCAAACCAATAACAAGGCATGTCCTGAAACACCTGACGCGCACACACACAAATCCAAAAGGAAAAAGCATTGCTTAGACATTAGTGCTGAAAGCAATCAATAAGTTTCAGAAGTTAATTAATGCTGGAAAATTCTAACTTTTTTATGGCAAAGTAGATAACACATAGATGCCTCTATCTTTGAAAATACCTATTGTGAACTTATTGAGTTTTTCTTCTAGGGATTCTGATATCTCCGCTGTTGCTTTCCGGCCTGCCCAGTTAATGGCAGTAACTTCATCCTTTGGTGGGGACTTCAAGGTAATATAATCGCTGAATCAAATCATTGAGATCTGTATTTCACGGTATGTTAATTGTTCCTTCGCAACATCTCAGACTTGGGTATGTGGAGACGAGATTCAAAAAAGGGAAGTGCAGAATACTGGCTGGACGTGCTATGCAGTTGGTTCATACAAGTATGGATGACTTTCCCTTCGGCTTTTCCTTTAGATGTATCGCCTACTGGTTATTTGACTTTTGTTTACTTAATTAATGGTAAGAAAGTTGCAAACTGAATAGAACCTCAAGTACGTATAGGTACAACGTTGGGCAGGATATCTGCTTGCTTGTGAGCCATGAATGTTCACTAGTCCATTTATGTTGCATCCCCACTGCCATTTCCGTTGTTCTTAGTCTTAGTGTCGGTGCTAACATATTGCCAGAGATGTCTATGATTTGACCAGCTGTCCCGCCAGTTGTCCCTGTTTGTATTATCTGTGACTGTCGAGTATTGCCATGGGACTCATTTATGCTGTTAAGCATGAACAAAACCAGTACATGCCTTTTGTCTGTCATGTCTGGTGAACACAGTGTATAGTTAATTGTAATTTATCATTCTGATTGACTTTTGTTGACCTTGCAGGAAAAGACCAATGACAGCAGCTACATTTTCTGCTGATGGTTCAGTTCTTGCTGTTGCGGCTGAAACAGTCATTACACTGTGGGATCCGGATAGGAATATACTTGTGGCTATAATTGGAGATGCTTTCACGGTGATTCTAAACTATTAGTAGTCTTATTGGAGTGGAAATGTTTTGCATATGTTTATGGGACAGGGCTGGTTGAGCATGGAAGGTCATGTTTGACAGTCCTCCTTGGTCTGTCAAAGAGAAAGCATAGTTGCCGCTTGCCATGCATAGCTTGAGAATATTGACTATGTGTGGTGCATAGTTGATGAATAGCCCATTGATGGTAGTTGAATAAATTGCTGTCCCCTGTTAATGCATTTTAGTTTGGGGACTATCAATAGTTCCTTTCATCACATTGAATCTTAAGATATTCCAATGGAGTAAGGGAAATTGTGGTCGGGTCTTTTCTGCTATGCACCTGAAGCCTCCGGTGGCTTTCACAATATGAAATGTAGGGGAGTTGACCTCTGACTGCCTCTCCTTGAATTTGAAAATGAAGGTTCTCCTGGGGAAACCATTTAGTGTGTTTGCATTTTGGTAGGCATAGTCAACTGACAGGTTTAATATAGGGACCAACTGTGAACCATCCTTAATGTCACAATGATCACTTTTTCAATCCCGTTATGGACAATTGTCTTGATTGTGCAAAAGTGTTTAGTTGGCTTTTCCTTGACCTTGAGGCTGGATCACTTTAACACCTACATTTACTATGAGTGATCAGTTCCTATCCACATGGACCTTTCACTTGACTATTGAATCAAAATTTCATGCTGGAGTATAAGTGGCTAAAAAAAGTTTTCAGAATGTTACAATGGCAAGTGAATTGATATGTGCTAAAAATGTCATTCTCTGGTCAAGAGGGCCTGAATTTGAGGCCAATTCTTATTTTTAATTTTAAAAAAAAAAATGTTTGGGTTGTACCTTTGGCTTGTTAATGGAGGAATGGTTATAGTAACTTATCATAGCTTTTACATTGGCTGTTCCATCTCAACCGTCCCAAAAGCAGCTGTTGCAACCATTGTGTTTTACTATTTAGAACTTTGAGCTTCTCTCAGTTAACCCATGGAAGTCTGATTGGTGTCTCAAATGTCGTTTTGCAGCCAATCAAGACCTTGTCATTTGTAGGGCAGTCAGGTTACATTGTATCAGCATCTAGAGGTTCCAGGCCACAGCTATCTGTCTGGAGCCTGTCCAAGTTGTCAAAATTATGGTCATACTCTCTCCAGATAGAAGGTTAGAACTTGCAATGTTTCTTTCCTCCAAACTGCAAGGGCTATTTGAAATGCTTATCTCTCCCTCTGATTGCTTTAAAAGTTCTTGCAAGAGTTAAGTTTTTGTCCGTAACTTGCCGGAGTTCTTTTTATATACTTCGGTTCCTATACTCTGTTCATGAGCATTCTTAACTCAACTTTTCTTTCCACAGCTGTCACTTGCTTGGGTGATTCCTTGACTTTTGCCGTCCTTGCTCTCCTCCCTAAGCTAGCTACGGAATCTCAGGGAATGGCACTTGGAGGGAGGGACGGAGCAATTCTCGCTTTCGATGTTAATAGACCTGATCCCGTGGCTGTATGGTCTGTGAGAAAGGTACATATTGTCTCTGTCCTTTTGCTTTTCGAAATTATACATTCAATGCCATTACGTTGTCCTCCTCTTTTCCTATTTATCCTCCAGCCAGATAGAAATTATTATCATAATTATTTTGAAGAAAGATCCACAATAATTAGTCTTGAAAAGTTTATTTGTGAAAATGTGTGTATAGCCAAAAACGGACCCCATCTCAAATCAGGTCAAGTTTTTATTGTTCGAGTTGACTTTGTAGTAATAAGATCCACCAATCCTTACTGTGTAAACTATAATGACGCATGGAAGCTTTGCAAGAGCTGTTCGGAACATCAAGCAGTGGACGAGGGTGGCCATAGCTGTCGAGGCACTGATCTGTGTGTGTTCTTATAGGAGGAAGAGGAAAATCAGTCTCAGTTGAGGAGGAAGAGATCCTTGACGCATATGTCTTCTTTTTTCCCCTCACTACTTGGGTGTATTAAGCTACTCACCAAAACAAAGGAACGTATTGGCCAAGTCTCTTCAGCAGGTCTTTTGAAGTTCCAGTATTCAAGTGATGACTGATAGACATTGGCAGATGCAAATAAAACTAAAAAGTCCAGATATTACTCTTCCTATCAAGTTTAGTCTCATTGTTGCATACGAAACAGAAACTATCGTTTTTATTGAGGAATAGAAGAAATTAACTGAAGGAAGCATGTTTATGTCTGGAAAATAAATGAAATTTGAGACAATCCCTTTTCATTTCTCAATTGTATATTCAGCTTAAACATGGATTATATGACATGTCTCTGAACCTGATTCCATTATCTTGGATCCTTTTAGGCTAGTCCCCATGTTTAAGATTTTCTCAAAAGGCGATTCAAACACTTGGATATGCACCTGACCTAGTCTTGGCACCCAAGTCCGATCAACATATTAGTTTGCAATATAGTAAAAATGCCAAATAGTGAGCTTGGTGTTTTAGCCCAGTATGCAAATCATTATTTTTCCTGGATAATTTATGCTGATTTCTACCTTTGATGAGGTCATCTGTGTACAGGTAGCTAAATATGTGGCCACTTCTGTGATGGTCACTCAACTTCTCCTTTAGTCTAAATGGTTACTCTTTTTAGCTAAATAAAGGAACACAGATAAATGAAGCATGAGAAGTAAAAAAATTAATTTTCTGTTCTTTGTGCAACAATCATGTGGTAGTATCTAATTGCTGAGTGGAATGTCCACCCCGAATCTTGTGACTAAAATGAATCAGGAGTACTTCTCTGCATGGTGCTCTTGTTTCTTAATAGGATTTTCAAATCCTGTTGCATCACAGCGGAACAAAGTAGTAGTTACATTGTCCGATTTACCAAAAAAGTTATCTGTGCTAATTGCAGGCTGAAGGCGGTGGTCTTGCATTTCTTCAAGGCAGTCCATCACGAGAGAACTTTACTCAAGGGAAAACATCTCGTGGGTTGCTTGCATTTGTAAATGGTGATCATGAATATGTCCTTTTTGATCCGTATAGTGATGAAGCAACTGAACATGGCGTTGCTCACCGGAAGGCCCTTGTTTCTGAAGAAACAGGTACAGAACTGATCTTACAGTAGAGATTTGGTGCTGTGGTGAATCCATGGACATTTACAGTGGATAACAGTGTTTTTTCCACTAGGATGTGATCAATGATCATGGTCAATTCAGAGTTGTACACACTCTGCTAGTACCTTTAAGCAAATTAGAATCCCATGTAGTAGTTTCTTCTTTTCTGGTTGATCTTTATTTGGAGACTTTGATTATTGCAGAGAAGTATGGGTACTCGTCCATATATGGGGAGCTACAGGAGTTCAACCTTGAGAGAAACCAGACAGCTGAGATCACTATCGCTCCATCTGAGAAGCCTTGGGCTACCTTATTCAGTGGATCGTCACAAAGTCTGCCACCTCTTACCAAATTGTGTTCAGCATTCCTGGAATCGCTTTTGGAGAAGCGAACTGCAGTTGTTGAGTAATCAGAAGCCCACCCTTTTTCAGGAGCAGGTTACTTATGCATTCATTTTACCTGCCATGTGCTGATTGATTGTTGGTGAGAGTGATAGGCTGCTGTCATGATGCGTAAGCCAAGTTTTCTTCCAAGTAGGTTACTATTGAACTGCCGAATTCTTCCTTGATATGTAAATTTCGCAATTTTGGCCGGAGTATCGTATTGGTGTAATGCTTAGAATTAGCGGTGCATGGTGTATGCTGTCTTGGTGGAAAATGAGGATAAACCAAGATAGCAAGGGAGGGCCGTCGAGGCATATTTTTTTTTTCTGGACAGGCTGCAGAGTAGTTTTTGACAATTTCTTTTACATTGGTGTTTCTGTATATTGTTATTTATTTTCCTTTTAAAGGTCCAAATATTTACGCCTGTCTCTGTCTCGTAACATGAACATTGTAAGGAGTAGCTGAATGTACTTGTGAAAGAAGATGATCTTTACACGAAAATGAAAGTGTCTCTGAGCTGGAGTATTGATTTAACTCAGGGTTTAGACCTAGTCGCCTTACAATTCGCATATGACAAGACAATCCAGCTTTTTCTTATTTTGTTGGTATCTTGTTCTCTTTCAGATCAATTGTCGTTAAAATCATGGTTACAATGTACCATAAGCTGTCTTATTATGTGCTTTGGGACGTTTCTGGAGATTTTCTTTCAGTGTGTTTCAGCGTTGAAGAGGAAATGTTAGGATCAAGAAAGACCGTACGAGGTCATGCATACAATGAGGGATGATCAGGCTTGAACAGTTACTGATTCACATATAATGAAGGCGAATGGGGAATAAAAGCACAGCTGAGTTTAAGCTCAAGCCTAGGAAGAAGGGTTCCTAAATTGTGTACGACGAAGAAAACCCATTCTAGCCTCGAGAATACCAGAGCTGGTGGTTTTTATTTTTATTTTTTTGGTCATAAGGAGTGGGTGATTTTTTTTTTTTTTGGTCAGTTCTACTTTTAAGCCTATTCTAACACTTACTCTAAGACTTTTTGCCCTGCCTCATTGCAGGGCGTGGGAGTTGAAACCCACTCCTGAAATAATATCGTTCTTATCCCAATCTCCCATGAGAAGCTGGGGATTTGAAACCCCCATCTCCTCCTTCCAAGTCGGAAGGGTGGTCACTCGGGTGAATCCCCAGTGGTTGAGTGGGTGGTTCGAATGTGGTATTTTTTGTACTTAATGATTTGGGCAAATAATCTTGATCTCCCATGGCTAACTCAGTCATGGCCTTATGTCTCAAGGAGCCGACCTAAATTTGAACTAGCAGCAGCAGGAAAATTAGTTGTGCTTATGATGGTTGACAGTAATAATGGATTGTCACCTACTCCTGCTTACACCGGTAGCATGCATCCAAACTGTAGACACGTTCATTCTTAAATTCTTTGATCATTGTCACCTAGGTGACCAATCAGGATACAATGTCATTAGGTGCGCTAGGCTCTCTAGGTCCATAGAGATCGCCAAATAGATCGGTGCGTGCATCCGATCCATTCAATAATGCGGTTTTGCATGCATATAGTGCATCCGTACCATAAAATCATGTTGGTCCAGTCGCTTGGCGCATTACACTTTACTTTCATACCTTTTAACTGGCAGACTGTTCCGAAACCGAATTGCGACGGTGAAGCCCGATTTACATTACCTAAGTCCATAGCAAAGAAATGCTCTAATGGGTAACCATTTATTGTATCAAGTTAAAAGCTTTCTCAACCACAATGTGGCGTTGAGATGCTACCCCACCAAAATCCAAGAATTACACATGTTTGATTCGTTTCGCCCGGAGTGCCCAACTTTTCCTCGTCAGTGTCTACGTAGGCCCTTCTTCTCCTTCTTAACAACATTTTTCAGAGAACAATCTCTTTACCTCACTTTCTCCCCCTCCTCCTTCCCTTCCCAACCTAATATTCTACACCATTGATTGTTCATCACTCACACCTTTAGTGCCAAACTAAATCTGTCCATCATGTCACTCGAATCACCATTTGTTTTTTTTCTTTAATCATGCATGGAGAAAGCGGCAGCCTTACCACGCGTTTCACGTGTAAAACGTGATGATTCAATGGAACGATTTGTTGACAAGTTACGTAGTGCTTAGAGGTGGAGACCAACATTGTTTACAGCAGCCCGTTCTGCCGATTCTTGGAACATCTGTTGCGATTCCCAAGGGCTTGATGTTAATTAATTTCAGTTTTATAAGTTATCTGGTTCGTATGGATTGGGTTTATGTTGCGATTCCCACCTGCGCATTGATGAATTCAGGCCAATTAGCAATGGAAGAAAACAGAAATTTAGGTTATCAAATGACTAAGGATCTTCACGTTACGGTCGATGTTTCATTGCTTAATTTTTTTACTCACGAATGTCTACCGGTGATTCTAGTCCTACCTAATTCTATCATTGACATAAAGCTTAGCCCCCATCTTGGAATGGTAGCAAAAGAAGGTACGTATTTATTTATGCTTGAATAATTTCGATGCAAACTTCTAAGTGTCCCAAAAAAATTAACACGGGCTTACATCGAAGAACAAAGTTCGACCTATTTCACCTTGCCAATAGTCAGATAACTCAGAATGAAACATGATGGCATTGTTTTAATCACACTCTTCAGCGACTGATGTGGCTGCATCAGGCTCTGTCAATCATCTCTCAAGCTCAACTTAGACTTCATCGGCTGAATCTAGAATATTCCTTGGTATTGCAAACAAAGATCAATTTTGGCTGAATTTGATTCAATGGGTCCAAGTTTGAAGATGTTAATTCTACGAGTTAGTTATCAATTTCATGGTTGCCAATTCACTACCTATTGTCAATTTACAAGTCTATTGTCAACTTCAAGACTCCTAACCAACTATCTAGCAATCAAAAGCTGTTATTATCAATTTCTTTTGTTGTTTGTTTTTCTTCTAAAGCAGTTGGTGGCTTCTTTTTTAGTGGTGAACCAAGAAGTCTTTTATTTTTTATTAGTGATTTTCCTTTAGACCTTAGGGTGAATTTCATCTATATTGATCTTTATCCTTGGTTATCAATTTCATGGTTGCCAATTCACTACCTATTGTCAATTTACAAGTCTATTGTCAACTTCAAGACTCCTAACCAACTATCTAGCAATCAAAAGCTGTTATTATCAATTTCTTTTGTTGTTTGTTTTTCTTCTAAAGCAGTTGGTGGCTTCTTTTTTAGTGGTGAACCAAGAAGTCTTTTATTCTTGATTAGTAATTTTCCTTCAGATCTTAGGGGTGAATTTCATCTATATTGATCTTTGATTCTTTAAGTTCTCCTACCAAAGTGAAGTATACTTCTTCAACATGAGTATAACAACTATGTTTTTTTTGTTTCTTCCCCGTTTGAGTACAAGTGGAACTCAAGAACTCGTTCGATTGCATAAAACCAGTAGATGAAATCGTCAGGAGAGGTTGCCTTCAAATTGTGGCTCTTCAACTTTGATTTCTTGGTCATGCTCCTCACGCCTTCCTCTTTTTCTGACTTGGTAATCTGGAGTTCTAATGTCATTGGATCATCACCAGAACTTTGAAAAGGATCTGGATCGTCATGGGATGGTCTATTAACAGGATGTCTAGTTGTTGTTCCTATCTCACTAGATTCTCCAGGAGATCGAGGACTTGCTCTATATTTCTTTGGAGATTCTCAACGACATGATCACACCTTTCATAGTGTGCTTGTTCCAAACTCAAACCTCTCAAAACTTGATCAGTTTTTTTTGTTTTAAAAAGAAAATATGAGATGGTGCAACATAAGGAACAAAATGAATCACTCAAAACGAGTTCCACATTTAACTCTGGTACTAAATTGATGAGTGTATATTACAGGAAGTGTGTTTTGAGTGATAAAGGGGCATATTATGATCATCACTAAAGCATAAAGGACTTGCCACTAGCCAATAGCGGTGTTAACGGTTCGGTTCGGTTCAAGTTTTCGAGAAACCCAAATTGAACTAAACCATTTGGGGTATGCATTAACTTTAAGCCAAACCATGCCCCGAACCAAACATAACCCAAACCAAGCATTTGGTTTGGTTTAGTTTTTCAGTTTTCATTTGTGAAATATTTAAAAGAGGTTTAGTGAAAAATGAGAGAAATTGTGTAAGTATTTGGTTTGGTTTGGTAGCAAAAGAAGGTACGTATTTATTTATGCTTGAATAATTTCGATGCGAACTTCTAAATGTCCCAAAAAAATTAACACGGGCTTACATCGAAGAACAATGTTCGACCTATTTCACCCTGCCAATAGTCAGATAACTTGGAATCAAACATGATGACGTTGTTTTAATCACACTCTTCAGTGACTGATGCGGGTGCATCAGGCTCTATCAATCATCTCTCAAGCTCAACTTGGACTTCACCGGCTGAATCCAGAACATTCCTCAGTATTGCAAGCAAAGATCAAGTTTGGCTAAATTTGATTCAATGGGTCCAAGTTTGAAGATGTCAATTCTACGAGTTAGCTGTCGATTTCATGACTGATGATCCACTACCTATATGTCGATTTCCAAGTCTATTGTCAACTTCGAGACTCCTAACCAACTATCTAGCAATCGGAGACTATTATGATCAATTTCTTTTGTTGTTTGTTTATCTTCTAAAGTGGTTGGTGGATTCTCTTTTTGTGGTGAACCAAGAAGTCTTTTATTCTTGATTAGTGGTTTACCTTTAGGCCTTAGTGGTGAATTTCGTCTATCTCAATCTTTATCCTTGGCTGGTAGAGGTGTAAGAGCTAAACTAGAAAACCGAACCAAAACCCGAATTGATTCAAGCTGAACTAAATTTTCGTGCATTTTCAGTTCAGTTCGGGGTTCGGTTTGGATACTAAAAAATAAGCATTTTTTTATTCCGGTTCGGTTAACCAAACAGAACTGAAAATTGCTCATCTTTTTAATATTAAAATTTACACATTTTCTCTCATTTTTTCACTAAACCTCTCTTTAATATTTCACAAAAAAAAAATGAAAAAATGAACCGAAACAAATACTCGGATTGGGTTATATTTGGTTTGGGGCATGGTTTGGCTTAAAGCTAATGCATACCCAAACGGTTTAGTTCTATTTAAGTTTCCTGAAAAATCAAATCGAACTGAACTGTTGACACCACTATTGGCTGGTGGCAAGTCCTTTATGCTTTGGTGGTGATCATAATATATCCCTTTATCACTCAAAATACACTTCCCGTAAAACACACGCATCAATTTAGTATCATAGTTGAAGGTGGAACTCGTTTTGAGTGATTCATTTTGTTACTTATCTCTCATCCCATCTCATATTTTCTTTTAAAAAAACAAAAATAGCTTATCAAGATTCGAGAGGTTTGAGTTTGGAACAAGCACACTACGAAAGGCGTGATCATGTCATTGAGTATCCCCAAAGAGATATAGAACGAGTCCTCATCCTCCTAGAGAATCTAGTGAGATAGCAATAACAACAAGACATTGTGTTAATAGACCATGCCATGACGATCCAGATCCTTGTCAAAGCTCTGGTGATGATCCAATGACATCAGAGGTAACTCCAGATTACCAAATTACAAGAAGAGGCAGGTGTGAGGAGTATGACCAAGATATCAAAGTTGAAGCGCCACAATTTGAAGACAACCTCAATCACGACGATTTAACGAAACAGAAAGGCAACGAAAGCAAAAATCATCGCCCCATCCTTACTCGGAACGTCCAAATCATAAATTTCATTGTCCAAAAGTCATAGAGGAGGCGCCCTAGCCCCACAAAGACAGTGCAATCGGACTGTCTTGAACTTTCAAGTGAACTACCACTCTTTTGCTCCAGATGGTAATGGCTTTTGGCTTAGCTAACAGTCAACGGTTACTCAGCTAACTAAGAAAGTCCTTGCGCTTGCCCTAGCAATCATTGTAGCTCAGTGACATTGAAAAAGCAACATCTCTTATTCAAAACGCTTCGCCGTTACCAGGTTCCTAAAACAGACAAAAATTTGGGGATCGGGATTTTCCTTTTTTGGTTAAAATTTGATGGGGTCTCGTGAGCAAGTGCTTTCATGATGCTTGTCAAGCATGTTTAATTATCAATGCTTCGATTTTCGAGATTATGATTGCATAAATAATGCACTGAAAATTGTAAAATTTTCTTAATTTACAAGGCTCTTTTCGACAAAAAAAAAATATATATCACTAGGTTCCTCGAATCTTAATTTACAAGGTATTCTACTAAAAATCTCTTTTTGAGAAAAAATGAGTCGCCACCGGTCAATATAATTTAAAGGTCAATCTGGAACCTCTTATCCTAATGGTTAGCAAGAAGAAAAACTGACCACCCATGCAAAAAGAGAAAAAGGCAAATTGAGTAAATTTGCATAAAATCCCAAGTCAGGAGATTTGGGGTCCGGTTATGTGAGAGACGAACGCTTTCCACAACGCCCTTTCGCTAACGTAGCTATTTGATTGGGGGGTAAAAGTCACAAAAAAAAAAAATTCTAAATTAAGTTTACTGTAATATATTTATCATAAATTTTTCTTTGTGACACTAAAAATCTCAAATTTGTACCTAATTGACATATTTAACCTTCATCACAATTCTTTTAATGAGAACTGTTAAAAATCTGCCCATATTACGCAGGAAAGCAAAGAAAGTTGATATGGCGCCCACATGACAACGATTTTGTTTTGGTTGAAAATTCATTTAATGAAATCTTGACAAAGAGTAAATGAGTCATATTGGTACAGGTTTAAGATTTTTGGTGTTAAAGTTTAGGGTAAATGTGTCACAATTGGCACAATTTAAAATTTTTTTATGGTTTTTTCTCCTTATTTTAAACATTTTTCTAAAATTGAGAAAAGATAGAATTTGTCTCAAAAGAAGAATGAAATTTTGCTAAAATTACTATGTGGTGATGCTATCAGACCACAATAGTTATTAGTGACATGGCACGACTCCTCAATGTGCGAAGGTGTCATCTATGGAAAAAGGAAACACAAAAATGTCGCATGTCGATGCCGTGGGAAGTGTAAAATGATGTGTCAACGTGAAAAATAGAACTAGCGACAAATTATGACGAGATACATTGATGCCATGGCGAGGACATGTGATGACGTTCAAGCATATGCAATGATGACAAGTGAAACAACTCAGGAGCACGCACGATGATGTGGCAAAGAGGCGTCCAAAGTTACGTGGCATCGTGATCCTATGAACAACATGACGTGGCAAAATAGAGATAGATTTAATGACGTGACATAATGAAATACATAAGGATAACATGGAATGATGATGTGGGGAGGCGATATGGGAGATGATGCACATGATGAGGACGTGGCAAAAGGACACACATAGCGATGAAGGGAAAGGTCGATACGTCGAGAATACATTTGAAGGCGACGTGACAAAGATGATTACATTTGAAGGCGACGTGGAAGATGTCATAAATAATGATGGTGACCCAAGATATGTAATGTCCTGGTCTGTCATTGTCACTGTACAGATACTGTTCACTTTCGACACTAAATCATTATAATTTTATTTTTTTCAGGACAACTCATATTATCCCAAGAAAATGCATATGTACAATTAAAGAACTTAGAATCTTATAAATTAATCAAGGACTCCCCATTAACGATGTGGGACAAGAGACATGTGCTTACCTCTCCTGCCATCACTCCATACTACCCCGACTTTAGGTTGTCACATTCTCCTCCTCTCATGGCACAACACCCTCGCTATGACCCCATACTCTATGAGAGTCGGCTTTAATACCATCTGTAACGTCCTAAGTTCGTCATTGTTTGGACACTAAGTCTTCACGATTTTGTTCTTCTTAAGACAGCACATACAACCCGAAAAAATCACATATGTACAATTAGAGAACCTAGAATCTTATAAGCCAGCTCGAACTCCCTCCTAAGTGATATGAGATAGGAGATATGCGTTTAGCCTTGCCCGCGTACTGTTGAGGCACAGTCTCCCTTGCCATCCCTCCATACTGCCCTGAGTCTAGCTCGTCACAAGATAGATGACATGCTTGCCAGGCCAATATATAACATGGCAAAAGATGATGCGTGCAATGCCGTTTTTGTAAAATCATGCGCAATCGAGTTTTAAAATACCGGCCTTAATCGGAAGCAGCGTTGTTTCCAGTTGGGCCATTTTTGGATAAAAATGGTTTATGAAAAGACAAATTCCGAAATCATTTTAGTAAGCGCGGGGCCTCCGGTCATGCATTCGAGATAGACGTGCAGCCATCCGGCGATATAAAAGCCACGATTTTTCTAAAAAAATTCCGCCCCGACGGTGATCTAATTTTAATAAATTTCTAGCTATTGTAAACTAATTTAAAGGAATAAAGCTAGAGAGAGAAAGAGAGAACTCACCTTGAAAGAATGAGAAAATTTTCCAATAAGCCTAATATTGGTGGGGTAAATCCGAAATATCATGGACCCAAAAATTCGGCATAAGCCGGAGTTACAAGCTCGGGGAATATGAATCAGGCCTTGTCTTGACGATCTAAGTTTACTACAAATTATTATTCACCATTTTTAAGAGGTCTAGAAAGTTTAGTTTAATTTCAAGACCTCTAAGTATAGTTAAGGTCCATCGAGTATTAAAAAAAGTTGAGATAATAATACAAATAATCTCTGAACTTTGGTCAAATATATAATGTCATTTATGAATTTTTAATTTATGCAATATAGTACATGAACTTTAGTTCAATAAGCAATATTATCTCTAGACTTTTAATTTATTTGATATGTTCTCTAAACTGTTAGTAAATGTTCAATGTGGTCATTCCGTTTGCATCATTTTCATATAGTTTAAGGACTAAATTTCACATTTACCGATAGTTCATGGGCCACATTAAATAAATAAAAAATTTAGAAATGATATTGTACATTGAGCCAAGATTTTGGAACTACATTGAATATACACCCATAATTCTAAGCTTTGCCCCCAATTGGAAGGAAGGATTCCTTCATACCCAATGCCTTAATTGAATATGAATAAAAATAGAATATGTACGGCGGCTGGAGTTGTAGGGAGCTGAGGAGCAAGGCATTACTAATAGTTCAAGGACGACATTAGATATTGAACCCAAATTTAAAGACCACTCATGTCATTTTTTTTAGAAAAGTTTGAATGAGACCGGTGATATCTTCCTCATTAGATGTCTGATCAACCTGGTTTTCATTAAGTTGGGATACTCCTAGCTTCATAGCGTGTGCCCGAAATTGAAAAATCTCGAACTTCTTGATACTCTGAAAAATGGGCGACTGGCCCTAAAAGATAAAAAATTTGACCATCGAATTCCGATGATAAGGTGAGTATAAAAAGGATTGATTTAGTGGAGCACAACCCATTTTTTTTAATTGAAAAGTTGTTTTATGCCCTGTCGCTTGTCTGCGAAACTTTAGTCAATCCTAGGTCAATTGATCAACTTTTTTTTAGTGAAAGTATGCCAAGATTGCATTGGCCGTCGCCTATAACATATTCCATGTTTTATGGAGGGGGTATTGTAATAGAAGGGTCAAAACAAATTGGAGGAACATCTAAATAAAATGAGCAAATATATAACGCGTCCTCTAAAGATTAAGGGCTTTTTGATAATTCAATTTAAGCATGGAAAGATAGAAAATTATCGCGGAATAAGATCGGACTTATTTGATAACCCTAATTAGCATTGGATCGAATATCTCAATTTAAGGAAAATATTCACTTGATGTAGTAAGTATTGTGCCTTACTTAATTCATTCAACACAGAAGAATAACCGTCGACGAGTAGAATTTTATCAAGATATTGCGAAAAATCTATTGACAATGATTAATGTTCTATGTTGGTAAGAAATTAATAAAATTTAGTTACCATTTTTCAATTGTCGTCATATAAGTTCTAATTTTATTTCTTTTCAACGCTTGAGATTATCAACACTTAAAAATTCAATTTTTAAATTTTCACAATTCGTTGTTCAATTTTACCCACAGGCCCTAAGTTTTTCAGCAGACTGAGTAATCTATATATGCAGACAAAAATAGATACTCAGAAAAACCAAAATAGTTTTCATTAAAAAAAAAAAAATCATGCCGTACTCTGGCCAAAAAGAGAGAATAAAAAATTGTAATCTTCTGGCCCTAAGATTTTCAGCAGACGGGTAGACGTTGACTCTCTCTGTCAGCGACTGTCTCACTGACAATTGTGCGCATGGGTACAGACAATTGTGCGCATGGGTACACATGAATGATGCGTTTGCTTCGTATTAGACAAATAACTTAATAAAATACTTTGATAAAGTAAATTTGTTTGTATCGCTTAAGAGAAGAACTAACAAAAAAAAAAAAAAAAATTTCATTATCTATAAAACAATTTAGATATAAATTATAAGATATTTTTTGTTAACTAATTATTTCAAGAAAAATAATCGCACTTTTTAAAAAATATTTTCTAAATTATTTATTTTTCGTAAAGGCTCCATTTGTTTTCTGAGAAATATATATTTTGGAAATCATCTTTCTTTTCCGAAAAATAATTGATTATATTGTTAAAATAATTAACCAAAGGAAAATACTTTTATTATCAATAATATTTAATCTAAATATTTTCGTAGGCAAAGAAAATATTTTTCCTTCATTCATATCTATAAGCAATATACTAATCATTTTTAAGAAAATAGGTTAATACCACAGAAAACCCCAACCCGATACACCTCTAACAAATTTACCCCCAAAGTAATTTAACCCAACAAATTTACCTTTCATTTGTTTATAAATTGGATTAGTGTCATAAAAAATCACAAATTGGTGCATTTATAACAAATAAAGAGTAAAATCCTAAACTAGTACATTCATCTATTGCCACGTGTCATCCAACTTAGTAATTTGACAGTAAAATTTAATAGAAACTAACGAAGAGTAAATTTATGACAAATGTACCAACTTGAGATTTTTAGTAGTTGAAAAATTAGTTTAGAGTAAATATGTTACAAATGTCCTAATTTTGGGTTATTCGTAGTATCAACTTTAAGAAAATATATTCTAAATCATTAACTCTCCGCGAAACAAATGTATCCTAAATTATGGGTCATTTTCCTCATGACCGACGAATTTTCGAATAGCATGTTAGAAAGTTTGATGACCTGGGGATACATATGGGATCAACATGCTGCGTGATCTTTTAGTTATTTGTTATACCAGAAAAATGTAGGTAGTCGGGGTAACTAACTTTCTTGTCTCCCCGACCGTATTTATCGCCGGATCCTGTCCGGGGAAAGCAAACCTCGCATCGACACAAGGATCTCCAGTGTCTCAACTTCGACAGCTTCTGACACAAAAAAAAGAAAAGAAAGAAACTTCGACAGCTTGAGTGCGACATTTGGGCGTCCGAACAAGAGAAAAGAACGCAATGACCCGGGACGCTGCAGCGGCGGCCAGAGGAAGAAGACACGGTGGTCCGTCCGCTGCCACCGCGGGAAGCGGCCGCGGCGTGAGCAGCACCTTCGTGATGCTCTGCTCGCACGTTCTTCTTCTGCTGATGTTCTCCGGCGCTGCCACCTCCTTCAATGTCGTCAAGAACTTGCCGGGCTACGACGGGGATCTCCCATTCTATCTCGAAACCGGGTGAGTGTGTCTCTCTGTCTCTATTTTTCGATATTGTCGTTGATTCTTCAAGAAGGACGTGAGGTCTTTTTTTTTTTTGTCCTTTTTCGGCATTGAACCTTGCCGACAAGCATTAAGTGCCTGGATTTTATTAGCCAGCGTCCGAAAACTTTGTAGTTTCCAATACATCGACAGTTGCTTGTGTCATATCCAATCAATATTTCGGAAATCGAGTTTACAAGTGCCTCGATAAGACCCCTTGACAGGAATTTATATATAAGATTAATATTATAAAAAACTTCAAATTGTGATAATTTTACTATAAATTAATTGTTTAATTACAAAAAACTCCAAATTAGTATACACGTGACATATTTATACCTATTAGCTTTCATTAAATTTTACCGTCGAATTGTCGAATTAGATGTGGCGTGATAATTGACAAGTGTACCGATTTGTAATTTTTTGTGACATTAATTCAATTTAACAAAAATCAACACAAATGGTGCATTTATCCAAATATGTCAATTTGAGATAAATTTATCATATGTATATTTATTTTAAGATTTTTAATGATAAATATATTTGAAAAGTACACGTATTACGGTAGCGCAAAGCACGGCGCTAAACAATACATCGGTAACGACAAAGTCAACATCGTTTTTGTCGCTGGATGAGTCTTCTATTTTGTACTCTTTTCAGAATTCTTTCGTGGTATTGACTGACTATGATATTTATTTATGTTGTCGTTGTCGTTGGCGTCGTGTGAAGGTACATAGGCGTAGGAGAATCCAACGAGTCCCAGCTGTACTACTACTTCGTGGAGTCGCAGCGGACGCCGTCCCAGGACCCGCTCATGCTTTGGCTCACCGGAGGTCCCGGCTGCTCCGTCCTCTCCGCTTTCCTCTACGAAGGCGGTAATCCCCGATCGCCCGATCTCACCATTCTTTTCATCGGTAGCTTTTAAGATGACTTGAAAAGAACCGGTAAAAAATGTTGGTCTAACAGAAACAATTAGAGGGTTTAAATTGATCATTTCTGGAGAATTAGATGATCTTCTTGAACAAGTCTTTTATTTGGTAGGTAACATCGATGAAGCTACTGTGAAGGCTACGAACTTAGAAATGGAGAGTAAATTGAAGAAATGACCTTGAATCTTTGTTTACTAACCCCTAATCGAATTGTTTGGGATTCAGAAGTGAAAGAAATCATTTTATCTACTAATATTGGACAAATTGGCATATTACCAAATCACACGCTTGTGGCAATCGCATGGAGATGATGTGAGATCAGATCTGGTGATTGATGGGTCAGGAGCACGAACATCACTCACATGTAAACTTAACGAAATGTAGGCAATGTCTGTGCTTATGAGCCACTTATCGGAATACTGGTCAATGGGCCGATCGAAACTATAGCCGATGTATATTTGATGAAAACTGTACTGAACTTGATTAATGGGCCGGGCCAGGCCCAAATGCCCCCTGTTTGGGCTGGCCATTCATTTAAAACAAATAAGTTTCATTACTAATCAAGTCTACTCTAACATGAAATAATTGAGCAGGTCCGCTGGCCTTTACTTACGAGGGATACAATGGGAGCCTACCATCGCTTCATCAGAATCCATACGCATGGACACAGGTTCCTCATCTTCTTTTCCCTCCCAAACGAATTTTCATCGATTTCTTCGAGAACATTGGTTCAGTTCGGACATCGTCCGGTGAATTGCCGCGCCGTTCTTATGCGGCGAGATCGACTCCTGCAGGGCCTCAACATGTTATTCGTCGATGCGCCGATAGGGACCGGGTTTTCCTACTCCACGACCCCCGAAAACTACTACACAGATGACTACAAATCTTCGAACGAGACCTATGAGTTCCTGCGGAAGGTAATGTGCACGTCCCCGACTGTTAAAATGAAATGATTCCAATGTCGATTTGTCTCCAAAAGTGTTGAAATATCCTAAGCGTGAATCGAGCTGCGGCCTATCGGTCGGGCTAGAGGGACGGCCGGCCGGAAAAGATACCAGCTCCGAAACTGATGCGCGTTTGTTGTTTGTTCTGGTCATTCTCAAAACTCTTATGCAGTTCTTGCTCAGTCATCCTCAATTTATTGAGAACATGCTCTACATCGGCGGGGATTCGTACTCGGGCATACCTCTTCCGATCATCGTCCAGAAGATATTCGACGGTAATTTCTTGCCCCTCAAGTTACTTCTTTCACCTCGAACTTACCAACTTCGTTTCTGATTCTTCTGCAGGAAACTTGCTTGGAGAGGAGCCATTCATGAATCTCAAAGTAAATGCCTAGTGCCCAACCTTTCTCTTCGAGCTTATATACTTCGAACTAGGCAAAAATAGCTTCTGCTCTTATCGAAATATTAGATTGAAGGCGAGAAAGAACCTCTGGTATCGTCTGATAAATAAGATCTGGAGTGAGATTGTTTGTGATGAGCAATTCCTGCATTATTTTGGATGTTTATAATTGACAAGGTGAATTGGGTTTTCTGGACAGGGGTATATGCTTGGGAACCCGAAGACGGACGATTTCATCGACGACAACTCAAGAATTCCATTTGCTCACCGAGTGGCGCTCATATCAGACGAACTCTTCGCCGTGAGTCTCTCGCCTCGTCGCCTCGTCCTTTTATCGAAAGCCTCGGTGCACACATTATTACCTGCTGAAATAGTATCTTTAGTTCAGTAGAGTCAGATGGAAGCCATAGTTATGGCATTGATAGAGGATGATTTATGCTCTTGCATTGCACGCCGTTACAATGATCTTCGATAAGCCGAGCACCATTCGGAATTACGAAGCATACTGCACGGTTTTACCTAGTCACTCCTTTACTAAGAACTGCGTTTAGCCGTCAGACGTGGTTGCGTATCCTGAAATCGTAGTTTTCTGTGAAATCAGGACGCCATGGAATCTTGCGGAGGAAATTACGTCGACGTGAGCGCTAACAACACAGAATGTTTGGAGGACATCGAGGAGATCGATGCGGTGAGACGAGACATTCCATAACTAGATCTTCGTCACGAGTCGCACGAATTGTCATATGAACTCTGAACTCTGCTGTGACTAACCATGGACCTGTTTCTGCAAAATCCTTCAGTTGCTCCTGCAAATAAACCTCATGCAAATCCTGGAGCCTAATTGTCAAACTGCGTATTCGAGACCGGTCGAGGCAAATCGAGGATACAGAAGGGTTCTTGAAGATAACTATGAAGGCTTTCTCGCCGCGCAGCCTAGTCCCGCGCTTTGGTGTCGGGTATATACTCTTTCTCTATCTATCTAAATATGCGTCATCGTTCATTGTCTATGTTGATTGACTATACAGCATGTGTTCACTTCAGGAGTACAACTATGTACTGTCCGGCGTATGGGCCAACGATGAGGATGTCCGAGCTGCCCTTGGAATTCGAGAGGTACGGAGATACTAAACCTCGACTCCAACCTTACATGTTCGCTACTTCGACGTCTGCCCACGTCACTGATGAACCGGCGACATTCTTTCGACAGGGCACAAAGGGTGTTTGGAAGAGATGCAACAGCAGTCTAGCATACACGAAGACGGTCTCGAGCAGCGTCCCTTATCACCAAAATCTCAGCAACACGAACCTTCGAGCCCTTATCTACAGGTGAGAGCGAGATCTCGCCACTTCGCGCGTGCATGTGTATATAGATCGTTCGCAAACATAGAGATAAATTAGAGATGAACCTTCGTGTTTGGAAGTTCTGAACGACGTAAAGACGAGTCGAAAGCTTAGGATTCTGACCCGAAAGGTATGTTAGGAACCGAAAATGTAAGAAACCTTAAGGACCAGGACTCGACAAGCTGTATCGTGGAATCAATCGCCGAGAAGAAGAATCATTTTCCAGCTCCCGACGCTACCGGAGATGGTACAGAATCAGCCTGATACTCAACGAACTTTTGCACCTACTGAGAGCTCTGGTTAAGGAAAGAGACTTGAAATGCTGTCATACTACATTGCTATGTCTATGTCATCTTTGCTTTTCAGATCTTACTCATGTTCAACAGAGGCATATCAGAACTGAAAAAGAGAATGTACATCGCGCAGTGGCAAAAATTGAAACGGGGCTCGGAAATTCGACTATCTTAACTCGTAGAGAATCCTAACACTGCTTCCTTCGGGGGCTATTCATTTCGCAGCGGTGACCACGACATGTCCGTCACCTACCTGGGCACGCACTTCTGGATTTACTCTCTCAATCTTACTCTGTCGACCGCATGGCGGGAGTGGTACGTCAATGGCCAAGTTGCCGGGTAAGCCCCTCTCTTTCTTCGCCGTCTTAAAAGTCTCCCGTTCCGTGGCGGCACTGCACAGCTCCGGATTTTACTAACCAGAAGGCCATGATGATCTTCTTCTGAGCAGGTATACTGAAGAGTTCACCAATAACCAGTTCACTTTGGATTTCGCCACCGTGAAGGTAACCGAACCATGTTCCAATCAGCATTCAAGTGGTTGGTCGTTGGTCGACGGTCGACGGTTCTGTAATTGCACGAGTTGTTATTAACATTGGAAATCTTGGGTTGCAGGGCGGCGGTCATGTTGCGCCGGAGTACAAGCCGAGGGAATGCTACGAGATGCTGGACCGGTGGCTTGCTTATTGGTACCTGTGATCTGAAGGGGTCGAGCCGACATTTTCCGGGGCGAATCCGGCGGGCTATGAGGAGAAACTATGACGAGGTCCGGTCGCCGGACTTTAGGAAGTGTTTCAGGGATGCCTTGAGAGGGCAATGCTCATGTGTCGTTAGTTTTTTTTTTTTTTTGTCGGAAGAGCTGGCATTGAAGAGAAATGAGATTGGCATCAGAACTCACAATAAAAACTTCTCTTTGATGATCAGAAGTTTCTTTGTATCGAAGTGCGGATGAGATGATGCTTATTATTAGGGCGGGGACTGCCCTTGTACAAGTACTCTGTCGTTAGCCGGCATGTCGGTAACGTTTGATTATTCGGATTTAGATTATGGTAGGATAGGATAGATAAAGAATGAGACAATTTATTATATACTATATTTTGTTTGGCAAAATTTGTAATTAAATGTTGAAAAGAATAACTCAAACATTTTAAAAAATCACTTACAAAGTCAATAAAATAAATAAATAAATAGCAAATAAAAAATCGAGAGGATTTATGAGGGTAGACCACCGCAAGCCACTACCATCGCGGTGGCCACCTCCGTCGCCTTGTCGTAAGTGATCATGGTAAATCAAAGAGCGTATCAACGGAGGTTGCCAAAGACGGCCACCGCGAGAGTGGTCTCATCCCGATAGCCCAAGTGGCCGGCCGCCTCGATAGAGCCAGAAAGAAGAAATGAAGGGAGAGAGACTCAAGGATGAAGATCTCGAAATCTCAGGTGACCACTGTGGTTGCGATAGATGTTCGACCGTCGCCTCGACGGGGTAGCTCAAGTGGTTCGACCCCCGTGCGGCGATCATCAAGGGGGCCAATGGTAGCTATCACCACTACTTTGCTAGTGCAATCTTGCGACAAATAAGTTATCCGAGAATTCACGAGGACATATTTCAGCTTTACTTAAACTGAGTAGGGTTGAGTATGGTTTTAGAATATATTACGGAATTGAGAACTAATCCAATTCCAAATTTTAGGATATGTAAGTTAAGTTCCACGTTCTAAAAATTAAAGAATCTGTTCCGATGGATATATTTCAAAACTTGAAACAAATCCTTATGTTTTTCTCATTTTATATCTTCGTGCATTAACCAATAATTTGAATTTTCATTTCCAGTGATGTTCGTGTATCTAAATATGAGTTAATGATGTTCATTAGAGATGAAGATTCATAATTTGTGACCGGGTAGATTCTAAACTTTTGGATATACAGAATATATTTCTGGTTCTTAAAAAAAAAAACCCTAGAGGAGAGGAAGAAACGAACTCCTCTCCACCGTCCTAAAACCCCCCCTGCCCCCACCTCCTCCCTCACCATCCCATCCCTTCTTCCATGGGCGACCGCGAGCGAGCTCGCGATTGGGACCGCGACCGCGACCGCGAGCGGCGGCGGGACAAGGACGGCGACCGCGACCGGGACCTCCGCGGCCGAGACCGAGACCGGGAGCGCCGCGGCAAGCGGTCCCGCACGCCCGACCACGCCGCCCGCCCCCGCCACGGGCGCTCCCCCGACAGGTACCGCTCCCGCACCCCGGAGGACCGGGCCCACCGCCGCCACCGCAACCGGGGCAGCCCCTCGCCGGAGCACGAGCACGCGAGGAAGCGCCACCGCCGCGACTCGCCGCTCCCGCCGCCCCCGCCGCCGCCGCCGCCCGCCGAGAGGGGCGACAGGGACCGGGAGAGGGCGGTGTCGGACTTCGTCGACGGGATCGCGAAGGAGCAGAAGAGCAAGAAGGAGAAGGACGTCGGGGGCGGCGGCGGCGGGGGAGCGGCGGAGGAGGCGGGGGCCGCGGAGAACGATGAGATCGAGATTATGAAGAAGCTGGGGATTCCGGTTGGGTTCGATTCGACGAAGGGGAAGCCGGTGGCGGGGGCGGACGTGAGCGGCATCAGGCCGGTGACGAAGCGGCAGCCGAGGCAGTACATGAACAGGAGGGGAGGGTTCAATCGGCCGTTGCCGGCGGAAAGGAACAGATAGCTCCGATTTGGAACAATTCAAGGTGCGCACTTTCTCCTCCATCGTTGGGTTTGAGCATCTGGGTCTTTTGCTAGATGCATATATCCAACGGTCTTTTTCATTTTGTGATGCTTTGTTCTGTTAGAGACTCAGATACCTGAAGAAAGCTACAAAAGCTTGTGTTTATTTTGGCTAGTCTTTGTTATTTGACATCAGATAAATTGAGGGAAATTGACTGATCAAGAGGGCAGCTTCTTTCTTGTATTTCAAATTTATCCTACTTAGGAGGGACTTAAAAGGAACACTGGAGTGTGTCTGGTTGGGAAGATCTGGTTTGTGGCATGGGAAATCTCTATTGTTGAAAATTGTTCGGGTCGTCTTGCTGCTCTTTGGCTTCATCATGGTTGCAGTCATTTCCTTTTGTCAGGACGTGTATGTTGTTTAGTTCGAGCCCTGAAATGTAGCTGCCCAGACTGTGTTTTACAATTTATGTCCTGTGGCTTCATACCGTTGGAGTTTGCGTCTTCCGAAGAGACTCCCTAGTCTGTATAGACATCGTAGTTTTCTCATTAACCACTTGTTTAAACTTGAGTGAGTCAATCAGCATTTGTTGATGTGTGTTTATTGCCAGTTTTCATACTTACCGGAATGCTTGGTTTGGTCGTAAGTTTGAATCACATGTTAATGACTGACTTCATGTTTTCTCCTTAGTAAATGTGCCTTTTGACTTGAAACTCCTCATATGTTGCATAGCTCAGTGCCAAAACCTTTGTGAGGATTAAGGAATGCCCAAGGACTTCAAAGTCCTGAATCCCTTCTTTAAAATGTCATTCGTGCATCATTTCTTTATTCTGAAAACCAATTAAACCTGGTTAGTCCAGGTTCAATTAGATTTTGAACACTCGAGGTTCAACAGTCTGAAACTGGACAGGACCATGCTTAACCAGTTGAACTGCTTGTTCCCATTCCATTTTTTGAAACACTGACAAAAACCGAGATGAATTTTCTTTTCCCCCATGTGCTGCATATTGTTGAATGGAGAGCTTATGTTCCCCAAGTCATGTTATTTTAGAGGACATATTTCTACTGCAATTATGATTACTCACTTATCATCTTTTCTGGAGGTAAAACAAAGAAGCTTAATGAACTAGACACTTCACCAAGTTAGGTGATAGTGTCTTGCACAACATATTGGTAGTCAAGAGTGCAAAATTTTATTTTAATGTACTTTTTGTCTTCTAGTGTATTGCTGCATAGTGCTATTCCTGCATACTCAGGATCAATGACAACAATAGTGAGATGGCGAGATAGTTGAATGCAGGGCCATGTTCGACTCCAGCAATAACAACTATTTTTGCATAATGTGAAAATTCTAGCATAAGAATCATGTTTCTTCTGTGTTTAGATGGATAGATAGTGAGATCTGTTACTTATAATTGGTATCTCAGATATGATCAAGAAAGCTTTGTCCTTGATCAATACTAAAAAGATGGTGATGGTGGTTTATGTGCGTGACCATGGCAGGGAAAGTCTTAACATGTACACATCGAATCTTTAATGTGCTGTCAAAAATTTATTTTCTCCATAAGTAGAGGACTATTAATAGAGTTATATAATGTCAGAACGAGAACAAAAGGACAAGCTAACCAAAAAAGGAAAAACTTAAGAAGCACCAGATGAGGTGCAATCAGAGCAATATGGTAGTGTGCAGTAAAAAATACAAGAACTTCTACGGTGCTCTTGATGCAAACTACTTGTTGTCAATCTTTCAAAATTTTGCAATGCTATTTCAGTATTCTTAGGGAGGGAACTGTGTTATCTCAGGTCAATTCTGAAGGACTATACATGCTTAGAATTTGTCGCCAGCAAGGTACTTGAAAGCCTTAAAGTTTACATGCTTCAAATTCAGCAGGGAGGATGAAGTTTCATTTTCGCCGTTTTGTACCTGATCTTGAAATTTGGTTCTAGTTATGTTGACCTCAGCAGTTGGCTAATCTCTCCTGCTTTGCTAAGAAACGACGGATGGTGATTTGTCTTGACCGGAGAATGAGGCGCGGTTGAGACCATCTGATTGTTTCTGAGGGATGTACCCCCAGAAATTATCTGAACAAAGTTGCAGGGCAGCAAGGGAAAACACTTTCATAGAGTTAAATCTGGTGATTTGTCATGGAAGTTGAATATTGTACTTAGCAGGTTTTTCCTGAGGCAATTGGATAATCTATCGTGCGACTGTTTTACCATTTCATGCACTTAGCAAACCAGGAGCTGTGCTAGAGGCGCTCAAACTTTCTTATCGAAATTTCTTTACAATGCTTCTATGATAAATCTTGATTTCTTTTAGAAACTAGTTGGGTTTTCGTGCTTTTGATGATCGGTAACTCATTTCGACGTTCTCTTTGGCACCTTTGCCATTCGGCGCGTCTTGCTTCAACCTGTGTCATACTTTCAACAGTGGACTGAACTATGAGCTCCTCCCTGAGAGCCCGGCAGTGGTCTTGGTAGCAACTCGAGAGATGCTTGTACATAAGGTGGGTGGCGCGCGAAAGGATTAGGTCCTTATGGGCCGGAGCGAGGAATTGTCAGCAGACCCGTTGCTTGAGGCGGCACCACAAAAACTAGAATTTTGAGGGTTCGATTGGGAAAAATAAGGGTTCTTGAGGGGCTTTGAAGAGTAGAGATGATTGTGCTTTGTGGTGGGAGTAGAGAGAACCGGGAAGCCGATTGATTGTGGTAGCTGAGAGAGATTGGGATAATTGAGAGAGAGAGAGAGAGAGAGAGAGAATCTGCAGAGGAAAGTGGAGGTTGAAGGGAGGAGAAGTTTGACCCTCGCGCTGACAACCAAAAATTTGACTGGAATTTACAGACCTTTTATTTTCTTTTCCTTTTTCTGGTGGGAATCTAAAACCTTAGGTTTTCAAGATTTGGGTCAATATCACACAAAATCCAAATTATGTCAATTGTCACATAAATACTTTAAGCTTTTTTTATATCATTAAAAATTCTAAATTTACCTTGTGACATAAATACCACAAATCCAAATTTATATGAGTATGACAAAAGTATTTTTGATGGAATTGAAATAGATGATGTATATGTCACACAATTATAAGTTTGGGTTTATTTTGTGATATAAAAAAAGTTGAAGGTATTTGTGTCACGGTAGTTAAGTTTAGGATTTTTTATGATAAAAAAAAGTTTATGATATATATGTCTCGGCGAGTATTATTTGGAATTTTTGCAGCATTTGACCCTGAAACTGAAACTGTATTATTTCTAAATATGAGGAAATTCAACACAATGACTCCTTCTCCTACTTCACCTTTAATGCTTCTAGCCGTCATTGTTTTCTGTCTCTTTAGTAATTACAATGAATGGGCACTTTCTTCAAATAGAAGAAAGTTTTACATTGAGTCCCCATGAACTATCTACATCGGAATGTAAAGAAAGCAAGCAGAAAAGCAAAATAAAAGGCCTAACCAAATTAAAAACAATTATTTGTACAAGGCTGTTCAATTTTTGCTGATTTGATTCCAAGCCTTCAAAATTCCTCATGTTATTGGTGTTCTCGATTCCTCCATGCCATTTCCATTAAGATTCATCTCTGTCCCATTGTTTAGCATCACCCCAGGCGATTCCATCTTTGTACGAACCCTAGTCCGAATAGCGAAAGACATCTGACAGTGAACAACAAGACGATGATCAACTGGCTGGCCAGAATTTTAGGACACGCAGCATCGATGTGATGGCGGTTTGTTATGGAGTGTGTATATGTGCACGCTTGCTTGATTGCTTTATCTTTTTTTGAAGAACTTTGTACCGGCATATCGAAAAAAGGAGAATTCATTTCTTATCAGAAATTTTACAAACTGAAAAACTAACTACTAACTACATGGGATCTTCTACTTCTACTTTGCTACGACATAGCGGACACGAATTATTCCTCTCTAGCCACTTGACGATGCACCTCCTATGAAATAAATGCGAACACGGTATCTCCATCACTTTATCTTCCCCATCTAGTTCCTCTAAACAAATAGAACAACATCCGTCGTAGTCTCGAACGGAGTAGCTCTTCCGTGCGAGCTTTTCAATGGTGCTTCTGGAGACACCTCGCGTGACTTGGTCAAGATCCGACTCGTATCCTCCAATTGAGGCTTCTTCGGTGTCTTCCATTTCGACTTCATCTCTAATGGCCAATGCCAAATTTATGTTCACGTCGAACCCTCCATGGCCATTACCCAATGCCCGAAACGTCGTACGCAAAATGATTCTTATAATATCAGCCCGAAAGCTGTGATGAACACCCAAAGTATCAAGAACTCTCTCCAAGTGCATTTAGCAAAGGGATTGCCATGATAAGATGCAAACTGGCATCTCAAGCGACTGACTCAACTCCAACGGTGCAGTGTCTTGGAAACTTGTCGGCACTCCCAATTGATCAACGAAGACTAGCAAATGGTGCCACTTGACCGAGAAAGCAAGCTAGAAGAATCAGAATTTCTTGGCTTCAGCCTCAAACTACATCCGCAATAGACCGTCTCCTCCATGCCGTTGCTACCAAGAGTGGACTGAACAGGATTTCACGTGTAATGTTGAAACCCAATCACGAGAAAACCCTGGAAATTTTTGTGGAAGTATATCAAGAAATAGACGGAAAAAGAAGCTCAGGAAAAAAAGATTCCGAGAATTGAACGAACCATAAACAACGGGAACTTCCCTCCTGCGAAGTGCGAACACAGCAATCTGCCTCGAAACCAAGAATCGATGAAATCTGGGGTTTGTGCAGAATAGGAAATTTTAATTCTCTCTGGAGATGATAAACAATGGAACACAATGTAGCCGGGTTCGGGGGTCTTATTATATAGCCGTTAGTTTTGTGGTCTGAACTTTCCTGTTTTGTAAACATGCGGTGAAAATTTAAAGGACCGTGCTGTGGACGTGCCTCGATAAGGAAATTAATCGAATTCTAATTTTTCTTTTCTAAACTAGTGATTTTCTGTGAAACCAAACAAGGAAACAGAGAAGATGGCCACGTTTGGAAGCCAATTCGACGGCGACGCCGCCGCCGCTGCTTTCTCTTTAGGCATTTTGGGAAGATGAATGTTCGTCCATCCCTCTCTGATTGATTCAATTCCTCGAGGCTGTGCTAATCAACGCTCGCGAGTTGTTTCCTTTTGAGTGTCGTGGTGCGGACGGAATGGAGAGTTAGGTTTTTTGAAGTACCAAAATCAATGAAATTCTAATCACATGTATGCGTGAGTCGCATTGTAATTTCTGTCGTCAAGGGTTAATAAATGCAGGGTGGAATTCTGCTTGGTGGTATTTTTGGTGGATGTTGCAAAATTTAGCATGATTCAGCTTTGGGAATTCAGATTAGTCAATTTATTCCCATATAATACGCTAAGAGTAGCATCAGTGCGAGATTGACAGTTTGGATTCGTCGATGCATATGCAAATCACATCGCATAGTTCAAGAAAAGCTTTCTGCTTCTCTGATAATTGGATCTCATACATACATACATACATACATACATACATACATACATACATACATACATGAGCCTGGCGTATCCATTATGATTGGCTATCTAAAATGTTGGCATAAAGCAGAAAACAGATCCTGAACTAGTCTTTTCAAAATTACATATTGACAGATGGTTTTTTTTCGCTGTTCTGTGTTTCTTAATATGTTTTTTTAGATTGATTGGTTAATAATATCGAGCTACATGATTAATTGGATATTACCGTGTGCAAAGTACGAGTATGCCACTACCTATATTTACTGAGGATGAGGCTTTCTTTCAACTGGTACCGGGAAAGTATCGTCTTCCCTACTTGTACCTTGGATTTTGATTGGATGACTCTCATCTGGAGTGATCCTGGAGATTTTTACAAAGCGAGAGTCTGTCAGGATGGCTGCTTGCTTTATTTCATCGCTTGCTCTTTAAAAGCCAAATTCATTTAGCACGCATGATTGATTCCTGTAGAACTGGTCGTGGCATGGTTCTGCTGCAATTTTTTCCATAAAGTGCAACATGCTGAACTTAAGATGTTGGGAAATTGTCGCACTGATGTATCAGTAAGTGTTTAACGCAATTTTACCACTTGTGTGACCTTTTTTTCTGTTAGAGGCTTTGCTTTAAAAACAGGGATGGGATGTATGTCCAGGATCACAGACACTCGAAGAGCTTTAAACGCAAAACACATGTCAATGTTTTCTTTATTAGGTACTGATGATATAGGCTCTCTCTCTCTCTCTCTCTCTCTCTCTTAAAGTTGCTGATACATTACCAACGATTTCCCCACATCTTAAAGTTCAGCATGTTTTCTATATTAGCACTTTTCTTCCTCGTGTCTTGGAATGAGCTGCTTGTTGTAGTTGGAGAAAACGCTTCCCAATGATATCTGCCTCTCTGCACAAAAAGTGCAGGTTTTGTCTGTTGAAAGGAGAACTGAGCAACATCTTGCCATGGGTAAAGAGGAGGTGTATGCCTACTTGCGCAGATTGAGAAATAGTGAAACTCTATTCTCTCGGTGGAGAGCCGAAATTTAAATGAAACTCGAGTGCAGCTGCTTCCGTTCATTTTTTGAGGATCTGTTGGTGTGGATCCTGAGGTTTTGATGGCAAGGGACCCCAATCATGACGCATTGCTCAAGCAACTTGCTCAGGCAGTTGAGAACGGGGAGAAAGTGCTGGTTGAGATGTCTCACATTCTCGCTGTGGAAGTAAAGTTAGGTGCTGGTACTATTTTAATTTGGAAGAGGCCTGCACCAGTCTTGAGGCAAGTTATGCCAATGAAGCTGAGATTGTCTTCACTACCCTGTCAAGCAGTGGCAGAATTATTCTCTCGCGTTTCTCATTGTTTCGACATGGTAGTCATTGATGAGGCAGTGCAGCCAAGTCAGGTGGCAGTACTTCCTTCCCTTTCCCTTCATCCTGCTCGATGTTTCTGGTTGTGGATTTACAGCAGCTTCCTGGCACTGTTATCAGCCAGGCAGCTAGGACTCTGTAATATAGCAGGAGACTTTTTGAGAGATTTCAGCAAGCTGGATGCGCAACAATGTTGTTGTCTGTTCAGTATAGGATGCATTCACAAATCAATGATGTCCCTTCCAGATACTTTTACCAAGAACACCTAATCGATAGTGAGACTGTGGTAAAGTTACCTGATTAAATATATTACAGGATCCATTGCTTAGACTTTATGATATTACATATGGGCGGGATTCTCATCGAGGTAGTTCTGCCTCTTACTGCACGAATCACAGTTTCTCAGTATATTTGAGCATCTAAGGAATGGTTTCATCTGCCCTGTTGTATACCATTCTCTCCATGGCCAACTCCCTGTACTGTTCACCTGTTACTTATGTGGACAGATTTTGATTGTTTTAGCATCTCTCACTCTTATTAGGTAATGGGAAACGTTGATCTTTGATTCAGTCTGATGACTGGGCTGTGCCGAGTGCTGATGCCAAAGCCAAAAGTTGTTACTTGGACATGGATTCTGTCCCCAAAGAGTTCTTGACTCCTAAAGGACCAACTCTTGTCTCCCCTGCCAGTTAAGACTCCTTTAAACTCGAGGGGGTTGAGGTCAAGTGGGTCGAGGCATAGATTGACAGACAATCACACAGAGCCGAGGTCAGCGGTGGCACCGGAAGATGACGAGGACTTGCCAGCATCTTTAATCCCTGCTGGTCCTTTTATGAAAAACTCATTGCTAATTATTGTTTTATTTGTGTTTTTCCAACCTTCTAGGCTTTTCTTCAGCATACAAGGGTTCTAGCCCCGTGGGTGGGGTTGCAACTTCCACAAATTGTACTCCTTTTTGTATTTTTAATTTTTTGGTCATACAAATTGTACTCCAGGAGACTGCTTATCTTGGCTTATAAACAAATCTGGAAATAATTGTCAGACAAAAATCCCCTTTCGTTGTTAAAATCAGAGGAAAATTTGTGTTTTTAAGGCTTTTGAAGTGAATTTCTTTGACAAATATACTGAACTAGTTTAACGTGCACCAGAAACTACATCAAGTGGCAAGATATTTGCACTATAAGATAGATTCAAGAATGAAGATAATTTAATGTGGCCCCTATACATGATAAAAGAGCAAAATGCTCAACAAGAGTGTAACGTTTAATTTCTTAATCAGAGATTGCTCTTATTAGTGAGGAAAGTGATTATTCATCTAGGGAATGTTAAATGACATGCCACGCATGTTGCGTTTCAACCAAACACCTTTGCCTTGAATGGAAATTTTTGGCCTCTTAAGCCACCCGTGGAGAATTTCACTGGAAGCTGTTGATCAGGTGGTGACAGATCCAAGAGTATCCTGGCAATACAGTGCACGGAGAAGCAGCAGAGTTCCTCTGAAACATTGTGGAAGAGAGATTACTAACTGTCCATCCTCTCTGCAATTTGATCTTTGCCTCACTCAAGCTCCACCTTGTGTTCGGTTTATTCAAAACATGGACCCTCTTGCCTTAGGGGGACGAAGCTCCGATGGCCGGCAGTGCTGCTCGAGTGAGCTAAAAATGGACAGAATCAGGACTCCATTGAACTACTTATGTTTGATAATTCAAAATTTCTTACGAGTTGTAGCCACAGAGAGGATGGGAAATCCTCAGCAACCCCGCGTTGCTAAAGAAGCCTTGCTGCAACAGATCTGGCCGGTCTGCCCCCCTCGTTATCTCTTTGCTAAGAGTCAGGTATCAGGCCTCCTGTGGGGACAAGATAGCTACGCAAACTTACTGGCATCGGACTTTAAGGTAAGAACGTCGCGTTCTTAAGTAGTTTTCTGATAATCACATCACGGGGATGGCAGAGTTTTTGCAAGTGTTAGAGAAAAACAAAATAGAAAGGCACTCATCAGAAATGTGGGCATGAAGACAAGTTTTATGCTGACTAAAATTTTTGAGTCAATTAGATTTTTCTCAAAGAAGTGTTTGGCTCTGGTTGCTGCTCGGGCTCTCAGAGTCTCTTGGGGCATACAAGTGGATGGTGGACACACTTCTCCATAAGTGCCCTTTCTCTTTAGTTGCACTGAAGCTTCTTATTTGTATGAAAGGAGTAGAAAAAAGGAAGGAAAAACTTGTGTACTTGGATGGAAGGCTTTGCTCTTTCTCAAGGGGAAGAGAAACATATCTGCAATGGGGGATGCCTCAGCAAGGTCTGGGAGGGCTTTGAGTTGGATATAATCCATAACTTCCCATTTATTTTGCTCGGGCATCTCCATGAAGTTGGCGCTTCAGGAGGATCCGGGGAAGATCAAGAAGAAGCTGATGGATGGTGACCTTGGGCACTTGTCGCGGCTCCTGCTTCCGTGGAGCTCTGCATAAAGAACCAAATGCTCCAGTGGATGGGTGAGCAAATGTAAAGGTGGGTTGTGAGCAGGGAAGGGATGGATGTTGCCGGTGAGGGATGTGAACATATGGGCACAAAGCACCGACTCGTGTTTCAGCAACGTCCACAACTGGACGTTGCTGAGGATCTACATGCTGAATGGGAATTGGAACAAGTTGTTCGTCAAAACACGAGGGTTGGAGATCGGTGATGAGATCAGGATGTTATGGGACTCAATCACGAGCTAGTTCTGTTATATGATCCTTTGCGAGGTTGCTTGTGGCGCAAGCCATGCGGCAGTTTGAGTCTTTATAGGAAGGTTTTCACGATAGGAGTTTTTCCCCCCACTTTTTTTTGAATACTGGTACGTGGCTGGTTAAGGTAAAAAACGAGAGCACAATTAGAGTTTCTTTTATTCTTCCCACGAAGTGATAAATGTTCTTTTTCGATTCAAATGCACATGAGTCATTGCTTTTGAGAAGATGCAATTGTTTCGCTTTTTATTGTGTTTGTTGATTAGCTAACCGTGAATTATTTCAGCAGGACAATGAAAAGTGCGAATTGTCAGATTTTACTTTTGTGGAATGCTAGATTCTTGCACGAAAACAGGATACAGATTGCATAAAGTACACTCCAACGCCTCAGAACTTTAAAGTCTGCTAGAAACCTTATCCAAGAAAACAAGGTCTCTAAAGTATTTTCTTTATAGGAATGAAGACGTGGAAGGGGGTTATACCTTAACAAGTTGAAGTAAACAAGAACACATATGGCTTGAGTTTTGCTCTCTACACTAATGGACCTCGGCGACCGGATTCGGTTGAAAAATATTTGCATCGCTTTAATCAGTTAAACTCTTCCTAATTTTTTTTTTCAACCACAACTGAAGTTTTCAATTTGCTAATTTAAGAAAATCATTTTCACCGGTGTGTAAAACCAAAGATCTTAGGGGATTGCACCAACTATTTGTGTTCAAATGTACCATCTAGGGGTCAGCACTAGTTTGGTTGCCGGTTGGTTGTTCGTAAACTTTGAAACCATTGATAATTGATTCGATTCTAGGCGTAGACGGAATAGCCTGAATCGGACTGATTGTTTTTTTTTTTGCCCGAAGGTTCTCTATTTTAGATGGGCATTTGAATCTGAAAGATTTAATGAAGATGGAGAGCAATTTCTCCATTACATTTATGAATCTGGAAATTGTCAAGTACAATTAATTGCTTCCACTTTAAAGGGATGCATGTCGTTTTGGAGGAGCAGCAAAAATAAGGAAAAACGTTGGTTTCCATATGATTTAAGATGTAGAATCTATTAAAGAGCAGCCATTTTAGTGGATTGATGATGATCAATATGTGTTTATATCCTCATAAAAAGGGTGTACAAGTGAAAGAATCACCCTTTGAAAGCAATTTAACGTCTAAGAGCATATAGAATTTCTGGCCCAATCATATCATTCAATTAGACTTAATCCTGAATTAGTATTCCTTTTGTCCAATGACCAATGGGAAAACAATCTATTTTATCTTTAGAAAAGGAATAGTAGCGATGGAATTTTATGCAATTAGACTCTCTATTTCCCCCAAAAATTCAATCCTTGGTTAATGCTTCTTTGAAGCCCAATCCTAATGTCTTCAACTTTTTTGATTTGTCTCTTTCTCCATTGTGGTGATATACAAAATTTTCTATTCTGTTCATATATATATTTGATTATGAGCGTACTGATCAAGAAAAAAATCACGATAGCTTTGTATTCCATTTATGTATCTAATGGCGTAAAATGATTCTCCTATCACTGTCAGTCTTCACTTGAAACTAGCTATATCCAGAATAAAATTGGCTGTGAACACAGCCAAAATGTTTAAAGAATGATAGAGATGTAACGGAATAGGGGTGTTAAATGGGCCGTTTATCACGCTACAAACCAAAAAGCACGGTCTCTTCTTCCATTATCATGCTGCAGACTGCGAAAAAGTGGAGAGGACAAATTAATTTCCCACAGAAAGAAGGAAACCCTCGGTCCAAAAACTTGCCTTTACCCAGATCTTGGCGTCCTCCAAAGCAGGGAGTTTTGAATATCAACTTGGACGGCTCCTTTCAACCTGGTTCGCTGGAGGGCTCCATCTCCTGGGTGTGTCGAGACTTCACAGGGTACTTACTCGACGAGTTTGCAAGCTCGATCCCAGCCTCCTTAGCTTTTCAGACCGAAACCCTGGCGTTGCTCCAAATCTTGAAGTTCTTTCTGACTCAATCTAACGAAATCTTTGAGATAGAAACGGACTGTTCACAACTGATAAGTGCATCAAATTGAGTAGGAAGACCATGTTGTTATCAACTATGTTGCACGGACACGTTCGGATTTGTCGACACGTGGTCAACTTTTGTCGACACATTTCAACACGCGTGTTCGAAAGACAATGGAGGGTGGCGGCGAGGGCGAGGGAACAGAGATGAGGCCGTGAGCAAAGGCGAGCCCGCGATGGCAAGAGACAGCCAGAAAAAGAGTAGAGACTGAGGCGAGGGTCGTGAGGAGGAACTTCACGAGGGAGGCGCACGTGAGGGAGGGCAGCATCGTCGAGTGGTGGCGGCGGCGACGACGGCAAGGGGGAGGAGGAGGAGGAGAAGAAGGCGTTGCTAGGGTTTTGAGAAGAAAAATAAAAGAATAGAAGATGGACTTAGCATGTTGGAGGGAGGGGGAAGTGACAGGAGCTGTTTCTCCCGTGCATCATCACTATTAGGGAGTTAATGAGCCTCTCCACAATTGGACATCGAGCTTTTCTGAAGCCCTCGACTAAGGCTGCGTCTGGATGTGGCATTTCCAAGCCACTTTAGGCCTTCAAAGCCCTTTGGGCTAAAAATGAGTGTTTGGTAAATTTTTTTGTAAACACCCTTGGCTGAAAATCTGCCTTTTGAAGGCTGAAAGCCCAAGGCAAGGATGACCCTGCCTTGGGCTTTTCAGCATTCTCGGCATGCTGAGGGTTCATTAATGAAAATTTTTGTTTTGCCTTTGTTGCCCTCATAAATTTATTAAATTCCAATTTGACCCTTTTGAAAACCTTAGATTTATTCCTCGCTTCTCTCCGAGGTTGCGCCTCTCTAGTTTTGCTCCTCTTCGAACCTCGCCTCTGCGGTCGCCTCTCTAGTCGCCTCTCTCTGGGCTCAACAATCGCTAGCTTCTCTCGTGTTCGCCTCTCTCTTAGTTGCTTCTCTCGTACTTGTCGAGATCAGAGACGAACTTGGCAAATTTGGGCCAGTTGTTCATGACGTTGAGGAGCAGGCCGTTGGCATTCCATGTAAAGAACTTCAACGGCTCTCTCTTCTTCTCCTCCTCACCCGCCGTTCCGTTGTCATCGCTGCTCTGAGACAGAGCGGGCTTCTTGTTCGAGCCGTCCTTCTCCATGGGATTGAAGAATCGCCTCAGCTTGCGTTTGCCCCCCTTCCCGCTCTCCCCTTCATTCTCTCCTTGTCTTCGGTGTCGAGGAACCGGCAAAGTTGCAGGGACTATACCGGGATCCGCCTCACTTGTCGGGCTCGTTTGTCCCGGAAAGTCCCCTAGAAAGGTGCGATTTCGAAACCATTGCTGTGGGAAATTCATGCATCTCCCCCTTTGCTTTGACAATTTGGTTTTTTCTACTTTGATCCCTTCTCGTTGTGCCTTTACTTTCGATGTTGTGCTTGATTGAGGATATTACTGCTCAAGTAATACAAAGTTTTTAATCGAGATGGAAGAGTGCAAGGTACTAGAAGTAGATTGGGGGATTTGTGTATGCTTGGCTTTTCTCATTCCTCGAATTGGAGTGCATCCTCATCTAGGTTTTATTGTTCATGTCATGAGCACGCGCTGTATCCAATTGAAAACGTCCTTGTTGTCCTGTTTGTTGAAGTGCTCAAGGTATGGTCTTTTAGTTCTTGTGTTGTTCGATTAAGCTTTTGGTCAAATATCAGAATTTGGTCCTGAAAGATGGCAGCTCCATGAGATATGTTGACAAATAGAATCCACGACTTTCACGCTTATTAGCTTTTGTGAAAATGATTTTTATCCCTAGCCCCCGAAGCAAACCTATGTAGATGGTATGTCCATTGAACTTTGGTAGATTCAAGGCGAGATGATCATGGAATGGAAGCGAGGTTGATGAGCACTGAGGTCCTCACATATGTTCGAGATGATCATAGAATGAAGGCGAGGTTGACACTGAACAAAGAGGACAAGTACCAAGAACTGTTGGAATTTGCTCACTTATGCCCGTGTGTCATGGAATGGTCACTAGAATATTTATGTTACATTGGGTATCCATAGAAACTTTTTCTTCACTTTTGTTGATCTACTTTTGGTTTGTGATAATTTGCTGATCTAACCAATGATGATAGGTGTTCAACCGTGAATTTATGTAAACTACACTCCTAGCTTCTAGTAGAATTACATGTGCAATCTTTACTCGTGCTTGTCTTGATCAACTCTACTTGAACTTGTGGTAAAAATATACTTGTTCGTATCATCACTTGATTAAGATTTCCCTATGGGTTATTGAGAAGTATTTAACCATGCCTATGCCTATTTCTTTCTATGCTCATAAATTAAGCTAGCCTTTTGCATATTAAAAAAAAGTGGAAGATTCTCACTAATTTGTAAATATATTTCTTATACATTACTCCTAGTGCGAAAATATTAAAGTTACAATGTTGTTTTTTTCACCAATTTTAAACAAATTAAATTAAAAAAATTTAAATTAATCATATCAAAGAACCTTTCAAGTATATATTTACCAAACAACATTTTTCCAAAATTACTTCTTAAGGTACATTTTAATTATAATTTACCAAACAATTTTTGTATTTTATTAAATCTTTTTATACTAAAGGTTTTTGTATTTCTTTAAAAACTTTCGCCAAAAGTCAAATTAAACGGACCCTAAACACCTACCAGCACTGTGTGGAACACAAGTGGCGTGCTTGGCAAGCAGGTTGGACAGCAAGTTAACCATTTCATGAGAGGCAATAAATGGAGTTGTCAGAATAATGTTAAAGATGGAGAGAAGGACGATAGAGGAGGGAGGGGGAAGTGACGGGCTGATAGCTTGTCAGGTGGAGGGAAAAAAAGGTAAAAAAATTTTGGGAGTGGGGAAAGAGACGAGGGAAAAAGGGAGTTTGCGCCCTTGGGGTAGGGTTGGGGGTGGACCATTGAAAAATTATTAAAAACAATTTAAAACTAATTTCGAAAAGTAAAAAGTATTATATGTTGAATGATTAGTGTAAATTCATTGTAGGTTTTTTTAATTAATTAATTATTTATAAATTTGAATCAAATTAATTAAAAATAAAAATATTCATTTAATATATAATCGAAATTTTTATTTTGGAAATGACGTATTGGCGTGTTGTGTGCATTATTAATTATTGTGTCGGTCTTTGCTACCTAGGTCATAGTTGGTATAATTTGAATTTTTTAAGATATTAACCCTTATTTTTTATTTATTTATAAGCAATGCTTTATTTTCTTTTTTGAGCATGGGTTTCTTAGTCAATCATGTGAACGAGATGCCTGTGTTTTTATTTATTAATATGACTGAAAAAAATATTTGATCATGGATGCCGTCGGAGCGGGCAGAGAGAGAGAGGGAGAGAAGCTAACGGAGGAGGAGCATGAGATGGAGTGAGAATGAGGGGAGGAGAGGAGGTGGATCTGGACTCTCTGGTGGTGGTGGTGGTGGTGGTGGTGGTGGTGGTGGTGGTGGAGGAGAGAAGGAAGAAGACGATGCGGTGGTGAACTGGAAATTCTCTCTCCTTTGATGTCTAATTTTTTTTTCTAATATTTTAATTTTTTTGGCTGAGTGGCCATATTGAAAATGAAAATAAAAAATTGGGCCAATGCAATGATTGCGATCTTAATTGCTTTTTATTTCTAGTGGTAATGTTGAAAGTTGTGTTTGTGCGCTTGTCCCCCACCCAATCTTGATTGAGGGACTCTGATTTCTTTTCATTTCGAGCCCCTGCGGTCTTCGAATCGAAGCGATTTCGTCCTTCTAATCGATTTTGTTTTTTTGTAAATTCTGTTATCCTTTGATCAGACCATTGAACTCGTGAGAAAATAAATTTGAGAAGTTCGGGATCCAAATTAAATGAAAAAAATATCTTGAAGCTATATTGAATACCGAGTAAAAGTTCAAGGACTACCATGACATTATCCCCTTCTTTTAATATAACTTTGGCCATATTGTTGTAGCGTACAACAGTGTAAAAGAAAACTCATTAAACCAGCACCATCTTCATGTTCTTTATTTAGACACCCAATCATTCACTCCAACCAGCCTCCTCCTGCACCTACACCACCACTACCACCACCATCACCATACGCCACGGCCGCTGCCGCCACCATGCAACCCTCTCAACCTCCTCCTCTCAATGAAAATTACTTGCGAGACGACGTCAAGTCGCCAGAATGCGAAGACTTGCTCTCCTCTCTCCCTTCGGAAGAGGGCTGGTTCCAAACCTCTCTCCGCTTGTACCAGGGCTTCTGGTTGCCCTCTGGGCACTTGAACGGCGTCGTCGCTTGCCAAAATCACTTCCAAGCTCACCCTCTGACATCCTCCTCGTCACCAGCCCGAAATGTGGCACCACCTGGCTAAAGGCCATCCTCTTTGCTCTCTTGAACCGTGCCGAGTACTCTGACTCCAACCCACAACAACGCCACCCTCTCCTAACACAAAACCCCCACGACCTCGTGCCCTCCTTGGAGTTCAGGCTCTATCTCCAGAATAAAAATCCTGATCTCACTGCTTTTACATCCCCGAGGCTCTTGGCCACCCACTTGCCTTATTCCTTGCTTCCACGGTCGGTGAGGGACTCCAATTGCAAGCTGGTTTACCTATGTAGGAACCCTAAAGACACTTTCATCTCGATGTGGCACTACTTTAACAAGTTGAGGCCCGAAGAGAGGGGCCAGCTTCCACTCCTGGAGGGCCTCGACAAGTTCTGCCGAGGCGTGAGCGGGTATGGGCCTTATTGGGACCATGTGCTGGGTTACCACAAGGCGAGCTCGGAGATGCCCGAGAAGGTGTTGTTTGTGAAGTATGAGGAGATGAAAGCGGACCCGAGCGTTCAAGTGAGGAGGTTGGCCGATTTCATTGGGCGTCCATTCAACGAAGAAGAATTGAGAAACGGGACCGTGGAGGGAATACTGAGGATGTGTAGCTTTGACAATTTAAGCGCATTGGAGGTGAATAGGAGCGGCAAGTTGCCGAGTGGAGTAGGGAACAAGTGGTTCTTCAGGAAAGGCGAGGTTGGAGATTGGGTGAATTACATGAGCGCTGAGATGGGAGAGAGAATTGACGGTGTCATGGAAGAGAAGTTGCATGGTTCTGGTTTGAAGTTTTAGGACATATGACCCACTCGTTCAACAATTCCCGGGTGTTACGTTTTAGTTTTGAAGATGTTTGGTTTGATGGTGGAGAAGAAAAACGTGTAAAAAAAGAACAAAAAAGAAGCAGACACGATTCGACTATTCGCACTTTTGGGGGGTCAAAGTCTGGTTGGCCAATGCAAGCGTGTTTCTCATGCTATAGGATGAAAGATTTTCAGTGGCATCGTCAGTCGGGGCTTCGTCTCCATAGTGAGATGCTTTAAGGTTGTGATTCTACTCTTTATTTTGTGTTGTGTACTATTGGCGTTTTGCAGAAGTTATTTGGCCAGTACGTAGCTGGCTATTAAAAGGCTGCCTTGCTACTCCCTGGGAGCCTATGGATGTATCTTCTGTTATTCTTTTTAATTCATTTTTTTTTCTCTTGGCTGTGTGAAGATTCGTGGCATACGGTATTAATACAAAAGCAGTTATTTGGTTAGGTTAAACTACAGATTATATTTGTTAGATGTAAAATAAATTTGTTATTAAGCTTATCGGTCCAGTTTAATTTGTCGGTTTTGGAAGTCATGAACTAAAACCAAACGAAAAACCAAAGAAAAAAAAAAATCCTAAACCAAAATTAAAACTCTAAACTGCTAAACTGAGCTTATCAATTTTGTTCGGCTCGGTTGATTGTTTTTTCTGTTTTTCATGAACAATCCTACCAGCATAGATCCTTGCCGAAGCTGGCTACGGTTGGGCTGTGGCCATACCCATGCGGTTTATTCTTTAAAAAAAAATAAAAATTCTTTCATTTTATTTTTTAAGAATTCATTAATTTTCAATTGTTCCTCTTGTTTTTGGCTCTTTTAAGTGTTTTGATAAACCAGCTTGTAGTTTTGGTTGACTCCCTTTTTATAATGTATTAATGAGAATCAAAAATTAATTTTGTCATGTCCTTTAATTTACTTTGCCACTTTACTTACGAACCCATTTTCCTTCTTTAGAGGCTTCCACAATAGCACGGCACTAAGTACGCTAGCCTAAAGAGATCCAATTAATTTCACGTCTACATAATCTTTAACCCCAGAAAACAACTCAATGGCTTCATCAAACCGCTCGTTCCTAAATTAGCCAGAGATCAAGGCACCGTAGGAAACACCATTTTTCCCTGGCACTGAATCGAACGGTCCTCGAGCTTCCTACAAGAGGCCGCTGCTACAATACCCAGTGATAAGGCTCGTCCAGCAAACCACGTCCCGCATTGAACTTTGATCAGACAAGCGACGAGAAACACTCGCAACCCAATGCCTTCCGTACATGCTTATCAGAGAACCCACCACGTATGCATCACAATCTCGCCCGAACTTCATTGCCCGGCGGCAAAGTTGGCCAAGCAAAGGAAGAGCGAGCGCCATGCCCCGACCAGTGCAGTGGAAGTGCAGGCATCCGGCTCGATGCTTTCCCTACACATTCGAGCATAGACTGAGACCAGCCTTCCCACGTTCGAAGTATCCCCAAGGGAACCCATCATCCTGACACCGAAGTCGAAGGCAATGGAGGTGGGTGGGTGGGTGGGAATGCGAGAGAAAACTCATGTCGCGTAGTTCATAAGGCGGCGAACGGGAAGCGAGAGAGGCCGGAGATGATGGCGTGGGCATGGATTTGCTTCGGGTGGTGGGTTGACGGTTGAGCATCTTTCGGAGAAGAGCGAGCGTTTGATATACAGTATATGTAGATATTACTCAATTGGTTGGATAATTTTGTCATTTCATATGCGTGGAAATCATTTATATATATGTCTTTTTTCTTTTTCTTTATAGAGAAATTATATATTATAAATGGCATTTTTTTTTGTCGGAAATTCCTTTATTGAAGTAGTTAAGTAAAAGATGAAGATCCTACAAGTTGGGCTCCTTAGGTAAAAAATCCAAAAGTACATAGGGAGGTTGAGATAACCAAGTGCTAGGAAGGGCTATTGTCTCACAAGCTTTAGCAATCTAATCCGCAACTAAATTGGCCTCTCTAAGGCAAAAGGCAACTTAAAAATCAGAAGTGAGAGAGAGCTTATCACGACACTCTTTGATAACCTAGGTAGCATCGACACTCGACACGGAAACGCGACACGACACGTCAACACGTCATTTTTCAAAAATAGAAAATTTCTACACGTTAGGGACACATCAGTATATTAAATAAATATTTTTATTTTTAATTAATTTGATTCAAATTATTTAATTAATAAACCTACAATGAATTTTACATTATTTTGAAATTATTTTTTAATTTTATTTAATAATTTTTTCAATGGTCCACCCCAACCCCACCCCGGCGGTCAAACTCCCTTTTTATCTAGTCTCTTTCCTCACCCCAAAATTTTTTTCACTTTTTTTCTCTCCATCCGCCAGGCTATCAGCCCATCACTTCCCCCTCCCTCCTCCATCGTCCTTCTCTCCATCTTTAACATTATTCTGACAACTCTATTTATTGCTTTTGGGTGAATGACCTCTCATTGAATGTTAACTTGCTGTCCAACCTGCCTGCCAAGCACGCCACCTGTGTTCCGCACAGTGCCGATAGGTGCTCGAGGGCTTCAGAAAAGCTTGATGTCCAATCGTGGAGAGGCTCGTTAACTCCCTCACATTGATAATGCACAGGAAAAACAGCTCCCGTCACTTCCCCCTCCCTCCACACACCAAAGTCCCCTTTTTATTTTTTTATTTTCCTTCTCAAAACCCTAGAAGCGCCTTCTTCTCCTCCTCCTCACCGCACGACGCCTTTCCTCTCCCCTTCCTCTCGATCTCTCCTTACCAGGGATGGAACGTGTGGTCCCTGTGCACTAAGAGGCTGCACACCGCCGCGAACTCCTCCTCCTCCCCCATGCTGCCGCCGCCGCCGCCGCCCTCCCTCACGCCTCCCTCGTGAAGTTCCTCCTCACGGCCCTCGCCTCAGTCTTTGCTCTTTCCCTGACTGTCTCTCACCGTCGCGGGCTCGCCTTCGCTCGCGGCCTCATCTCTGCTCCCTCACTCTCACCTCCACCCTCCATTGTCTTTCGGACATGCGTATCGACAAAAGTTGACCACGCGTCGACAAATCCGACATGCGGTCAATGCATGTCCGAGCGTGTCCATGTGTTCGACACGCTCCGACACGGAAGCACATCTAACGTGTCCGTGCAACATAGACTATGACACAATTTTTTTTTTATTAGTAGAAACCTTAAACTTGCCAATTGTGACAAATATACTCTGAATAGAATTAAAATAGTGAATAATTATATCATATGTGTATAAATTTGGATTTGTTTGTGACACGAAAAAAAGTCGAACATATTTGTGTCACAATGGGCAACTTTATAATTTTTTTATAATATATATTTAAAAAACCTTTGGGTATTTGTGCCACGGTGCGAATAGTATGAGATTTTTTGTGATATTTGCCAAAAAAATTGAGCATTAGAAGTGGATGTGTCCACTTAAACAACTCAAAATTGTTTTTGATCAACGAAAACTAGCAAATGGTGCCACTTGACCGAGAAGTTAAAGACAGCGGTCGGCGGGCCAGAAAAATCGGAATTTCTCGTCTTTAGCCTCAAACTGTATCCGCAGTAGACTATCTTCTCCATGTCGTTGCTACCAAGAGTGGGTTGAACAAGATTTCACGGGTAATGTTGAAACCCAAGCACGAGAAAACCCAATAAATCTTTCGTGGAATCTTATGGAAGTATATCGAGAAATAGACGGAAAAAGAAGCTCCATAACAGGAAAAAAAAAATCCGAGAATCGAATGAACCAACAATGGAAACAATTCTCTCTTGATCAAGTGAAAAAAAAAAAAAAGGGAAACAAAATAGAGAAGATGGCCCCATTCGGAAGCCAATTCGAGGGCACCGCCGATGCTTTCTCCGGCGGTGGTTTTACGCCCCCTCTCAGTCCACTGCACAGTTGACCTATCCCTCTTCGGTCTCTCCCGCCGAAGTAAGTTGTGTCGCACACAATTGGGAAGATGACAGTTTGTGCTAATCAACACTCGTGAGTTGCTTCCCTCTTGAGTGTCGTGGTGGGCATGGAATGGAGAGTTGGGGTTTTTGAAGAACCAAAATCTGATCAATGTAATGCTAATCACATGTATGCACGAGTTGCATTGCATTTCTGTCGTCAAGGGTTATTAAAAGCGAAGTGGAATTCTGCTGGGCAGTATCTTTGGAGGATGTCGAAAAATGTAGCATGATTCAACGATTGGAATTCAGATGAGTCAATTTATTCCCATATGATACTAAGCGTAGCTTCAATGCGTGATTGGCAATTTAGATCCATCAATCCATATGCAAATCACATCACATAGTTCAAGAAAAAGTTTCTGCTTCTTTGATAAATGGATCTCATATGAAGCTGACAATGTCTTCACTACCCTGTCAAGCAGTGGTAGAAATTTATTCTCTCGCCTTTCTCATGGTTTCGAAATGGCAGTCATTGATGAGGCAGTGCAGGCCAATCAGGTGGCAGTTCTTCCTTCCCTTTCTCTTGGTGCTGCTCGACGTTTCTGTTTGTGGATTCGCAGCAGCTTCCTGCCAGTGTTATCGGACTCTGCTAGATAGCAGGAGACTTTTTGATAGATTTCAGCAAGCTGGATTGCGCAACAATGTTGTTGTCTGTTCAGTATAGGATGCATTAACAAATCCATGATGTCCATTCCAAATACTGTTACCAAGAACGCCTAATCGATAGTGAGACTGATGAAGTAACATGATTAAATATGTTACAGAAATCCATTGCTTAGACCTTAATTTGTGATATTACATATGGTCCTGAATCCCACTGAGGTGGTTCTGTCTCTAACCACACAAAGCCCATGTTTACTCGGTATATAGGAGCATCTAAGGTACGGTTTCATCAGCCCTGTTGTATACCTTTGTCTCTATGGCCAACTCCGTGTCCTGTTCATTTGTCACTTACGAGGACAGATTGTGATTGTTTTAGTGTCTTTTACGCTTATTAGGTAATGGGAAATGCTAACCTTTGATTCAATCTGATGACTGGGCTGCGCAGAGTGCTGATGCTAAAGCCAAAAATTGTTACGTGGACATAGATTATGTCCCCAGAGAGTTCTTGCTACCTAAGGACCAACTCTTTGCTCCCCTGCCTGGTGAGACTCCTCTAAACTTGAGGGGGTTGAGGTCAAGTGGGTCGAGGCATAGATTGACAGACAAGCACACAGAGCCGAGGTCAGCGATGGCGCCATGACGAGAACTTGCCAGCATCTTTAATCCATAGGAATGGAAATTTTTGGCCTCTTAAGCCACCTGTGGAGAATTCATCGGAAGCTGTTGATTAGGTGGTGACAGATCCAAGGGTACCCTGGCAATACGGCGCACAGAGAAGCAGCAGAGTTCCTCTGGACCATTGTGGAAGAGAGACTACTAACTGCTTGTCCTCTCTGCAATTTGATCTTTGCCTTGTTTTTAATACTGGCATGTGACTGCTTCGAGTAAAAACGAGAGCTCGACCAGAGCTCAAGAGTTTCTTTTATTCTTTCCACGTAGTGATGAATGCACATAAGTCAACGCTATTGAGAAGCTCGACAATATATATACATACATTTATATATATAAAAGAGACTATCGAGAAGATGCAGCATTTGGGTCACTTTATTGTGTTTGTTAATGTGCTAAGCATGAATTATTTCGGCAAGACATCGAAAGGGTTGTATTCTCGGAATTCTATTTTTGCGCAATGCTAGATTCTTGCACAAAAACAGGATACATATAATACACGCCAATGCCTTGGAACTCTAAACTTTGCTTGAAATCTTAGCTAAGGTATTAAAAGTATTTTTTTTTATATGAATAAAGACATGGCAGAAGGTTATCAATTAACTAGTTGAAGAAAATAAGAACACATATGGCTTGAGCTTTGCTCTCTACACCTATGGACCTTTGCGACCGGTGTTCAGTTAAAAAATGAGTGCCGGATACCTGGAGTGCCAAAACTTGGCACGAAATGACAGTTAAGTGTCATTTTTTAGTGCAAAAAGTTAGGAAAATGACACTTAGTGCCAAAATCGGAGCAAAATTGATCACTTAAGTGCCAATCCAACCAAAATGCTAACGTAACAATTTTCCGACGAGGTAAATGCAAAACGACGTCGTTTTGCACACTGATATGACTAGAAAATGCAAAAACAACTTTGTTTATCTTTGACATGGTAAAAAATTAATATAAAATTATTTAAATTAGATTTAAAACTAAATTTATTTAAAACATATAAAAATAAAAGGGTGGGAGGGAGGGAGGCGGCCGAGGGCCGAGCCCTCGCCACCGCCGGGAAGGGCCAACGACGAAAGGGGGAGGGCCGGCCAAGGTCGCTAGCCCCTGGTCGACCGGCAACGAGGGCCCGCGAGCCCTCGCTGCCTCCCTGCCGTCGCCGGCAGGGTCGGCTGGGGTCGTCGGCCCCCGGTCGATCAGCGGCGAGGGCCCATGAGCCCTCGCCCAAATCCAGCGAGGACTTGCTGGTCAGCCGGGGGCCGACAACCCCAGCCAACCCTTCCCCCTCTGTCGCCGACCCTTCCCGGCGATGGCGGGGAGGCAACGGTGGTGAGGGCTCAACCCTCAATCGCCTCCCTCCCCCCTTTTTTACTTATTTTTATTTTTATTTTTAAATGTATTAAATAAATTTAGTTTTAAATTTAATTTAATTACTTTTTATATTAATTTTTTACCACGTCAGAAACAAAACGACACCGTTTTGCACTTATTTCGCCGGAAAATTGCCACATTAGCATTTTGACTAGATTGGCACTTAAGTGATTCATTTTGCTCCGATTTTGGCACTTAAGTGTCACTTTCCTAACTTTTGGCACTTAAGTGTCTCTTTGTGCAAAGTTTTGGCACTTGGAGTGTACTTTTTCCATTTAAAAAATATTTGCATCGCTTAGTTAAACTCTTCCTAGAAATTTCCATAACCACAGCTAAAGTTTTCAATTGACTTATTAAGGAAAATCATTTTCACCGGTACGTAAAACCAAAGATCTCAGTTTGTTGCCCAAATTCTTTACATTCAGACATACTATTAAGGGGTGAGCACTAGTCCAATTCCTAGTTCCTAAAATTTGAAATCATTGATAATCGGTTCGATTCTAGGTGCAGACTAAATCACTCAAACCTAATCGATTATTTTTTTTCCTTGATGGTTCTCTATTTTAGATGGAGATTTGAATTTGAAAGATTTATTGATGTAAACCAATTTCTCCGTTATAGGTATGCATCTAGAAATTGTTGAGTACAATTAGTTGCTTCCTCTTTAAAGGGACACATGCCTTTTTGGGGAAGCAACAAAGAGAAGGAAAAACGTTGGTTTCAACATGGTTTAAGATGTCTGTTAAAAAAAAACATGGTTTAAGATGTAAAATCTATTAAAGAACAGCCGTTTTATCGGATTGACGATAATCAATACATGTTTATATTGTTATAAAAAGGGCTCACAAGTGCAAGAATGACCCTTTGAAAGCCATTTAACTTAAAAGAGCATATAGAACTCCTAGGTCAAACATATCTTTTAATGAGACTTAATCTTGAATTAGTATTTCTTTTGTTTGATGACCAATGGAAAAAATTTTATTTTATGTTTACAATTTTATTATTCTACGCAACAGACTCTATTTCTCTCGAGAAATTCAATCCTTGGTGAGTGGTTCTTTTGAAGCCCAATCCTAATGTCTTCAACTTTTTCTTTTTGTTTCATTTCTCTCTCCACTGTGGTTATATAGGAAATTTTCTATTCTATCTATATCTATATTCGTATATATCAAGGTATACTTTGAGTGGGCAAAGTTGATTATGGTAGATTGATCCGTCATGTAATTGCGCGTGGATTACAGTTTTCTCTTACAAAGTGTGATCAATAATTATTACACTCAGATATGATATATTTAGTGACCAAAGTTGATTGTGGGCAGACTGATCAAGAAATAAATCACGATAACTTTGTATTCCCTTTGTGTTCTAAATGACATAAAATGATTCTCCCATCATATTAGGTTTCAATTTCTTGAAACTTGCTATTTCCATAATAAAATTGGCTGTGAACACATCCAAAATGTTTAAAGACATATATAGAATATGGGTGTTAAATGGACCGGTTATAATATATAATTTCTCTATTAAAAAAAGAAGAAGACATATATAGAATAAATGTTTTATTTATTATTACACATTGTGAAATGACGAAATTATTCAACCAATTAGTGATAAATATATCACACGCTCGCCCTTCTCTGAAGATGCTCAACCATCAACTGACCACCCACGCCATCATCTCCGGCCTCTCTCGCTTCCCGTTCTTCGCCGCATGAACTACGCGGTGCATGTTTTCTCTTGTATTCCCACTCACCCACCACCATTGTCTTTGACTTTGGAGTCGGGATGATGGGTTTCTTGGGGGTACTTTGAACATGGGAAGGTTGGTCTCCATCTACGCCCGCCAGATGCCCGCACTTCCACTACACTGGTCGGGGCATGGCGCTCACTCTTCCTTTGCTTGGCCAACTTCGCCGCCGGGCGATGAAGTTCAGGCGAGACTGTGATGCATACGTGGTGGGTTCTCTGATAAGCATGTACGAAAGGCATTGGGCTACGAGTGTTGCTCAACGCCTGTTTGATTAGAGTTCAATGCGGGACATGGTTTGCTGGACGAGCCTTATCATTGGGTATTGTAGCAACGGCCTCTTGTAGGAAGCTCGAGGACCGTTCGATTTAGTGCCAGGGAAAAATGGCGTTTCCTACAGTGCCTTGATCTCTGGCTAATTTAGGAACGAGCGGTTTGATGAAGCCATCGAGTTGTTTTCTAGGGTTAAAGATCGTGCAGACGTGAAAATAATTGGATCTCTTTAGGCTAGCGTACTTAGTGCCGTGCTATTGTGCCGTGCTATTGTGGAAGCCTCTAAAGAAGGAAAATGAGTTCATAAGTACATAGATGAGAGTTGCATCGTTTACGAACTTAGGCCAGGCTTTGCATTGATTATTTTCTTGTCACATTTGGGTTCGTTGGATTCGCACAAAGAAGTGTTTGACCAAATGCCTCTGAAAGATGTTGACAACTTGGAATGCGATGATATTGGGGTTTGCTGTCAATGATGAGAATGAAACTGGGCTGCAGTTTTTCTACGAGATGGAAAATAGGGTCCCTAAACCAAATGCTGTGACATTTATTGGAGGTCCAATGGCCTGCAATCGGAAGTGTCTAATCAATGGAGCATGGCACTTGTTCGGACATATGAGCAAAGGTTACGGCATTGCTCCAACTAGTGAGCGCTGTGGATGCATGGTTGACCTCTTGGCTTGGGCTAGACAAATCAAAGAATGATCCATAAGAAAAGTTCCCTGCAGAAAGTAGCTACCGTTGTGCTTCAACTTTGATAGATTCAACTCTCTATCTTTCCCCCTTTATCTGCTAGTTAGACACCAAAAGAATGATCCGTAAGAATGACTTGTTATAAAGTGGATACTCAAGGGGTAAATTGTGAATGTTTAGAACTTGGGTATAGTTGGGTTTGAAGGACCGTTGGACTATAGCCTGGTGATACACCTTGTGTCATTGTTGTATCATCTCCATACATTCTGATTGTCTTCCGTCATTAATTTTGCATGTTATCATTCTTATTTCATAATCTTGCTACACTCTCTGGAAATTCTCTGAGTTTCTACACTGGGTAACTTGGAATCTTTTTTGGTTTCTTTTCTGTAGTTTGTTGATTATATATCTATTTTTCATGTAGTGGTTATGCAACGCGGATAAGTCCTCTCAGGAGCCGTGGTTAAGATTGAAGCTTCTCCCTTAGTATTGGATGATAACTAGATGACTGTCCAAAATAATCGAAAAATTTCTTCTTTTTTTCTTTTCTATCTTGCACAACTTCTAGTCCCTATTTGACTGGCTAATAATCAACATTTTTCTCGAGTGTTTTCAGGGCATTTTTTGGCTCGTCATATAGATGCTTGGCCCAAAATATATATAGATGCTTGGCAAGGGGCGAAACGAGCAGTTTTTCAAGTTCATCCAGAAAGCATAGCCCAGCAGAGTTGATTCTGAGTTCTGCCATGCGTGCTGGATTCCCTGGTGGTGTGGTGGATGACTACCCGCACAGGTACCTATATTATTACCAGAACTTATGTCAGTGTTCAACATTGATGGAACGACAGATGTTGTGCATGTCTTTGTATATATTCTATTGGTTGGAAGTCATCTGTTTAAGTTAAGTTTCCGAGAGCCGAATATGAGAGCTTTCATTGGAGAGGAAACGCCCTTTTCTGTAATTATTTAAAGTTGGTTAAAAATCTTATGCTTTTGGGGTCCTGGAAAGTCGTGCGGATGGAAATGCTTTAACATTGTACATAATTTGTGGAGTAACTGAGCTCTTTTTGCATATGGGTTTCCACTCCCTTGGTGCGCTTCAGTAATATTCTCTTTCACCTATCAAAAAATAAATAAATTTCTGAGAAATATCTGCAACGATCTTATTAATTTATTTCTAATATACACGACAGCTTATATATGAGATTATCAAATGTGCGCATAATACACTGTTAGCCGTCTTTGTCCATTTTCTTACGAATGGGTCATTGTTGCCTAGGATAACTGGCAAAACCGAGCTAATAAAGTTGCGCATATTCTGTACGTCGGTTTGCGTAAGAATCTCTCTCTCTCCCCCTCTCTCCCTCCCTCTCCCCGCTCCCCGCTCCCCACTCGTTTGGTACTCTTATGTGAACATTCTTGTGTGGCATGACTGGTTAGGAAGGCTGGTGCAAATGTGGATAATTATGGCAATTTTTATTAATTTTTTTTATTCGGGAGTCCAGATGTCACTCTTTTCACTACATAGTGAGCTATTGACTACGTGTCTTTGAATTGGATCCTCTCACCATGATGCAATTGGGCCACTTTAATTAATTTTTGTAATTGAATAAAAATGGCAGGATTCTGTAAAGTTGGAGGGTAATTTTATTATGTGAAGATACCCCAAAATGGAATGAGATCCTTTACCTCCGCCAGTATAATTATTTGGCGTCTCATCCATTCAAACTATGAAGTATCGTTCTAAATCACTTAAATTATAGTTATGATATGTTTTGTATACTCGTAATCTCCTTTCATTTAATGTTTTAAATTTTATGATTTGGTATTTCTCTATGATATGAGAGCACATGTCAAATCTTGGGCCCCTCTTTCAAACTCATTGATTGTGGTGGGCTCACAACTTAGCCCACACAAAACACGACCATTTCCATATAAATCCATAACTTAATAATTCCTTAATCGTGTTTTAAACTTCAAATTTGCGGCCTAATTCCCAAAATTATTTTGATTAGACGAATAACGAGTTTGATTAATTTTTGGGCATTGCAAAATGAGGCTAACCTGGCTTAGCGTGGTTCCTGTGAGATGCGCACGCAAGCTTTGTCTCTCTCTTCTCCGTTTCCTCTTTTCCTCGTTTTCTATCACCGTTTGCCTTCTTTTCATTTGGTTCGATTCCTTCATGCGCACCATCTATGGAAGGAAAAATTGATGGTAGGCTGAAGTCTAGCATCGAAAGAACGTGGGCTTGGCTAGGCCGTTAACACGCGATCAGCAAAAAGAGGAGAAAAATCATAACGGGGTATATGAAGAATGAAGTCAAAGGTAAGAGGCGGAAGCTAAAGACATCACTTGGCAAGCAATTGGCAAAGTAAATTAAAGGACATGACAAAATTAATTTTTGATTCTTATTAATACATTATAAAAAGGGGGTCAACCAAACTACCAGCTGGTTTATCAAAACACTTAAAAGAGCCAAAAACGAGAGGAACAAATGAAAATTAATGAATTCTTAAAAAATAAAATGAAAGAAAGTTTAAAAAAGAGAAAAGAATAAACCGCATGGGTATGGCCACAGCCCAACCATAGTGTTGGGAATATCGGATTCCCAAAAACCGGATTCGACATTAAATCGAACCCCTAAACTTGTGCGGAAGACGAGCCCGGGAAAAACACATGCATCACCGATCCTAAAGCATATCACAGAATCGAACGTACCTTATTAGCCACAGATTAAACACTGACGCCGATATGAGGAAGAGAAACTGATCCCGTTCGATCCGATGACGTCAATTGGCCTTGAAAGGAAGATGGATGTCGCCTTATGCTTCGTGTTCTTTCTTTTGGAGGGAGAGAGAGAGAGGAGGAACGTACGTACTGCCAAAAGGTACGTTCCTCCCTCTTTATTTCCCCCTTTTATACGTCTCCTCCAAAAAGAAACGTGTCTCTTCATCATATCCCTCTATCCATGGGCCATAATATTGTGGGCCGGGCTTTTAGGCCCAACTTGGGCGGACGGGCCAACTTAGGCCCATCACAATAATTAATAAAAACATTATCTCCCACTCGCACATGGTGGGCCGAACATGATCCTCTTTACCTCTCTTCAACATTCATACCGGTGAATAATCCGTGCGACCAGCATATTTTGAGAGCTCGTTGCTATACATCTGTTAGGAATATATAGCAGCTCATAATGGGCATCACACTCTGAGTAGATTTAGTATGCAGTACCCTAGATCGATCGATCACATTTATATCTCTCTCTTGATCTCCTTTTAAACAGTGATATATTGTATTCATAATTATGATTATCCCAAAGACAATCATAATTGGTCGACTAGTGAACACAAAACTATAATGTGATTCTCCAAATTCGATCTTCCTCTTTCCTTCAAACTCTTAATTTCAATTCAGTTTGCTTTTCTAGAAATGTCCCATTAGATCGAATCAACCCATGACCATTGGCAACATCCTAAGATAACAAACACTAAAAAGAAATCTTGAGAATAAGTAAAAGTCATGAGGGCACTAAAATTAAGGAACTCTTTTCCTCAAGAGTCTCACATGGCATAAAAGTTGAGATCAAACTTTTGCCACTCTTATTGGTCGTCTCATGCATACGTAGTATGAAATACGTATTACGGTATTAACTCATTTCCCATGGAGCGTATGTCTATACCTTCAATACCGTACAGATGATAGTTCAGACATACCCAATGTTTAACTTGAGTTCACGTATCTACTCATTCACAAAATTCATCAGAACTCACATCTGGCATCATAGACAAATAAAGTAAAATATGTGGGTTATTTTACTTTCGGACATAATCAATATCATGTCCTCATCTTAACACTCAGTTAAGGCGACATATATATTTTAAGCTTGAGCTCTCGATTATCACCTAGATAATAAGCTTAAAAACCGTCTCATCTCTATTTATCACATAGTAAATAGAGGCAATTACCCGTGTGAGTGGGCTAATCTTATATCTGTTCGACATACTTTCTCAACTTAAAGTAATACACTGAGCATTAAGATGCATAAAGATCAAATAAAAATTCATAGGCATTAATAATGAAAAAAAACACAAGTTCATAAATGTGAACAACTCAGGGAAAATTACAATATCCAGTACATCAGACTCTATGCAATCCTAGAGATTTTACATGACACATCTCTAGATATTGGCTTTGTCATAGGATCTGTTACCATTTTATGCGTAGATATGTACTGTAAGTTCACATCCTTTCGTGCAACCATATCTTTGACAAAGTTATACTTGATATCTATATGTTTGGTTTTGCCATGATATTTTGGATCTTTGGTGTATGCTATAGCTGTTTGGCTATCACAGTTAACTAATAATGGATTTGCAGCTTTCTCAATAACACCTAAATGATCCAAAAATCTCTTAAGCCAAACTCCTTCTTGTACCGCTGCTAATAATGCCACGAACTCAGCTTCCATCGTGGACAAGGCTATACACGTTTGCTTCTTACTGCTCCATGATATGGTGCCATTGTTCAGTAAGAAAGCAAATCTAGAGGTAGATTTCCTTTCATCTAAATCTCCTCCCCAATCAGCATCTGAATAGCCTTCAAGTCGCAGATCCTTTCCTTGGTAATTCAGCTTGTAATCAGCAGTTCCCTTCAGATACCTCAGTATTCTCTTAACGGCTTTCTAATGTGCTTGACTTGGATTGGATTGGTATCTACTCACCATTCCAACTTTAAAACATATGTCAGGTCTTGTACACATCATAGCGTATATTAAGCTCCCAACAGCATTAACATAAGGAACATGTTTCATTTGTTCCTTCTCTTGTGGAGTCCTTGGACATAGTCTATGGCTCAACCCTTCACCTTTTGCAATAGGAGTGTCTATGGGTTTACAATCTTGCATACGAAATCGTTCAAGAACCTTATTAATATACGTTTCTTGCGAAAGAGATAATGATCTCTTCGAACGATCTCTTGAAATCTTAACTTCAAGAATGTATGCAGCCTCACCCATATCTTTCATCTCAAAGTTGGAGGATAACCAACTCTTGACTGTATGGACAAACTCCTTATTGCTTCCGGCTATTAGTATATCATCAACATATAATGATATGATCACAAATTGATCTTTGGATCTTTTGATATATACACAATGATCCTCATCAATCATCGTAAAATCATATGCCATTATGGCATTATGAAAACGTATATACCATTGTCTTGACGACTGCTTAAGGCCATATATCGATCTCAAAAGTCGACATACCTTTTCTTCTTGGCCTTTTGTAATGAAACCAATAGGTTGTTCCATATATATTTCTTCCTCTAATTCTCCATTGAGGAAAACAGTCTTTACATTCATTTGATGTAACTCAAGATCCATACTAGCCACTATTGCCAAAATAATGCGAATCGAGATAAATCTCACTACTGGAGAAAATGTTTCTTCATAATCAATTCCTTCCTATTGATTATACCCCTTCGCCACAAGGCGAGCCTTATGCCTTTCTATCGAGCCATTAGCTTTACGTTTTATTTTGAGAACCCACTTGTTCCCAATGGCTTTGCGTCCCTTCGGAAGATCAACCAGTTCCCAAAATCGGTTCGACTTCATTGACTCCATTTCCTCTTCCATTGCATGCATCCATTTTTCCTTACTAGGGCAACTTAGAGCCTTATGTATATTTCTTAGCTCATCCTCATCTTGTGGGGCAATCATAAAAGTTTCCCCTTCAATGCCAAAATGTCGACGGGGAATATTTTGGCGACTTGTTCACCGTATGGGAGATTGTACACTGTGCACATCATTTTCCATTATGCTCCCACTAGAATTAGATAATGATGATGTCATCTCATCATGTGGTTGTAATTGAGAATGAGTTGAATTTAATTCATCACTTCTCATGTTACTCCCACTTGGACAAACTCCACTAATATCATTATCTTGATCCAAGGTTTCAAATAGGGAGTAATCTTCACCTATTTCGCTCTTCTTAGGAAATTCATTCTCTAAGAATGTGATATCCCGTGATTCAAATTTAGTTATACTCCCACTTTCCTGCTCACCTATGAACACATATCCTTTCGAGTGTTCAGAGTATCTTATGAAAATACTCTTCTTTCCTCTATGACCCAATTTCCCAAACTTGTGAGAGGGCTCATGAGTATAGGCAGCACAACCCCACGGCTTAAGAAAACTTAAGTCCGGTTTTCTACCTGTCCATAACTCATATGGAGTGGAAGTAACTGATTTGGAAGACACCCGGTTAAGTATATGGGCAGCAGTTAACAACGTATCACTCCAAAAAGTGATAGGTAAGTTAGCATGTGCCATCATGGACCTAACCATTTCCAGTAGGGTTCTGTTCCTTCTCTCCGCAACACCATTTTATTGAGGAGTATATGGAATAGACAACTGTCTTTCTATTCCTTTTTCATCACATAATTTTCTGAACTCATCAGATAAATATTCTCGACCTCGATCGGATCTCAATGCTTTTATTTTTTTGTCTAATTGATTTTCTACCAAGTTCATAAACCTTTTGAAACAACTTAATGCTTGAGATTTATGAGAAATCAAATAGACATATCCGAATCGAGTATAATCATCTATAAAAGTGATGAAATAAACAGCCCCATGCCTTCCTCTCACATTCATTGGACTACATACGTCAGAATGGATTAAATGCAGAGGAAATTCAACTCTTTTACCTTTTCCAAATGGTTTTCTTGTCGTTTTCCCTGCTAGGCAATGCTCACATATGGGCAAATCGACTTTTTCAATATTGCCTAACAAGCCCTCTTTGGCTAGTCTATTCATACGTTGTTGGCCAATATAACCAAGTCTAGCATGCCACACATTCACATCATTATCATTTGAATTAGGAGACGTGAGAAGGGAATAACAAACATTTGCATTAACATAGTCAATATCTAATACAATGAAACCATCCAGAAAATAACCACAACCATAGTAATTTGTATCCAAATACAAATCCACACATCTATTATAGAAATTCATATTAAAACCTAACTTGACCAACACTAAAACAGACACTAAATTCCGACGAATCTCCGGAGCATACAATACATCATGTAGGAACAAAGTGCATCCACCACGCATGTTCAGTTGGCAGGTGCCAATTCCTTTTACTTCAGCTCTGGAGTTGTTTCCCACATAGATCCACTTAGTTCCAGTTGGTACTCGTCGGAATTCCACGAAGGATCCTCTATCCTTCGCTACATGGTCTGTCGCTCCTGAATCTACAGTCCACAAAAGATTAGACTCAGTTAAAAATACAGAACTTAACACATAAGCAAAGTTCTTAAAAGTACAAGGGGTGTATACCTTTTTTGGCTCACGACAGTCGTGAGCATAGTGACCCTTCTTGTCACAATTGTAACACTTCACCCTTGTAAGCTTCTTCATTCGAGGACGTTTTCCTCTTTCATGTTGGTTAAGCTTAGGTTTCTTCCCTGAAGGACCTGCTTCTTTGCCTTTCCCTTTATCGAACCAGTTAGGACGTTTGCGCTTGGAGCTCGAAGCTCCATGTGAGCTAGAACCAGCATGATAGATTTCAGCTTTCGGCTTAGCCGCCAAGAGACGGTCCTCTTCCAGCTCAAGATGACGCAATGCATCCTCAAAGGTCTTGATATTTTCATTATGGGTCAGGTGCACCTTCATATGCTCCCAACTCTGAGGCAAGGAACGAATCACTACTTGCACTTGCTGTTCATCAGTCAGGACATGGCCAGCATCTTTCAGCTCATTAATCATGTTTGACATCTTTCTAAGATGTTGCTTCATGGTCTGACTATGAGGCTTCTTATAAGAGTCAAACTTAATAGTGAGCTACCTCAGTCTGGTCACCGAAGTATGACCAAATCTTACTGCCAATGCTTCCCACATTTCCTTGGCATTCTCAAAACGCCTAAACTCTCACATGACATCATTTTCCATACTACTCAGCAACGTAATGCGAGCAAGAGAGTTCTTTCTTTTCCATGCAACAAATGCTTCCTTATCTCTCTTGTGCTGTGCAGTGTTTCCTTCTTCAGGTTCTACCATGGTCAAGTTAAGAGCTTCTAGTAACTCTTGCTCTTCCAGCACATATTGGATTTTCATGTGCCATATTTCATAGTTATCACCATTGAGCTTCTCACCTTTGTTCAGCTCAGCAACTATGCTCTTTGTGGCTGAAGCCATTGATCTGAACATATCAGACATATATGCACGAATTATTAATGCATATTATTTATGCATCCATTTTGCACAGACCCATCATATTAATGAACAATTTCAAGTAAGGTTTCAGAATCAAAGGTCACTATGTTTCCAATCATCCTCCAAAAATCCTAATTTAAAACTATCATTAATATAATTGTCTTATGCAAAATAAATTTTATGAAGCTACAAAAACTTCTATGAACTATCCACAGCAATCAACAACAACAGAAAGCAAATAATATTTGACATACAATAGAATAATAATGCTTTCACATAATACAACTAACATATCAATTGTCACACCAACAATAACTAGGTAGAAAAGCATTACATAAGATGTCCACAAAGCACACTAAACAAAGACTAGCCAATACATTTAACACCAAGTCAATACACGAACTGGGAAAGATCCTCTTTTGTTCAATTTCTTGATCTTTTCCCTTGTAACAATCCAGTAATAATCATCTATAAAATCCATCACAATTTTCCTATATGAAGCGGCTTTGTTGACATCCCATATGCGATTCAACACTCCTTGCCATTCTGGTGGAAGAGTGTTCATGAAAAATCGCACCATCTCAGACTGTGGCAAGGGACGACCATTCCATATGACCTTTTGAATTTTCCCGTTGACTTCGAGAACGTGATAAATTAAGTCGCCACTCTCCCATCGATAATTATTCAGCTCAGCTATCAAGCTAGAAAGCCTTTCCTTTTGATCATCGGTAATTGGGCGAATAGGTGTGCGCAACCTAAGGGGAGGCATTGTTCTTGCAACAAATGTAGAATAAATCAGGGATTACATATAATTCACATAGAATTACTTGGCCAAAGAAACACATTCTTTTGCTCCTCCCTTTCCTCCTTTTTAAAAAAAAAAAAAAAAGTTAACGGTCAAAGTCAACGGTCAACGGTTGAGGTCAGCCGGGTCGGGTCGCCGGGTCGAGCTGCCGGGTCGAACGAACCGACCAGGCACGTGCGGCACTCGTGCAGTTGACGTCATGATGATGTCAGCTGGCGCATGCGAGGCACGCGCCAGCGATGGCACACGTGCACGTGCGCGCGTCGGCCGTGGCGCGTGTGCGATGCACGCGCGTGCCCCTACGAACGCGCCGAAGACGCCGGTTCGTTCCGGCTGCGCGTGGGGGCGCGTCCGGCGGCCTTTGGCGGCGTTCCGCCACTCGTCGCGCTCGTCTCGACGAGACCTTCCATCTAACGCCATCAGAAATGGATTTCGACTTACAGAAACTTGAAAAAAAAATGGATGAACAGTGCTCGAGTGTCGGGATTTTTCCGCCCCGATCGGTGTCGGCTGATTAATTTCACGAAAAATCAATAAGAAATCATCCATAAACATGAAAGGGGTCGGGAAAAACATGGAAAATGATCGGGAAACAAAAACTAGGGCTCTGATACCAATGTTGGGAATATCGGATTCCCAAAAACCGGATTTGACACTAAGTCGAACCCCTAAACTTGTGCGGAAGACGAGCCGGGGAAAAACACATGCGTCACCGATTCTAAAGCACATCACAGAATCGAACGTACCTTATTAGCCACAGATTAAACGCCGACGCCGATATGAGGAAAAGAAACCAATCCCGTTCGATCCGATGATGTCAATTGGCCTTAAAGGGAAGATGGGTGTCGCCTTATGCTTCGTGTTCTTTCTTTTGGAGGGAGAGAGAGAGAGGAGGAATGTACGTACTGCCAAAAGGTACGTCCCTCCCTCTTTATTTCCCCCTTTTATACGTCTCCTCCAAAAAGAAACGTGTCTCTTTATCATATCTCTCTATCCATGGGCCCTAATATTGTGGGCCGGGCTTTTAGGCCCAACTTGGGCGGACGGGCCAACTTAGGCCCATCACAATAATTAATAAAAACATCACATAGCCAGCTTCGGCAAGGATCTCTGCTGGTAGGATTGTTCATGAAAAACAGAAAAAACGATCAACCGAGCCGAAGAAAATTGATAAGCTCAGTTTAGCAGTTTAGTGCTTTAATTTTGGTTCAGGATTTTTTTTTTCTTTGGTTATTCGTTTGGTCTTAGTTTATGACTTCGAAAACCGACAAATTAAACTGGACCGATAAGCTTAATAACAAATTTATTCTCCATCTAACAAATATAATTTGTAGTTTAACATACCAAATAACTGCTTTGTATTTAATACCGTATGCCACGAATTTTCACACAGCCAAGAGAAAAAGAAAATTGGAATTGAAATGAATAACAGAAGATACATCCACAAGCTCCCAGGGAGCAGCAAGGTAGCTTTTGTTTAGCCAGCTACGTACTGGCCAAATAACTTCTGTAAAACGCCAATAATACAAAACACAGATGAAGAGTAGAATCACAACCTTAAAGCATCTCACTATGGAGACGAAGCCACGACTGACAATGCCACTGAAAATCTTTCATCCTATAGCATGAGAAACTCGCTTGCATTGGCCAACCAGACATTGACCCCCTAAAGTGCGGACAATCGAATGGTTTTTGCTTCTTTTTTCTTCTTTTTTTACACATTTTTCTTTTCCACCATCAAACCAAATATCTTCGAGTGGGTCATATGTCCTAGAACTTCAAACCAGAACCATGCAACTTTTCTTCCATGACACCGTCAATTCGCTCTCCCATTTCGGCGCTTATGTAATTCATCCAATCTCCAACCTCACCTTTCCTGAAGAACCACTTGTTCTCTAGTCCAATTGGCAACTTGCCGCTCCTATTCACCTCTAATGCACTCAAATTGTCAAAGCTACACATCCTCAATATTCCCTCCACGGTCCCGTTTCTCAGTTCTTCTTCGCTGAATAGACGCCCCATGAAATCGGCCAACCTCCTCACTTGAACGCTCGGGTCCGCTTTCATCTCCTCATACTTCATGAACAACACCTTCTCAGGCATCTCCGAGCTCGCCTTGTGGTAACCCAGCACATGGTCCCAATAAGGCCCACACCTGCTCACGCCTCGGCAGAACTTGTCGAGGCCCTCCGCGAGTGGAAGCTGGCCCTTCTCTTCGGGCCTCAACTTGTTGAAGTAGTGCCACATCGAGATGAAAGTGTCTTTAGGGTTCCTACATAGGTAAACCAGCTTGCAATTGGAGTCCCTCACCGACCGTGGAAGAGAGGAATAAGGCAAGTGGGTGGCCAAGAGCCTCGGGGATGTAAAAGCAGCGAGATCAGGATTTTTACTCTGGAGATAGAAGCTGAACTCCAAGAATGGCACGAGGTCGTGGGGGTTTTGTGTTAGGAGAGGGTGGCGTTGTTGTGGGTTCGAGTCAGAGTACTCGGCACGGTTCAAGAGAGCAAAGAGGATGGCCTTTAGCCAGGTGGTGCCACATTTCGGGCTGGTGACGAGGAGGATGTCGGAGGGGCGAGCTTGGAAGTGATTTTGGCAAGCGACGACGCTGTTCAAGACCCAAGAGGGGAACCAGAAGGAGAAAATATTGGGTGGGTTTAACCCTCCACGTAAGCTTTGGGTAAGACCACTCAGTGATCGACACGTGGCTCCACGTAGGCGACGGCGTCAGAGGTTTAAAATTTGCGCGCGCCGCTCCTGGGGCCCACTACTCTGACGCTCTCTCTCCTCTGCGACCTCTGCTCTCCTGTCCACTCGTCCTCTCTCTCTCTCTCTCTCTCTCTTTCCCCGTTCTCCCTGTTCTCCGTTCCGTTTTGCGAGAGAACAAAAGTTGCAGGGCTTCTCTCCGAATGCTCTTCCCCTCCTCTACTCTCTCTCCTCCGCTGGTTGCCCGCAACGCCTCCTCCGCTGGTTGCCTGCGACGCCGACGCCCTTTCCACCTCCGCCGACGCTCTCGCTCTCCTCCGCTGGTTGCCCGCGACGCCGACGCCGACGCCCACCTCCGCCTCCGCCGACGCTCTCGCTCTCTCTCCTCCCCGCGACGCCTCCGCCGACGCCCGCCTCCGCCTCCGCCTCCGCCGACGCGCGACGCCCTTTCCACCTCCGCCGAAGCCTCGACCGATCGTTCGGGCGGGGACTTCGCTCATATCTCACGCGTCCTCGTCGGGTACCGCAGTAGCTTCTCGGTCTTTGATTATCTCTGCTCGTTGTTATTCGGGCGAATCTGTTCCGGCGACTCGAGCGCGAGCTCACGCGCTTCTTCGACCTTGTGGACTTCTTCGCAGTGTCATCTGCTGCGTTGCAGGGGTTCTAGCTCTGCTTTTGCTGCCGATTCTCGCCAAGAACACCTACATTTCAGAAAACGCCCTCATGCTAGGTCGATACTCGTTCTTTCTCGTGAATTTAATTGATCGATACCGTGGATTAGCGTTTTCGTATCGTCGTGTTCTTCCTTTTGACCTCCCTCGATGTAAGATGCAGCACTACATTTCTCTCCATCGTGCAATTAGCGAATAGCATACTCTAACCGAGAAGAACGCTCTCTCTCCTCCGCTGGTTGCCCACGACGCGACGCGACGCCCACCTCCGCCTCCGCCTCCGCATCCGCGACGCTGACGACTCTCTCTCCTCTCGCTGGTTGCCCGCCGACGCGACGCTGACGCCGACGCCCACCTCCGCCTCCGCCGACAGGTGTCTCAATCATTTGTTCTAATATTCGATAGTTCTTTGTTTGACAAAGGATACTGTTGTTGATGCTGGAATATTCGATGGATCATTAGGCGTTATCTCAAAGCAATATCTCGCACCGAAGGTTCGAATGCCCGCGGAAAGTTGGGTAATCTATTGCGGCCTGTCGAGGTATATGAAAATTTTGCTGCTTATTGTTCTTGAAGCTTCATTCGTGCCTTTGGCCATGTACTATTTTGCCTATAGAGTAGCATTCTTGCATCATTATTCAAATGCCCAGAATTGACATTTGCTGGATGCACTTTGGAAGGTGTGGATTTTTCTTTTTAGTCTTATCCTTTAGGAGTTTATCTGGAATAGGATAGCTAGCACCTGAAATCACAGTCATTGCTAGAAAATTATGTTATATGTATTTGCAGTTAATTGTGTGGGAGAACCATGTACTTGGAGGTGACAGATTTCAATGATTCAATTCATGTAGGAAATTATGTATGTTTGAGTGGGATTGTCAAAATATTCAGTTTAGAGGTCAAACCAAAATTCTATCTCATGGTGCAAGAGAGATGGATGGTAATCCAGAAGAAGTTCACTCTTTGACTCCATGATTGATTAGACAGACCTTGATTAGATCATTTATTTCCAGTAGTCATGCTCTCCTTTTTATAGTTTTGCATTGAATGCAGCCAACTATTTATCCAAAGGTCGTCACGATTTCCGTATCTGTTGCTACCTCAACGATGATTGGACTGACCATATCTGAAATCTAATCAAGCATCTGCCTTTGTCTTGGAACTTTTTAGGTAATCGCTTTTAGTGATGAAGAGGGAGTTAGATTCCAATCTACCTTCCTAGGTAGAACAGAAGAAGCAGCATTTTCCTGTTATAATTGCTAGAATCACTTTCATTGTTTGGGTTGTTTGATGCTGGTGACTTTTCTCTACACTATCTTCACTGATGGTAGCCCTTTCCGGAAAGAACTTTTAACTCCGTAAGTTAATTGTTCTGTCTTCAATAGGTTTTTGTCATTTGGTTCCCTGACATTTACAGTTATGTTGGAGAAGGTATTAAAATATGTTGTTTTTTACTTGGTCATGGTGTAATATGAGGAATACACATAGGATTATTATAAGTGCCCATGCATATTTTTCTATTCATGTATCTCGAAAACTATTAGGGACTCGGTAGTTTTTGGTTTAAATACCTTTTGTTGCATTAGTTTTCTTACTTATTCAACTGTTAGGAGCCGCCATTTTTTCCCCTCGTATATACGGTGTGTAAATCATCTCAAACTGTACTAAAGTAAAGTGACGTGTCTTTGATGCTGGTTTGAAGAATATCACTGTTCATGGGAACTAATTGTTGGGTTTTGGATTAGATATGCGAGTTGTGAGTAGGAAGAGTTTACTGATTTAAAAATGTACCTTTGACCCTAGCAATATGTTGCCTGCTTCTCTTTTTGTTTTGTGGTGTGTTGTGCCCTGCGTATGCCATATATTATAATTGTCATAGGAGTATTTTCGCTTGCTAGAACCAAACTCTCCCTTGGGATATTAGATTGACGTTTTAAGTATGGAGGTTTCTATGCTTTTATTTCTATACTTTTATTCTTCAATCATGAGATCATGCAATTTAAGCAAGTCCCCATGCCAAGACTTTTATTTTTTTAATATAAATATGAGGGGGCCTACTTCTTTCATTTGCATCTGAGATAGTTTTTTAACATGTAAGCATATTAGTCTGTGTCCTATGAATGTACTGAATGGTGCTATCAATTTGCAGGTGGATGACAGCGACGCTAATTGACTTCTACATCAACGCTGTTGCTCTTTCTGTTTGTTTTGTATTTTATTAGAAGGGAACTCTTGAAGAATTATTTCTATTTTGAAGACATCACCTCAGTTAATTTGCACGTGTAAAGTTATAACATGACTGAATCAGAGGTAATTCTTTACTCATACAATGTGAAATATATTTTGTCATACAATGTGAAATATATTTTGTTTTCTTTTGATGTTATTTTTTTTATTGCTTATTTATTGTCCATTTCGTTGCAGCATGAAACTTCCCATCTTGCACATGTAATGCGTGATATGGAAAATGATTTTGAGTTTGCCATCGGGATGATTTTTTCTAATGAAGTTGAAGCATATCATAAGTATGTGGCTTATGCAATTGGCAAAGGATTTGGAGTGAGGAAGGGTCATACGGTTAAAAATAGAAAAGGAGAAATAACCCGACGAATATTTTTGTGCAATTGTGAGGGCCATTCTATCACCTCATCTGATCAAGAAAAGAAATTTGAGAGGGCTGAAGTTAGATGTGGGTGTCCTGCTCATATCAAATTTAAGGTTGATAATGGTGTCTATGAGGTTATAGAGTATGTTTCTGAGCATAATCATGCATTTGTACCGGAAAATCAAAAGCATCTGATTAGATGTGGAAGGATGATATCCGATACTTGCAAAGGTGTTTTAAGTGACATGATGAAAGCAGGCATTGGTGGGACTACGGCATATAAGTTCTTAGCAAATGAAGCAGGTGGAAGTAAAAATTTGGGTTTCATTCTACGTGATTGTCAAAATTTTTTACAGACAGAAAGCAATAAGATTATAGAAGGGGGAGATTGTCAACAACTCTTGAATCATTTCCATCGCATGCAAATGCAAAACCCAATGTTTTTCTACGCTGTACAAGTAGATCAAGAAGGTAGATTGACAAATTTATTTTGGAGAGATAGTTTGTCAAAATTCGATTACGATTGTTTTGGTGATGTGCTAGTGTTTGATTCCACGTATCGAACTAATAGATATAGTTTGATTTGTGCACCTTTTGTTGGGGTTAATCACCATTGGAAAAATACTCTGTTTGGTTGTGCATTTTTGTTGGACGAGACGGCGGAATCATTCATTTGGTTATTTAATGTGTTTTTGGAGTCTATGGGAGATAAGGCTCCTAAAACCATATTCACCGATCAAGATCAAGCCATGGCAAAAGCCATTAGAATGGTTTTTCCGAATACACAGCATCGTTTATGCACTTGGCACATCATACAAAATGCCATTAAAAACATTCCACAGCTTTACCATAAGCCAGATTTTAGAGATAAGTATTTTTTTAGGCTTATGTATAGATGCAAATCGGAGGATGAATTTGAATCTATTTGGATGGAAATGGAAGAGAAGTGGGATACTCAGAACAACAATTGGCTTCAGAGATTATACGGCCTTAGACATAAATGGAGTTCAGCTTTTGGTCGTGATATTTTTTCATGTGGTATAAAGTCAAGTCAAAGAAGTGAGAGCACTAATAATGTCTTCCAGAATATTTCAAGAAGACGTTATCCCTTATACAATTTGTCTACTATTATGAAGAGCAACTAAAGCACATGAGAGAAAATGAAATTCAAGATGATTACAGTTCTCGTGGGAAGCCCAGATTGCAGGTTTCGTCTAATGAGCTCCTGAAACATGCTGCTTCGTCTATACCCGTACTATTTTTCAGAAGTTTTATGAAGAATTAATGGAATGTCTCTCTCGAAGATGTTTCAGGTACTACATTTGATGGATCGGTTTATTCATATACCATAAGGTGTGGACATGAATACCTTGTCAGATTTAACCCTGTAGAGTTATCAATTTCTTGTGAATGCAAATTATTTGAGTCAAAAGGGTGGTTGTGTCGCCATGCATTGTACGTGTTGAATCAGAATAAATCGATAGTTAAGAGCATTCCATCTCCCTATATTTTGAAAAGATGGACTAAGGGTGCCAAAGAAGGGATTGTGAATGATGAATCTTTGCCACCTGGTCCGTCTACATTTAATCGATTTTGCACATTAATGCAAGAATCTTTTGAGCTGATGAGTTTGGGAGCCAAAGATGTAAACACAATGCAGATGGTGAGGGAGAATATGCAAATAGCGAAGGGTCAAATTTCATCATACAATTCAAGTATGGCCGTGGCTGATGATGCTGGTGATGATGGTGATAATGAGGCTTCTTTGTGCGATATCTCGATATTAGACCCCCATCGAAGGAAAGGAAAGGGGATAAGTTATGGAAGACTAAAAAGTTCAACTGAGAAAAAGAAGAAAAAATCTAGCAAAGGAATGCCCCCAATGCAAATAGACAATCGAGGTAACATATTATTTTGGTTAATATGACCAGTTAAATTTTCTGTTTATGTTGCATGATGGTAATTAACATTTTGTTGCTTTCTAATGTAGAGTTGGTTGTTCAAGCAACACATAGTGAAACTCATTTTCCAAATTATTTGAGTAATCAAAATCAGTTTCAAAGTATCCTTTATCCCAGCAACATTGGTGGTCCTACCATGAATTTTCATAATCGGTATGTTGCTCTTAGCTTTCCATTTTCATTGACATTTTACTAATTTGGTAAAAAATTTTGTATAGATGCAACAACCACCATACATCATGCCATCGGGGATTATGAATGGATTTTGCCAATTTCCTAATCAGGTATTGAATAGCTATGTATAAAGAGTTTAATTGGTGATCAATCAGTTTGTATATTTTTCAAGTTACTATGCCTCTTTATAATGGTAGAAAACACTTTCTCAAAAGTTACAATCATTATGATAATTTAATTGCATTATGGTAATGGGGTCATTTTTTTTAATGTAGATGCAATCATCATATATCATGCCGCCAAGCAATTTCAATGGATTTTCTCCATTCACTACTCAGGTATTTATTATGAATCATTTTATTTGTTAGTATTATTTCAACTTTTTGTTACAATTGTAATATTTACTATTAGTAGTTTACTTTTGGATAGATGTTGGAGTACAATAATAGATCTCATGGAACCATTCTGAGTCAGGTACAAATTACTTGTTATTGATATTGGATTATTTGAGACATTAATCTAAGCATATTATTTCGATAAATATTAATATATTTGTCATTTTCTTGTACAGGGGTCATCAAACTCTTTTGAACATCGTGGGATGAATGAATCCGGAGGCCCCTGTGAAAGCACAGATAATGCACGGTCGCAACATAAATAGCCTTGAGGAACCCTCATATAGTATAGTGCTTGTGCTGTTTACAAGTTTTCGATTGGGTGGGATTCTCTGCATGGAGATGCCTGTATTTGTATTGCATCTTGCTACTGTCCCTTTTGGTTCCTTTTGTGACAATATTTCATCTACAGTGATGAATTATTCGTGCTGTTAATCAAATAGTTCAAATCAAAATCTGCAATTGTGATCTAGATGTACTTTGGAGGTTAGTGCTGGTCTCTTATTTGCTTATGGATAAGTAAGTAAATGAAGGTTGAATCTTTATGAGCCTGGAACTTTCATGAGTTTGCTGATTGCTTGCGTGCATTTAAGTGCCGTATTTGACATATGGAATGGATATAAAATCATGACTTCAAAGATGTAATCACTTGAATAAATCTCGGTTGGCGTTGGAGACTCGAGTCTTTATTTTAATCATGAATCATTGATGCACTGAGATAATGAGCCTCTAATACACTTGCCTTGTTAGAGTAGGACTGGAGGCTTTGTTATATGGAGATCTCGAAGTTCAGTGGAAGGAAAAGCCATTTCAAATAGAGCGCACTCGTGAAAAATTCTCTCTAGACCGTAATTGTTAGGACGAACTCTTCCTTTCACACTTTGTAAGATAGTTTAACATCAGCGAGCCTTATTATTGGAAATGTAGGTGCTTCTTATAAGCTGTGAAGCCACTGCTAGTTTGACTACCATTGGGTTTCCCACTGTACATTGTTTTGCCGAAGATCAATAAAAACATCGGGCACTTGTAGCATGCCTTTTGGCCATTTAACTGGATTTGTCATGGGTTGAGTCTAAGAAGATTGAAAATGGGATGAATGGGCAAATGACAACTCAATATCTAGTATATATTTTTAACTTTTCACATTTAAAACCCTACTTCATATTTAATCCGCATGAAAATAGAAAATAAATGGGGTGTCGGGCTTCGACACCAAATTTTTTTGCTCAATAACACAATGAGGTTTTAAATTAGGTGCGTGCAAAGTTTGATGGATTAATTTAGAGTGCAAGAGCACGTACGAATTTATTTCCCAAAACTTCAAAGAAAAAAAAAAAGAGTTCGAAAAGTGCTGTTGGGCAAGAAATAGAAAAAAAAAATTAGTTATTGGCTTTGGACGGGAAATTTTTTTCCTCAACAACACAATGAGGTTTTAAACTAGGTGCGTGCAAAGTTTGATGGATTAATTTTGAGTGCAAGAGCACGTACGAATTTATTTCCCAAAACTTCAAAGAAAAAAAAAGAGTTCGAAAAGGGCTGTTGGGCAAGAAATAGAAAAAAAAAATGAGTTATCGGCTTTGGACGGGAAATTTTTTTTTCTCAATAGCACAATGAGGTTTTAAACTAGGTGCGTGCAAAGTTTGATGGATTAATTTTGAGTGCAAGAGCACGTACGAATTTATTTCCCAAAACTTCAAAGAAAAAAAAAAGAGTTCGAAAAGGGCTGTTGGGCAAGAAATAGAAAAAAAAAATGAGTTATCGGCTTTGGACGGGAAATTTTTTTTTCTCAATAGCACAATGAGGTTTTAAACTAGGTGCGTGCAAAGTTTGATGGATTAATTTTGAGTGCAAGAGCACGTACGAATTTATTTCCCAAAACTTCAAAGAAAAAAAAGAGTTCGAAAAGTGCTGTTGGGCAAGAAATAGAAAAAAAAAATGAGTTATCGGCTTTGGACGGGAAATTTTTTTTTTCTCAATAACACAATGAGGTTTTAAACTAGGTGCGTGCAAAGTTTGATGGATTAATTTAGAGTGCAAGAGCACGTACGAATTTATTCCCCAAAACTTCAAAAAAAAAAAAAGAGTTCGAAAAGGGCTGTTCGGCAAGAAATAGAAAAAAAAAAAGAATTCATACGTGCTCTTGCACTCTAAATTAATCCATCAAACTTTGTACGCACCTAGTTTAAAACCTCATTGTGTTATTGAGAAAAAAAAATTTCCCGTCCAAAGCCGATAACTCATTTTTTTTTTTCTATTTCTTGCCCAACAGCCCTTTTCGAACTCTTTTTTTTCTTTGAAGCTTTGGGAAATAAATTCATACGTGCTCTTGCACTCTAAATTAATCCATCAAACTTTGCACGCACCTAGTTTAAAACCTCATTGTGCTATTGACGAAAAAAATTTCCCGTCCAAAGCTGATAACTCATTTTTTTTTTGTATTTCTTGCCCAACAGGCCTTTTCGAACTCTTTTTTTTTTTTCTTTAAAGCTTTCGGAAATAAATTCGTACGTGCTCTTGTACTCAAAATTAATCGATCAAACTTTGCACGCACCTAGTTTAAAACCTCATTGCGTTATTGAGATAAAAAAAATTTCCCGTCCCAAGCCGATAACCCCAATTTTTTTATTTTTTTTTTGCCCAACTACCCTTTTTGGAAATAATATTGGGTTGTGTTGGATGGCATATCATACGCCTGGTGAAGATAAAAGGAAATTGAGACCTACTCATTTTTAGAGGGAATAGAGATTTACATACCATTGAAATATGAAAGTAGATTAATAGATCAACTGTTACACGACATCACCGGGATAAATGACAATAGACACATACTTGCAAATTGTGAAAAATTAACGTCAAGACGAGATGTTGGACCTACTAGATTATAATGTAAAATAAGTCAGAAAGAGTTTGTTGGCCGTGCTTCTTTTCCAAAGGAAATTCAGTTCCATCCACATTTTGCCTGATATTGTTGATAAGCATGGTATAGGAAAAGGCAAAGCATAATCTTTAGAGCTTATCATTGCAGCCTTCTGCATGTCATGTTGCCTATTATTGCACAGCATCATCTTTAGAGCTTCAGCTAGCACCTCACCCCGATCTCTGCTTGAGACATCAGATATCAATGAGTAACCATACAAAGGGAGAAAGACACTATTGCCAATCTGGTTTGTACATTATAACAAAGTCACAAATGCTTGCATGACTTTCTCTGTCATTGCCAAACATCTAGGACTGCGGTTATAAAGAAAATCATGTGAACGAAAGTGCATGAGCAGATGAGTCCAGAAAACCAGCTTGACAGCAAGGATATGATCTCTGCTTCAGACATCATATATTAATTACAGTTAAAAGTGTTGTGGTCATGAGATATAGATCACTATTTCATCGCCGAACAAAGTCATTTGCATTTAGAGCTATGGTTTATAATAAAATCAGGTAACTGAAAGTGCATGAGCACATGACCTCAAAAAACAAACTTGACAGCAAGGTACTGAGCACCCAACATAGAAGTGCTAACCTTCCAGGCCTGTATTCAAGTATGAGGTTGTATAGCTCAACAAAAAAATCTTGCAAATCAACGTTCAAAGCATCGAGATTGTTCCTCATTACTTTAAAAGCAATGATGCAACAACGAAGTCTTTCCGGGACGGTCACGCATTTTCCTGAACTGTCCGATTTTCCACCAGAACATGCAAGCTTTTTAAGGTAATTCATGAGATCTCCAATATAATCCAAGTCAATCAGGTGAGAAAATTTTCCTAGACCATCCAAACATGGTCCAAGGAGTGGGTGAGCCTCAGTCACATGAGTTGTACCAGTATCTCCATTAGGTCTGTAAAACAAACAGAAAGAATGAAGTGATCACAGTATCCCCTTAGATACCATTCACAAAGACAATTTCTAACTCAACTTTATGCACATATTTTAGGTTGATTATAGAGAAAGATTAAATCAACGCAGCAAATGGACTGCATCACTTATAATTAAGAACCACACCTTAAATTTGTCCTATGAATTTTTTCATGTCAATCTGAAGACCTGACCAATATTGAAACCCCAGTTTTGGTGTCTGATAAAACATTTGCTTTGACACGGTACTACGCACCAAGACCAATATGCCCTACCATGTTAGAATATTTCACTATAGTGTCAAAACCATACAAAATGACACATGAAATCACCTGGGCACAATTGACTGCATAGTATGCTTCAGAATACGAAAATATATCTCAAATACGGCAGAAAGTGTCTCTGACTGCATCCTTTGGGGCTCCATAATATCTGGATCGAAGCTAGCTGCTTTATAATCAGCAGCAACCTGTTTACACCACCAAGCACCTCAATTTTATGATATGAAATTAGAAAATCAGAGAAAGTAGGCAGTTGTTGCATAAGAATCCCTACCTCTTCCCTCATTTTCGACATCATTTCTTGCCTAGATTTCTTTCTATCATTCGGTTGTGGCTTGATTCCTCTGATCGGTTTCCTTTCTTATAATTCTTCTTTTTAACTTTTTTATCCTTATCTGGTGCTTCAGATCTATGAAGGTCCTCATCAAATGACAGAGACATAAGTACCTGAAAAAGCATTTTGATAGTTATAACACAGAGAGAGAGAGAGAGAGAGAGAGAGAGAGAGAGAGAGAGGAGGGGAGGGGGTGAATTAAATAAAATAACCAAGTAATTGAAACACAAAAGTTAAAAATAGTGACCTATTAAACATACGTGGATATTTGACCAAAAAGAGAACATACTTGAATCGAGTCAGGATGCATCTGACAATTATGAGCTTTCACATAATTTGCAATCAATCGAACAGCTGCTCCAGTCACTTCACCACTGTGTTTACCCTCATTTGTAAAGAGTGACTTAATAGTGTCACAACAAAGTTTCCTGATGATATACATTCACATCTTTTATTCAAGAGAAGAGTAGAGAGGAAAAGGGAAAAATATACATACGAAGAAATGCTCAAGGAATATGACCAGAAAACTAGAAGTAGAATTGTCTATCACGTGTCATTGTAGCACTTGACTCTTTAAGGAGTAGCTCCTTTTCTTGTAGTCCCAACTCTGTACCAAAAAGTAAAAAGGTACAATAAATGGAATGTTATCTACTATTTTTCAGACTTAAACATAAAAAAGATCATACTACATTGCATGCATGACTTCATACAAGGGCACATGCACACATGCTCACAGATTTACATAACCACAAACATAAGCCATTGCATCTCTAAATGATTGCTAAGCGATGCTTCATCTATTTCCCTTTTGTTTGGGCAGGGAACTTAAACCAAAATCAAGCAACAACTTATATTCATAGATAAAACAACATTGGTGATCTTATGAGTTCATCTGTCACAGAAGCACCCAAGCCATTCACAAAATGAGAATAGAATTCTGCACCCAAATGACCACATTAACAAAAGCCTATTCTTCGAAGTTCTCAATTATTCAACCATTCTCCTCATCTAGTCAACCGAAGGTCTTATTTTTATTGCAAACTCTTAACATAAGAAGAATAATGAGAAGTGAAAAATATATGGCTAAACCTTATGACTTCATCTGAGGAACTTATGTTTCTGACAACAACTTCAACCAAGCTCTCGCGATAATTGAAATGAGGAACAGCATCTAACAAAGTACAGATGCAGCGAACCACCGCATGTTGATACAAGGAGACTTTTTCTAAAACCATCAACTTCTGCAGGTAGGCCTGTTAAATAAATTTTGAAATAGCTCAGGGTATATAAAATTGGATTGAAACAAATTCTGAATCAACATTAAACTAACTAAAACAGGAATGTTTAAACCAAGATTTGTAGTGTTTTTTGTCCCATTTCTGGTGAGTGCACTTCATTCAACAATCACAAGAAAATCAAGTAAAACCTTGTATGCAGACAGAAGTGTCAATTCATAATACCGCATCTTCTTGACATCCTTTGAAACTTTCATCTCCAGCTCCTTCTCAGTAGGAAGTCTAATGCGGTAGCTATAATATCACAACAAAGGAAACCATTACAACAGTGCCGAGGGAACACATGGAGAGTAGCCGTACCTGTAAAGATCACATCAAAATAAACTCAGCAACGTACCCAGGAATGATGTCTTTGAACACAGCCAACAAAGATAGAAGCCCAAGCTTAATGATAGCATGATTGTGATCATTGCACATCTGCAGCATTTCTTTAACAGTTTACTATTAGACTCTGGGTCAGCAAGCAGAGCAATTCCCAGTTCCCGAAGTTTACGCTTCTTAGATCAAATGACTCTTCTGCAGTGATGTCCTCTTTCAACTCAGCCTAAAGAAAACATGACATTGCATAAAGATGAGAAGAAATGTATTGATGTTAAAGTACTGTATGATAACCGTACAATGATACTAGCAAACTTGTGATAAGCATCTAGGCATAATATCAAGTCCAAATCTTCATTGCATCTAAACCAATGACTCGGTATAAGCAAGCTAAAGTGATCCCACAAGATATATGCACAAGTTAAAGCAAAGCTTACTTTGACATAAATTGGTAGATGACTAATGCAGGTATACCAAGAATGTGTCAAAATGGGTACACTAAATTACGTGACGTGAATTAAATTGGTGATGACAGAAGTAGATTCAAATCACAAGATGGTGACTTATTCATATATCCAATGTTAACATCATTTAGTATGATGGTGATTGTATAACTTTAGTATATCTAGAATTATTCTTGACAACAATGGAACACCAGTAAATTTTCTAGAAAGGATAGGGCCCTATTTCCTTTCTACTGAATTTAAGGTACACGATAAAAACAGAGCATAGGAATTTAAAAGCTTGTCTTAACTACCATAGAATCCTAGTTAAAACAACAATATCACACAATCAATGAATCAATGGAGTGAAACTGGTCTTAACAGTAATCGCTATAAAAAAGCTACCTCGGAACAACTCAAGGTTCTGCATAGTGGCATGATCAAGATTAACAATTGAAGGCAACCCCTTGCTTGCAGCAGCCAATTCCATCAGCTCCAGCTGTTCATCCTCCATAAGCTCCGTGGATTCCTTGGCAATTCTGCGAGCAGTGGCCTTCTCCACTGCAGCTTTTCATCTCTTTGCTTCTTTTTCTCGACGAAGCTCTTCTTTTTGTCTCTTTTTCTCCGCCTTCCAAACAAAAAACCAGAGAAGTTGGTAAAGAAAAGAGAAAAGAAGAGATGCTGCTTAACCAATCAAATAAAGCAAAAGAAACTAACTAGTGAAAATGCAATATCAAGCTCAAATACTTACCTTAATAGATTCTTTCTGTAAATACTTCTCCTGTTGCTCTGATTCTCGCCTTTGCTCACGTAGCAATCTCTCCTCCTCTCTCTGCTGTTCACACATCAACCTTTCTTCTTCCTTCCTTCTTTCACGATCAAATCTTTCCATCTCTTTCCTCATTCGTTCCTCAGCCTGCAATAGAAAAATACAGGATATCAGTACATGCCAAAGTTTTCTCCACAAAGCTCACATATCCTTAAGTGATAAATGAAAACCTTTCTCCTCAAAATATTTTTTCTCTAGTGCTTTGCGAATTCAGTTTTCATTAGCTTCAACTTCCCTAGCGATCTGGGCTTCTTCAATCTGCAACAAAATGACATTTTTGGTCACCCTAAAGCTATATCAAAAAGTGATGACAATACTCTGCTCTCAGAAGCATCAGAATTACCTTGCGTTTTCTCTTGACATGCAGGTCAGAAGTATCATGCAAAATTGTCCCGTCAAGCAAGGTAGAAGAATCTTCTTGACCGATAAATGGATGGCTTCCTTGGTGAGCATCCATTTGAATGTTAACAAAAGACTCTCTCGGCTGAAGGGAATGATCATCTCTCAAAGGGGATAAAACACTGTTTCGCTCTCTATCTTCTTGCGAGACATGGCATACTTGCAGTCGGTGACCTCGAACACCATCAACACTAGGCAGCTTCTCACTTCCATGAATAGATGACACTCTGGTAGTTGGCCCATCCACCAGGACATCAAGATAGTGAGTTTGGGCAATCCGTCCAGGGGTATGGTATCTTGCAAGCTGGTCATGCAGCAACTGATACTCATGGTGGAGAAGTCTTGAAGCAGCCTGGATAATCACACATAACACAAATATTGGCAATCCACATATGATTTCGAAAATTGAATGTTAACAAGCGAAACTATAATCAGAATTTTATTACATTCTTCTAAGAGCAGTAAAAGTTCTTCAAATTAAAAAAGACAATTCCAGTTTTCATATAGAAAGACAAGAAGAACAAACTTGTAAAAGTATCGAGAAAGGACATGTAGGGTGTAAGTATAAAGGCAACTACCTACATCAACCTCTCAAAAGAAAATTGGCATGAAAAGGTAAGTTTGAATTGAGAATTACATCCCCTCCATATTTTCAACAAAGTATTAGTACCAAACAGTTCTTGATAACTGCACTAAAAGGGACTGAAACTATTCAATATTTTTCCCAAGCAGAACACTCATGTTATCATAAAAATATTTGTGACGACATTTCACAAACATATTCTTAATTCACAAGCACGAAGAAGTATGATCCTTGTAAACTTCCATTAACCCATGCAAGTGTAATCACAACAGAATATTTGCAATAGTTAACCACAAAACAAGGGGAAAAAAAACATCACACAGGCAGAGCAGCAGGTAATACAAGATACACAGTAAAAGCCAGCCAAGAGCACTAGGACTCATTTTATAGAGATGTTGATGCATAAGTATCTTTCCTCTAAGTAAAGTATGCACCTGTCTCAGCTAGCCTAGATTCATTTCATGGAACTAACATTTATCGTAATGAGTACCTTAGAGTCTTAATGGATTATAGCCCTATAACAGTCAGCACAACTCTTCAAAAAGATTGAAACCTTTGGAAGATGACTACATCAAGGAAATAGCAGCAAATAACAAATTAAACGTCACACAATCTCCATATGACAAGTAATGACCAACATACTAGAAGGGATTCCTCTTTCTGTACAAAATTGCATATGTGTGGCTTTTCTTTTGCAGCCGTTTTGTATAGGGGCTTGGTACCTTCTTAATGGAATTTTCTTTATTGTTCAAACAACGACAACAACAAACAAGACATCTCAACAGGGAAAACAAGCCACTGACTTTACTTGACATGGCATCCAGTCGAACATACACTTTGCCATCATAAGGATTCACGGGTCCTTTCTGCTCCTCATCTGCAACTACACAGATAACATGTTAAAGTCAGATAAGTGATGGGGTAAACATGAAATGAGAACTAAGAAGAGGAAGAACTCAAATAGATAGAGAGAGAGCGACCTTCGTTCAGGAGCAGGGGCGCTTCCCAGGAGGCGACGACGTCCGCGTTCAGGAGCAGGGGCGCTTCGCGGAGGAAAGAGAGAGAGAGCGACCTTCGTTCGCGGAGAGGGAGGCCAAAACGCGAGCAAGGGTTCGTCGGCGTCGGGGTTCGCCAGCATGGGCGCTCTGCAGAGGAAAGAGGGAGAGAGTGGAGCAGAGGTCGCGAGAGGGAGGCGAAAGGGCGTTGGCGACGGCGTCTGGGGCGGAGGCAGAGGCGGAGGGGCGTCGGCGTCAGAGTCGGGTTCAGGGGCGGAGGCGGAGGCTATGTCGGCGTCGGCGTTGGCGTCGGCTTCGGCGTCGGCGTCGGCTTCGGCTTCGACTTCGGCTTCGGCGTCGGCGTCGGAGTCGGGGGCGACAGAGGCAATAAGTGGAGGGGCGTCGGCGTCGGCGTCGGCGTCGCGCCCAACCTGTAGAGGCGGAGGCAGAGGTGGAGGGGCGTCGGCGTCGTGCGGAGGAGCGTCGGCGAGAATGGGGAGAGAGAGCAGAGGAGGGGAAGAGCAAATGGAAGCACGGTTCGGTTTTTGTTCTCCCCCCGCAACGGAACGGAGAACGGGGAGAGAGAGAGGAGAGAGAGGACGCTGCGACAGGTCGCAGAGGAGAGCAGAGGAGAGAGAGCGTCAGAGTGGTGGGCCCAGGAGCGGCGCGCCCAAATTTTGAACCTCTGACGCCATTTACACGTGGAGCCACGTGTCGCGTTTTGAATGGTGCTACCTTTGGCCTACGTGGAGGGTTAAACCCACCCAATATTTTCTCAACCAGAAGCCCTGGTACAAGCGGAGAGAGGAGGGGACCCAGTCCTCTTCCCAAGGGGGAGAGGTGGGGACCCAGTCCTCTTCCGAAGGGAGAGAGGAGAGCAAGTCTTCGCATTCTGGCGACTTGACGTCGTCTCGCAAGTAATTTTCATCGAGAGGAGGAGGTTGAGAGGGTTGCATGGTGGTGGCGGCGGCGGCGGCCGCGGTGCTTGGTGATGGTGGTGGTAGTGGTGGTGTAGGTGGAGGAGGAGGCTGGTTGGAGTGAATGATTGGGTGTCTAAATAAAGAACATGAAGATGGTGCTGGGTGACTCTTACAATTTATACAGTAAATGGAGATGGTCCTCATAGTATGAAAAAAAAAATCACTTTTAGACTCCACCTGAACGGCTTCTTCTGAATTTTTTATTTATTAGTGAAAATTGGTATATTGATCCAATTAAATCTTCTTCTTTTTCTTTGAACTTTGAACATGCACATGAACAAAAATTGTTTAGCTTTTTTTTTTTTTTTTTTTTTTCAAAAAATAAAAATCATTTAGTTAAGGGTGATGTTATTTCCTCCGTCCCTAATTAGTGGATCCAATTATAATTTGACATCGTAAAAATTTCAACTTAGTTAAATTTATAAACGGGTTCTATCCTTATTTGCCATCCTCTAATGGAGGTCTGCCTCTCGTAGGGATGGAGAAAGATCTATCGCTTTAGTTAAGTGTGTAGTATCAAGTCAATGAACCGTTTGGTGGACATTGTGACGACGTCAAGAGCGTGAAACCTCAGGCCCATATGTCGAATTCTTTACTCGTTTATAGCAACGACATAAAGATACTTTTATGTGTATTCATCATCTATTTTTTGGCTGTGTTAAAAAGCACGTTTAACGTGGAACTTTCATTTGCACAATCAGACGAGGCACTGGATGTGTATGAAACCAAATCCTAACCACTCTACATGTAACACAAAATACTCTCACTACCCCACACTTGATTCGCGATTTTCATTGCATGATTAAGGCTAGACATCAACTAACAATGATCAATAATGCTAGAGTGGATACGCACATTTTCTGACGGCATCCATGATCAAATATTTTTTTCAGTAATATTAACAAATAAAAACAAACGCATCTCGATCACAGGATTGAATAAAAACCCATGCTCAAAAAAGAAAATAAAGCATTGCTTATAAATAAATAAAAAATAAGGGTTAATGACTTAAAAAATTCAAATTATACCAATTATGACCTAAGTAGCACCGACACGCGATACGATACGTCGATACGTCATTTTTCAAAAATAAAAAATTCCGACACGTTGAGACACGTTGTATATTAAATGAATATTTTTATTTTTAATTAATTTGATTCAAATTAAAAAAGAACCTACAATGAATTTACACTAATCATTTAACATATAATACTTTTATCTTTCGAAATTATTTTTTAATTTTATTTAATAATTTTTTCGATGGTCTAGAGCGCCCCCAAACTCCCTCTTCACTTGTCTCTTACCCCACCCCAAAATTTTTTTTAACTTCTTTTCCCTCCCCGTCACTTCCCCCTCCCACCTTCATCGTCCTTGTCTCCTTCTTTAACATTATTCTGACAACTCCATTTATTGTTTTTGGATGAATGACCTCTCATTGAATGGTTAACTTGCTGTCCAACCCGCCTGCCAAGCACGCCACTGGTGTTCTGCACAATACCAGTAGGTGCTCAGTTGAGGGCTTCATAAAAGCTCGATGTCCAATTGTGGAGAGGCTCATTAACTCCTTGACAGTGATGATGCATGAAAGAAACAGCTCCTGTCACTTCCCCCTTCCTCCAACAAGCCAAGTCCCTTTTTTATTCTTATATTTTTCTTTTCAAAACCCTAGCAGCGCCTTCTTCTCTTCCTCCTCGCCATACGACGTTTTTCCTGTCACGCCCCGATCCTTAGGCACGCACTCATCCCTTACCTTGGTCAATTAATAACGACGTCCCAGGACTCGTCGCCAACCCATTCATTTCAACCTGCCTGCCAACTCCATTTATTGCTTTTGGATGAATGACCTCTTATTGAATGGTTAACTTGCTGTCCAACCCGCTTGCCAAGCACGCCACTTGTGTTATGCACAATACCGGTAGGTGCTTAGTCGAGGGCTTCATAAAAGCTCGATGTCCAATTGTGGAGAGGCTCATTAACTCCCTGATAGTGATGATGCATGAAAGAAACAGCTCTTGTCACTTCCCCCTTCCTCCAACAAACCAAGTCCCTTTTTTATTCTTTTATTTTCTTTTTCAAAACCCTAGCAACGCCTTCTTCTCCTCCTCCTCGCCGTACGACGCCTTTCCTGTCACGCCCCGATCCTCAGGCACGCACTCATCCCTTACCTTGGTCGATTAATAACGACGTCTCAGGACGCGCCGCCGACCCATTCATTTCATTATGCACACGCAGAAGCATATAAATTATCCCCAGACAATAAAATATTGGGATAGAACGGTATGACTAAATTTCAAACCTTTAAAACATTCACTCTTATATACATTGCCAACCAGTGCACATATATATACAAGGTGAACTATTAAGTCAAATTCAACTTAAACCAATTTAAAAACAAGGTCTACAAACAAGAGTGGGGTTCTACAAACTACGGGTCCTTGTCCTCCTCTTCATCATCCTCCACGCTTCAACTGTAGCCTTCAGCAGACTGCACTAGACTTCCGAGATCTTCAAAATCCAAGTCTGATGCATCCAAGGATTTGAAATGGTTATTCAATAACCAATGAGACAACGTCTCAGCAAATTCTATCCCCTAAGACCTGATTAGTAAACCAATACACTGTTCGGGTTGCCTATGCACTCACGGTTTAGAGGACTTACCTTGGTCTCAAATTCCACCTGCATATTAGCACAGTTCAAATAGGCACCCACACAAATTCACACAGATCGTAGCATGGATCAAATCGATCTAGTCGATTACATATCACCCAAATCATTCCCCACGATGGAATATCTAGAAGTCAGGCCACGTGCATTCTCCAGGACAACATCCCAAGTCTCCGAGCCACGTGCCTCAAACCTTGGGCCCACGTGCATTCTCTAAGACTACTTCTTCGCCAAAGTGGTACATCAAGTCACCGAGCCACGTGCCCTTTTAGATGTCATTCTCGAACACAGGACCCACGTGCATTCTCTAAGGTACTAACTAGTTCACCAAAGTGACGTATCAGATCACCGAGTCACATGTCCTTTTAGATGCCATTACTGAACGTCGGGCCCAAGTGCATTCTTTAAGATACTAGTTCGCCAAAGTGATGCATCAGATCACTGAGCCACGTGCCCTTTATAGATGCCAATACTTAATCACCAAGCCACGTATCCTTCTCCAGGTGATTTACTTTCTACCATGATTCCGCTATGAAATAACACCTCTCTCTATAGTTCGTCAATCTACTATCGATACCCAATTATTTCACAATCAAATAATCAAATCAACTCAATAAGAACATATCCAAAAATTCACAATTTAAATCAATACCATACAAATTGAAGCTCAATTAAATAAATGGATCACGATGATCAGCACGAAATTCCGGTCACCGCCATCCCGGTTGAATTTCCGAAAAAATAAATAAATAAATAATTAATTTCGAAAATTAATAATTAATTACTAAAAATCCAATTTAGGCTCGTATTGCCTAATTGAAGCCCGATAAGGGTTGGGAAAAATCCCGAGATGCATTCAATAAATAGTAGACTATATCTACTTGCTAAATGCACAATCAAAATGTCTAATATGCATCACAATTGTCTAATAATCACTAATATACTCTAATCTAACCACCTAATATTACTTAATTAACACTAATCAACCATTAGGTGTCATTAGCAAACTAAGAAAGCATTAGTGAGTAAAACTCACTTGATTAAAAGCGGAGACTGGAACACCGTGACGACAACGTGACGCCGGCTGAAATCCAACTTTTCGGCGGCGTCGGCGGATACATGGACCGGGCCCAAAAGTCTTGCTTCACAGGCTTGGCTTCAAATGGGCTTGCTGGACTTCACTAAATTGGGCCGAGCTGCAAGTGGGCTGAAACAAAACTGAATTGGGCTTGCAAAGTGGGCTGGACAACCACTAAAGATGGGCTGAACCAAGACTGAACGTGGGCTTCAAGTTGAGATGGGCTGACTGAGTTGCTGTTGAAAGGATGGGCCAAACGTTGGGCTTCAGGCTTCGCTGCTCGAGCGTGGACTGACCGAGAAGAAGCAGGTGGATCTGAGGCAGCTGTCGACGAAGAACCGTGGAGAGCTGCTTCGTTCGGTGCTGCCAGTGTGAGGGAGAAGCGCGGGTCAACGGAGGGCTTCTGCTAGTTCGTTTGCTGACCGAGGGCGGACGCTGAGGACGTGTGGCGCTGCAGCTTCGGTGGTCTTCGCTTGTGAGGGCCAAGCTGGACGTTGACTCTGCGGACAGATGTGCGTGCAGGAAAGAAGCCGAAGGAGAGAGGGCTTCGCTTGATGATCGAGGAACCGAAGTTTGCTGGAGGTTTTCTTTGATTGACCAAAGAATACGTGGCATGCAGAGGGGTGGAGGTATGGGCGTGTGGGTGAGAGCTCGTGGGAGAGAAAATGAAAAGAAAACTGAGGGGTGGCTGTTTGTTTTGTGAATTCGGTGGACCGTGAAATTGAAAGGAAGCAAGGAGAGAGAGAGAGAGAGAGATATGTGTGGAAAATGAAAATGAGGACAGAAGCAGGCGGGGTCGAGGAAAAAAGGGACGCTCGAAGTGTGGCATTCCAAAATGATTCAAGGCAACCTCTAGATGTATTAAGTCTATGATTAGGTAATGAAATTGCCTTTGGTTTATGCTTTAGCCTTTGATTTTCTTTTAAGATCGAGTGTTATATTTTGTGTTTCTGAGTTATCAAAATTAGTGTTATAGGATAAGTTAATAAGAAGAATTTATTCTTGGCTATGCACCTCATAGATTTAATCCCTATAGTTTAAATGTTACAAGATTTTTGGCCATATGAAATTGAGAATTTGAAATCTATAAAAGAAGAAATTAAGATGAATTATTGAAAGTTAAATTGATTTAATCAAGCATTGGGTCTTAGGCCCAAGAGGGATGAGCCTAAGATGGGCCAAAAGGCTGGCCCATGGAGCCCATGAAAGGCTGCCGTCGACCACAAGGAGAGAGGGGGAGGAGCCGGCCCATCTTCAAGCCCACTCCTTTGCATGAAGAAGCCATTTGTCCCTCCTAGTTGCCAAGTGTTCCCCATGCAAAATCAATGATTGTTCATCATTGAGGGGAAGAAACTAAGGCAACCGGTTGATGATGAAGGGGGGGGGTCGTCCGAAGGGGTGAGAGAGAGAGAGAGAGAGAGAGAGAGAGAGAGCTACCGAGAAAGAGAGAAATCGAGAGAGAAAGGGGGAAGTGAGCGTGCGGAAGAAGAGAGGGAAGGAGGAAGCCGCTCGTCTGTCGCTTGCAGCCGCCCGTGTGTCCGTCGTTCGCCGTTCGTGTGCTTGCTGTTTGCTTGATTTATAGGCAAGTTGGGATCTATATTCTACTCTTGCATGTTGTATCTAGCATGTGTTTGAATGGTGATGAATCTCGGATGTTTAGGGTGTGAGAAACCGAAGCTTGAGTGTGTTGTTTTCGAAATAGCATTCTGTTTTCGAGTATACCGCCTGACCCAGAATGTTGTAGAGGCTTGCATGCGGGTTTTGAGTCGGATTTTGACTTCAACTTCTTCATGAAAGTTGTAGAAAACATTTCATAGTATAACATACTAAAATTTGAGACAAAATGGCTAAGTTTTAAGGGGTGAAACCCTTCCTCTACGAAATGTTAGATCTGAAGCTGTTTTGTTGACCTCTTGGTGATTTTGTGTGTTGCATGTCACTTTTTACTAAGAATTTCACTTCGACTTCTTCATGAAAGTTGTAGAGAACATCCTGAAGATTAACATACTCAAATTTGAAGTAAAACTAACAAGTTTAGACTAGTGAAACGATTTTCTTTTGAAGATGATAGATCTGGAAGTATTGTACTGGACTCCAGAGACTTCGTGGACTATAAAGTGACTTTCATTTGAAAATATCACCTTGATTTCTTAATGAAAGTTGTAAAGGATATCTTGAGGATTAACATATAAAAAATTTAGAGAAAACCAACGAGAATAGATAGGTGAAATTGTAGTTTTTCGGAGAGTGTTGAATCTGGAAATTTCGGTATTGAAACAGAAGCTTCAACTGTTTATATTAAATTATCCAGAATGAATTTGACTTTGGTTTCTTCATGAAAAACCTACCTTAGGATCTTGGCTATAACATAGTCGAATTTCATGAATTTTGAAGGTTATTAGGGTATTTAATCGGAAATGTTTCTAAAGCCCTATAATCTGACGCGTTTGGACTTAATCAGTTTCAATGTATGGGTCATATCATTTTATATGAAGCTCTTTTGGCAAATTGTTCTTCACGAAGTATCTTTATTTATGTCTTCCCTGAAATATATTCAAATTTCATAATTTTTGAAGTTCATTTGCCTATTTAATCAAAAATGTTTCAAAAACTGTGCAAGCTGTATTGATAGAATAGAAATGCTGTGATGCGTGATCTATATCAAATGGTGTGAGGATCTTTTGGTGCAGTGTCCTTGATGAAATATCTGCCATTATGTCTTGAATATCACGTGTCCAAATTTCATAATTTTTAGAGACCATTTGGGTATTTAATGGAATTATTTTCTAAAAACTGTGCAAGCTGGAGTGTGTGAATTTTGAATGCTGAGTTTATGATTGTTTCTATTTTGAATGAGCCCTATTAATTATATTGATTGAAGTGATTGAATCTTGCTGAGCATGTGATGAAAATTGGCATTGTATATAGAATCAAATGCTGAATTTGACTTTGTTGTCATGCATCATGTGCCATGTTGATTGTGAGCCATATATTGGCAAATATGAATTGTGATGAATGAGGAAACTATTTGAGGCGAGTTGATAATGCCTTGGGAGTGTTAGGATGCCCGGAATGGTTGGGTGCCGGATGCCTGGTTGTATTGAGATACATGCCCGGATGTCCTCGGGAGTTTCGAGATGCCCGGAATGGTTGGGTGCCGGAAGCCTCGGAGGTTTGTGCCTGGGGAATGTCTCGTGATGCTAGTTGGGATACGAGATGCCTGGAATGTGGGGGTGCCGGATGCCCGGTGGTGAGTGCCGGAGGTTTTCTCGCGTGTTGACACCTAAATTTTGGCGACTCGTTTGGTCATTTATCACATTAAAAATTAGGGGTTAATTTTATCCCTGAAAAAATATTAATTGCATAGCATATAGTTTTAGGTGCATTTATTTTAATTTGCATTTACATTGAGTCGGTGACAAATGGGTTTGAATTGGTAGTTCTGAACTTTAATTTGATGAGTTGGATTAAGCCCACGAAGAAAGCAAATTAGCCGAGCCCGTTATGGAGAATTGACAGTAGATTTTTCAGCATTTTCGAGGAGATAATGTGAGCTCATTTTTGTGAGATTCGGAATTTGGAAAAATTCGATTACAATCAAGGAAGTTTGGCAATGTTTGATCAATCTTTGGTGAATAAAATCAATGGGCGATCTAATGGGAAAAAAGGATTTTTTTTTGCTGATCGTGTGAATGTAAACTTGCGGACAAAGACATTAGAAAAAGGCAAGAAAGGATTAGCTGATGGGAAGAAATGTTTAAAAAATATTCTTCAATGAGGACACATGGATCCGTAATGCACAAGGGAGAGAAAAAAGAATAAAAACTCACAAAAGAAGGAAGTCAGTAGGTGGCTTTCTTTAGTATATTCATGTTTCCTGTTTTGAAGTGCAGAGTCGGATGCTATAAAAGCAAGCTCACGACAGAGGGAGGCGAGACAATTAAAGACATGGCCATACACTGAATCGAGGGAAAATTCGTGAGGGGAAGTTTCTGTACTGAGTGCTCGTGAAGCATCAGGAATCGCAACACCTCCTATTGACGATTGAGGAGTCCCATAGGAAAAGCCAGGTTCGCCAAGCCCACTGATACCACCAGTAGCCTCATGACGAGCTGCAGCTTCCAAAGGATAAGTTGTCTTGATTTTCCCGGCTAGATCGATGCCGACCTTGACAATGTTGCAGTCTACCGCCCACGGACGTCGCTGCTCCTGTTGTCCATTCCATTGATGAGGGCTGACCTGACTGGGATCCACAACAACGACGAATCCCCTCGATCGGCAAATAAGTTGGTGTAGTCAATCTGCAACACTTGGCTTTCTTCTTTGCAGTACCCTCCACACGCGAAGATTGAGACGGCCATAGCACAGCACACACAAAAGTTGGAGGTCGGCTATTCAGAGTTCTCAGAGCACGTTTATCAGAACACGTGAGAGATAGAGAAGAGGGGTCCTTCGGCTTCGGCCAAGGCTTGGTCCTATCGCCGCGAACCCCAACCTCAACAACTAAGCCGCTGACCCGATACGCCACGAGCTCTACGCTCACCGTTAAGTTCCAGCAATTCCAGGCGTGGTTCTTTTGCCGAAAGCACTCACGTTGAATATTCCACTTGCTGCATGAAGACAATTCCACTTGCTGCATGAAGAAGATCCATTGACTTTGACTTGAAAAAAAGGCCACCTGTTCTGCCGCGCCTACAAATCATCCACGAGCGTCTTCGTCCAACCCTGATCTCCACCGGCGGCGAGAGATTCGTTAACAAAGGAACACCACCATTACAGCATACAACGTTCCTGATTCAAGCAGCCATGAGCCAAGTCGACCTTCGAAGTTTTCATTTTTGCAGGCTCATCGAACTGTGCCAGCTTCAATCGTGAATCTCTGTGCCGCCGCTGCTCGCCACCATCTGTCGCCTTTCACCGTCAAGGAGCCGGTTGCGATCTCGGTCCAATTGCGCTTGGTCCAAATTTGGAAACAATATCCTCGAATTAGGTAAGATGCAACATCTCTAATATATTTGGATATTGTGTTGCCTAATATATGTCTATTAGCATCTAGTGTTCATATCCATGAATGATAGACATATCTCAAAATTAGGATTTATTTCCTAATTCGCAACCGCACATGGGTCTTTTATTTCATCTATAAGGCTTTAGATGAAATAATTAATGAAGCGGGATTAAAATTGATATTTTGATCTTTAAGGTTTAAGATCAATCTATCAATTTTATTAGCGAGATATCATCCCTTGATCTGAATGATGTGTGATATGTATATATATAGAATGATCTTGATTGCTTTATATATCTAGAAACATGTTTGAGTTAGGATATTGCATGCTTTAGGGTTATTTGCATATTTAGGTTAAACATTTTGTTTATCATGAATTTTTGAAATAAATAAAAAAATAAAAAATAAATCTAGGATGTTAGATTTTTGTTTCACTAGCTTAAAATGCATGTTTAATTATTTGACATTTTTCTAATTTCAAAATTTCATAAAAAATACAAAAAATGTCTTTGAATGAATTAGTTTCAATCTCTAGGATAGATTGCATTTTTTTTTAAAATAAAATAAAATAAAAAATGTCATTGCATGTCATTTAGAATTAGATTCAGGGAATGCATGCCATTTAGTGATTGTTGCTAGGTCCATTTAATTAGAAATTGCATGTTATTAGAATTAGGTCATTTAGTTAATCTTTGCATTGCATATTGCATGATTTTCATTAATCAAGTGAAAACAAAAAAGGAAATTGCGTGTTAATTAGAAATCATATCTAGGGTTGTTGATGTGGATTCTAATTTCTAATTTAACATCGCAGATGCTTTTGTTGCTTTGAGGTAAGTTTTTGCAATTTATTCATTGTTTATCTAGGTGTAAATTGGTGGTTTGCGCACCCGTATGATCACCTCACATGTTAGGGAAATAGATTTAAAATCAATCCAAACCGCTTGCCAAACATTTTTCAAAATAAAAAGAAAGGTACCGAAAGGGCGTTAGAGAAATCTAGCGTAATCAAGTCCCCAAACTCATAAATCTCTGGTTCGTAGGAGTAAAGTAAATCTCCCGTTACTTACTTGGGTTTCTAATCGACCCACCAAAAATAGATTAGTGGCGACTCCAAATTGAAAACCAATCGCATGTTAAGAACTTGAACCTAAGTCGCAAATTGGTATGGGCTTGGGAGAGCTCGAGTTAAGTCTAGGCTTAATAATCCATTAGCCAAACCCTAGGTGGTTCATACTCGAAAAATTAGGTCGCGACATCGCGATACCTGGATTGGGGTGCGAGTGATAAAAGTGGGATGAAATTACTGATCTCGAGAATGAAAGATGTGATGATCAATTTGAAAGATAAAAGTGGAAATTGAATTATGCACGTACGGTATGATCGTATATGCATGGCTATCATATGATATGATGATGATGAGTGCATGATTGTGTGTGCACCTATGGCATGATGGTACATGTATGCTATGATGGTGATGAGTACATAAGGATGTATGTACATATGATATGATGATATATGCATGGCTTTAAGGTAAGATATGCTTGTATGCATGAATGACATGTACTATGCTATGATGTGGTGATTGTATTGTGTGATGCATTGAGTGGTTTATTGGATCTTTTACCTGCTGAGTGACTGTACTCACCTCTCTGGGGACCAACATTTCAGATTAGAGAGATGCCGCTCCCTACTGTCACGCGGGGTAGTTTCTATGGCCTCCCATCTGACGTGGAGGTAGAGTGTTCGGAGATAGATTCCATCGTCATTCCTAGTCTGACGTTTGTGCGAGTTCGCGTGCTGGTCATGTACGATGTGGGCCTAGCTGGGGGCCCGATCGTTCAGGAGTTTTTGTCGGTACACGTCCGACGAGATGGAGTGATTCGGGGGATGTTGCCGCCACCACCGCCCGACGCGCCAGGATGGGTGTGATGGCCGCGTGAGGAGTAAAGAGCTGACCTTTTTTTGATAGTAGCCGACACTTGTATATGGGGGGATGACACGTTCGATATAGGGGTCGAGATACCTTTTTGGTTATGGCCAAGCGTAGATAAGAGTCTTGGCTTTTCTTTTGGATGTACCGACCTAAGAAACCCATCATGAATTTATGTAAATAAAAAGTGGTTCGGCCTCATCTTTTCCTATGATGTGTAGTTGGTGTGTATTGTATCATGATCGTTGGAGGGAGAATTGGTAAGACATGATTATGCTTCCGCAAGTAAGTTGCGCTGGGACCGTTTAAAAAAAAAAAATTTAAGTATCTGGTGTTTATTAGGTATAGTGATAGGTAAGCGAACTGTGGCGACCCTAGGTGTTTCGGGGTGCCACACGAAGAGAAGAGGGGGAGAGAAAGTGACGTGGAGAAGGTTGATCCGAGGAAATGAAAGTGAGGCAGCGAAGGTGGGATGTAGCTGGATGCTCGAAGGATGGAGGGCGGTTGAAACGTGCGGAGGAAGTCATGGATGAGGGGAGGAAGAGTCAAAGCCAAAATATCTCAAATTCATCATGGTTTTGATCCCCAAAGTCCATATAATTATCCCATTGTCCCACCATAATTAAATCTTGCAAATAAATCCACCAAAAATCCAACTTGACGACAAATGATGCACCCCCAAGCCTAGCTCCGAATTTCATCAATTTAAACTTCAATTTCATCCTCAATTTCTCAAATTCAAAGTCCAATTTCGTCGAAAAAAAATCCCACACATCTCCACAAATTCCCATCATTCAGCAGCTCGACTTAGAAGTCAAAATTCCCTTCAAATGAGCTAAACCGAATTTCGGCTAATTTTCTGCGACGTTCGAAGTGATTTTCTATAAAAATCCCGAACTCGATGGAATTTCTCCGAAAGACAAGATAACGTCCTATAAATGAATCGTGACATACTCGAACGTTCGATTTCCGAAACCGAATTCAATTTCATGGTTAAAATCGACCGAACGCGATTTTAGTCCAATCCAACCAATTAGGTAGCTTTTAGGGATTTTACCGCGGTTATATCCTGTAACGGCTTCACCCAATAGATTGGTTAACTCGTGAGTGATCAGCTCAGAGAAAAAGGACCATAAGCGCGTCGACGAGATGTCCATTTCATATATTTGGAACATGGTCGAAATTCAGGATGTCACATTTCCTCTCCTCTTCCTCTCAATCTCTGCTTACCAAGGATGGAACGTGCAGTCCATGTGCGCTGAGAGGCTGCACATCGCCACGAACTCCTCCTCCTCCTCCCCCTTGCCGCCGCCGCCCCACTCTACGACACCACCCTCCCTAACGCGTGCCTCCCTCGTGAAGTTCCCCCTCACGGCCATCGCCTCAGTCTCTGCTCTTTCTCTGGCAATCTCTCGCCATCACAGGCTCGCCTTCTCTCGCAGCCTCAACTCTACTCCCTTGCCCTCGCCTCCACCCTCCATTGTCTTTCAGACACACGTGTCGAAACGTGTCGACAAAAGTTGACCACGTGTCGAAACGTGTCGACAAAAGTTGACCACGTGTCGATAAATCCGACAAGCGGTCCACACGTGTCCAAGCATGTTGACGTGTCCGACATGCTCCGACACGTGTCGAACACGACACGGAAGCACGTGTAATGTGTTAGTGCAACAAAGACTATGACTTAGGTAGCACCGACATGCGACATGACACGAAACAACATGTCAACACGTCATTTTTCAAAAATAAAAAATTCCGACATGCTAGAACACGTTGTAAATTAAGTGAATATTTTTATTTTTAATTAATTTGATTCAAATTTATAAATAAATAAATAATTAAAAAAAAAACCTACAATGGATTTACATTAATCATTCAATATATAATACTTTTATTTTTCAAAATTACTTTTTAATTTTATTTAATAATTTTTTCGAAGGTCCATCTCCAACCCCCCCCCCCCCCCCCCGGGGCCCAAACGCCCTTTTTCCCTCATCTCTTTCCACACCCCCAAATTTTTTTGACCTTTTTTTCCCTCCACTTGACAGGCTATCAGCCCGTCACTTCCCCCTCCCTACTCCATCGTCCTTCTTTGCATCTTTAACATTATTTTAACAACTCCATTTATTGTTTTTGGGTAAATGACCGCTCATTGAATGGTTAACTTGCTGTCCAACCCGCCTGCCAAGCACACCACCTGTGTTCCGCACAGTGCCGGTAGGTGCTCAGTTGAGGGCTTTAGAAAAGCTCGATGTCCAATTGTGGAGAGGCTCATTAACTCCTTGACAGTGATGATGCACAGGAGAAACAGCTCCTGTCATTTCCCCCTCCCTCCAACACGTCAAGTTCATTTTTTATTCTTTTATTTTCCTTTTCAAAACCCTAGCAATGCCTTCTTCTCCTCCTCCTCCCCGCACGACGCCTTTCCTCTCCTCTTCCTCTCGATTTCTACTTACCAGGGATGGAACGCGCGGTCCTTGTGCACCGAGAGGCTACACACCGCCGCGAACTCCTCGTCCTCCTCCCCCTTGCTGCCGCCGCCACCGCCCTACTCTACGACGCCGCCCTCCCTCACCCGCGCCTCCCTCGTGAAGTTCCTCCTCACAGTCCTCGCCGCAGTCTCTGCTCTTTCTCTAGCTATCTCTCGCCTTCGCTCACGGCCTCATCTTTGCTCCCTCGCCCTTGCCTCCACCTTCCATTGTCTTTCAAACACACGTGTCAACAAAGGTTGACCACATGTCAACAAATCGGACATCCGACACGCGGTCAACGCATGTCCGATCGTGTCAACATGTTCGACACGCTCCGACACGTGTTGGACACGACACGAAAGCATGTGTAAAGTGTCTGTGCAACATAGACTATGACACAATTTTTTTTTTATTAGTAGAAATTCTAAACTTGGCAATTGTGACAAATAGACTCTGAATAGAACTGAAAAAGAGAATGATTATGTCATATGTGTATAAATTTTGATTTGTTCGTGACACGAAAAAAAAAGTATGTAGTATTTGAACCACAGTGGGTAAGTTTATAATTTTTTTGTAATATATAATAAAAAAACCTTTGGGTATTTTTGCCACAGTGCGAATGTATGGGATTTTTTTGTGATATTTGCCCAAAAAATTGAGCATTAGAAGTGGATGTGTCCACTTAAACAACTCAAAATTGTTTTTGATCAACGAAAACTAGCAAATGGTGCCACTTGACCGAGAAGTTAAAGACAGCGGTCGGCGGGCCAGAAAAATCGGAATTTCTTGTCTTTAGCCTGAAACTGTATCCACAATAGACTATCTTCTCCACGTCGTTGCTACCAAGAGTGGGTTGAACAAGATTTCACTGGTAACGTTGAAACCCAAGCACGAGAAAACCCAGGAAATTTTTCGTGGAATCTTCTGGAAGTATATCGAGAAACAGACAGAAAAAGAAGCTCCATAACAGGAAAAAAAAAATCCGAGAATCGAATGAACCAACAATGGAAACAATTCCCTCTTGATCAAGTGAAAAAAAAAAAAGAAAAAAAAAAGGGAAACAAAACAGAGAAGATGGCCACATTCGGAAGCCAATTCGAGGGCACCGCCGCTGCTTTCTCCGGCGGTGGTTTTACGCCCCCTCTCAGTCCACTGCACAGTTCGCCTATCCCTCTTCGGTCTCTCCCGCCGGAGTAAGTTGTGTCGCACACAATTGGGAAGATGACAGTTTGTGCTAATCAACACTCGTGAGTTGCTTCCCTCTTGAGTGTCGTGGTGGGCATGGAACGGAGAGTAGGGGTTTTTGAAGAACCAAAATCTGATCAATGTAATGCTAATCACATGTATGCATGAGTTGCATTGCATTTCTGTCGTCAAGGGTTATTAAAAGCGAAGTGGAATTCTGTTGGGTAGTATCTTTGGAGGATGTCGAAAAATGTAGCATGATTCAACGATGGGAATTCAGATTAGTCAATTTATTCCCATATGATACTGAGCGTAGCATCAATGTGTGATTGGCAATTTAGATCCATCGATCCATATGCAAATCACATCACATAGTTCAAGAAAAAGTTTCTGCTTCTTTGATAAATGGATCTCATATGAAGCTGAGATTGTCTTCACTACCCTGTCAAGTAGTGGTAGAAATTTATTCTCTCGCCTTTCTCAAGGAATCGACATGGCAGTCATTGATGAGGCAGTGCAGGCCAATCAGGTGGCAGTTCTTCCTTCCCTTTCTCTTGGTGCTGCTCGATGTTTCTGTTTGTGGATCCGCAGCAGCTTCCTGCCAGTGTTATCGGACTCTGCTAGATAGCAGGAGACTTTTTGATAGATTTCAGCAAGCTGGATTGCGCAACAATGTTGTTGTCTGTTCAGTATAGGATGCATTAACAAATCCATGATGTCCCTTCCAAATACTGTTCCAAGAACGCCTAATCGATAGTGAGACTGGTGAAGTAACATGATTAAATATGTTACCGAGATCCATTGCTTAGACCTTAATTTGTGATATTACATATGGTCGGGAATCCCACTGAGGTGGTTCTGTCTCTTACCACACGAAGCCCATGTTTATTCGGTATATAGGAGCATCTAAGGTATGGTTTCATCAGCCCTGTTGTATACCTTTGTCTTTATGGCCAACTCCATGTCCTGTTCAATTGTCACTTACGAGGACAGATTATGATTTTTTTAGTGTCTTTTACTCTTATTAGGTAATGGGAAACGCTAACCTTTGATTTAGTCTGATGACTGGGCTGCGCAGAGTGCTGATGCTAAAGCCAAAAATTGTTACGTGGACATAGATTCTGTCCCCAGAGAGTTCTTGCTACCTAAGGACCAACTCTTGCTCCCCTGCCTAGTGAGACTCCTAAACTTGAGGGGGTTGAGGTCAAGTGGGTCGAGGCATAGATTGACAGACAAGCACACAGAGCCGAGGTTAGCGATGGCACCGTGACGAGAACTTGCCAGCATCTTTAATCCCTAGAAATGGAAATTTTTGGCCTCTTAAGCCACCCGTGGAGAATTCATCCGAAGCTGTTGATCAGGTGGTGACAGATCCAAGGATGTCCTGGCAATACGGCGCACAGAGAAGCAGCAGAGTTCCTCTGGACCGTTGTGGAAGAGAGATTACTAACTTCTCGTCCTCTCTGCAATTTGATTTTTGCCTTGTTTTTAATACGGGCATGTGATTGGTTCGAGTTAAAACGAGAACTCGACTAGAGCTCAAGAGTTTCTTTTATTCTTTCCACGTAGTGATGAATGCACATAAGTCAACGCTATTGAGAAGCTCGACAATATATATACATACATATATATAAAAGAGACTATCGAGAAGATGCAGCATTTGGGTCACTTTATTGTGTTTGTTGATGTGCTAAGCATGAATTATTTCGGCAAGACATCGAAAGGGTTGTATTCTCGGAATTCTATTTTTGCACAATGCTAGATTATTGCACAAAAACAGGATACATATAATACACGCCAATGCCTCGGAACTCTAAACTTTGCTTGAAATCTTAGCTAAGGGATTAAAAGTATTTTCTTTTATATGAATATAGACAAGGTAGAAGGTTATCAATTAACTAGTTGAAGAAAACAAGAACACATATGGCTTGAGCTTTCCTCTCTACACCTATGGACCTTCGCGATAGGTGTTCAGTTAAAAAATATTTGCATCACTTAGTTAAACTCTTCCTAGAAATTTCTGTAACCACAGCTAAAGTTTTCAATTGACTTATTCAAGAAAATCATTTTCACCGGTGCGTAAAACCAAAGATCTCAGTTGGTTGCACAAATTCTTCTTTACATTTAGACATACTATCTAGGGGTGAGCACTAGTCCAATTCCTAATTCCTAAAATTTGGAATCATTGATAATCAGTTCGGTTCTAGGTGTAGACTAAATCACTCAGACCGGATCAATTATTATTTTTTTCCCTGATGGTTCTCTATTTTAGATGGAGATTTGAATATGAAAGATTTATTGACGTAAACCAATTTCTCCGTTACAGGTATGCATCTAGAAATTGTAGAGTACAATTAATTGCTTCCTCTTTAAAGGGACACATGCCATTTTGGAGAAGTAACAAAGAGAAGGAAAAACGTTGGTTTCAACATGGTTTAAAATGTAAAATCCATTAAGAGAAGTCGTTTTATTGGATTGACGATGATCAATACATGTTTATATCGTCATGAAAAGGGCTCATAGGTGCAAGAATCACCCTTTGAAAGCCATTTAACTTAAAAGAGCATATAGAATTCTTGGTTCAAACATATCTTTAAATGAGACTTAATCTTGAATTAGTATTTCTTTTGTTTGTGACCAATGGAAAAATTTTATTTTATGTTTACAATTTTATTATTCTACGCAATTAGACTCTCTCTATTTCTCTCGAGAAATTCAGTCCTTGGTGTGCGGTTCTTTTGAAGCCCAATCCTAATGTCTTCAACATTTTTTTTATTTCATTTCTTTCTCCACTGTAGTTATATAGGAAATTTCCTATTCTGTTTATATCTATATTCGTATATATCAAGGTATACTTTGAGTGGGCAAAGTTGATTATGGTAGATTGATTCGTCATGCAATTGTGCGTGGATTACAATTTTCTTTTAAAAAGTGAATTCCAATAATTTTTACACTCAAATATGATATATTTAGTGACCAAAGTTGATTGTGGGTGGACTGATCAAGAAATAAATCACGATAACTTTGTATTCCCTTTGTGTTCTAAATGGCATAAAATGATTCTCCCATCATATTAGGTTTCAATTTCTTGAAACTCGCTATTTCCATAGTAAACTGTGAACACAGCCAAAATGTCTAAAGACATATATAGAATAGGGGTGTTAAATGGACCGGTTATAATATATAATTTCTCTATTAAAAGAAGAAGAAGACATATATAGAATAAATATTTTATTTATTATTACACATTGTGAAATGACGAATTAGTAATAAATACATCACACGCTCACCCTTCTCCGAAGATGCTCAACCATCGATTGACCACCCACGCCATTATCTCCGGCCTCTCTCGCTTCCCGTTCGCCGCCGCATGAACTACGCGGTGCGCGTTTTCTCTCACTCACCCACCACCATTGTCTTCGACTTGGGAGTCGGGATGATGGGTTTCTTGGGGGTACTTCGAATGTGGGAAGGCTGGTCTCCGTCTATGCTCGCCAGATGCCCGCACTTCCAATGCATTGGTCGGGGCATGGTGCTCGCTCTTCCTTTGCTTGGCCAACTTCGACGCCGGGCAATGAAGTTCGGGCGAGACTGTGATGCATGCGTGGTGGGTTCTCTGATAAGCATGTACGGAAGGCATTGGGTTGCGACTGTTGCTCGACGCCTGTTTGATCAGAGTTCAATGCGGGACGTGGTTTGCTGGACGAGCCTTATCACTGGGTATTGTAGCAGCGGCCTCTTGTAGGAAGCTCGAGGACCGTTCGATTCAGTGCTAGGGAAAAATGGTGTTTCCTACAGTGCCTTGATCTCTGCCTTGATCGTGCAGACGTGAAATTAATTGGATCTCTTTAGGCTAGCGTACTTAGTGTCATGCTATTGTGGAAGCCTCCAATGAAGGAAAATGGGTTCATAAGTACATAGATGAGAGTGGCATCGTTTACGAACTTGGGCCAGGCTTTGCATTGATTATTTTCTTGTCACATGTGGGTTCGTCGGATTCGCACAAAGAAGTGTTTGACCAAATGCCTCTTTAAAGATGTGACAACTTGGAGTGCGATGAATTGGGGTTCTGTCAATGGTGAGAATGAAACTGGGCTGCAGTTTTTCTACAAGATGGAAAATAGGGGCCCTAAACCAAATGCTGTGACGTTTATTGGAGCTCCAATGGCCTGCAATTGGAAGTGTCTAATCAATGGAGCATGGCGCTTGTTTGGACACATGAGCAAAGGTTACGGCATTGCTCCAACTAGTGAGCGCTGTGGATGCATGGTTGACCTCTTGGCTTGGGCCAGACAAATCAAAGAATGATCCACAAGAAAAGTTCCCTGCAAAAAGTAGCTACTGTTGTGCTTCAACTTTGGTAGATTCAACTCTCTGTCTTTCCCCCTTTATCTGCTAGTTAGACACCAAAAGAATGATCCATAAGAATGACTTGTTATAAAGTGGATACTCAAGGGGTAAATTGTGAATGTTTAGAACTTGGGCATAGTTGGGTTTGAAGAACCGTTGGACCATAGCCTGGTGATACACCTTGTGTCGTTATATCGTCTCCATACATTCTGATTGTCTTCCGTCATTAATTTGCATGTTATCATTCTTATTTCATAATTTAGCTACACTCTCTGGAAATTCTCTGATTTTCTACACTGGGTAACTTGGAATCTTTTTTGGTTTCTTTTCTGTAGTCTGTTGATTATAACTTTGTTTTTCATGCAGTGGTTATGCAACGCGAATAAGTCCTCTCAGGAGCCATGGTTAAGATTGAAGCTTCTCCCTTAGTAATGGATGATAACTGGATGATTGTCCAAAATAATCGAAAAATTTATTCTTTTCTCCTTTTCTATCTTGCACAACTTCTAGTCCCTATTTGGCTGGCTAATAATTAACATCTGTCTCGAGTGTTTTCAGGGCATTTTTTGGCTCGTCATATGGATGCTTGGCAAGGGGCGAAATGAGCAGTTTTTCAATTTTAACCAGAAAGCATAGCCCAGCAGAGTTGATTCTGAGTTCTGCCATGCGTGCTGGATTCACTGGTGGTGTGGTGGATGACTACCTGCACCGGTACCTATATTATTACCAGAACTTATGTCAGTGTTCAACATTGATGAACGACAGATGTTGTGCATGTCTTTGTATATATTCTGTTGGTTGGAAGTCATCTGTTTAAGTTAAGTTTCCGAGAGCCCAATATGAGAGCTTTCATTGGAGAGGAAACGCCCTTTTCTGTAATTATTGAAAGTTGGTTAAAAATCTTATGCTTTTGGTGCCCTGGAAAGCCGTGCGGATGGAAATGCTTTAACATTGTACATAATTTGTGGAGTAACTGAGCTCTTTTTGCATATGGGTTTCCACTCCCTTGGTGCGCTTCAGTAATATTCTCTTTCACCTATCTAAAAATAAATAAATTTCTGAGAAATATCTGCAACAATCTTATTAATTTATTTCTAATATACACGACAGCTTATATATGAGATTATCACATGTGCGCATAATACACTGTTAGCCGTCTTTGCCCATTTTCTTACGAATGGGTCATTGTTGCCTAGGATAACTGGCAAAACCGAGCTAATAAAGTTGCGCATATTCTGTATGTCGATTTGCGTAAGAATCTCTCTCTCTCTCTCCCTCCCTCTCTCCCTCTCCCCGCTCCCCGCTCGTTTGGTACTCTTATGTGAACATTCTTTTGTGAGTGTTCTCATGTAAATATTGACTGAGACAATTTTCTTTTCGTTTTGCTCTCTTTCCAAATGCAGGTTACTATCTTTGCCAGGTTCTGGCCATAGAAGAAACAGAAACTATATATAGTCTCTACTAGGACATCACAGGTGACCTCGGTCTTTTAACAGGGGTGATATTCAGAACTGTAGCAGCGGGCGCTGCATTGAGTACCCAAAGTCATTGCAGCGAATTAGTTAATCCATTGGGGGAAAAAAAGAGAATTCATTTCTTATTAGAAAATCTTACAAACTAAAACTGACTACTCTGAATGTTGTTCTGAATCTTGTACTTGTACTTTGCCACGACATAGTGGACGCGAATTATTCCTCTCGAGCCACTTGACGACGCACCTATTGTGCCATAGGTGCGAACATGGTATCTCCATCACTTTATATTTCTCATCCAGTTCCTCTAAACAAATAGAACAGCTTCCGTCAGCTTCCCCAACAGAGTAGCTCTTCCACTCGAGCTTTTCAATGGTGTCTCTGGAGACGCCCCGCGTGACTTGGTTGGGATCTGACTCGTATCCTCCAATTGAGGCTTCCTTAGTGTCTTCCATTTCAACTTCATTTCTGGTGGCTAATGCCAAATTTATGTTCATGTCAAACCCTCCACGGCCATTACCCAATGCCCGAAACATTGTATGCAAAATAACTCTTATAGTGTTAGCCCAAAAACTATGATGAACGCCCAAAGTAACGAGGATTCTCTCCAGGTGCGTTTCGCATTCTGTATCGAATTTGTGGGAAGACTAGTATACCAAGTGAACGCCATCTTCAACAGGGGAAACATTCTGTATCGAATTTGTGGGAAGACTAGTATACCAAGTGAACGCCATCTTCAACAGGGACAAAGAAAATCGGCTAACATCGCCACATTGGGCCGTAAATCGGCTAATATGTTCCACTGTTGACTAATCGTCCTCACCAGTAATGAGGTTACCACTGAGGGATTTTGTATTTCCTAGGGTATGGGATGTTATCAACCCGATCCGGATATGACTTACGATACACAGGCCTCGGGACGCCTCCATCGAATCCAATTCTTTGCATAACCAAACAAGCAACCTGTTCTATCATCCTTTGATCTCTCAGATAGTCTGGAGCCTGATTTACCTGATTCATTTGTACCTTAGGTGGTGCAGGAGGACGATTAGCAAAGGCTCTTAATCCTCCTCGCGGGCGGTAAGGCTAACACCTTGCAATCGGTACAAGAATTGACCCAAATATTCACCATCCCTATAGTCAGCACCACATCACTGCCCCCTGGGCAGCTAACAACGGGGAGGGCTGGTTGTGGGACACCCATCTGGGTCTCATTTCCTTGATTTGAAGTATCTCCAATCGCCTTTGCAGGATTGCTACCATTTGAGATTTCTGGCATTGACCCAAATAGGGGCAATATTCTGGGAACCCCAACTCGTTCACCCTGATTGCTCTGACTCTGATCATTCAAACTGTCGCCCCTTTGCATAATCTCAATCGACGGACGGGATTTGAACCGCTAACAGGTTGAGCCGGAACATGCATAGATTGCAGAGTTGCGCCAGTATGACTAGTGTGACTCATGTTTGCCTGATTTGGCAACCTCATTCTTGAAGTCAAATCAATAACCAAATTGGTTAACAAAGGAGTCAAGACAGTCGACAAATGATTAGCCATATGATTGGCCAAATCATTTTGCTGCTCTTCGAACATCCTTCTCATGGTGGCCATCACTGTCTGGTTTGGGGCCAACTCTCTTCTCTGATCCTCGGACAATTCTCGCAGAATATCTTCAGCATTAATACCCATATTGACACCATCAACAGGGTCTGGATTTTGACTAGAGGTCTCGGAACGAACGGTCCTTTCTCCTACGCGCTGTGGGGATGAGTTATCCTTCATTGGCAGAGGAGCGACTCTCTTGGTTCCTCGTTTTTGCCATCAACACCTCCTAAGAGCGGAAAACAATGGTCCCACCAAGCGTGCCAAAAAGATGTTCGTCGGGGAAAGTTCCCATGACAAAAATCTTTCACCGAAGATGGTAGAGCTTCAGTTTTATAATTTATAACGATTCCTGTGTTGCTTTGGAAAGGAAGCAACAGATCTAAGCTATGGCAAAAGTAAATAGAAGAAAACAGGAGAAATGTAAAGTGCGTTTGAATGTAAAATGCAGGAAAATGAAAGATAACACTTTGAAAGAAAACTGATCGGTTGTTGATTTTTTTTTTTTTTTTTTTTTGCGAAAAAATCCTTACAAGCATGTCTCTTCGGCTATTTATAGTAGTGTTCCACAGGTAATTGCCCCTTAGCGGTTACCATTTCAATTTCTACAACGTTCTGGAAGCCTGAGTTTCTAATCAATAACCGCTATACCTTGGCGATTTATCTGCCAGTACCGACTCCTGTAGTTGCTTCCATTCTTATCTCTTCAATTTTGGTATGACCCTTACCACATTACTCGGAATCGCGGCTTGTCGACCATGGGCATTCTGGCCCACTTTTCTTCAAAATCTGTGTTTTAGGCCTGCTCTATTCTCTTTGGCTTCCGAAGTCCAATAAGCTAGTTTTGGTGCCAACAATGTTGATCAGGCATTTGTTGTTTCTTTCGGAGGAATCTATGAGCCGGGGGATGACATGGTCAGAAAATGATGAACTTTGTTGGGAGGATGCTGGAAAGGTCATTTTGATCAGAAATTTATTTTGGCTCCATTTCGAAGAAAACGTGGGATAGAGACTGACTGATTAAAACACACTAAGGATGAGTTAAAGAATTGGAAGCGAACCGAACCGGCTTTACCCGGTCTTGAACTGTTTAGTTTCCAGCTCTCGAGTTGAACTAGTTTTGAACAGATTCCAAGGCTTATTCGCAATAGAATCGGGTTTGACCGTTCCAAAACCAAACAATATTAGTCTCTCAGTTAAAAACTTTTGCAAAAGCGATGAGGCTAAACATTTCAGCATAATCAGTTCATTATGGTTTCCTGATCGACAATTTTAACAAAAATATAGGAAAAAAAAAGAATTGACAATACCAAGGTTGGTAAAGACTGATATTTATCGGTGTATATGTCAAAATTATTATTGGATGCTTGAATGTATACGTCCTCCTTAATTTAGATACTCATTGGGATCTATTATTTTATCGTGTAAATCAATTTTGTACACCAATATTTATGTTCTCGATATTTACTCATCCAAATTCATACTATATGATATTACATTTTGTATGTTTCAAGATGCAAGAAATTAACATCCTACCAAATTCATCCCATGCGTAAAGAATTATTTCCTCTGCGCAAATCTCCTCATCAGGGAAAAAAAGATTTTTACTTTTATTCTCTACTCTGACGACTTATTCTGAGTTTTTCTTTTTATTGGTGAGAATTGGTAATACAAACCAGTTACGTATTCTGTTGTTTCTTAACCTATGAACAATGAACATCATAGAAAATCTTTAGCTACCCTAGTTAGAACATCATATCATAGTTTGTCATGGCACACATTTTATTTATAGTTAAATATGCAAGCGGGTTGTCTAATCCTCTACTTTGAGATTGGCTTTAGCAAGAATAGAGGAAAATATGTCTCTTTAGTTAGATAAGCAATTTCAAGTTCATTTGTTGTTACATCTAATGTAAGTGAAGATATTTGCAATTTTTGTCATTTATAGCTAAAGCGTAATGACGTTTGTATATGTAAGCATCATCCATTTTTTGGCTGTTCAAAAGTAAGTGGTACTTCACTCGATCATAATGAAGCATTATCAATCAACAGAAAAAATTATGGATAATTATTTAAAAAGTCATGAACTTATTATATGGTGGTTAATTCAGTCCTAAACTTTTTAATTTGACCAATTTAATCTTAAATCTTTCGATATTTTGCCAATATAGTCATTCCAGCTAATTTTGGCTAGTAATTACTGACGTGAATATTGACCGTTTTATATGGCATGGCTTGTTAGGAAGGCTGATGCAGATGTGGACAAATTTGGCAATTTTTATTAATTGTTTTTTATGCAGGACTCTAGATGTCACTCTTTTCACTTCACAGTGAGTTATTGACTACATGTCTTTGAATTGGATCCTCTCACCATGATGCAATTGGGCCACTTTAATTAATTTCTGTAATTGAATAAAAGTTGCAGGATTCTATAAAGTTGGAGGGTAATTTTATTATCTGAAGATACCCCGAAATGGAATGAGATCCTTTACCTCCATCGGTATAATTATTTGGTGTCTCATCCATTCAAACTATTAAGTATCGTTCTAAATCACTTAAATTATAGTTATGATATGTTTTGTATACTTGTAGTCTCCTTTCATTTAATGGTTTAAATTTTATGATTAGGTATTATTCTATGATATGAGAGACATGTCAAAACTTGGGCCCCTCTTTCAAACTCATTAATTGTGGTGGGCTCACAACTTTGCCCACACAAAACAGGACCATTTCCATATAAATCAATAACTTAATAATTCCTTAATCACGGTTCAAAATTCACTTAAACTTCAAATTTGTGGCCTAATTCCGAAAATTATTTCGATTAGACAAATAACGAGTTCGATTAATTATTGGGCATTGCAAAATGAGGCTAACCTGGCTTAGCGTGGTTCCTGTGAGATGCGCACGCAAGCTTTGTCTCTCTCTTCTCCGTTTCCTCTTTTCCTCGTTTTCTATCACCGTTTGCCTTCTTTTCATTTGGTTCGATTCCTTCATGCGCACCATCTATGGAAGGAAAAATTGATGGTAGGCTGAAGTCTAGCATCGAAAGAACGTGGGCTTGGCTAGGCCGTTAACACGCGATCAGCAAAAAGAGGAGAAAAATCATAATGGGGTATATGAAGAACGGAGTCAAAGGTATCATGGACAAGATTAAAGACGCGGAAGCTAAAGACATCACTTGGCAAGCAATTGGCAAAGTAAATTAAAGGACATGACAAAATTAATTTTTGATTCTCATTAATACTTTATAAAAAGGGGGTCAACCAAACTACAAGCTGGTTGATCAAAACACTTAAAAGAGCCAAAAACAAGAGGAACAATTGAAAATTAATGAATTCTTAAAAAATAAAATGAAAGAAAGTTTAAAAAAAAAAAGAATAAAAGAATAAACCGCATGGGTATGGCCACAGCCCAACCATAGCCAGCTTCGGCAAGGATCTATGCTGGTAGTATTGTTCATGAAAAACAGAAAAAACGATCAACCGAGCCGAACAAAATTGATAAGCTCAGTTTAGCAGTTTAGTGTTTAATTTTGGTTTAGGATTTTTTTTTTCTTTGGTTTTTCGTTTGGTTTTAGTTTATGACTTCAAAAACCGACAAATTAAACTGGACCGATAAGCTTAATAACAAATTTATTTTCCATCTAACAAATATAATCTGTAGTTTAACCTAACTAAATAACTGCTTTTGTTTTTAATACCGTATGCCACGAATCTTCACACAGCCAAGAGAAAAGAAAATGGAATTGAAAAGAATAACAGAAGATACATCCACAAGCTCCCAGGGAGCAGCAAGGCAGCTCTTGTTTAGCCAGCTACGTACTGGCCAAATAACTTCTGCAAGACGCCAATAGTACACAACACAGATGAAGAGTAGAATCACAACCTTAAAGCATCTCACTATGGAGACGAAGCCACGACCGACAATGCCACTGAAAATCTTTCATCCTATAGCATGAGAAACACGCTTGCATTGGCCAACCAGACATTGACCCCCTAAAGTGCGGACAATCGAATCGTTTTTGCTTCTTTTTTCTTTTTTTTTACACATTTTTCTTTTCCACCATCAAACCAAATATCTTCGAGTGGGTCATATGTCCTAGAACTTCAAACCAGAACCATGCAACTTTTCTTCCATGACACCGTCAATTCGCTCTCCCATTTCAGCGCTCATGTAATTCACCCAATCTCCAACTTCGCCTTTCCTGAAGAACCACTTGTTCTCTAGTCCAGTTGGCAACTTGCCGCTCCTATTCACCTCCAATGCACTCAAATTGTCAAAGCTACACATCTTCAATATTCCCTCCACAGTCCCGTTTCTCAGTTCTTCTTCGCTGAATGGACGCCCCATGAAATCGGCCAACCTCCTCACTTGAACGCTCAGGTCCGTTTTCATCTCCTCATACTTCATGAACAACACCTTCTCAGGCATCTCCGAGCTCGCCTTGTGGTAACCCAGCACATGGTCCCAATAAGGCCCACACCCGCTCACGCCTCGGCAGAACTTGTCGAGGCCCTCCAGGAGTGGAAGCTGGCCCTTCTCTTCGGGCCTCGACTTGTTGAAGTGGTGCCACATCGAGATGAAAGTGTCTTTAGGGTTCCTACATAGGTAAACCAGCTTGCAATTGGAGTCCTTCACCGACCGTGGAAGAGAGGAATAAGGCAAGTGGGTGGCCAAGAGCCTCGGGGATGTAAAAGCAGTGAGATCAGGATTTTTATTCTGGAGATAGAGCCTGAACTCCAAGAAGGGCACGAGGTCGTGGGGGTTTTGGGTTAGGAGAGGGTGGCGTTGTCGTGAGTAGGAGTCAGAGTACTTGGCACGGTTCAAGAGAGCGAAGAGGATGGCCTTTAGCCAGGTGGTGCCACATTTTGGGCTGGTGACGAGGAAGATGTCGGAGGGGTGAGCTTGGAAGTGATTTTGGCAAGCCACGACGCTGTTCAAGACCCAAGAGGGGAACCAGAAGCCCTGGTACAAGCGGAGAGAGGAGGGGACCCAGTCCTCTTCCGAAGGGAGAGAGGTGGGGACCCAGTCCTCTTCCGAAGGGAGAGAGGAGAGCCAGTCTTCGCATTCTGGCGACTTGACGTCGTCTCGCAAGTAATTTTCATTGAGAGGAGGAGGTTGAGAGGGTCGCATGGTGGTGGCGGCGGCTGCGGCTGCGGCCGCGGTGCGTGGTGATGGTGTGGTGGTAGTGGTGGTGTAGGTGGAGGAGGAGGCTGGTTGGAGTGAATGATTGGGTGTCTAAATAAAGAACATGAAGATGGTGCTGGGTGTCTCATACCATTTATACATTAAATGGAGATGGTCCTCATAGTAGGATAAAAAAATCTCTTTTAGAATCCACCTGAACAGCTTCTTCTGAATTTTTTATTTATTAGTGAAAATTGGTATATTGATCCAATTAAATCTTCTTCTTTTTCTTTGAACTTTGAACATGCACATGAACAAAAATTGTTTAGCTTTTTTTTTTTTTTGTCAAAAAATAAAAATCATTTAGTTAAGGGCTATGTTTATTTCCTCCGCCCCTAATTAGAGGATCCAATTATAATTTGACATCGCAAAAATTTCAACTTAGTTAAATTTACAAACGGGTTCTATCCTTATTTGCAATCCTCTAATGGAGGTCTAGCTCTAGTAGGGATGGAGAAAGATATGTCGCTTTAGTTAGGTGAGTATGATCAAGTCAATGAACCATTTGGTGGACATTTAGCACACGAGAGTGACGACGTCAAGAGCGTGAAACCTCAGGCCCACATGTCGAATTCTGTACTCGTTTATAGCTACAGCGTAAAGATACTTGAATGTGTACTCATCATCTATTTTTTGGCTGTGTTCAAACGCACGTTTAACGTGGAACTTTCATTTACACTAGCAGACGAGGCACTGGATTAGGTGTATAAAACCAAATCCTAACCACTCTATATATAACACAAAATACTCTCACTACCCCACACTTTAATCGCAATTTTCATTACATGATTAAAGCTAGATATCAACTAACAAGGATTAATAATGCTAGAGTGGATGCGCACACTTTCTCTCGGCATCCGTGATCAAATATTTTTTTTTTCAGTTATATTAATAAATAAAAACAAACCCATCTCAATTACATGATTGAATAAAAAAAAAAAAAAAAACCCATGCTCAAAAAAGCAAATAAAGCATTGCTTATAAATAAATAAAAAAAAGGGTTAATACCTCAAAAAACTCAAATTATACCAACCATGACACAAATACCATAATTTTTTTTATTAGTAGAAATCCTAAACTTGCCAATTGTGACCAATATACTCTGAATAGAACTGAAATAGAGAATATTTATATCATATATGTATAAATTTGGATTTGTTCGGGACACGAAAAAAAGTCAGAAGTATTTGTGCTAGAATTGGCAAGTTTATAATTTTTTTGTGATATATATATTTAAGCTTTGGGTGTTTATGCCACAGTGCGAATAGTATGAGATTTTTTGTGATGTTTGCCCAAAAAATTGAGCATTAGAAGTGGATGTGTCCACTTAAACAACTCAAAATTGTTTTTGATCAACGAAAACTAGCAAATGGTGCCACTTGAACGAGAAATTAAAGACAGCGGTCGGTGGGCCAAAAAAATTGGAATTTCACGGGTAACGTTGAAACCCAAGCACGAGAAAACCTAGGAAATCTTTCGTGGAATCTTATGGAAGTATATCGAGAAACAGACGGAAAAAGAAGCTCCATAACAGGAAAAAAAAGAATCCGAGAATCGAATGAACTAACAATGGAAACAATTCCCTCTTGATCAACTGAAACAAAAAAAAAAAAAAAATGGGAAACAAAACAGAGAAGATGGCCACATTCGGAAGCCAATTCGACGGCACTACCGCTGCTTTCTCCGGCGGTGGTTTTATGCCCCCTCTCAGTCCACTGCACAGTTCGCCTATCCCTCTTCGGTCTCTCCCGCCGGAGTAAGTTGTGTCACACGCAATTGGGAAGATGACAGTTTGTGCTAATCAACACTCGTGAGTTGCTTCCCTCTTGAGTGTCGTGGTGGGGATGGAACGGAGAGTTGGGGTTTTTGAAGAACCAAATTCTGATCAATGTAATGCTAATCAGATGTATGCATGAGTTGCATTGCATTTCTGTCGTCAAGGGTTATTAAAAGCGAAGTGGAATTCTGCTGGGTAGTATCTTTGGAGGATGTCGAAAAATGTAGCATGATTCAACGATGGGAATTCAGATTAGTCAATTTATTCCCATATGATACTGAGCGTAGCATCAATGTGTGATTGGCAATTTAGATCCATCAATCCATATGCAAATCACATCACATAGTTCAAGAAAAAGTTTCTGCTTCTTTGATAAATGGATCTCATATGAAGCTGAGATCGTCTTCACTACCCTGTCAAGCGGTGGTAGAAATTTATTCTCTCGCCTTTCTCATGGTTTCGAAATGGCAGTCATTGATGAGGCAATGCAGGCCAATCAGGTGGCAGTTCTTCCTTCCCTTTCTCTTGGTGCTGCTCGATGTTTCTATTTGTGGATCCGCAGCAGCTTCCTGCCAATGTTACCGGACTCTGCTAGATAGCAGGGGACTTTTTGATGGATTTCAGCAAGCTGGATTGTGCAACAATGTTGTTGTCTGTTCAGTATAGGATGCATTAACAAATCCATGATGTCCCTTCCAAATTCTTTTACTAAGAACGCCTAATCAATAGTGAGACTGTGGTGAAGTAATATGATTAAATATGTTACGGAGATCCATTGCTTAGACCTTAATTCATGATATTACATATGGTCGGGAATCCCACTGAGGTGGTTCTGTCTCTTACCACACGAAGCCCATGTTTACTCGGTATATAGGAGCATCTAAGGTATGGTATGGTTTCATCAACCCTGTTGTATACCTTTCTCTTTATGGCCAACTCCATGTCCTGCTCATTTGTCACTTACTAGGACAGATTGTGATTGTTTTAGTGTCTTTTACTCTTATTAGGTAATGGGAAACGCTAACCTTTGATTCAGTCTGATGACTGGGCTACGCAGAGTGCTGATGCTAAAGCCAAAAATTGTTACGTGGACATGGATTCTGTCCCCAGAGAGTTCTTGATACCTAAGGACCAACTGTTGCTCCCCTGCTAGGTAAGACTCCTTTAAACTTGAGGGGGTTGAGGTCAAGTGGGTCGGGGCATAGATTGACAGACAAGCACATAGAGCCGAGGTCAGCGATGGCGCCATGACGAGAACTTGCTAGCATCTTTAATCCCTAGGAATGGAAATTTTTGGCCTCTTAAGCCACCCGTGGAGAATTCATCGAAAGCTGTTGATCAGGTGGTGAAAGATCCAAGGGTACCCTGGCAATACGGCGCACAGAGAAGCAGCAGAGTTCCTCTGGACCATTGTGGAAGAGAGACTACTAACTGCTCGTCCTCTCTGCAATTTGATCTTTGCCTTGTTTTTAATATTGGCATGTGACTGCTTCGAGTAAAAACGAGAGCTCGACTAGAACTCAAGAGTTTCTTTTATTCTTTCCACGTAGTGATGAATGCACATAAGTCAACGCTATTGAGAAGCTCGAAAATATACATACATACATACATACATACATACATACATTATATATATATACATATATATAAAAGAGACTATCAAGAAGATGCAGCATTTGGGTCACTTTATTGTGTTTGTTGATGTGCTAAGCATGAATTATTTCGGCAAGACATCGAAAGGGTTGTATTCTCGGAATTCTATTTTTGTGCAATGCTAGATTCTTGCACAAAAACAGGATACATATAATACACGCCAATGCCTCGGAACTCTAAACTTTGCTTGAAATCTTAGCTAAGGTATTAAAAGTATTTTCTTTTATATGAATAAAGACAGGGTAGAAGGTTATCAATTAACTAGTTGAAGAAAACAAGAACACGTATGGCTTAAGCTTTGCTCTCTACACCTATGGACCTTCGCGACCGGCATTCAGTTAAAAAATAAGTGCAGGACACCTGGAGTGCCAAAATTTGGCACGGAGGGACACTTAAGTGCCAAAAGTTAGAAAAATAACACTTAAGTGCCAAAATCGGAGCAAAATGGAGCACTTAAGTGTCAATCTGGCTAAAATCCGGTCAAAATGCTGATGTGGTAATTTTCCGACCAGATAAATGCAAAACAATGTCGTTTTGCATGCCGATGTGGCTAGAATATGCAAAAATGACGTTGTTTTATCTCTGACGTGGTAAAAAATAATATAAAAATTAATTTAATTTAATTTAAAACTAAATTTATTTAAAACATATAAAAATAAAAATAAAAGGGGGGAGGGGAGGGAGGCGGCCGAGGGCTGAGCCCTTGCTGCCGTCTCCTCCCCACCACTGCCGGGAAGGGTCGGCAACGGAGGGGCGAGGGTTGGCCAAGGTCATCGGCCCTCAGCCAACCGGCGACGAGGGCCCACGAGCCCTTGCCGCCTCCCCGCCGTCGCCGGGAAGGGCCGGCGATGGAGGGGGGAGGGGCGGCCAAGGTCGCCGACCCTCAACCGATTAGCGGCGAGGGCCCGTGAGCCCTTGCCCAAATCCGGCGAGGGCTAGCCATTCGGCCGAGGGCCAACGACCTCGGCCAACCCTCCCCCTCCGTCGCCGCCTCCCTCCCCACTTTCTTTTCTTATCTTTCTTTTTATTTTTAAATGTTTTAAATAAATTTAGTTTTAAATTTAATGTAATTAATTTTTATATTAATTTTTTACCACGTCAAAGACAAAACAATGTCGTTTTTGCATTATTTAGCCACATCAGCATGCAAAACGACGCCGTTTTGCACTTATTTCACTGGAAAATTGCCACGTCAGCATTTTTGTCGGATTGGCACTTAAGTGATCCATTTTACTCCAATTTTGGCACTTAAGTACCACTTTCCTAACTTTTGGCACTAAAGTATCCCTCCATGCCAAGTTTTGGCACTTGGAGTGTACTTCTTCCGTTAAAAAATATTTGCATCACTTAGTTAAACTCTTCCTAGAAATTTCCATAACCACAGCTAAAGTTTTCAATTAACTTATTTAGGAAAATCATTTTCACCGGTACATAAAACCAAAGATCTCAGTTGGTTGCACAAATTCTTTACATTCAAACATACTATCTAGGGGTGAGCGCTAGTCCAATTCCTAGTTCCTAAAATTTGGAATCATTGATAATCGGTTCGGTTCTAGGTGTAGACTAAATCACTCAAACCTGATCGATTATTTTTTTTTCCGTGATGGTTCTCTATTTTAGATGGAGATTTGAATTTGAAAGATTTATTGACATAAACCAACTTCTCCGTTACAGGTATGCATCTAGAAATTGTTGAGTATAATTAGTTGCTTTCTCTTTAAAGGGACACATGCCTTTTTGGAGAAGCAACAAAGAGAAGGAAAAACATTGGTTTCAACATGGTTTAAGATGTAAAATCTATTAAAGAGCAGCCGCTTTATTGGATTGACGATGATCAATACATGTTTATATCGTTATAAAAAGGGCTCACAAGTGCAAGAATCACCCATTGAAAGCCATTTAACTTAAAAGAGCATATAGAATTCATAGGTCAAACCTATCTTTTAATGAGACTTAATCTTGAATTAGTATTTCTTTTGTTTGATGACCAATGTAAAAATTTTATTTTATGTTTACAATTTTATCATTCTACGCAATTAGACTCTCTATTTCTCTCGAGAAATTCAATCCTTGGTGAGTGGTTCTTTTGAAGCCCAATCCTAATGTCTTCAACTTTTTTTTTTTTTTTTCATTTCTCCCTCCACTATGATTATATAGGAAATTTTCTATTCTATTTATATCTATATTCGTACATATCAAGGTATACTTTGAGTGGGCAAAGTTGATTATGGTAGATTGATCCGTCATGCAATTGCGCGTGGATTACAGTTTTCTCTTACAAAGTGTGATCAATAATTATTACATTCAAATATGATATATTTAGTGACCAAAGTTGATTGTGGGCGGACTGATCAAGAAATAAATCACAATAACTTTGTATTCCCTTTGTGTTCTAAATGGCATAAAATGAGTCTCCCATCATATTAGGTTTCAATTTCTTGAAACTCGTTATTTCCATAATAAAATTGGTTGTGAACACAGCCAAAATGTCTAAAGACATATATAGAATAGGGGTGTTAATTTTATTTTATTTTTTGCCGAAAGATAATGATTTCATTGCTAACCCACAAAAGGGGCACCATTAGTTAGAAAGTCTAAACATAAGATAGAAATTAGAGGCTGAGAAGGAAATGAAACCCAATTAGTAGGAAGAGAGTTGGCTCGGTGGGCTTAAGCGACCCAATCCGTGGCCTTGTTGGTTTCCCTTGGTTCGTAGAGGACCGAAACTCCATTAAGCTGGGCCAAAATTCTTGTGCAATCAGCTACAATAGATTGGGCTGGCCAAGGGGGCTTAGCCTGGCCTGATAAGCACTCCACCAATGATAAGTTGTCGGAAGATAAGTACACCTGCAGATCACTTCTGTTCAAGACTTGATGTTTGAGTTCCGTTCATGTAGATCTACTTTCCCTTACCCACAGCAACACCTCTCTCATGGCTAGGGTTTCAGCCACCCAGGCCGACGGAGCATGGATCCTTTTGGTGAAGCCGGTGACAAGGAGGCCAGCGGCGTTCCTGCACACTCCAACAACTGCTCCTGCTAGCGTCGATCTGCACTAGGAGTCGTCGATGTTCAGCTTCAGCTCCTGCAGACCAAGTGAGGTCCAGTTCATCGGGTTTTTTGGATCTGCTTGTTGTCGTCTGCTTCGGCTTAGCCCCTTATCTGCCCATTTTGTGTATAGATTGGCGGCAGTTTGAGCTTCAGCTTAGGTATTGAGCTAGTCAGGCTTCCTTCCTTGGAAGACAGCTAAGTTACGAGTCTTCCAAATTTGCCACAGTAGACCGACAAAGAGGGTCTTTGAGTGTGAATCAGCTCTTGAGGTAAGATTTTCAAAAACCCATTTGTTAATGCGAGTAATACTTGCTGGAGATATGTCAACTTTAAAATCAAGGGCTGACCATAACATGTCTGTCCAGTCGCATAAGAGGAATAGATGCTCGGTTGTCTCAGGTGCTTGCCCACAGATCTGACAGGTTGGATCAGGTATCATTTGCCCTTTATACAAGTTTTCCTTTGTTGGAAGAGAATTGCTGCATATCTGCCATAGCAGGAAACAAATTTTAGGGGAAGTCGGGAGTTTCCATATCTCGTTCCATAGCGATTTTGGAACCTGGTAGGAGGAGGATGGGTTGTGTTTGGTGGAGAGGTCGGCTCTATTATGTATTCGGTTATAGCTACTCTTAATAGTATAGGAACTTGAGCTATTGGCTATCTAGACAAGCTTATCTGAGCAAAGATGCAGGCTAAGAGGTTGAGTGAGAATCTCTTTCACAACATTTTCGTCAAACAGTTCATGTACTCTGCTTATATCCCAAGCCTTTGCTTTGTGATCAATTAATTCAGCCACCACTCTTGGATCATCCCTATTAGCTAGGCTTATAAGTCTTCCAGAAGGGAGCCGGACACCTTCTCTCATTCTTATTGTCTGTCCATCACCAGCATCCCATTTAGTGGTTGGTTCGATTGCGTCTCTCCCCACCAATAAGCTTTGCCATCCCCACAAAGGACGGGTACCTTTCTTTGTTGTCCAAAAATCACCTCTAGGATAATAGATACTTTTAAGAACTTGACACCATAAGGCGTTTGGTTGTTGGATAGTTCTCCAAGCCTGCTTCCCCAACATAGCTTTGTTAAAATCCACCAAATCTTTAAAGCCTAAGCCACCGCAGTCCTTCCTCATTTCGGGTCTTCCCATTTCTTCCAATGAACTCCTCTTCTAGCAACATTCTGTTTCCACCGAGAGGCTATTCGCTTCTCAATAGTGCGACAAATAGAAGTTGGAATTTTAAAATTGGACATAGCATATTGGGTTAAGACTTGAATGATTGTTTTAATGAGGACTTCTTTGCCCGCCTTTGAGATCAACCTCTCTTTCCACCCTTCAAGTTTCCTTTCGACTCTAACAAGGATCCAAGCAAATACTTGTTTTTTTGTTTGGCCCCAGTTAGATGGAATTCCGAGATACTTCCTTAAATTTTTAGAGATAGGGACTCTCAATTCAGCATCTAAATTTTGTTTAAGGTTTTGAGGGCAATCTCTCCCAAAGAAAAGACCTGATTTATTGAGGTTTATAGCTTTTCATGTTGGTTCAGGATATTTGTGTTAAATGGACCAGTTATATTTATATATATATATATATATATATATATATATATATAATTTCTCTATTAAGGAAAGAAGAAGACATATATAGAATAAATATTTTATTTATCATTACACATTGTGAAATGACGAAATTATCCAACTAATTAGTGATAAATATCACACGCTTGCCCTTCTCCGAAGATGCTCAACCATCGACCGACAACCCACGCCATCATCTCCGGCCTCTCTCGCTTCCTGTTCATAGCCACATGAACTACGCGGCGCACGTTTTCTCTCGTGTTCCCACTCGCCCACCACCATTGTCTTCAACTTAGGAGCCGGGATGATGGAGTACTTTGAACGTGGGAAGGCTGGTCTCTGTCTACACCCGCCATATGCCCGCACTTCCACTGCACTAATCGGGGCATGGCGCTCACTCTTCCTTTGCTTGGCCAACTTCGCCGCCGGGCGATGAAGTTCGGGCGAGATTGTGATGCATATGTGGTGGGTTCTCTGATAAGCATGTACCGGAAGCATTAGACTGCGAGTGTTGCTCACCACCCGTTTGATCAGAGTTCAATGCGGGACGTGGTTTGCGATGCATACGATGGGTTCTCTGATATTAGGAACTTGGTCTGCTGGACGAGCCTTATCACTGGGTATTGTAGCAGCGGCCTCATGTAGGAAGCTCGAGGGCTGTTCGATTCAGTGCCAGGGAAAAATAATGTTTCCTACAGTGCCATGATCTCTGGCTCCATTAGGAACGAGCGGTTTGATGAAGCCATTGAGATATTTTCTGGGGTTAAATTGGATCTATTTAGACCAGCGTACTTAGCGTTATGCTATTGTGCCGTGCTATTGTGGAAGCCTCTAAAGAAGGAAAATGGGTTCATAAGTACATAGATGAGAGTGGCATCGTTTACGAACTTAGGCCAGGAATGGCATTGATTATTTTCTTGTCACATGTGGGTTCATCGGATTCGCACAAAGAAGTGTTTGACCAAATGCCTTTGAAAGATGTTGACAACTAGGAGTGCGATGATATTGGGGTTTGCTGTCAATGGTGAGAATGAAAATGGGCTGCAGTTTTTCTACGAGATGGAAAATAGGGGCCCTAAACCAAATGCTGTGACATTTATTGGAGGTCCAATGGCCTGCAATCGGAAGTGTCTAATCAATGGAGCATGGCACTTGTTCGGACGTATGAGCAAAGGTTACAGCATCACTCCAACTAGTGAGCATTGTGGATGCATGGTTGACCTCTTGGCTTGGGCCAGACAAATCAAAGAATGATCCATACGAAAAGTTCCCTGCAGAAAGTAGCCACTGTTGTGCTTCAACTTTGGTAGATTCAACTCTCTGTCTTTCCCCCGTTATCTGCTAGTTAGACACCAAAAGAATGATCCATAAGAATGAGTTGTTATTAAGTGGATACTTATGGGGTAAAGTGTGCACATTAAATGTTTAGAACTTAGGCATAGTTGGGTTTGAAGGACCGATGGACCATAGCCTGGTGAGACACCTTGTGTCATTGTTGTATCGTTTCCATACATTTTGATTGTCTTTCGTCATTAATTTTGCATGTTATCATTCTTATTTCATAATCTTACTACACTCTCTGGAAATTCTCTGAGATTTTGCCCTGGGTAACTTGGAATCCTTTTTGGTTTCTTTTCTGGAGTTTGTTGATTCTATATCTGTTTTTCATGCAGTGGTTATGCAACGCGGATAAGTCCTCTCAGGAGCCGTGGTTAAGATTGAAGCTTCTCCCTTAGTATTGGATGATATGATTGTCCGGAATAATTGAAAATTTTCTTCTTTTCTTCTTTTCTATCTTGCAGAACTTCTAGTCTCTATTTGGCTAGCTAATAATCAACATTTTTTTTTTTTTGGTTGAAAAAGAGTTTATAGCATTTTCATTCAAGTAGAAGTTTGGATAGTAGAAGCAGGAGCTTCAGAACATAACAAGTCCAAAAGACAGGAAGGGGGATAACAAACCCAATTAGCTGGAAGGACCTTTCTCCGGTGGGCCTTAACAACCCAATCTGCCACTTTGTTGCATTCTCTTCGGCAATAGGTTATTTTTAGCTTTGGAAAAGTTGTAACATGTGCCTGCACTTCACAAATCAACACATCTATTTCCCAATTGACCTACGGTGTACTTTCCATCAAAGCCTTCGCCAGTTCCAAGTTGTCTGACTCCAACTCCATCTCCTATTCTTCTTTCCCTTCGAAATACTTTAGGGTTTGTAACACAGCTTGTGCTTCTGCTTGGATTGCTGAAGAAACTCTGATCGCGCGCGCTAGTCCATTGATGAGGACGCCTCTGTTGTCTCGGCAGACGCAAGCCACAACCGCTTCCCCTATTTCTTGAAGAAAGGAACCATCAACGTTGATCTTGAGCACACCATGCGCCGAAGGAGTCTAGGTCTGAGGGGAGCCGTTCGTCAGAGAGTCGTAGATCTGAGGCAACCGTGCGTCGCAGCAGTCTCGGTGCGAAACGAGCTATGCGGCGGAGGTGTCTCGGTCCAAGGTGAGCTGTGCGTCGGATGTGTCCCAGTCCGAGGTGAGCTGAGCGGCAGAGACGTCCCTGTCCAAGGTGGGTTGTACATTGTAGGAGGCCCTATCTGAGGCGAGCCTTCCAACAAAGGATTCCGAGTCTGCGACAAGCCGTGCGTTGAAGGAATCGGCAAATCTGTCCCAGTTTTTCCAATGCAAACGTGTCCTATTCTCATTATTTTTCCACCAGAAAAATGCTATTTTCCTTTCAATGGCTCGGCAAATAGATAAGGGGATCTTAAAAATGGACATAGCATATTGCGGTAGAGCTTGAACCACCGTTTTAAGAAGAATTTCTTTCCCTGCCTTCGATAAAAAGTTCTCTTTCCAACCCTCAAGTTTCATGTTAACTCTTGCAAGAATCCAGTCAAACATTTGCTTTTTAGATCCACCCCAATCAGAATGTATTCCGAGGTATTTCCCTGTCTTTCCCAACTCCGGTACTCTCATTTCTTTAGTCAAGTTACTCATCAATTCTCTTGGACAGTCTTTACTAAAGAGCATCCCTGATTTGTTCAAATTTATAGATTGTCCAAACACAAAGCAATATTGGTTTAGGATCATTGCTACATTTTGACATTCGACCAATTTTCCTTCCAAGAATAAGATTAAATCATCCGCAAATAGTAGATGAGATAGTGAGGGACAAAATCTGTTTAGTTTAATTCCCTTAATGCTGCCATTCTCCATTTCTCTTTTCAGCATCATAGATAGAACATTTGCCACAATAATAAATAGATATGGAGAGAGGGGGTCACCTTGTCTTATCCCGCGAGTAGGCTTAAAAGAGGCTGAAGGTTCGCCGTTTACTTTAACACTGAATGATACTGTAGAGACACATTCCATGACCCAGGAGACCCAAGTATCACAAAAACCCATTTTAAGCATGCTTGCTTTGAGAAAATCCCATTCCACACGATCATATGCTTTCTTCATATCTACCTTCAGCACTGCATGAAATTTCTTTTTCCGTTTTCGGATACGTAGCTCATGAAGCACTTCTTGCACTATTAGTATATTATCTTGTATTTGTCTCCCACTTACAAAAGCACTTTGCTTCGTTGCTATCAAGTCAGGTAGCCACTGTTTTAGTCTATTCACCATGATCTTTGAGATGATTTTATATGCAAAATTACAAAGGCTAATAGGTCGAAACTGTTCCCACCTCTTTGGATTGTGTACTTTCGGTATAAGGGTGATATAGGTGTGATTTAGCTCAGGGTTAAGTGTTCCTGAGTTAAAGAAAGACTTTACCTCCCTATATACTTCTTCATGAATATCCTTCCAATGATGTTGATAGAATTTTCCACACAAACCATCTGGTCCAGGAGCTTTGAGGGCACCCAACTGAAAAGTTGCTGTAGTAACCTCTTGTAGGGTTACTTCTTCAATCAAGCTTCGATTCATCTCCTCTTTTATAAGGCATGAGATTTGGTCAATAACTGGTTGGAAGTTTCTTTGCCCTGTAGAAGTATAGAGCTCTTTGAAATACTTGGATGTCATCTCCTTTAATTGTATGGGGTCTCAACACCATTCATTTTGCTCATTTTTAACATTACTATTATGTTTCTTTGGCACATTTGCATTGTGGTTGCATGGAAGTATTTAGAGTTTTTATCTCCCCATTTAAGCCAATTGATCCTGAATCTCATACCCCAATATATTTCTTCTTGTCTCCATAGCCTCTCTATCTCCATTTTTAGCCAATTCATTCTATGTGTGTCATAATGTGAATTGGAGTGATTTGTGATAACCTGCATCTCTCTTTTCAGCACTGAGATTTGTGTTTCTGCATTTTTTAACCTCCTTCTACTCCAACCCACTAGCTAGTCAGCCACCTTTTTTAATCTAATTGATAGAGGTACTTTCTCCCCTCCAAAAGAATTCCAGGTTTCCAATACAATATGTTCATACTCTTCATCATCTACCCATAAAGCTTCAAATTTAAATTCTTTTTTGCGCTTGACCTGTTAGGGAAAAAGGTTTAATAAAATGGGGCTATGATCCGACCCTATAACTGGCAAAGCAAAAACTTCCGCAGAAGGGAAAGAAACCCTCCAATCCATACTACACATGGCTCGATCCAACCTCTTCATAATCAGCTCGTCCCCTTCTCTGTTATTTGCCCAAGTATAGGCACAACCCTTACTTTCTAGATCCATAAGAGCGCAAGCATTCATAAAGTCTTGGAAAGCTTTACATCTATAGGTTTCAGCCACTCTTCTCCCTACTTTTTCCCACTGATATAAGATTTCATTACAATCCCCAACACATAGCCAAGGGTCACGGTTCAGCCTAGTCGTCTGATGAATTTCCTCCCATAGCCGTAATCTTTGTTGAAAAGCCGTAATCTTTGCTGAAAATCATTCGGTGCATAAACAAAGGTGATACGCATTCTCTGTTTTGTCTCTTCCAAATTGCATACTAAGTCAACAAAAGACATAGTGCTAGACATAATGGAAATGGTAACCTGTTCATTCCAAAAAAACTGCTAATCCCCCAGCCAAGCCTCTTGGATTTACTGTGAAGCACTTCTGAAACTTCTGTCTTTTTTGCATTCGTTTCACAACATCTTCTCTATTTTTTGTTTCCAATAAACATAGGACATAGGCTTTTCTTGAGCTACTAAGGCTCGTAGAGATTTAATTGTCAGGGGGGAGCCTAAACCCTGACAATTCCGGCATATAACTTTCATGTGTGACATGGTGACTTATTAGGGCTAGCCACCAGAGCCCATTTTTGTGCTTCTTCCCAGGTATGAATAGGAGTCTCCATCAATTGAGTCGCATCTAAAATATCAATGTTTGATTGCTACACTTCATATGGAGAGCATCTCTTCTGCTTTTTATTAACATGCGTCTTCATGTTTTTGCAAATATTTAGGCATCGAGCTTCAATGGATCCTTGCTTGTTGCTTGCTAAAGATGCTCCTCCACTCACAGTCAGCTCTTGTGAAGGATGCTACACATTCATATTTTCTTCCCAAACCATGGGTTCCTTCATCTTAGCCTTTCCACGTTCAGTTGCCTTGCTAGTGCTTGTGTCCTGCAAATCTGTTGGATTTCCCTTATACACCACTATAAGTCCTGCATCCAGTGGTGTCTCAGGTATGATTTCTTCTACCATCAATTCCTCAATCGGCTTCTCATAGAATAGATCCCAATAGGGGCTAACTTCATTAGCTTCCGCCTTCAACTAGGAACCAAAAGGCAGCTCTTTCATATTTTTAAATTTATCCTCAATGAATGGAAACTCCTCACAATGTTGAGAATAATGTCCCAATCTCCCACATGAGTAACAATAGTGAGGCAGTCTTTCATATCTAAAATCCAGCCATAGTTTCTTTCCTCTGATGTCCAGCATGACCCTTGCCTTTCCTATCTTGTAGGACATATACCCCCTGGATTCAATCTTAACCTCAGAGACGCTGCCTATTTCCCCAGCCGCCTTTGCTATCACCCTCTCCGAGATCCATTCTATCGGCAAACCATGTATGGGCACCCAAAACTCACATGTTTTAAAGTTGTAACATGCAGGAGGCATATCAGGCTCCCATAATTTCAGCAAGAGTAAATGATTCGCAAATGACCAGGGACCCTGTTGAAGAACCCTATCCCTATATGTTTCCGACCAAGATCGGAATTCAAAAATGCCGTGGGCTATTGGGAATATCTCCACATTTTCTATTTTCCAGACCCTATGCATTGTATTTTGAAATGCTTGAACATTTACTTTGGGTTTTGATGCAACTGACCTATTAAGGATAATCTGCATTCTTCGATCTTCTCAGGGGTTATTTCCTCATCCACTGTTGTAATCTTGTTCTTTGGCCACAGCTTTCCCAGTCGCTTGCAAAGGGCAGCAAGGCGGATTTTAGATTCTTCCAAGTCTTCCATTAAGAGGGCTTAAAATATCTATGGACAGAGGCAAGGGCTGAATTACGAAGCAAATCCAAGGGATGAAGATGGGAAAGGATTAGGGTTTTACGGTGGAAGAGATGGTAGGTTTAAGGTGAGAACAGGATGTTTGGGTAGCTAGCAAGTGGGTCAGCCATAGTCGGAAGAAAAAAACAGCGAAAACTGTGGGGAATGATTAGGGTTTTGGATTTTTGGGGGCTACCAGAAGGTAGAGGGAGCTCTCCTACGAGAGAGAAAACCTCTCCTACGAGAGAGAAAAGTAATAATCAACATTTGTCTTGAGTGTTTTTAGGGCATTTTTTGGCTCGTCATATAGATGCTTGGCAAGGGGCGACACGAGCAGTTTTTCAAGTTTATCCAGAAAGCATAGCCCGGCAGAGTTGATTCTGAGTTCTGCCATGCGTGCTGGATTCACTGGTGGTGTGGTGGATGACTACCCGCACAGGTACCTATATTATTACCAGAACTTACGTCAGTGTTCAACATTGATGGAACAACAGATGTTGTGCATGTCTTTGTATATATTCTGTTGGTTGTAAGTCATCTGTTTAAGTTAAGTTTCCGAGAGCCGAATATGAGAGCTTTCATTGGAGAGGAAACGCCCTTCTCTGTAATTATTGAAAGTTGGTTAAAAATCTAATGCTTTTGATGTCCTGGAAAGTCCTCCGGATGGAAATGCTTTAACATTGTACATAATTTGTCGAGTAACTGAGCTCTTTTTGCATATGGGTTTCCCCTCCCTTGGTGCGCTTCAGTAATATTCTCTTTCACCGATCTAAAAATAAATAAATTTCTGAGAAATATCTGCAACAATCTTATTAATTTATTTCTAATATACACTGTTAGCCGTCTTTGCCCATTTTCTTACGAATGGGTCATTGTTGCCTAGGATGACTGGCAAAACCGTGCTAATAAAGTTGCGCATATTCTGTATGTCGGTTTGCGTAAGAATCTCTCTCTCTCCCTCTCTCCCTCCCTCTCCCCGCTCCCCGCTCGTTTGGTACTCTTATGTGAACATTCTTTTGTGAGTGTTCTCATGTAAATATTGACTGGGACAATTTTCTATTCGTTTTGCTCTCTTTCCAAATAACTGCTTTGTATTTAATACCGTATGCCACGAATCTTCACACAGCCAAGAGAAAAAGAAAAATGGAATTGAAATGAAAAACAGAAGATACATCCACAAGCTCCCATGGAGCAGCAAGACAGCTTTTGTTTAGCCAGCTACGTACTGGCCAAATAACTTCTGCAAAGCGCCAATAATACACAACACAGATGAAGAGTAGAATCACATCCTTAAAGCATCTCACTATGGAGACGAAGCCACGACTGACAATGCCACTGAAAATCTTTCATCCTATAGCATGAGAAACACGCTTGCATTGGCCAACCAGACATTGACCCCCTAAAGTGCGGACAATCGAATCGTTTTTGCTTCTTTTTTCTTCTTTTTTTACACATATTTCTTTTCCACCATCAAACCAAATATCTTCGAGTGGGTCATATGTCCTAAAACTTCAAACCAGAACCATGCAACTTTTCTTCCATGACACCGTCAATTCGCTCTCCCATTTCAGCGCTCATGTAATTCACCCAATCTCCAACCTCGCCCTTCCTGAAGAACCACTTCTTCTCTAGTCCAGTTGGCAACTTGCCGCTCCTATTCACCTCCAATGCACTCAAATTGTCAAAGCTACACATCCTCAATATTCCCTCCACAGTCCCGTTTCTCAGTTCTTCTTCGCTGAATGGACGCCCCATGAAATCGGCCAACCTCCTCACTTGAATGCTTGGGTCCGCTTTCATCTCCTCATACTTCATGAACAACACCTTCTCAGGCATCTCCGAGCTCGCCTTGTGGTAACCCAGCACATGGTCCCAATAAGGCCCACACCAGCTCACGCCTCGGCAGAACTTGTCGAGGCCCTCTGGGAGTGGAAGCTGGCCCTTCTCTTCGGGCCTCAACTTGTTGAAGTAGTGCCACATCGAGATGAAAGTGTCTTTAGGGTTCCTACATAGGTAAACCAGCTTGCAATTGGAGTCCCTCACCGACCGTGGAAGAGAGGAATAAGGCAAGTGGGTGGCCAAGAGCCTCGGGGATGTAAAAGCAGTGAAATCAGGATTTTTATTCTGGAGATAGAGCCTGAACTCCAAGAATGGCACGAGGTCGTGGGAGTTTTGGGTTAGGAGAGGGTGGCGTTGTTGTGAGTAGGAGTCAGAGTACTTGGCACGGTTCAAGAGAGCGAAGAGGATGGCCTTTAGCCAGGTGGTGCCACATTTCGGGCTGGTGACGAGGAGGATGTCGGAGGGGTGAGCTTGGAAGTGATTTTGGCAAGCGACGACGCTGTTCAAGACCCAAGAGGGGAACCAGAAGCCCTGGTACAAGCGGAGAGAGGTGGGGACCCAGTCCTCTTCCGAAGGGAGAGAGGAGAGCAAGTCTTCGCATTCTGGCGACTTGACGTCGTCTCGCAAGTACTGTTCATTGAGAGGAGAAGATTGAGAGGGTTGCATTTTGGCTACGGCGGCCGTGGTGCGTGGTGATGGTGGTGGTGGTGGTGTAGGTGGAGGAGGAGGATGGTAGGAGTGAATAATTGGGTGTCCAAACAAAGAACATGAAGATGGGGCTGGGTGTCTCTTACAATTTATACATTAAATGGAGATGGTCCTCATAGTAGGAAAAAAAAAATCACTTTTAGACTCCACCTGAATGGCTTCTTCTGAATTTTTTATTTATTAGTGAAAATTGGTATATTGATCCAATTAAATCTTCTTCTTTTTCTTTGTACTGTGAACATGCACATGAACAAAAATTGTTTAGCTTTTTTTTTGGTCCAAAAAGAAAATCATTTAATTACGAGCCATGTTATTTCCTCCGTTCCTAATTAGAAGATCCAATTATAATTTGACATCACAAAAATTTCAACTTAGTTAAATTTAGAAATGGGTTATGTCATTTGCAATTCTCTAATAGAGGTCTGGCTCTAGTAGGGATGGAGAAAAATACGTCTCTTTAGTTAGGTGTATAGTATCCAGTCAATAAACCATTTGGTGGACATTTAGCACACGAGAGTGATGACATCAAGAGCATGAAACCTCAGGCCTATATGTCGAATTTCTTTACTCGTTTATAGCTACAGTGTAAAGATACTGGTATGTGTACTCATCATCTATTTTTTGGCTAATGCACGTTTAACGTGGAACTTTCATTTACTCTATTAGAACGAGGCATTGGATCAGGTGTATAAAACCAAATGCTTTCAACCATTCAACGTACATTGAGGTCCATCTGTTTTACATATGAGAACCATTGACCGATTGATATCAAGTGTATGCATTAAATTCGCATAATAAATCTTTCCTATGTTGAGAACAAGATGGACAGCCACCACTGTGCCACCAGACTGGGTTGCTTGAATTGCCAAGGAACTTGCACATCAAAATCCTAACCACTCTATATATAACACAAAATACTCTCACTACCCCACACTTGTTTCATGATTTTCATTACATTATTAAATCTAGATATCAACTATCAAGGATTAAAAATGCTAAAGTGGATACACACACTTTCTCACGGCATCCGCGATCAAATATTTTTTCAGTCATATTAATAAATAAAAACAAACGCATCTGAATCACGTGATTGAAAAATAAACCCATGCTCAAAATACTAAACATCATCTAGATCACATGATTTAAACATCAAAATCCTAACCACTCTATATATAACACAAAATACTCTCACTACCCCACACTTGTTTCATGATTTTCATTACATTATTAAGTCTAGATATCAACTAACAAGGATTAAAAATGCTAAAGTGGATACGCACACTTTCTCACGGCATCCGCGATCAAATATTTTTTTCAGTCATATTAATAAACTCAAATTATACTAACTATGACACAAATACCCTAAATTTTTTTGTATCACTAGAAATCCAAGGCTTGCCCATTGTGAAAAATATATTCTAAATGTAATTGAAATAGAATATATATATATGTCATATATGTATGAATATGGGTTTGTTCATGATGCAAAAAAAAAAAAAGTTTGAGATATTTGTGCCTATATACTATGGGATATTCTGTGATGTTTGCCCAAAAAATTGAACATTAGAAGTGCATGTGTCCACTTAAGCCCTGTTTGGTAAAATTTGTTTCTGTTCCCTGGAACAACTATTTCTATTCTTTTGCTCCGGGGAACGAAAAAAGAATAAAAACCTATTTGGTAAAATTTTTGTTTCGGGGAACAAAAAATCTATTTTTCAATTCTCGAAAATAGATTTAGAATTGAAACAAAAAGTAGAAAAAAAATAGCTTCTTGTTCTCGGAAACAATTTCTAGAATCTATTTTTTTTTCTCTCCTCTCTTCTTCTTCTTCTTCTTCTTCTTCTTCCTTTTGGCCGATCGCCAGCCTTGGCCATGGCTGGCGCCGACGACCAGCCAAACGAGGGCCCACGACCTTGCCGAAGCGTCGCCGGCCCCTGGAGACGCTAAGCCACAACGAGGCTCGGCCTCGCCTTGGCTAGGCGAGGTTGACCTCGCCTAGATCTAGTGAGGCCGAGCTTGCCTAGCCACCGGCGAGGCTCGGCCTCGTCGAGCCACCGCTAGGCGTCTCGCCGGCGAGGTCGTGTCACGCCCCAATCCTCGAGCGCGCGCCCATCCCTTACCTGATTGATTAAATAGCGACGTCACAGGATGCATCGCCGACCCTTTCGTTTTAATACGCATGCGGAAGCCTAAGAATCCCCAGACAATAAAGCAATGGGATAAGAAAGTAGGATTTCAAATTTCAGCTTTAAAAACAATCACACTTATATACATTGCAAATCACAGTGCAAATATACACAAGACGATTTGTTAAGTCTGGTTCTAAACCACAAGTTCCCGAAACATAATCTGCAGAAAGGGAATCAATTCCCTTCAAAAGAGGATTGTCCTATGACTAACTAGTCCAATAGGATCATCAGTTCTTCATGCTTCACCTTCTACACTTCAGGCCTCTGGTCCTTCACTAATGCCATTTAAGGACCTGAAAATGATTATTCAATAACCAGTGTGACAACGTCTCAGCAAGTTTTACCCCCTAAGACCTGATTAGGAAGCCAATACACCTTAGGCTGCCTAAGCACAACACGAGTCAAAGGACTTACCTTGGCCTCAGTTCCTTCCTACAAGTCAGTATATATCATGTATACAAGAACCACATCAATTCACAGCATCAGATCAAATCATTGATCAATCTACCTAGTCGATTACATGTCACCATGACATTTCCCTCAGTTGATACAATCAATACTATCTATAAGTCCGACCATAGTCCAAGATTGCTCACTCTAAGCTGATATATAGATAGTATAGCTCACACTAAGCTGATAAATAGTATACTGCTCTCGCTAAGCTGACATATCGCCCGTAGGTTGATATAGTACACTAATAATGCTCCATCTAAGCTGATCATATTGCTCTCGCTAAGCTGATTAGATATACTACTTTCACTAAGCTGACATATCACATGTAAGTCGATATAGTATACCGGTATACTGCTCTCGCTAAGCTGACATATCACCCGTAGGCTGATATAGTATACAATCCCGACCATTCATCAATTCCATCTTTTATCATTCTCAATAAAATAGCCGTGTGTGGGGATACGGTCGGCCTTAGCCAAAATATCATAATGTCATCTTTTTGAACATCCCACTAGTTTCAATAGACTATAACATATTTTTGGCGCTGTAAACCAACGCCCAATAATTTTTCCCTTAATTACCAAAAATGAATCAATTTAGGAATAAAATCCTAAAATCATCTTTAAATCAATTCAGCACCAAATAAAGCTCAATCAAATAAACAGACTGCACCACAATAATTAGCATAAAATTCCGGTCGTTGACCATTCCGGTCTAATTTTCCAAAAAATAAATAATTACGAAAATTAATTATTAAATAGCAATAAGTCCAATTTAGGCCCGTAATGCGTGATTGGACTCCGAAATGAACCTAGAAAAATTTCAAGTATCGTTCAATAAATAATATGATATGTCTACTAGCTAATTACACTAACCATTTTCCTAACATGCATAGGTAAATCCCAAATTTAATTATTCTACTCTAATCTAACCACCTAATTGCACTTAATTAAATCTAATCAACCCCTAAGCATCATTAGCCTACTAAGAAGGGATTAGTGAGCAAAACTCACTTGGTTAAAAGCAGAGACTGGGTCACCACGACGACGGCGCGACGGTGACACGACGATGGTCGAAATCTGAATTTTCAGCGACATTGACAAACACCCGGACCGGGCCTGAAGCGGGCTGACTTCACGGGCTTGGGTCTCAAAATTGCGGGCTTCTGATCTTGTTGGGCTTCACTAGACTAGGCCGAAATCCAATGGGCAGAAACAAAACTGAACTAGGCTTGCAAAGTGGACTGCTGGAATTTTTCTTGGGGTTCAATTGAATTAAACCTCCTTGGGCTAAGCTGCTGGGCTCGTGGGCTTCAATCGAGATGGGCTGAACCTGCGGAGAAGATGGACTGAAGGTTGCTGGATTCGCATGGATCAAGCTGCTCTTAAATGGGCCGAGAGATCTTGAATTAATTGGCCAAAGCTGGGCCCAAATTCCATGGTGATCTTGGGCCCGTGGACTTCAAACGGACTGGAGCTCGCTGGACTTGGGCCACGAACAAGAAAACGGAAACTGCTGGGCTTCGGCTTCGCTGGGAACGTGGACTAAATGGGGCGGCTGAATTCGATCCGTAACCGACCGAGGGACAGCAAGATTGACTTGCTTCGTGGAGGCAAGAGGGAGTTCGGTGGGGCAGGAGTTGGCGTGGAGCTACAGCAGGTGAAGACACGAGCTGGTGGGCTTCCGTTGCTGACCAGGCGTTAGAACGTGAAGCAGTTTCGGTAGGCAATGAAGACTCGTGGATGTGGAGAGATGGGCGGTCAGCTGCGGCTCCTTTCAATTGCTTTGCTGGGCGACACGAGCTTGGAGGAGATGGAGAGTTCGTGGAGATGTGGAGCTGAGGATCTTTGGTTTGCCGCTGGGTTGACTAGCCTGGGCAGCTTTGTGGCACCCCTCATCACGGCCCCCCCGATCCGCTAGGGTCGCCACGGCTCGTTCACCTATCACTTGTTCAAATAATATTTCACTCTGATACCATTTCAATTGCAGCGGGTCCACACAACCTGGGGGTTTTACATCCTTTAGATCGGTCCCAGCGTAGTTCATATAACGGAAGCATACTTATCATTTCCCAAACCTGTACACAAACTAAATAATACGATGCAATACACACCAACTACAACTTTGCATATATATAAATGCTAAAGCCGAGTCACTTTTTATTTACAACTAAGATGGATTTCACAAGTCGGTGTAACAAAAGGGCCAAGACTATAACTAAGCTCGGCGATACTCAAAAGAAACCCGACTATACATCAGACGTGAACATCTATCCATCAGCTAGTGTCGGCCATCCCCAAAAAGTGTCAGCTCCCTCCAGTCACACGCGCCATCACACCCAACCTGGTGCATCGGGTGGCGGCGGCAGCAGCATCCCTAGCATCACTCCACCACGCCGGACATGAACAGACAAAAACTCCTGAACAACCGGGCCATCAGCCAGCCCTACATCGTACATCACCAAGACACGAACTCGAACATACACCAAACCAGGTATACTAACACAGGAATGCTCCGTGCACTCCACCTCGACATCAGAGGGCAGTCCATAATAAGTACCATGCGTAACTGGGAGCAAAGGCATCTTTCTAATCTGAAATGTTAATCCCCAAAAGGGGTGAGTACAACCACTCAGCAGTAAAGATCCATCAAACTACACAATGCAATAAACAAGACAATCAAGATATCACGAATAAAGCACATATCACCATGCAATCATGCATATCTTGCCATGCCATCGTGCATATACCACCATGTAGTTATGCATATCTCACCATGCCATCGTGCATATATCACCATGATTCATATCATCCATACTATCAAGCATACCTCACCATGAGATCCATTCACGCCTTCATAATCGCATTTTCAATATCAAATAGCATCAATTTACTTTCATAAGCAGACCATGCATCATGCCATATGCATATACCCATGCACATGATTCAATTTCAATTCTTATCTTTCACAAGGATCTCATTAATTTTCTTCATCCAGGGACCAATGTTTGCATCCCACAATTTATCGCTCGCATCCAACCTAGCATCGCGAGGGCCTCCGGCACACACACTCCGGGCATCTCGTACCCCAACTAGCATCACGAGGTATCCCCCCGGCACACACCTCCAGGGCTTCCAGCACACACACTCTGGGCATCCGGCACACACACTCTGGGCATCGTCGGCTCACACCTCCGACGGTCTTGTTATTTTCACAATTCATATTCACATGTGTATCTCACTTTCAACATGGCATTCAATGCAACGATATCAAAGGTCTCAACTAGATTTCAATGTCATATAACATGCCAAATGTCACCACATATACAGCATAATCAACCACACAAGACATTATATCACGTGGAGCAATTCACTTTTTCTTTTTCTTTTTGATAAATGCAGCAATTTTCGGATAAAACAGGATGCGTTCCTTTAGTTAAGACTCTAGGAAAATTAATAAACGGTCTTTATAAATTCTGAAAATTTTACACATTATATACGAGACCTAGAGGCAAATATTTCATGAAGAACACCATATCAAAAGAACTTCATACAATTCAGTACGGATCATACATCACAGCTTCTAAAATTTCAGCACTACAATTTGCACAGTTTCAGAAATAATTTCAATTAAATACTCATAAAAACTCAGAAAATTCTGAAATTTTGATATGTTATATACAACACCTAAAGGTAAAAGTTTTATGAAGAAATCGAAATCAAATTCGTTCCAGATTAATATCTATAGTCGATTTAACTCTCCCTATTCTCGGTACTGTTTTTCCAGATTAACTCCTTTCAAAGAAAATTCGTTTCACAGGTCTACACATATCCATTTCTTCTCAATTTTCAGTATGTTATTCCTCATAATTTCATCTACAACTTTAATTAAGGACACAAGATCCAATTTTGAATGGATAATTTTATAAAAATTCACAGAATCATGCTAGATCAATGTAACGTTTCCCAGATCCAGTTTCTTCAAAGAAAAAATGATTTCGCCGACCTATACTTGTTCATTTTCGCTCAATTTTTGATATGTTATACTACAAGAAGTCCTCTACAACTTTCATGAAGAGATAGAAATAAGATTCCAACTAAAAAGTTGCATGCAGCTCATGAAATTATTAAAGGTCAGCACAACAAATTCCAGATCTAGTTTCTTCAAAGAAAAATCATTTCACTGACCCATACTCGCCTGTTTCATCTCAAATTTTAGTATTTCAATCCTCAAGATGTCCTCTACAACTTTCATGAAGAGATCGAAGTGAGATTCCTACACGAAAATCACATGCAACACACGAAATCATAGAAGGTCGAACTGTTTTTCCCAAAAACAGATTACTAGACTCAAGCATTTGCTTCCATAGCTTCGAAATTCCTCACCTCATCACTTCCGAAAATTCATCACACATCACAACACAATCACAGCAAGCAAAGGGTAGATTAATGGACTCTACTTGCCTCTAAACCGAGCACAACACAGCAAGAAAATCGGCGGGGCAAGGCGGCTCGACGGCTCGACGGCGGCGAACGAACCTCCTCCTTCTTCCTTCTTCTCTTCCTCTCTTCCTCTCTTCCTCTCTTTCTCTCCTTCTCTCGCACGACAACTCTCTCTCTCTCCCTCTCGGTCGATCACCCTTTCCCCTCATCAAACCGGTTCCCCTCCATTCCTTCCCCTCATCATTTGCAATCATTTGGATTGCATGGCTAATGCCACTTGGCTTAAGGGGGAAAACACTTGGCAAAGTCCTCATGCAAGAGGGTGGGCCTCTCATGGGCGGGTTCCTCCCTCCGGGCTCTCCTTGGTCGACGGCCCAATGGGGCTTCATCCAGCTGGGCTTGGGCCAGCCTTGGTCGACAGCTCCTCCTCCTCCTTTGGGCTTCGCGGCCAGGCCCAAATGGTTGAAGGGTGGGGCTTCTTGTGGGCTGGTCTTGGCCTAAGAATTTTGGCCCACTCTTCTCAAATTTTTTTCCATTTAATCTTCACCTAATTTCCCATTCATATGAATACTTAATCACCCTTATTCACTTGGCCATAAAATTTGAAATCATAAGTCAATAAATTCCAACTTATAAAACACATGGCCAACAATAGGATTTTCCTATCAAATAATTACCCATTAAAAGCTTGGCCAAAATCTCAATGCAAAACATAGGTCAAATGGCTACAATACAACTTGATGGTGCTTCCATCACCTATCCATGGCTCATAGCACATCTAGGAGTTGACGTGAAATTCTAGGATGCCACAAGCTTCGCTAGCGCCAAATCGATGGGGGCAGCAAGAGAGAAAGAGAGGCAACGTGGGGCTTGGTAATCGAAGGAGAATAAAGGGAAAATGAAAGCAAAGTAGGAGCCAACGGAGAGGGAGAGAGAAACGGTCAAGCAGGAAGAAGATGATGGAGCATTCGGTGGAATGAATTGAAACAAAAGCAAAAGCAGAAGATAGCTGGGTCGGGGGAGGCTACGCACGAAGGAGGGGCAGCCAAGCGTGCTTGAGAAGCCAAAACAAAAAGTCCACAAGCCTAATCCCCTCCATTAATTTCATGTCCCCTTAAAGTCCACAACCTTATCTTCTTTGTCCACATTTCTTTCTTGCAAGGCAATTTCCATAAATAATCCAATTTTAATGTCCAAAAATCCAATCCCCTCCCAAGCTCCGAATTTAACCAAATTAAACTTCAATTTCATCATCAATTTCTCCAAATCAACGTCCAAAAATTGATGAAGAAAAGCCTACAAAATTTCCACACTTTCTTGTCGTCAAGTAGCTCGGTCTGGAAATCCAAATTTCCTTCAATTAAGCCCATCTAAATTTCTGTTATTTTTCCGCAACGTCCAAATCAATTTTCTGTAAAAATCTTGGAATCTCTAAAAATTCTTCTAAGACTGATTTGACATTCCTAGAATTTATTGTGACATGACAGAATCTTCAATTTCTGAAATCGGACTTAAATTCACGGTTAATTTCCATTCGACGCGTTTTTAGCGTAACCTAGGCTACCGGGTAACTTTCAGAAATTTTTAGTGCAACTGACCCATGGTCGATTTTCTTCGAGCCACAATGAACCCACTCGACACATTGGCAACTCTCGGTAGTTGTGAAAATCTCAATGTTTCAATTACGGGCACAGAGTACCCAAAACGACAGAAAAATCGTTATAGTGCCGATCGACGAGAATTTTGCAATCAGGTGGAATCACCCACACTTTGATCACACATCTCAGTCGAATCAACCTATCCCTGATCTCTGATCGATTTTGACAATGCCGTAATGACCCTTGCAAACCAGCATAGTCGAGCAGTCGACTTCTGATCGAATTCACAAGTCCTTTGCATTAAAATCTCTTAATGACTTCCCCAGATAGTCTAGTTATCTCACGAGTGATCGGCTCTGAGAATAGTACTATGGACGTGTCGATGAAATGCCCGATTTATTCAGTAGAAGATAGGATCGAAAATCTGGATGTCACAGGTCGACCTCGCTAGGCCAGGGCGAGGCCAATCTTGTGCCGCCTAGGCGAGGCCAAGGCTCGTTGTGGCCAGGTTGGTCTCCAGCAAGCTCGCTAGACCTCGCCCAACCAGTCGCCGGGCAAAGAGAAAAAGAAAAAGGAAAAAATAATAAAAATTAAAAAAATTAAAAAAATAATTACAAATTAAAAAAAAATTAAGAATCTTACCAAACGTATTTCTATCCAGGAATAAAAATTTTGGAAAGTTACCAAACGCGTTCTTTTCCTCAAAAATTGTTTTCGAGAACAGAATAAAAAAAATCATTTCTGATAAAAGAATTATTCCCCGGAGCATAAATGTTACCAAATGCGCCCTTAAACAACTCCGCATTGTTTTTGATCGACGAAGACTAGCAAACTGTGCCACTTGACTGAGAAGTTAAAGACAGCAGTCAACAGGTCAAAAAAATCAGAATTTCTTGTCTTTAGCCTCGAATTATATCCGCAGTAGACTATCTCCTTCATGCCATTGCTACCAAGAGTGGATTGAATAGGATTTCACGGGGAACATCGAAACCCAATTACGAGAAACCTGGGAAATTTTTCGTGAAATCTTTGGGAAGTATATCGAGAAACAGATGGAAAAAGAAGCTCTAGAACAAACAAAAAAAATCCGAGAATCAAATGAACCAACAACGAAAACAATTCCCTTTTGATCAAGTGAAAAAAAAAAAAAGGAAACAAAACAGAGAAGATGGCCACGTTCAGAAGCCAATTCGACGGCACCACCACTGCTTTCTCTGGCGGTGGTTTTATGCCCCCTCTCAGTCCACTGCGCAATTCGCCGATCCCTCTTCCATCCCTCCTGCTGGAGTAAGTAGTGTCGCACGCAATTGGGAATGTGACAGTTTGTGCTAATCAACACTCGTGAGTTGCTTCCCTTTTGAGTTTTGTGCTGGGGATGGAACGGAGAGTTGGGGATTTTGAAGAACCAAAATCTGATCAATGTAATGCTAAATACAAGTATGCATGATTTGCATTGTCTTTCTGTCATCGAGGGCTAATAAACGCGAAGTGGAATGCTGCTAGGTAGTATCTTCGGAGGATGTCAAAAAATTTAGCATGATTCAACAATGGGAATTCAGATTGGTCAATTTATTCCCGTTTGCAAATCACGTCACATAGTTCAAGAAAAGGTTTCTGCTTCTTTGATAAATGGATCTCATATGAAGCTGAGATTGTCTTCACTACCCTGTCAAGCAGTGGTAGAAATTTATTCTCTCGCCTTTCTCATGGTTTCGACATGGCAATCATTGATGAGGCAGTGCAGGCCAATCAGGTGGCAGTTCATCCTTCCTTTTCTCTTGGTGCTGCTCATTGTTTCTGTTTGTGGATCCGCCGCAGCTTCCTGCCAATGTTACCGGACTCTGCTAGATAGCAGGAGACTTTTTGATAGATTTCAGCAAGCTGGATTGTGCAACAATGTTGTTGTCTGTTCAGTATAGGTTGCATATCCATGATGTCCCTTCCAAATTCTTTTACCAAGAACACCTAATCGATAGTGAGACTGTGGTGAAGTAAAATGATTAAATATGTTACAGAGATCCACTGCTTAGACTTTAATTTATGATATTACATATGGTCGGGAATCCCACTGAGGTGGTTCTGTCTCTTACCACACGAAGCCCATGTTTACTCGGTATATAGGAGCATCTAAGGTACGGTTTCATCAGCCCTGTTGTATACCTTTGTCTTTACGGCCAACTCCGTGTCCTGTTCATTTGTCACTTACTAGGACAGATTGTGATTGTTCTAGTGTCTTTTACTCTTATTAGGTAATGGGAAACGCTAACCTTTGATTCAGTCTAATGACTGGGCTACGCAGAGTGCTGATGCTAAAGCCAAAAATTGTTACGTGGACATGGATTCTGTCCCCAGAGAGTTCTTGATACCTAAGGACCAACTCTTGCTCCCCTGCCAAGTAAGACTCCTTTAAACTTGAGGGGGTTGAGGTCAAGTGGGTCGAGGCATAGATTGACAGACAAGCACACAGAGCCGAGGTCAGCGATGGCACCATGACGAGAACTTGCCAGCATCTTTAATCCCTAGGAATGGAAATTTTTGGCCTCTTAAGCCACCCGTGGAGAATTCATCGGAAGCTGTGGATCAGGTGGTGACAGATCCAACGGTACCCTGGCAATACAGCACACAGAGAAGCAGCAGAGTTCCTCTGGACCATTGTGGAAGAGAGACTACTAACTGCTCGTCCTCTCTGCAATTTGATCTTTGCCTTGTTTTTAATACTGGCATGTGACTGCTTCGGGTAAAAACGAGAGCTCGACTAGAGCTCAAGAGTTTCTTTTTTTCTTTCCACGTAGTGATTAATGCACATAAGTCAACGCTATTGAGAAGCTCGACAATATACATACATACATACATACATACATACATACATACATACATACATACATATAAAAGAGACTATCAAGAAGATGCAGCATTTGGGTCACTTTATTGTGTTTGTTGATGTGCTAAGCATGAATTATTTCGGCAAGACATCGAAAGGGTTGTATTCTCGGAATTCTATTTTTGCGCAATGCTAGATTCTTGCACAAAAACTGGATACATATAATGCACGCCAATGCCTCGGAACTCTAAACTTTGCTTGAAATCTTAGCTAAGGTATTAAAAGTCTTTTCTTTTATATGAATAAAGACAGGGTAGAAGGTTATCAATTAACTAGTTGAAGAAAACAAGAACACATATGGCTTGAGCTTTGCTCTCTACACTTATGGACCTTCGCGGCCGGTGTTCATTTAAAAAATAAGTGCGGGACACCTGGAGTGCCAAAATTTGGCACGGAGGAACACTTAAGTACCAAAAGTTAGGAAAATGACACTTAAGTGCCAAAATCGGAGCAAAATGGAACACTTAAGTGTCAATCTAGCTAAAATCCAGCCAAAATGTTGACGTGGCAATTTTCCGACCAGATAAATGCAAAATGATGTCGTTTTGCACGCCGATGTGGCTAGAAAATGCAAAAACGACATTGTTTTATCTCTGACGTGGTAAAAAATTATATAAAAATTAATTAATTTAATTTAACACTAAATTTATTTAAAACATATAAAAATAAAAATAAAAATAAAAGTGGGGAGGGGAGGGAGGCGGCTGAGGGTTGAGCCCTCGCCGCCGCCGCCTCCCCACCATTGCCGGGAAGGGCCTGTGACAGAGGGGTAAGGGTCAGCTAAGGTTGCTGGCCCTCGGCCGACCGGCGGCGAGGGCCCACGAGCCCTTGCCGCCTCCCCACCATCGCCGAGAAGGGCCGGCAATGGAGGGGGGGAGGGTCGGCCGGGGTCGCCAGCCCCCGACCGATCAGCGGCGAGGGCCCGTGAGCCCTCGCCCAAATTTGACGAGGGCTCGCCGATCGGCCAAGGGCCAGCGACCTCGGTCGACCCTCCCCCCCTCCATCGCCAACCCTTCCCGGCGACAGCGAGGGCTCGGCCCTCGCCCGCCTCCCTCCCCCTTTTTTTCTTATCTTTATTTTTATTTTTAAATGTTTTAAATAAATTTTGTTTTAAATGTAATTTAATTAATTTTTATATTAATTTTTTACCACGTCAAAGACAAAACGACATCGTTTTTGCATTATCTAGCCACATCAGCATGCAAAAGGACACCGTTTTGCACTTATTTCGCTGGAAAATTACCACATCAGCATTTTTGCGAGATTGGCATTTAAGTGATCTATTTTGCTTCGATTTCGGCACTTAAGTATTACTTTTCTAACTTTTGGCACTTTAGTGTCCCTCCGTGCCAAGTTTTGACACTTGGAGTGTACTTCTTCCGTTAGAAAATATTTGCATCGCTTAGTTAAACTCTTCCTAGAAATTTCCATAACCACAGCTAAAGTTTTCAATTAACTTATTTAGGAAAATCATTTTCATCGGTACATAAAACCAAAGATCTCAATTGGTTGCACAAAGTCTTTACATTCAAACATACTATCTAGGGGTGAGCACTAGTCCAATTCCTAGTTCCTAAAATTTGGAATTATTGATAATCGGTTCGGTTCTAGGTGTAGACTAAATCACTCAAACCTGATCGATTATTTTTTTTTTCCCTGATGGTTCTCTATTTTAGATGGAGATTTGAATTTGAAAGATTTATTGACATAAACCAATTTCTTCGTTACATGTATGCATCTAGAAATTGTTGAGTACAATTAGTTGCTTCCTCTTTAAAGGGACACATGCCTTTTTGGAGAAGCAACAAAGAGAAGGAAAAACGTTGGTTTCAACATGGTTTAAGATGTAAAATCTATTAAAGAGCAGCCGCTTCATTGGATTGATGATGATCAATACATGTTTATATCGTTATAAAAAGGGCTCACAAGTGCAAGAATCAGCCTTTGAAAGCCATTTGACTTAAAAGAGCATATAGAATTCCTAGGTCAAACATATCTTTTAATGAGACTTAATCTTGAATTAGTATTTCTTTTGTTTGATGACCAATGTAAAAATTTTATTTTATGTTTACAATTTTATTATTCTACGCAATTAGACTCTCTATTTCTCTTGAGAAATTCAATCCTTAGTGAGTGGTTCTTTTGAAGCCCAGTCCTAATGTCTTCAACTTTTTTTTTTGTTTCATTTCTCCCTCCACTGTGGTTATATAGGAAATTTTCTATTCTATTTATATCTATATTCGTATATAACAAGGTATGCTTTGAGTGGGCAAAGTTGATTATGGTAGATTGATCCGTCATGCAATTTCGCATGGATTACAGTTTTCTCTTACAAAGTGTGATCAATAATTATTACGCCCAAATATGATATATTTAGTGACCAAAGTTGATTGTGGGCGGACTGATCAAGAAATAAATCACGATAACTTTGTATTCCCTTTGTGTTCTAAATGGCATAAAATGATTCTCCCATCATATTAGGTTTCAATTTCTTGAAACTCGCTATTTCCATAATAAAATTGGCTGTGAACACAGCCAAAATGTCCAAAGACATATATAGAATAGGGGTGTTAATTTTTTATTTTTTTTGTTTTGCCGAAAGATAATGATTTCATTGCTAACCCACAAAAGGGGCACCATTAATTGGAAAGTCTAAACATAAGATAGAAATTAGAGGCTGAGGAGGAAATGAAACCCAATTAGTAGGAAGAGAGTTGGCTCGGTGGGCTTTAGCGACCCAATCCGGGGCCTTGTTGGTTTCCCTCGGTTCATAGAGGACCGAAACTCCACTAAGCTGGGCCAAAATTCTTGTGCAATCAACTACAATAGATTGGGCCGGCCAAGGGGGCTCAACCCGGCCCGATAAGCACTCCACCAATGATAAGTTGTCGGAAGATATGTACACCTACAGATCACTTTTGTTCAAGACTTGCTGTTTGAGTTCCGTTCGTGTAAATCTACTTTCCCTTACCCACAGCAACGCCTCTCTCATGGCTAGGGTTTCAGCCACCCAGGCCGACAAAGCATGGATCATTTTGGTGAAGCCGGTGACGAGGAGGCCAGCGGCGTTCCTGCACACTCCAGCAATCGCTCCCGCCAACGTCGATCTGCACTAGGAGTCGTCGATGTTCAGCTTCAGCTCCTACAGACCAAGTGAGGTCCAGTTCGTCAGGTTTTTTGGATCTGCTTGTTGTCGTCTGCTTCGGCTTAGCCCCTTATCTACCCATTTCGTATATAAATCGGCGGCGGTTCGAGCTTTAGCTTGGGTATTGAGCTAGTCAGGCTTCCTTTCTTAGAAGACAACTAAGTTGCGAGTCTTCCAAATCTGCCACAGTAGACTGGCAAAGAGGGTCTTTGAGTGTGAATCGGCTCTTGAGGTAAGATTTTCAAAAACCCATTTGTCAATGCGAGTGATACTTGCTGGAGATATGTCAACTTTAAAATCAAGGGTTGACCATAACATTTATGTCCAGTCGCATATGAGGAATAGATGCTCGGTTGTCTCAGGTGCTTGCCCACAGATCTAACAGGTTAGATCTGGTATCATTTGCCTTTTATACAAGTTTTCCTTTGTTGGAAGAGAATTGCTGCATATCTGCCATAGTAGGAAACAAATTTTAGGAGAAGTCGGGAGTTTCCATATCTCGTTCCATAGCGATTTTGGAACTTGGTAGGAGGAGGATGGGTTGTGTTTGGTGGAGAGGTCGGCTCTGTTATGTATTCGGTTATAGCTACTCTTAATAGTATAGGAACCCGAGCTATTGGCTGTCCAGACAAGCTTATCTGAGCAAGGATGCAAGCTAAGAGGCTGAGCGAGAATCTCTTTCACGGCATTTTCGTCAAACAGTTCATTTACTCTGCTTATATCCCAAGCCTTTGTTTCGTGATCAATTAATTCAGCCACCACTATTGGATCATCCCTATTAGCTAGGCCTATAAGTCTTCCAGAAGGGAGCCAGACATCTTCTCTAATTCTTATTGTCTGTCCATCACCAACCTCCCATTTAGTGGCTGGTTCAATTGCATCTCTCCCCACCAATAAGCTTTGCCATCCCCACGAAGGACGGGTACCTTTCTTTGATGTCCAGAAATCACCTCTAGAGTAATAGATACTTTTAAGAACTTGACACCATAAGGCGTTCGGTTGTTGGATAGTTCTCCAAGCCTGCTTCCCCAACATAGCTTTGTTAAAATCCACCAAATCTTTAAAGCCTAAGCCACCACAGTCCTTCCTCATTTCAAATCTTCCCATTTCTTCCAATGAACTCCTCTTCTAGCAACATTATGTTTCCACCAAAAGGAGGCTATTCGCTTCTCAATAGTGCGACAAATAGAAGTTGGAATTTCAAAAATGGACATAGCATATTGGGGTAAGACTTGAATGACTGTTTTAATGAGGATGTCTTTGCCCGCCTTCGAGATCAACCTCTCTTTCCACCCTTCAAGTTTCCTTTCGACTCTAGCAAGGATCCAAGCAAATACTTATTTTTTTTGTTTGGCCCCAGTTAGATGGAATTCCGAGATATTTCCCTAAATTTTCCGAGATAGGGACTCTCAATTCAGCAGCTCAATTTCGTTTAAGGTTCTGAGGGCAATCTCTCCCAAAGAAAAGACCTAATTTATTGAGGTTTATAGCTTGTCCTGTTGGTTCAGGATATTTGTGTTAAATGGACCAGTTATAATATATAATTTCTCTATTAAGGAAAGAAGAAGACATGTATATAATAAATATTTTATTTATCATTACACATTGTGAAATGACGAAATTATCCAACTAATTAGTGATAAATATCACACGCTCGCCCTTCTCCGAAGATGCTCAACCATTGACCGACCACCCACGCCATCATCTCTGGCCTCTCTCACTTCCCGTTCGCAACCACGTGAACTACACGGTGCGTGTTTTCTCTCGTGTTCCCACTCCACCACCACCATTGTCTTCGACTTGGGAGTCGGGATGATGGGGTACTTCAAACGTAGGAAGGCTGGTCTCTGTCTACGCCTGCTATATGCCCGCACTTCCACTGCATTGGTCGGGGCATGGCGCTCGCTCTTCCTTTGCTTGGCCAACTTCGTCATCGGGCAATGAAGTTCGGGCAAGATTGTGATGCATACGTGGTGGGTTCTCTAATAAGCATGTACTGGAAGCATTGGGCTGTGAGTGTTGCTCGCCACTCGTTTGATCAGAGTTCAATGCGGGACGTGGTTTGCGATGCATACGGTGGGTTCTCTGATATTAGGAACTTGGTTTGTTGGACGAGCCTTATCACCGGGTATTGTAGCAGCGGCCTCATGTAGGAAGCTTGAGGGCTGTTCGATTCAGTGCTAGGGAAAAATGATGTTTCCTACATTGCCATGATCTCTGGCTCCGTTAGGAACAAGCGGATTGATGAAGCCATTGACTTGTTTTCTGGGGTTAAAGTGGATCTATTTAGACTTGCATACTTAGCGTTGTGCTATTGTGCCGTGCTATTGTGGAAGCCTCTAAAGAAGGAAAATGGGTTCATAAGTACATAGATGAGAGTGGCATCATTTACGAACTTGGGCCAGGAATGGCATTGATTATTTTCTTGTCACATGTGGGTTTGTCGGATTTGCACAAAGAAGTGTTTGATTAAATGCCTCTGAAAGATGTTGACAACTAGGAGTGCGATGATATTGGGGTTTGCTGTCAATGGTGAGAATGAAAATGGGCTGTAGTTTTTCTACGAGATGGAAAATAGAGGCCCTAAACCAAATGATGTGACGTTTATTGGAGGTCCAATGGCCTACAATCAGAAGTGTCTAATCAATGGAGCATGGCGCTTGTTCGGATGTATGAGCAAAGGTTACGACATCGCTCCAACTAGTGAGCGCTGTGGATGCATGGTTGACCTCTTGGCATGGGCCAGACAAATCAAAGAATGATCCATACGAAAAGTTCCCTGCAGAAAGTAGCCACTGTTGTGCTTCAACTTTGGTAGATTCAACTCTCTGCCTTTCCCCCTTTATCTACTAGTTAGACACCAAAAGAATGATCCGTAAGAATGACTTTTTATTAAGTGGATACTTATGGGGTAAAGTGTGCACATGAAATGTTTAGAACTTGGGCATAGTTGGGTTTGAAGGACCGATGGACCATAGCCTGGTGAGACACCTTGTGTCATTGTTGTATCATTTTCATACATTTTGATTGTCTTCCGTCGTTAATTTCGCATGTTATCATTCTTATTTCGTAATCTTGTTACACTCTCTGGAAATTCTCTGAGATTTTGCCCTGGGTAACTTGGAATCCTTTTTGGTTTCTTTTATGTAGTTTGTTGATTCTATATCTGTTTTCATACAGTGGTTATGCAATGTGGATAAGTCCTCTCAGGAGTCGTGGTTAAGATTGAAGCTTCTCCCTTAGTATTGGATGATATGATTGTCCGGAATAATCGAAAAATTTCTTCTTTTCTTCCTTTCTATCTTGCAGAACTTCTAGTCTCTATTTGGCTGGCTAATAATCAACATTTTTTGTTTTTGGTCAAAAGAGAGTTTATAGCATTTTCATTCAAGTAGAAGTTTGGATAGTAGAAGTAGGAGCTTCAGAACATAACAAGTCCAAAAGACAGGAAGGGGGATAACAAACCCAATTAGCTGGAAGGGCCTTTCTCCAGTGGGCCTTAACAACCCAATTTGCCACTTTATTGCATTCTTTTCAGTAATAGGTTATTTTTAGCTTTGGAAAAGTTGTAACACGTGCCTGCACTTCACAAATCAACGCATCTATTTCCCAGTTGACCTGCAGTGTACTTTCCATCAAAGCCTTCGCCAATTCCAAGTTGTCTGACTCCAACTCCATCTCCTGTTCTTCTTTCCCTTCGAAATACTTTAGGGTTTGTAACACAACTTGTGCTTCCACCTGGATTGCTGAAGAAACTCTGATCGTGCGCGCTAGTCCATCGACGAGGATGCCTTTGCTGTCTCGGCAGACGCAAGCCACAGCAGCTTCCCCTGTTTCCTGAAGAAAGGAACCATCGACGTTGACCTTGAGCACATCGTGCGCCAGAGGAGTCCAGGTCTGAGGGGAGCCGTTCGTCAAAGAGTTGCAAATCTAAGGCGAGCATCGCAGCAGTCTTGGTGCGAAACGAGCTATGCGGCGGAGGCGTCTCGGTCCGAGGTGAGCTGTACGTTGGATCCGTCCCAATCCGAGGCGAGCTGAGCGGCGTAGACATCCTAGTCCAAGGCGGGTTGTGCATCGGAGGAGGCCCTGTCTGAGGCGAGCCTTGCAACAAAGGATTCCGGGTCTGAGACAAGCCATGCGTTGAAGGAATCGAGGTCTGAGGCAAGTTTTGCACCGGAGGCGTCCGGATCTGAGGTGGGTAGGTCTGCATCTGCTTTTTTTGCTTTGTTTTCCCACCCACCTGTTGAAGTTTCTTCCATGGCTGTTGCTGAGGTGATGATGTGCTGAGGACTCAATGGTTTAGCTCTGAAACACCAATCATTGCGGGATTTTCAGATCTGCCACAATAAGAGGGTGAGTCGCTCGAAAGAAACTGAGGTATGTTTAAAATTGGCCAGCCATTCCTCTATTCGAGTTATCCCATGACCACCTTTTTGTATTTTCACGCCAGCGCCATCCCAGATTTGGTTCGTCCATGGACAAAGGAGGAAAAGATGCTCGACTGATTCTGGATTTCTGTTGTAGATCGTGCATGTGGCCTCAGGTATGATATGTCTACGATACAAGTTCTCCTTTGTTGCTAAGGCGTTTTGACAAATTTGCCATAGGAAGAATCTAACTTTGGGCTGAATTCGGGCATACCATATTTTATTCCACAATGATCGTGGTACTTGGTAAGACGATGAGGCATGGTTTTGCTGCTGACTTTCTCCTTGTGCCTTGAGCTTGTTATATGCACTCTTGACTGTGAATTGACCTGTTTTGGTTGGCCTCCATACCAGTTTGTCCTCCGGAAATTGGGGGTTAAGGTGGATAGCTAGAATTTCGTTACACACTTCGTGGTCGAAAAGTTCTCGTACTCTATCTTCCTTCCACGTAGCAGAGTTTCTGTTTATAAGTTCCGAAACCTATGATGGATCATCTCTGTTTGCAAGGCCTCCAATTAAACCTTTTGGTAACCATTGATCATTCCTAATACTAATTTTTTTCACCATTTCCAACCACCCACTGTGATGAATGATTTATAGCGTTTCTTCCCAAGATTAGACTTTGCCAACCCCATGATGGTCTTGAGCCTTTCTCTACATGTAATGCATATGTGTGCGGAAAGTATAATCCTTTGAAAATTCGACTCCAAGGAGAATTTGGATTCTGAATTAGTCTCCAAGCTTGCCGACCCAATAATGCCTCGTTGAATTTAATTAGATCTCAAAAGCCTAGCCCACCTTCATCCTTTCTTGATTTAAGAGTGTCCCAGTTTTTCCAATGCAAACCTGCCCTGTTCTCATTATGTTCTCATTATTTTTCCACCAGAAAAATGTTATTTTCCTTTCAATGGCTCGACAAATAGATAAGGGGATCTTAAAAACGGACATAGCATATTGCGGTAGAGCTTGAACCACCATTTTAAGAAGAATTTCTTTCCCTGCCTTCGATAAAAAGTTCTCTTTCCAGCCCTCAAGCTTCATGTTAACTCTTGCAAGAATCCAGTCGAACATTTGCTTTATAGATCCACCCCAATCAGAAGGTATTCCGAGGTATTTCCCTGTCTTTCCCAACTCCAGTACTCTCATTTCGGGCTAGTGACGAGGAGGATGTCGGAGGGGTGAGCTTGGAAGTGATTTTGGCAAGCGACGACGCTGTTCAAGACCCAAAAGGGAACCACAAGCCCTGGTACAAGCGGAGAGAGGAGGGGACACAGTCCTCTTCCGAAGGGAGAGAGGTGGGGACCCAGTCCTCTTCCGAAGGGAGAGAGGAGAGCAAGTCTTCGCATTCTGGCGACTGGACGTCGTCTCGCAAGTACTTTTCTTTGAGAGGAGAAGGTTGAGAGGGTTGCATGGTGGCGACGGCGGCCGTGGTGCGTGGTGATGGTAGTGGTAGTGGTGGTGTAGGTGGAGGAGGAGGCTGGTTGGAGTGAATGATTGGGTGTCTATATAAAGAACATGAAGATGATGCTGGGTGTCTCTTACAATAGTAGGAAAAAAAATCACTTTTAGTCTCCACCTGAACGGCTTCTTCTGAATTTTTTATTTAGGTGTGTAGTATCAAGTCAATGAACCGTTTGGTGGACATTTAGCACACGAGAGTGACGACGTCAAGAGCGTGAAACCTCAGGCCCATATGTCGAATTCTTTACTCGTTTATAGCTACAGCGTAAAGATACTTGTATGTGTAATCATCTATTTTTTGGCTGTGTTCAAATGCATGTTTAACGTGGAACTTTCATTTACACTATCAGACGAGGCACTGGATTAGGTGTATAAAATCAAATCCTAACCACTCTGTATATAACACAAAATACTCTCACTACCCCACACTTGATTCGCGATTTTCATTACATGATTAAGGCTAGATATCAACTAACAAGGATTAATAATGCTAGAGTGGATACGCACACTTTCTCTCGGTATCCGTGATCAAATATTATTTTTTCAGTTATATTAATAAATAAAAACAAACGCATCTTGATCACATGATTGAATAAAAAGCCCATGCTCAAAAAAGCAAATAAAGCGTTACTTATAAATAAATAAAAAATAAGGGTTAATACCTCAAAAAAGTCAAATTATACCAACCATGACACAAATACCCTAATTTTTTTTTATTAGTAGAAATCCTAAACTTGCCAATTGTGACAAATATTTGTGCCACAGTGGGCAAGTTTATAATTTTTTTTTTGATATATATATATATATATATATATATATATATATATATATATATATATATATATATATATATATAAGCTTTGGGTATTTATGCCACAGTGCGAATAGTATGAGATTTTTTGTGATGTTTGCCCAAAAAATTGAGCATTAGAAGTGGATGCGTCCACTTAAACAACTCAAAATTGTTTTTGATCAATGAAAACTAGCAAATGGTGCCACTTGACCGAGAAATTAAAGACAGCGGTCGGTGGGCCAAAAAAATCGGAATTTCTTGTGTTTAGCCTCAAACTGTATCCGCAATAGACTATCTTCTCCATGTCGTTGCTACCAAGAGTGGGTTGAACAAGATTTCACGGGTAACGTTGAAACCCAAGCACGAGAAAACCCAGAAAATCTTTCATGGAATCTTATGGAAGTATATCGAGAAATAGATGGAAAAAGAAGCTCCATAACAGGAAAAAAAAATCTGAGAATCGAATGAACCAACAATGGAAACAATTCCCTCTTGATCAAGTGAAAAAAAAAAAAAAAAGGGAAACAAAACAGAGAAGATGGCCACATTCGGAAGCCAATTCGAGGGCACCGCCGCTGCTTTCTCCGGCGGTGGTTTTACGCCCCCTCTCAGTCCACTGCACAGTTCACCTATCCCTCTTCGGTCTCTCCCGCCGGAGTAAGTTGTGTCGCACACAATTGGGAAGATGAGAGTTTGTGCTAATCAACACTCGTGAGTTGCTTCCCTCGAGTGTCGTGGTGGGAATGGAACAGAGAGTTGGGGTTTTTGAAGAACCAAAATCTGATCAATGTAATGCTAATCACATGTATGCATGAGTTGCATTGCATTTCTGTCGTCAAGGGTTATTAAAAGCGAAGTGGAATTCTGTTGGGTAGTATCTTTGGAGGATGTCGAAAAATGTAGCATCATTCAACGATTGGAATTCAGATTAGTCAATTTATTCCCATATGATACTAACTGTAGCATCAATGCGTGATTGGCAATTTAGATCCATCAATCCATATGCAAATCACATCACATAGTTCAAGAAAAAGTTTCTGCTTCTTTGATAAATGGATCTCATATGAAGCTAAGATTGTCTTCACTACCCTGTCAAGCAGTGGTAGAAATTTATTCTCTCGCCTTTCTTATGGTTTCGACATGGCAGTCATTGATGAGGCAGTGCAGGCCAATCAGGTGGCAGTTCTTCCTTCCCTTTCTCTTGGTGCTGCTCGATGTTTCTGTTTGTGGATCCGCAGCAGCTTCCTGCCAGTGTTATCGGACTCTGCTAGATAGCAGGAGACTTTTTGATAGATTTCAGCAAGCTGGATTGCGCAACAATGTTGTTGTCTGTTCAGTATAGGATGCATTAACAAATCCATGATGTCCCTTCCAAATACTATTACCAAGAACGCCTAATCGATAGTGAGACTGGTGAAGTAACATGATTAAATATGTTACAGATATCCATTGCTTAGACCTTAATTTGTGATATTACATATGGTCGGGAATCCCACTGAGGTGGTTCTGTCTCTTACCACACGAAGCCCATGTTTACTCGGTATATAGGAGTATCTAAGGTATGGTTTCATCAGCCCTGTTGTATACCTTTGTCTCTATGGCCAACTCCGTGTCCTGTTCATTTGTCACTTATGAGGACAAATTGTGATTGTTTTAGTGTCTTTTACGCTTATTAGGTAATGGGAAACGCTAACCTTTGATTCAGTCTGATGACTGGGCTGCGCAGACTGCTGCTGCTAAAGCCAAAAATTGTTACGTGGACATAGATTCTGTCCCCAGAGAGTTCTTGCTACCTAAGGACCAACTCTTGCTCCCCTGCCTGGTGAGACTCCTCTAAACTTGAAGGGGTTGAGGTCAAGTGGGTCGAGGCATAGATTGACAGACAAGCACATAGAGCCGAGGTCAGCGATGGCACCGTGACGAGAACTTGCCAGCATCTTTAATCCCTGGGAATGGAAATTTTTGGCCTCTTAAGCCACCCGTGGAGAATTCATCGGAAGCTGTTGATCAGGTGGTGAGCGATCCAAGGATACCCTGGCAATACGGCGCACAGAGAAACAGCAGAGTTCCTCTGGACCATTGTGGAAGAGAGACTACTAACTGCTCATCCTCTCTGCACTTTGATCTTTGCCTTGTTTTTAATACTGGCATGTGACTGCTTCGAGTAAAAACGAGAGCTCGACTAGAGCTCAAGAGTTTCTTTTATTCTTTCCAAGTAGTGATGAATGCACATAAGTCAACGCTATTGAGAAGCTCGACAACATACATACATACATACATACATACATACATATATATATATAAGAGACTATCGAGAAGATGCAGCATTTGGGTCACTTTATTGTGTTTGTTGATGTGCCAATCATTAATTATTTCGGCAAGACATCGAAAGGATTGTATTCTCAGATTCTATTTTTGCGCAATGCTAGATTCTTGCACAAAAACAGGATACATATAATACACTTTAATGCCTCGGAACTCTAAACTTTGCTTGAAATCTTAGCTAAGGTATTAAAAGTATTTTCTTTTATATGGATAAAGACATGGTAGAAGGTTATCAATTAACTAGTTGAAGAAAACAAGAACACATATGGCTTGAGCTTTGCTCTCTACACCTATGGACCTTCTCGACCGATGTTGTGACATCCCAAATTTCACCGACCTTCATTAGTGTAATTAGATCATTAAGAACTTAGATTAAGTAGATTGGGCCAGAAAGTGAACCCGATGGATCTGAGAAATGTGTGGGCTTAAGAAATAAGTGGGCCACACGAATTGGACTTGAGAAATCTAATGAGAGATTATGGGCTTGGACTTGGCTTGAAGCGGGCCAAGGTTCGGAATTATTAGATTTGTAGATTTAGTTTAGTGGGCCGGATTGTTATAGATTAAGTTTATTGGGCCGGAAATGAATATTTAGGCCCGAGTGATTTTATTTTATAGATTATAATTATGATCATTTGATTAATGTTTATAATGTTAATATCAAATTTCTGACTTTAGCATTTTTGTGATGAATTCTTTATAGACCAACATTCTAACATTGACTAGTCAATATGTCAATATGTCAATATGTCGATATGTCGATATGTCGATATGTTATGTCATTCGATATGTTTTATGTTATGACTTTGTATAATTATAAAAGGATTGAAAACAAGTAGAAACAAAAGGTAATTAATTGAAAAACATTAGAGACTAATTGATTTGAGTGACAAATTAAATTTGAGAGATCAAAATTGGAGGCCATGACATCACTCTCTCTCTCTTTTCTCCTTGCATGCGACACCCATGGTTTTCTTTTCTCTAGAAACCGAAACCATCAATTCAAGAAGACACAATCATTAGTAAAATCTCATCATTACTTTAGCCTAGGGATTAGCTATGTAGATCTACTTCTCCCTTAAGTTTCATAAACCCCCTCTCTCTCTCTATATAAAACCGAGCAACCCATCTTCATCTTCTTCTTTCTTTTCTCTCGGCTGAGCGGTAGAACCAGAAGCAAACCAGAAGCAAACCAGCAATTCCTTCTTCTTGCATGCGAGATTTTGGTGTTGATCTTGAAGCATCTTTGTGTTGTTTAGTAGCTGAAGCAAGGTAAGGAAAGATATAACTCTAAATTGAAAGTTATCCATTGTTTTATCAAGAAAGCTTGCGGGTCAATCCAAACAGTGAAGGATTTAGTTTGTAGTTGCTGTTTTGTGGTTAATCTAAGCTGAGTAAGTGTTAGATTGAAGGTAGAAGAAGCCATTGCATGTTGTTTTTGAGCCTTGCATGTTTCGAAATCCAAGTGTGAGCATGCTGTTTTGCTGAGTGAAGTGATGAAATGGATGCCGAGTGGATGGATATGGTGTATACTGTGATGAGTGAACTCATGGATGCATTTATACTTCGAGCTGAATTGTGGATTGATTATTTGTTAGAGAAAGACATGCCGAAGGTGTCTTAAGTTACTGTGATTAGGCATTGAAGTATTGTAGAAGAAGTTTGTGAAAAGATAAGTGGTTTAGTTGGGTTAGAAGCAAAGGAAATCGTGTACCTATTCTGTTCTAGGTGAAAACTGTTATGGAGTCTTCTGTTCTGTGTTATTTTCTTTATGTATGTTAATGGAAATAAGAAAGAAACCATTCTACATGATAGAACATCCATAAGATTGAATTAGATACTTAACTACAACCATACGAATATGTAAAACGTAGAAATAGAAGTGGACTTAGTAAAACTAGTATACTGTTTTGTGAGAAACGGTTTGACCTTTACTGATTATACGAATTTTCTGTATTTACCTAGTTAGATTTGGACTTCGAATCCTTAATGAAAATTGTAGATTACATCTTAAGGAATAACGTGTCAAAATTTGAGATTAAATGGATAATAATTGGTTAGTGAAACAATTTTCTTTGTAGATAAGGAATCTGGACGTCGGTACAGGGTGTTTAGTAAAGATTATGGTAATTGTTACTCTTAATACAGTGAGAATTAGACTTAAGTTTCTTCACGAAAAATGTCAATCTATGTCTCTAGTTTAACATACTAAAATTTGGTAGTATTTCGACAAGAATTGATATACCTTCTGTGTTCGAAACCGAAACTGCTCATTTGACTAGTAAACTGTTTAAACCCGAGAACATGTATTAGATGCTGTGTCTTTTATATTAGGCTTTTATGATGCACATAGAGTCTAATAAACCTCATGAAAGATGTTAGTTGTGTAAAAGTAAGTCTCACATCTTATTTGAGACATATAAGTGCATATAGAATCATGCGTGTGCAATGAGTGCGATGCATAGTGCTTAATTATGGGATAAATATTTGTTCGGCGTGGTATGGGACATGTCGTAATGGGTTTTATCTTATAATTCGGACACGCACGTGTGCTAGGTTCATGAGAGTTAGATATATAGTTAGATACTTTGGAGTCTTTTCTTTTGCATACGATAATTGCATTAATCAAAGGTGTGGTGGTGTGAAACGTGTGCTTAAAAGAGTGAATGAACCCATCGGTAGAGAGATACCGGTGATGCCCCTCGGAAGTTGGGATGCCCTTGCTGAGTGGTCTTGGATGCCTCGCTAGAGAAATATCGAGATGCCTCGGAGTGAGATGCCCTTGTGTTTGATCAAGGATGCCTTAGTTGTGTGATACTAAGATGCCTCGGAGTGAGATGCCCCTTGCTGAGTGGTCTTGGGAGGACCTCGGTTGTGTGATGCCGGGATGCCTTGGAGTAAGATGCCCATGATCGAAATATTGTGGAAGTTCGGATAAGGTAACTTCCGAAAGTGACTCGATCGGCCAGTTGAATTCCGGTTAGTGATTGATCGAGGGTGGATCATATGTTCACTAAATATAATTTTACTTGGCGAGTGAGTCCATTTATTATTGTTGTATTGCGTCTTGATATGAGATTGAGCTTGAGAAAGGTAAGCATAGAATTGGATGCTTATAAGGTGATTATATACATAATGTGTTAATATCCAATTGTTTATACTTGTGATTTACTTCCTTTAGCATCCTAAATTGTTTGATGATTCTCTTGCAATATTGATGACTGTGGATTGTTTAAGTTAGAGTTTTATCATTCTTTATTGGGCAAGGTTGTTTGCTCATACCTTACATTTTCAGATTGATAGCATGGATGTACCGCCAATTGCTCGATATGGGGCGGTAGTGAGTCTTGATGTTTCTCTTCACGACGTGTATGATCCCGACATTGACATGATTTTCTCCCAATATGACGCGACTATATGGCTGGATGACGGTAGTGCAGTCTTGACATCGATGACGTTCGTGGCATGGTTTGTCAACCATGAAGGAGAGTTATTCGGACCTTTACCCTTTGGAGCAGGGATGGACGGCGCCTAGACGCCTTGGACCGTGTAGAAGCTGACTAACTTTTGTTTTTTGTTAGATGCGGGCTTGTGTGGGAACTCGTGGAGTAGACACCCTCACCCTTATCCCTGACTTGTGTTACGCCTTACTTTTGTTATGTACATGTTGTATATATATAGGCGATGAACATGGAAAGAGTCCAGGTTGATGAATTTTGTAAGCCTTGATGATGATAAGTAGAAATGCAGCTTCTTGTGACTTTGTTTATGTGCATGAATGATTTGGCCAATACTTTGAATTTGAAGGTAGAGTGATTTCAGGATAACCTCATAATATAAACTTGAGATTTTAAATAATCCATGTTATACATGCTAACTTTCAATGGCAAACACTATAGGTTATCAAAAGGAGATTACAAGTTAGACAATAAGATGATAAAAATTCTAATTCCGCTTGCGCATAGTACGTGACGCTCTGGGACGTCACAGATGTTCAGTTAAAAAATGAATGCAAGACACCTAGAGTGCCGTAACTTATCACGGAGGGATACTTAAGTGCAAAATCGGAGCAAAATGAATCATTTAAATGTCAATCCGGCCAAAATGCTAACGTGGCAATTTTCCGACAAGGTAAATGCAAAACAACATCGTTTTATCTCTAACGTGGTAAAAAATTAATTAAATTAAATTTAAAAACTAAATTTATTTAAAACATATAAAAATAAAAATAAAATGGGGGGAGGAGAGGGAGGCAGCTAAGGGCTAAGCCCTCACCGCTGCCGCCTCCTCGCCGCCGCCAGGAAGGGCCGGCGAAAGAGGGGGGAGGGTCGGCCAAGGTTGCTGGCCCCTGGCCAACCGGCGGCGAGGGCCCGTGAGCACTCACCGCCTCCCTGCCATCACCGGGAAGGGTTGGCGACGGAGGGGGAAGGATCGGCTAGGGTCGCCAACCCCCAGTCGATCAGCAACAAGGGCTCACCAGTCGGCAGGGGGCCGGCGACCCCGACCAACCCTCCCCCCTTCGTCACCGGCCCTTCCCGGCGGTGGCGGCGAGGGCTCAGCCCTCAGCCGCCTCCCTCCCCCCTTTTTTTCTTATTTTTATTTTTATTTTAAAATGTTTTAAATAAATTTAGTTTTAAATTTAATTTAATTTAATTAATTTTTTACCACGTTAGAGACAAAACGACATCGTTTTTGCATTATCTAGCCACAATAGTATGCAGAACGATGTCATTTTACACTTATTTCGCCGGAAAATTGTCACGTCAGTATTTTGGTCGGATTGGCACTTAAGTGTTCCTCCGTGCCAAGTTTTGGCACTTGAAGTGTACTTCTTTCGTTAAAAAATATTCGCATCGCTTAGTTAAACTCTTCCTAGAAATTTCCGTAACCACAGCTAAAGTTTTCAATTGACTTATTCAGGAAAATCATTTTCATCGGTACGTAAAACCAAAGATCTCAGTTGGTTGCACAAATTCTTTACATTCAGACATACTATCTAGGGGTGAGCACTAGTCCAATTCCTAGTTCCTAAAATTTGGAATTATTGATAATTGGTTCGGTTCTAAGTGTAGACTAAATCACTCAAACCTGATCGATTATTTTTTTTTCCCTTATGGTTCTCTATTTTAGATGGAGATTTGAATTTGAAAGATTTATTGACATAAACCAATTTCTCTATTACAGGTATGCATCTAGAAATTGTTGAGTACAATTAGTTGCTTCCTCTTTAAAGGGACACATGCCTTTTTGGAGAAGCAACAAAGAGAAGGAAAAACGTTGGTTTCAACATGGTTTAAGATGTAAAATCTATTAAAGAGCAGCCATTTTATTGGATTGACGATGATCAATACATGTTTATATCACCACCGCCCGCAGTGGCGCAGTTGGCTTGGGCTCTCTCCCCCTCACGAAGAGAAGAAGTTCGAATCCCAGAGGCGTCGTTAGGGATTCTTACCTGGAGTACTGTGGTGGTGGGTCCTGCAGTCGCTCCCCCAGGGTTTGCTCGCTTACGGGGTTCCCTGGGTTACAAAAAAAAAACATGTTTATATCATTATAAAAAGGGTTCACAAGTGCAAGAATCACCCTTTGAAAGCCATTTAACTTAAAAGAGCATATAGAATTCCTAGGTCAAACATATCTTTTAATGAGACTTAATCTTGAATTAGTATTTCTTTTGTTTGATGACCAATGGAAAAATTGTATTCTATGTGTACAATTTTATTATTCTACACAATTAGACTCTCTATTTCTCTCGAGAAATTCAATCCTTGGTGAGTGGTTCTTTTGAAGCCCAGTCCTAATGTCTTCAACTTTTTTTTTTTTTGGTTTCATTTCTCGCTCCACTGTGGTTATATAGGAAATTTTATATTCTATCTATATCTATATTTGTATATATCAAGGTATACTTTGAGTGGGCAAAGTTGATTATGGTAGATTGATCCATCATGCAATTGCACGTGGATTACAATTTTCTCTTACAAAGTGTGATCAATAATTATTATGCTAAAAAATAATTATTATTACGCTCAAATATGATATATTTAGTGACCAAAGTTGATTGTGGGCGGACTGATCAAGAAATAAATCACGATAACTTTGTATTCCCTTTGTGTTCTAAATGGCATAAAATGATTCTCCCATCATATTAGGTTTCAATTTCTTGAAACTTGCTATTTCCATAATAAAATTGGCTGTGAACACAGCCAAAATGTCTAAAGACATATATAGAATAGGGGTGTTAAATGGACCGGTTATAATATATAATTTCTCTATTAAAATAGAAGAAGAAGACATATATAGAATAAGTTTTTTATTATTATTACACATTGTGAAATGACGAAATTATCCAACCAATTAGTAATAAATATATCACACGCTCGCCCTTCTCCGAAGAGGCTCAACCATCGACCGACCACCCGAAGCAAATCCATGCCCACGCCAACGCCATCATCTCCGGCCTCTCTCACTTCCCGTTCGCCGCCGCATGAACTATGCGGCGCTCGTTTTCTCTCGTATTCCCACTCACCCACCACCATTGTCTTCGACTTGGGAGTCGGGATGATGGGTTTCTTGGGGGTACTTCGAACATGGGAAGGCTGGTCTCTGTCCACGCCCGCCAGATGCCTGCACTTCCACTGCACTGGTCGAGGCATGGTGCTCGCTCTTCCTTTGCTTGGCCAACTTCGCCGCCGGGCGATGAAGTTCGGGCGAGATTGTGATGCATACGTGGTGGGTTCTCTGATAAGCATGTACGGAAGGCATTGGGCTGCGAGTGTTGCTCGACGCCTGTTTGATCAGAGTTTAATGCGGGACGTGGTTTGCTGGAAGAGCCTTATCACTGGGTATTGTAGCAGCGGCCTCTTGTAGAAAGCTCGAGGACCATTCGATTCAGTGCCAAGGAAAAATGGTGTTTCCTACAGTGCCTTGATCTCTGGCTAATTTAGGAAAGAGCGGTTTGATGAAGCCATCGAGTTGTTTTCTGGGGTTAAAGATCGTGCAGACGTGAAATTAATTGGATCTCTTTAGGATAGCGTACTTAGGGCCATGCTATTGTGGAAGCCTCTAAAGAAGGAAAATGGGTTCATAAGTACAAAGATGAGAGTGGCATTGTTTACGAACTTGGGCCAAGCTTTGCATTGATTATTTTCTTGTCACATGTGGGTTCGTCGGATTCGCACAAAGAAGTGTTTGACCAAATGCCTCTAAAAGATGTTGACAACTAGGAGTGCGATGATATTGGGGTTTGCTGTCAATGGTAAGAATGAAATTGGGCTGCATTTTTTCTACCAGATGGAAAATAGGGGCCCTAAACCAAATGCCGTGACGTTTATTGGAGGTCCAATGGCCTACAATCAAAAGTGTCTAATCAATGGAGCATGGCACTTGTTCGGACATGTGAGCAAAGGTTATGGCACCACTCCAACTAGTGAGCACTGTGGATGCACAGTTCACCTCTTGGCTTGGGCCAGACAAATCAAAGAATGATCCATAAGAAAAGTTCCCTGCAGAAAGTAGCTACTGTTGTGCTTCAACTTTGGTAGATTCAACTCTCTGTCTTTCCCCCTTTATCTGGTAGTTAGACACCAAAAGAATGATCCGTAAGAATGACTTTTTATTAAGTGGATACTGAAGGGGTAAATTGTGCACATGAAATGTTTAGAACTTGGGCATAGTTGGGTTTCAAGGACCGTTGGACCATAGCCTGGTGATACACCTTGTGTCATTGTTGTATCATCTCCATACATTCTGATTGTCTTCCATCATTAATTTTGCATGTTATCATTCTTATTTCATAATCTTGCTACATTCTCTGGAAATTCTCTGAGTTTCTACACTGGGTAACTTGGAATCTTTTTTGGTTTCTTTTCTGTAGTTTGTTGATTCTATATCTGTTTTTCATGCGGTGGTTATGCAATCCGGATAAGTCCTCTTAGGAGCTGTGGTTAAGATTGAAGCTTCTTCCTTAGTATTGGATGATAACTGGATGATTGTCCGAAATAATCGAAAAATTTCTTCTTTTCTTCTTTTCTATCTTGCAGAACTTCTAGTCCCTATTTGGCTGGCTAATAATCAACATTTGTCTCGAGTGTTTTTAGGGCATTTTTTGGCTCGTCATATAGATGCTTGGCAAGGGCAAAAGGAGCAGTTTTTCAAGTTTATCCAGAAAGCATAGCCCAGCAGAGTTGATTCTGAGTTCTGCCATGCGTGCTGGATTCAACGGTGGTGTGGTGGATGACTACCCGCACAGGTACCTATATTATTACCAAAACTTATGTCAGTGTTCAACATTGATGGAACGACAGATGTTGTGCATGTCGTTGTATATATTCTGTTGGTTGGAAGTCATCTGTTTAAGTTAAGTTTCCGAGAGCCGAATATGAGAGCTTTCATTGGAGAGGAAACGCCCTTTTCTGTAATTATTGAAAGTTGGTATAAAATCTTATGCTTTTGGTGCCCTGGAAAGCCGTGCGGATGGAAATGCTTTAACATTGTACATAATTTGTCGACTAACTGAGCTCTTTCACCTATCTAAAAATAAATAAATTTCTGAGAAATATCTGCAACAATCTTATTAATTTATTTCTAATATACACGACAGCTTATATATGAGATTATCAAATGTGCGCATAATACACTGTTAGCCGTCTTTGCCCATTTTCTTACGAATGGGTCATTGTTGCCTAGGATAACTGGCAAAACCGAGCTAATAAAGTTGCGCATATTCTGTATGTCGGTTTGCGTAAGAATCTCTCTCTCCCTCCCTCTCCCCGCTCCCCGCTCGTTTGGTACTCTTATGTGAACATTCTTTTGTGAGTGTTCTCATGTAAATATTGACTGGGACAATTTTCTTTTCGTTTTGCTCTCTTTCCAAATAACTGCTTTGTATTTAATACCGTATGCCACGAATCTTCACACAGCCAAGAGAAAAAGAAAAATGGAATTGAAATGAAAAACAGAAGATACATCCACAAGCTCCCAGGGAGCAGCAAGACAGCTTTTGTTTAGCCAGCTACGTACTGGCCAAATAACTTCTGCAAAGCGCCAATAATACACAACACAGATGAAGAGTAGAATCACATCCTTAAAGCATCTCACTATGGAGACGAAGCCACGACTGACAATGCCACTGAAAATCTTTCATCCTATAGCATGAGAAACACGCTTGCATTGGCCAACCAGACATTGACCCCCTAAAGTGCGGACAATCGAATCGTTTTTGCTTCTTTTTTCTTCTTTTTTTACACATTTTTCTTTTCCACCGTCAAACCAAATATCTTCGAGTGGGTCATATGTGACGGCCCGAGCGGCGGTGCACGGGGAGGAGGGATGGCGGTGCGTCCGCGCCTCGGTCCCCGGACGTGGGCTAGGAATGGGTCCCTCTTGTCCCACATCACTTAGGGGGGAGTCCTGGGCCAGTTTATAATGGCTTGGGTCCCTCTAACCTGTGTAACGCGTTTCACGTACGCTTCTGCTGTGCTGAAAACAAAGCCGTGAGGGAGGACAGACCGGTGGGCCGTGCCTCCAAAGCGGACAATATTATGGCTTGGGAGAGGGAAGGCCCGAGGGATGGCCCTCTACCCCTGCGTAATGCGTTTTAAAGCCGTGAGGACTCAATGTCCAAAGCGGATAATATTATACAGTAGGGCCCGGGTCGTTAGATCATATGTCCTAAAACTTCAAACCAGAACCATGCCACTTTTCTTCCATTACACCGTCAATTCGCTCTCCCAATTCAGCGCTCATGTAATTCACCCAATCTCCAACCTCGCCTTTCCTGAAGAACCACTTATTCTCTAGTCCAGTTGGCAACTTGCCGCTCCTATTCACCTCCAATGCACTCAAATTGTCGAGGCTACACATCCTCACTATTCCCTCCACGGTCCCGTTTCTCAGTTCTTCTTCGCTGAATGGACGCCCCATGAAATCGGCCAACCTCCTCACTTGAACGCTCGGGTCCGCTTTCATCTCCTCATACTTCATGAACAACACCTTCTCAGGCATCTCCGAGCTCGCCTTGTGGTAACCCAGCACATGGTCCCAATAAGGCCCACACCAGCTCACACCTCGGCAGAACTTGTCGAGGCCCTCTGGGAGTGGAAGCTGGCCCTTCTCTTCGGGCGTCAACTTGTTGAAGTGGTGCCACATCGAGATGAAAGTGTCTTTAGGGTTCCTACATAGGTAAACCAGCTTGCAATTGGAGTCCCTCACCGACCGTGGAAGAGAGGAATAAGGCAAGTGGGTGGCCAAGAGCCTCGGGGATGTAAAAGCAGTGAGATCAGGATTTTTATTCTGGAGATAGAGCCTGAACTCCAAGGAGGGCACGAGGTCGTGGGGGTTTTGGGTTAGGAGAGGGTGGCGTTGTTGTGAGTAGGAGTCAGAGTATTTGGCACGGTTCAAGAGAGCGAAGAGGATGGCCTTTAGCCAGGTGGTGCCACATTTCGGGCTGGTGACGAGGAGGATGTCGGAGGGGTGAGCTTGGAAGTGATTTTGGCAAGCGACGACGCTGTTCAAGAGCCAAGAGGGGAACCAGAAGCCCTGGTACAAGCGGAGAGAGGTGGGGACACAGTCCTCTTCCGAAGGGAGAGAGGAGAGCAAGTCTTCGCATTCTGGCGACTTGACGTCGTCTCGCAAGTTATTTTCATTGAGAGGAGGAGGTTGAGAGGGTTGCATGGTGGCGGCCGCGGCCGCGGTGCGTGGTGATGGTGGTGGTAGTGGTGGTGTAGGTGGAGGAGGAGGCTGGTTGGAGTGAATGATTGGGTGTCTAAATAAAGAATATGAAGATGGTGCTGGGTGTCTCTTACAATTTATACATTAAATGGAGATGGTCCTCATAGTCGGGAAAAAAAAATCACTTTTAGACTCCACCTGAACGGCTTCTTCTGAATTTTTTATTTATTAGTGAAAATTGGTATATTGATCCAATTAATCTTCTTCTTTTTCTTTGAACTTTGAACATGCACATGAACAAAGATTGTTTAGCTTTTTTTTTGTCAAAAAAAAAAAATCATTTAGTTAAGGGCTAGGTTATTTCCTCCATCCCTAATTAGAGGATCCAATTATAATTTGACATCGCAAAAATTTCAACTTAGTTAAATTTACAAATGGTTCTATCCTTATTTGCAATCCTCTAATGGAGGTCTGCTCTAGTAGGGATGGAGAAAAATATGTCTCTTTAGTTAGGTGTGTACTGTGTAGTATCCAGTCAATAAACCATCTGGTGGCCATTTAGCACACGAGAGTGATGACGTCAAGAGCGTGAAACCCGATACTTGTATGTGTACTCATCATCTATTTTTTGGGTATGTTTTTTTTTTTTTATCGGTCCTACTCTATTCCTACTCTAACATTCATTCTCAGACTTTTGCCCTACCTCCTTGCAAGACGTGGGAGTCAAAACCCACTCCTGAAATTATATCGTCCCCAACCCAACCCCCTTGAGAATGTGGGGATTCGAACTCCCCACCTTCCCCTTTCATGTTGGAAGGGCGGACCCCAGTGGTTTTTTTTTTTTTTTTTTTTTGGCTATGTTCAAATGCACGTTTAACGTGGAACTTTCATTTACTCTATTAGAACAAGGCATTGGATCAGGCGTATAAAACCAAATGCTTTCAACCATTCAACGTACATTGAGGTCCATCTGTTTTACATTAAGAACCATTGACCGATTGATATCAAGTGTATGCATTAAATTCGCATAATAAATCTTTCCCATGTTGAGAACAAGATGGATAGCCACCACCGTGCCACCAAACTTGGTGGCTTGAATTGCCAACGAACTTGCACATCAAAATCCTAACCACTTTATATATATAATACAACATACTCTCTCTACCCCACACTTGTTTCATGATTTTCATTACATTATTAAATCTAGATATCAACTAACAAGGATTAAAAATGTTAAAGTGGATATGCACACTTTCTCACGGCATCCGCAATCAAATATTTGTTTCAGTCATATCAATAAATAAAAATAAACGCATCCGGATCACATGATTGAAACAAAAACCCATGCTCAAAATACTAAACATTATCTAGATCACATGATTGAAACATGAAAATCCTAACCACTCTATATATAACACAAAATACTCTCACTACCCCGCACTTGTTGCATGATTTTCATTACATTATTAAATCTAGATATCAACTAACAAGGATTAAAAATGCTAAAGTGGATGCCATCATCCAGATCACATGATTGAAACATCAAAATCCTAACCACTCTATATATAACACAAAATACTCTCACTACCCCACACTTGTTTCATGATTTTCATTACATTATTAAGTCTAGATATCAACTAACAAGGATTAAAAATGCTAAAGTGGATACGCACACTTTCTCACGGCATCCGCGATCAATTTTTTTTCAGTCATATTAATAAATAAAAACAAACGTATCTGGATCACATGATTGAAACATAAAATCATGCTCAAAAAAGCAAACAAAGCATTGCTTATAAATAAAATAAAATAAAATAATTAGGGTTAATACCTCAAAAAACTCAAATTATACTAACCATGACACAAATATCCTAATTTTTTTTTTTGTATTAGTAGAAATCCTAGGCTTGCCCATTGTGAAAAATATATTCTGAATGGAATTGAAATGGAGAATATATATGTCATATATGTCATATATGTATAAATATGGGTTTGTTCATGATGCAAAAAAAAAAATTGAGATATTTGTGCCACAGTAGGCAAGTTTAATATTTTTTGTGATAAAAAAAAAAAGCTTTGGGTATTTGTGCCACAATGTGAATAGTATGAGATTTTTTGTGATATTTGCCCAAAAAAATTGAGCATTAGAAGTGCATGTGTCCACTTAAACAACTCCGCATTGTTTTTGATCGATGAAGACTAGTAAATGGTGCCACTTGACTGAGAAGTTAAAGACAGCGATTAGTGGGCTAGAAAAATCGGAAATTATTGTCCTTAGCCTCAAACTATATCCGCAGTAGACTACCTCCTCCATGTCATTGCTACCAAGAGTGGATTGAACAGGATTTCACGAGTAACGTTAAAACCCATTCACGACAAAACCCGGGAAATTTTTCGTGGAATCTTTTGAAAGTATATCGAGAAACGGACGGAAAAAGAAGCTCCAGAACAAGAAAAAAAATCCGAGAAATGACTGAACCAAAAATGCAATATCTCTTATGTTGAGAATCGAACGCGATGCCCATTAATATAATGTCGGAGTTGTGCTTGTTCGAATAGGAAAGCAGTCTTGTCGAACCTACCTTTATAGGGTGATGACGCTTGAAATGAAAAAAGGATATGACTTGAACACATCGAAAGTCTACTTAGGAGAAATTCCGGTGCGACTCGATCTGATCATTCAAGACTTATTGAGACCAACACATTCTTATCATCTTTTAGTTAAAAAAAAAAGTTAATACCATGAAAAACTCCAAACAAAATTTTTGATTAACAAAAATCCTAAACTTGTATATTTGCAACAAATTTACTCTCGGTTTCCATTAATAATATCACGAAAAATCACAAACCGGTATATTTGTGACAAAATGAGGGTATATCCGTCAATTGCCATATTCGTCCAACTCAGCAATTTGATGGTAAAATTTAATGAATGATAAATTTGTCATAGGTATATTAGTATAAGGTTTTTCAATATATTAATTTAAAATAAAACATAAATAGAGGATATGAAAGTGACAGGAATTAATCCCCCCTCCCCCCTCTCTACATTCAACCGACACTCCTCCTAATCCCTTCTACTGACTTCCAATGGCCTCCCACCCCCAAAATGATGGCGCTCCTCCACCTCTCAACCGCCGTCCCCCGCCATTGTGCATCCGTCTCCTCCAGCACCCCACTCAGTTCTCCGTCCTCGGCTGCTCCATCCTTGACACCTTCTACTTCCTCAACCCCTGGGAATCAATGCTGCCCCTCAGCGACTTCCTCTCCTTTGCCGATGCCCGTGTTGCCAAGGCAATCCTCACCTCCGGCATGAGTCCAATCACCACTGACATGCTCCGGCGGCTCCCAGAGGTCCGCCTTGTCATCACCACCAACGCATGCCTCAACCACATCGACCTGGCAAAGTGCCGGTGGCGTGGGATCGTGATCACCAACACAAGGGACGCGTACTTGAAGGACGTGGCGGATTTGGCGACCACTGTGCCACCAGACTGGTTGGCTTGAATTGCCAATGAACTTGCACATCAAAATCCTAACCACTCTATATATAACACAAAATATTCTCACTACCCCATACTTTTTTTCAAGATTTTCATTACATGGATGAGTCTAGATATCAACTAACAAGGATTAAAAATGCTAAGTGGATACGCACACTTTCTGACGACATCCGCGATCAAATATTTTTTTCAGTCATATTAATAAATAAAAACAAACGCATGTAGACCATATGATTGAAACAGAAATCCATGCTCAAAAAAGCAAATAAAGCATTGCCTATAAATAAATAAATAAATAAATATTAGGGTTAATACCTCAAAAAGCTCAAATTATACCAATTATGACACAAATACCCTAAATTTTTTTGTATAAGTAAAAATCATAAACTTGTCCATTGTGACAAATTTACTCTAAATGGAATTGAAATAGATAATATATATGTCATATATGTATAAATTTGAATTTGTTTGTGACGTGAAAAAAAGTTAGTGGTATTTGCGCCATAGTGAGCAAAGTTTAGAATTTTTTGTGATATTTAAAAAAAAAAAAAAAAGCTTTGGATAGTTGTGTGACATCCTGATTTTCAACCCTATTTTCGATTTTAGGAAATGGGTTTTTCATCGATGCGCCGATAGTCTTTTTCTCTGAGTTGATCACTCACAAGATAACTAATCTATTTGGTGAAGCCGTTAAGGAATATAAACACGACTAACTTGAGAATTCGATCAAAAATCGACTGCTCGACCGGGCTAATCTGTAAGAGTCAATATGGCATCGTTAAAAATTGACTAGATGATTCGACAAAGGCATATAATTACATTGTGGGTGATTCCACCTAATTGCAAAATTCTTATCGAACGGCATTAAACCGATTTTTCTGTCGATTTTGTACTATGTGCCCGTAATTGAAATCTTGAGATTTTCACGACAACCGAGAGTCGCCTATGAGTCGAAGAGACACAATGTGGATCGAAAATAATCGATCACGAGTCAAATGTACTAAAAATTACTAAAAGCTACCCGGTAGGTTGGGTCACGCTAAAATCGCGTCCGGTTGAAATTAATCATGAAATTAGACTCGGTTTCAAGAATCGAAAGTTTTGGCGTGTCACGATTTATTTTCAGAACGTCGACCCATCCTTTAAAGAATTTTTGGCGAGCCCGAATTTTCGGCAAAAAAATCAAAATTGGGCAATTTAAACCGGGAAATTCAGAGGGGCCTCTTTCATTGGATTTTTTTGCCTTCAAGTTGGATTGTTTGGTGGTGGAAATTTGTTTGGGCTTCCTCCTCAATAATTTGGCCATTGAATTGAGGTCAATTGGTGTGAAATTGAAGTGAATTGAAGTTGGAATTGGTGAAATTCGTAGGCCATGGGGGCTGCAACATTTTGGACCTCAAGTGTGGCTTGTTAGAGAAGATTGAGTGGGAAAATGGCTGCTGGGATAGAGCTGAAGACTTTGGGGCTTCTACTTGAGTATTTTTAGATGTTTTGGCAAGACTTTTGTGGCCTCTTGTCCCCCCTTCAACCTGCAGCAACCTCTTCTTCTTCTTCCTTGCTTCATTATCCTCCATTGTTGCTGAAATAGAACCAGAGAACTAGCAAAGCAGCCACCACCCCTACAAGACCAACTAGCCTTCATCGCAAGCTACCGCCGCTCGTCCAAGCTGCCGCCCGAACCGCTCGACCGTGCCTCCAGTCCCGCCGGTCCAGCGCTCCTACTGTCCGCCAAGTCGACCATGTCCCGAAGCCCCTGGCCGCCCGTCGCAACTCCGCCCGAGTAGGCCGTCGTCTATCATCGCCTGTTCGCCGCTCCAGCTTTCCCCTCTGCTGTTGCCGCACCCAACTCGCCTTCCATCCGCTTGTCCTAGCGTCGCCAGCAACCCTCCTCAAAAGCTAGTCCAAATCTCAGCTTTGGCTGAGACGTGTTGGACTGTTTTTAACCTAGTCCAGCCCTCCCTTGGTGTCGCCGTAGACTCAAGTCTTGCTCGTCGTCGCGCCACAATCACCGTGAACTCATCGGCCCATTAAATCGTGGAAATTATACCGGGATAGCCGGTCGTTAGAATTTTATGCTGATCGTCGTGGTGTAGTTAGTTTGTGCAATTGAGTGCTAATTTGTGCAATTTGATTCTGAGTGTTGATTTTGAATTTTTATTTCAAAAATATGGAATTTTGGGTATTTAATTAGAAAATACCAGGTGTCGTTTTTTTACGCCAAAAATGTTTTTAGTACTATATAAAGTCGTGGAATTTTAAAATGATGGGATATCACGCTTTATGGTTCGATTCGACCGTGTGTCCACACACACCTATTTTACCGAGTGTTTTTAATATGAAGAAAATAGGTCAAGCACATTATTTAAATTGAGGCATTTGAGTGCAAAATACGATGTCCTTGGCCGAGATTGAATGTGCGTGTGATCGTTATGAGAACCCCTCGCGAGCATTTACGCCGGACGATGCTCCTTCGGAAATGCCCCACGTCAACGGATGCTGGATCGCAGTAGAGGCCAAACCGATGCTTCTTCGGGAATGCCGTCTAGAGGTAAACGTTGCCATGCTCGATGGGGTGAGACGATGCCCGATTATGCCGAAAGACCACTGATTGTTGAGTCGGCTATGCCTGTGGGGCCGTAATTAATTGGAACGCTTGAGTGAGTGAAATAGCCGCACCGGATTATGGGGCAAAATTGTGTGACACGGAATGGAACGTGTCATAACGATTTAGCCTTATAATCGGGACCCCTGTGATTAACTGGTATATGAGTTAAAGTGTTCCAATTATTGATTACATGTACGGTATGCATATATCATATGAGTTGTATTGACGTGCAGAGAAGTGCTGAGGCTAGGTAAATCTTATATGATGTGTGCATAGGCTGCCTCTAGGTGTATTATCTTCCTAATCGGGGTTTAGGGTGTAAACTCGCTGAGACATTGTCTCACCCCGTCATGGCTTACAATTTTCAAGTCCTTAGATGGAGGCACGTCACGTGCGATACGGGGTGTCACGCCCCGATCCTTGAGCGCATGCCCATCCCTCAGTGGTCGATAAAATTTTGCGACTTTCTAGGACAAGTCGCCAACCCTTTCATTTTATTGCACATGCGGAAGCGAACAACAACCATCTCGGGATAGAAAAGAAGGACATCAGATTTCCAAAAAAAAACATGCTGATAAAGACCAATTGAGTCATAAACAAAAGTCTACCAACACAAGACTTCAAAAGACCGACTCTCAAAAGGAATTGCCCTACGACATACTAGTCGGACACATACGCCAATCCTTTGGACTCCACCTCCATAGACTCCAGGGCTTCGGTCCTCCACGACCACCTTCTAAGGACCTGAAAATGGTTATACAATAACCAGTGAGACAATGTCTCAGCAAGTCCACCCTCTAAACCCCAATTAGGAGGGTAATACACCTAAGACGTCTTAATCACACCATCATGCAATCATAGAGGCTTACCTTGGCCTCAGTTCCTTCCTGCAGGTCAGCACAATTCATATCACAATTTAACCACGGCTCACACGAGCAAGAATTACCAATACACATCAAAGCAAGAATCATAATTAAATCACTGCTCACACGAGCAAGAACTACTAATACAAATCAAAGCAAGAATTACCGACACACGCTGGTCCATCAATTCAACTCAACATGCATTCTAATTAATTAACTATTACTACCTACACAAGTAGTTTTATCCGACACATGCCAGGGAAGCATAATAATTATCGACACATGCCAGGGTGAAATAATAACTACTGACACACGCTAGGGACGAATAATAATTACTAACACACGCTAGAGAAGAATAATAATTACCGACACATGCCAGGGAAGAATAATAATTACGGACACATGCCAGAAAGAATAATAATTACTTACACACGCCAGGGAAGAATAATAATTACTGACACACGCCAGGGAAAAATAATAATTACCGACACACGCCGGGAACGACTGATAACTATCGACACACGCCGGGAACGACTAATAACTACTAACGTCCACCAACACATGCTGGGGGAGGGTTCTCTTAACTATTAACGTCCACCAACACACGAGGGGGGACAGGTTCTCTTAACTAGTAACGTCCACCAACACACGCTGGGGACGGATTCTCTTAACTATCACACGATCATCAAGCATAAACTCTAGGCATATCACAAACTAACCATATATCATCAAATGAGCAATTTTCAGCAATCAAAGCCTCAAGAACCATCACAACTCATAACTGGCCATAACCGGCAAAATAGGCCCACTTGCGCGTCTCCAATTTTAAATCTAGAAACTTAATTAAAAGAATTCGGAAAATTACCAAATTTTAATATGTTATAAAAGACATATAAAAAAACATTTTTCATGGAGACACCTAAACTTAGATCCTTCTAGATTCGGCCCAGTAAATCACTCAATCCAGCACCAAAACTGGGTCTGTTTTCAGAAAATCTGTTTTCCGAAATCAATTTGGTTCAAGATCCTAGACATGTCCGTTTGATATGAAATTTGAGTATGTTAAACTATAGGATGTGAAAAAAAAAATTGTGAAGAAACCATTTTGAAATTCGAACCATAGGAGTTGATAAAAACCCCTAGAATCCTAAAAGGTCACCAATTCCAACGAAAACTGAGGTTCTGTTTAAAAATAACGTAGCTGATATCTCCTTCTTTTAGATCCCTAAAAATCTTGAGAAAAATATATGTTGTATCTTAGGATGTCTAGAACATTTCTCAAGAAAACATCAACCTCAAATTCGTAACCCCTTTCGATCTACAAAAATGGCAAATAGTGAGTGTCCAGAAATCCGAACTGCAGGAACTTCACTAGATTCGACTAATCCATCATCAATTGTACAAATCTCACTAATTAAGTTACACTAATCCATTCTAAGGCTAATCTAACCATCCTAGCTTATCACTAATCCATAATTAAGCTAACCTAAATAACCCTTAAATATAATTAACCTACTAAGTAAGGTTTAGTGAGCAAACTCACTTGTTCGGCGAGCCGGTTGGTTCAAATCAATGGGAACGCGAAGGGGGACGATTCTTCTCAAAGCGAGCCTAGGTTTCAAGGCTCATGATCACCTCAAAATGGGCCCGAAGCACCGCTGGAAACCCACTAACAAACCCTCTATTTGTTGCTGCAAAAGAGAGGAAACAAGTTTGGTTGAGGCGGGAATTGATCGGGAAAGGTGTAAAGGGCTAAACCGGGCCTTGACGGGCACTCACGGGGGTCAGAGGCGGGCCAAATGACTCCGGCATGGGCTGAGATGGCTGCTGGAATGCGTGGACAAGCTAGATGAGGCGAGCTGGGCGCGGCAAGGCAGACATGCGCGAGCAGCACGCTCGGGCGGCGGGGTGGCGTTCCGGCAACAGTGGCGGCGTGAGGGGCAGTCCGGCAGCCTTGCTGGTCTTCCTTGCTTCTACTGGTGGGCGAAAATGAAGGAGATGGAAGGGGAAGGCTAGTTGGTTGGCTTGAGGAACAAGGAGAGAGGAACAAAGGCCCTACCTTGGCCAAATTTTCCACCATTTGGTCCCCTTGACTCAACCACGGCCAAGGCTGTCTTCCTTGGCTCTCCTTAAGCCACCAATGCACCCCTCTAGAAGCTTGGAATGGTCCAAATGTGGTGGGGGTGGGGGACATACGAATTTGCAACATTTCTTCACCAATTGGACACTTGATCTTGCTTAATTCAACCCAATTCGGCCTCAATAAATTCCGTTATCGAGTCGATACTCAAATTGGTATTTTTTTTCTCACCAATTGGACCATCTTGCATCCTAAATTCTTAATCAAAAACAGTCCTAGGCTTTTTCTGGACAAAAAACGGTCCTAAGACGACTTTTTCCCAAAAAGTCTCGGGTTGTAGAAAGATCTTCTGAGACTGAGTCGACGTTCCTAGAATTTATTGTGACATGACAAAACCTTCAATTTATGAAATCGGATTCAAATTCACAGTTAATTTCACTTCGGCGCGTTTTTAGCGTGACATAGGCTATCGGGTAGCTTTCAGAACTTTTTAGTGCAAATGACCCGTGGTCGATTTTCTTCGAGCCACAATGAACCCCTTCAACACATTGGCGACTCTCGATTATCATGAAAATCTCGAGATTTCAAATACGGACACAAGGTACCAAAACAACAGAAAAATCAGTTTAATGTCGGTCGACGAGAATTTTGCAATTTAGTGGGATCAACTACGTTTAACCACATATCTCAATCGAACCGACCTATCTCTGATTTCTAATCCATTTATATATGTGCCGTAATAATCTCTGCAGATGAGCACGGTTGAGCAGCCGATTCCTGGTCGAATCCTCAAGTCTATTGCATTAAAATCTCTTAATGACTTCCCCATATAGTCTAGTTATCTCATGAGTGGCCACCTTAGAAAAAAGTACTATAGGCGCATCGATGAAAGGCCCAACTTATCCAATCAAAATCAAAACCTGAAAAATCAGGATGTCACACGGGGTCCCGCGGACGATGGAGTTTGAGTTTACCTACTTCCCTATTCCTGGGACCACCCGGAGCCAAGAGTTGGTTGAGATCACGGTCTGGGTCGAAGAGGGCCTACCTCAGTTGGTACCTCACCGATTCATAGCATGGTACATCAGCTTCCCTCAAGGGGGTCAAAAGGGTCCCATTCGAAGTTTCAACGGGCCTCCGGTTGGGACCGGGGAGTCGGAAGCAGGTCACCCGATGGATCTCGACACTCCTGATGGTGTCGTGGTGGACCCGGAGCCTATGGATTAGGAGTCTAGTGCCTAGATGGCTCAGTAGCTCTTCTTTTTGAAGTTAGGACCTTGTCTATAGACTAGTTATGTATATAAACCTAGATTGTTTATAAAATATGTTTTTGTGAAATTCGTTGTCCTGCTTTTCTATCCCATGTTTGATTGTTGTCTGGGGATTGTTTATTTCGCTTCCACATGTGCATGAATCGTTTGGGTCGGTCACGCATCCTGGGAACGTCGCAATTTTATCGACCATCGAGGGATATGTGTGCACTCGAGGTTCGAGGCGTGACAAGTTGTGTCATAGTGCAAATAGTATGGGATTTTTCGTGATATTTGCCCAAAAAATTGAGCATTAGAAGTGCATGTGTCCACAACTCCGCATTGTTTTTTATCGACAAAGACTAGCAAATTGTGCCACTTGACTGAGAAGTTAAAAGACAGCAATCAACAGGTCAGAAAAATTAGAATTTCTTTTCTTTGGCCTCAAACTATATCCGCAATAGACCTCCTTCATGCCATTGCTACCAAGAGTGGATTGAATAGGATTTCATGGGTAACATTGAAACCCAATTACGAGAAACCTGGGAAATTTTTCGTGGAATCTTCGGGAAGTATATCGAGAAACGGATGGAAAAAGAAGCTCCAGAACAAACAAACAAAAAAAATCCAAGAATCAAATGAACCAACAACGGAAACAATTCCCTCTTGATCAAGTGAAAAAAAAAAAAACAAAATAGAGAATATGGCCACGTTCAGAAGCCAATTCGTCAGAGCCGCCACTGCTTTCTCCGGCAGTGGTTTTATGCCCCCTCTCAGTCCACTACGCAGTTCGCCGATCCCTCTTCCGTCTCTCGTGCTGGAGTAAGTAGTGTCGCACGCAATTAGGAATGTGAGAGTTTGTGCTAATCAACACTTGCGAGTTGCTTCCCTCTTGAGTGTTGTGCTGGGGATGGAACGGAGAGTTGGGGTTTTTGAAGAACCAAAATCTTATCAATGTAATGCTAATCACATGTATGCGTGATTTGCATTGTCTTTCTGTCATCGAGGGTTAATGAACGCGAAGTGGAATGTTGCTAGGTAGTATCTTTGGAGGATGTCAAAAAATTTAGCATGATTCAACAATGGGAATTCAGATTGGTCAATTTATTCCCGTATGATACTAAGCATAGCATCAATGCGTGATTGGCAATTTAGATCCATCAATCCATATGCAAATCACGTCACATAGTTTAAGAAAAGGTTTCTGCTTCTTTGATAAATGGATCTCATATGAAGCTGAGATTGTCTTCACTACCTTGTAAAGCAGTGGTAGAAATTTATTCTCTCGCCTTCCTCATGGTTTCGACATGGCCGTCATTGATGAGGTAGTGCAAGCCAATCAGGTGGCAGTTCTTCCTTCCCTTTCTCTCGGTGCTACTTGATGTTTCTGTTTGTGTGTTGGTATTTGCGGAAACGTGTGTTTGATGTGTGTGCAAGGGAGTTTTTTGTGTGTGAACTATCAAGAGAGCAAACTAAGAACAATGTGGGCAAGAAATGGTTGGGCAAAGTAATAATAAGAATGTGTAAAAGAGAGTGGCAGCAAAGAAGCACAAGGGAACAAAAAAAAGTATTTTATTATTTAGTTTTAGTACAAAGGGAAGGGGAAAGAGCTTGCTTACCTTATTGGTCTGTTGCACTCCCCCCTTCCTATTTATAAGGGAGCTCCACCGACTTATGGCCCACCATTTTTGACTTCTAGTAGATTCTTTTACAATTTTTTTTTCTTGAACAACCAACTCTTCTAGGCAAAAATCTCCGCCATTTGTAGGGATAATTTTATGGACTCTTCTAGGATTTTTCTTGACTTCTCTAGCTCATGCGTATCTTGAAGTTTCTAGAAATTGGATCAACAATTCAACACTCCTCCTTGATCCAATTTTGTGTTACACCAAGCTTCTTCTGCAATGTCTCAAACTTGGCTAGCAATAGTGCTTTAGTGAATATGTCCGCTACTTGATCCTCGGTCTGGCAATATTTGAGTTCAATCTCTCTGTTGTTTTGCACCTCTCGTACGAAGTGATATTTGATGTCGATATGTTTAGTTCTTCCATGGAATACTGGATTCTTTGATATAGCGATTGCCGACTTATTGTCACAAAGTAACAGAGTCGGTTCTGTCTGTACTTCTCCAATGTCTTCTAGAATTCTTCGAAGCCATATTGCTTGACTGGCGATCGTAGCAGCTGCGATGTATTTAGCTTCTGCAATAGACTGTGCCATCGAGTCTTGTTTTTTGGATGCCCATGAGAATATTCCAAAACCCAGTGTGAATGCATAGCCAGTAGTACTTCTCTTATCATCAGCTAAACCTGCCCAGTCACTATCAGTGTAGCCAATGAGCTTGGCGTCTACACTTGGGCGATACCAAATGCCGTAATCTATAGTTCCTCGTAAGTATCTTAGAATTTCTTCAGCAGCTCCAAAGTGAATTTGACTCGGACTTTGCATGAATTGTGATAGTAGACTTGGCGCATACATAATATCCTATCGTGTAGTAGTGAGATATAGCAGACTGCCAATCAGACTTCTGTAGAGAGAGGCATAAGCTTTTTCCGCTCCATCTACCTTCAATAGTTTCTCATTTGTCATGAGCGGAGTTGAAATTGCTTTGCAATAGTTCATCTTGAATTTCTTCAAGAGGTTCTCGGTATATTTCTTCTGCGAGATAAACACTCCTTCATTTTGGTCAATCTCGATGCCAAGGAAGTAATGCATCAAGCCCAAGTCTGTCATCTCAAATGTCTTCATCATTTCTTCTTTGAATTCTTGGATCATTGTTTCATTGTTTCCTGTATATATGAGATCATCTACATGTAGAGAGACAATGAGAGTGTCGAACTTACCTTAGGTCTTGATGTAGAGTGTTGGCTCACTCATACTCCTCCTAAATCCTTGCTTGATGAAGTACTCATCGATTCTACTATACCATGCTCGTGATGCTTGCTTTAACCATACAGGGCTTTCTTGAGTTTGAGAACTTTTTCTGCTTGGACTTTGATGATAAACCCTTGTGGTTGTTCTATGTATATTTCTTCTTGAAGATATCCATTTAAGAATGCCGACTTCATATCTAGTTGATGGATCTTCCATTCTTTTTGTGCTGTTAGGCCTATTAGTGCTCAAACAGTATCGAGGCGACCAACGGTGGAAAAAGTTTTAGTATAGTCGATACTTGGTTGTTGCAAGTATCATTTTGCCACAAGCCTTGCTTGTACTTCTGGATTGATCCATCTACGTTAAGCTTCGTCTTGTAAACCCACTTGACGCCAATTTTCTCTTAGTCTTTGGGTTGATCGACGAGCTCCCAAGTTTCATTTTTCTCGATCATCTTGATCTCTTCCTCCATGGCTTTTTTCCAAACTTTTTCTTTGGACGCCTGTTCATAGTTTTCTGGTTCTAAAGCAACAAAGTTGCATGTGTCATAAATTCTTCTAAGGGTTTTTACCCTTAGTACTGGAGACTCTATAGTAGATTTTTCTTGCGTCACTCTTAAAGAGGTTGGTGGAGTTATGTCGTGAGTGGTGGAATTCGGTACTTCTCCTTATTCTTGTCACGTTGACTCCTCAGGTAGTATGTCTGGCAAGGTGATGTACTTTTTCTCGATCTTCTCGTCCTCCCAATTCCAGGCAGCATTCTCGTCGAACTCGATGTCTCGACTAATCATAAGCTTCTTAGTAAACCCGATAACCTTTTGATTGGTCACTGTAGCCGAGGAATATTCCATTTTCTGTCTTTTCATCTAGCTTACTCCTTTTCTGAGCAGGGATGTGGACGTAGCATATGCATCTGAATACCTTGAGGTGCTTTGCTGAAGGCTTTCGTCCACTCCATGCTTCGACTGGAGTTTTATTTTGGACTGCTTTAGTTGGACACCTGTTTAAGATGTATACGGCCGTGTAGACTGCTTTTGCCTAGAATGAGTTAGGAAGTCCTTTTTCCTTTAGCATAGACCTTGCCATCTCCATGACAGTTCTATTTTTTCTTTCGGCTACTCCATTTTGCTCTGGGGCATAACCAACAGTTAGTTGATGATGGACTCTTTCGTCTTCACAAAATTTATTAAACTCCTTTGAATTGTATTCTATGCCTCTATCACTCCTTAGGACTTTGATTCTTCGGCTACTTTGATTCTCGATGTGGCTCTTGAATTTTCTAAAGATAGAGAAAATCTCTTATCTTTCTCGAAGAAAGTATACCCACATCATTCTTGTGTAATCGTCAATGAATAGGATGAAATATTTATTCTAATTGAGTGTTGGGGTTCTCATTGGACCACACCTGTCCATATGAACTAGCTCCAATGGCTTCTTAGCTCTCCAGGCACTTCCATATGGTAAGGACTATCTATGTTGTTTCCCAAGTAGGCAACCTTCACAAAAATCTGAAATTTCTAAATCGCTGGAAAGTCTCTCATCATATTTTTCTCCATGGAGAGTTTTTAGCCCAGCAAAGTTGAAGTGGCCAAATCTTTGATGCCATAGCCATGAATCATCAAGTTGAGCTTTCATGGCTATATCTTTGACATATTTCCATCAAATAGGAAAACTCTTATTCTTCATCTTAACAGAGGCAATGATATTTTTATATTTATCATAGATAATGCAGGCATCTCCTCTAAAGTATAGAGAATACCCACTTTGTATCATTTGGCCCACACTCAAGAGATTTTGTGCAAGACGAGGGACTAGATATACATTATGTATATATTTTGGGCATTTATTCGTTTCCACGGTGATGGTGCCTTTTCCTTTGACATCTACTAATGCACCGTTGCCCAACTTTACTTGGGATTTCACCGACTTATCAATATCAGTGAATATAGATTCATCCCCCATCATATGATTGCTACACCCACTATCAATGTACCATGTTTCATTTGTATTATCATTTGTCGCTTGGCCTGTGTAGAATGTATTCTCCTCACTTTCTTTTTTTTCCACATAGTTTGCTCGATTATTTGTTTTCGAGCGACAATCTTTTTCTGCGTGGCCATATCTTTTACAAAAGCGGCATTGTTTTTTATTTTTAAACCAACAATCCTTCTCCAAATGATTTGTTTTCTTGCAAATACCACAAGGTGGATAATTTTCCTTTTGTGTAGTTTCTCCTCCTCTTTTTATACTTCCATGAGCTCCTTCCACCATTTTTAGATTGATGAGACCATATACTTACTTTAGATTGAAAGGCACTTTCAACTTAATCTTCATCTTGTGTCATTAGTCTTTTCTCATGTGCTTCTAGAGAGCCAATTAATTCACTCACTGATAGGGTAGTCAAGTCCTTAGTTCCTTCTATAGTTGTGACTATGGGGTTGTATTTTTTAGTAAGTGACACCAATATTTTCTCAACAACCCTTTAATCAGTTATCCCATCTCCATAGGCTCTCATTTGACTAACTAGTTCCTTTAATTTTCCACAATATTCTTGTACGGTCTCATACTTTTTTCATTTTAGAATTCTCAAAATCTCTTCTCAGAGTTTGAAGGCAAATAGTGCATACCTTTTCTGATCCTTGAAATTCTTCTCGTAGTATTTCCCAAGCCCCTTTTGCAGTCATTGCTCCAATTATTCTTGGAAATACCATTTCTGAGAGCGCTTGTTGGATAAAGTATAGTGCCCTTGCATCCTTTTGTAGTTGATCCTTCGAAACACTTGCACCTTCTTGTGGAGCCTCGCAACCTTTTTCCACGATGTCCCATAAGTCTTGGGCCATCAAGAATGTAGTCATTTTTATGCTCCAAAAGTCATAGTTGTTCCCATAAAAAATGGGAATGGGAAATGAGGATGAGGTAGAGTTGGCCATAGTTTAGTTGTTAGTTATTTGGAAAGGGTGATTTTAGGAATGGCTAGGTAGGACAAACGCCCAATACCAACTAAAGACGTGGCTCTGAAACCACTGTTGGTATTTGCGGAAACGTGTGTTTGATGTGTGTGCAAGGGAGTGTTTTGTGTGTGAACTATCAAGAGAGCAAACTAAGAACAATGTGGGCAAGAAATGGTTGGGCAAAGTAATAATAAGAATGTGTAAAAGAGAGTGGCAGCAAAGAAGCACAAGGGAACAAACAAAAGTATTTTATTATGTAGTTTTAGTACAAAGGGAAGGGGAAGGAGCTTGCTTACCTTATTGGTCTGCTGCGCTCCCCCCTTCCTATTTATAAGGGAGCTCCACCGACTTATGGCCCACCATTTTTGACTTCTAGTAGATTCTTTTACAATTTTTTTTCTTGAACAACCAACTCTTCTAGGCAAAAATCTCTGCCATTTGTAGGGATAATTTTATGGACTCTTGTAGGATTTTTCTTGACTTCTCTAGCTCATGTCTATCTTGAAGTTTCTAGAAGTTGGATCGACAATTCAACATTGTGGATCCACAACAGCTTCCTGCCACTGTTATCGGACTCTGCTATATATCAGGAGACTTTTTGATAGATTTCAGCAAGCTGGATTGTGCAACAATGTTGTTGTCTGATTAATCCATGATATCCCCTCCAGATACTTTTACCAAGAACGCCCAATCGATAGTGAGATTGTGGTGAAGTAACCTGATTAAATATATTACAGGAATGCATTGCTTAGATTTTACTTAAATTTATGATATTATATATGGTCAGGAATCCCATTGAGGTGGTTCTATCTCTTACCACACGAAGCCCATGTTTACTCGGTATATGGGAGCATCTAAGGTATGGTTTCATCAGCCCTGTTGCATACCCTTCTCTTTATGGCCAACTCCTTGTCCCCACGCTAAAAGGAACAGCCCGAGTTAGTGGTGACGGGCTAGCTAGGGCTATTCTCCATCCTTTACTTTTCCCCGAAACATTGACCAGGGAGGGAGAAGTTGATTCATTCAATGGAGCTTTATTTGTTTGATGTCCTGTTCACTTATCACTTATGAGGACAGATTGTGACTGTTTTAGTGTCTTTTACTCTTATTAGGTAATGGGAAACGCTAACCTTTGATTCGGTCTGATGACTGGGCTATGCGAAGTGCTGATGCTTAAGCCAAAAATTGTTACATGGACATGGATTCTGTCCCCAGAGAGTTCTAGATACCTAAAGGACCAACTCTTGCTCCCCTACCAGGTAAGACTCCTTTAATCTTGCGCGGGTTGAGGTCAAGTGGGTCGAGGCATAGATTGACAGACAAGGACACAGAACTGAGGTCAGCGATGGCACCGTGACGAGAACTTGCCAACATCTTTAATCCCTAGGAATGGAAATTTTTGGCCTCTTAAGCCACCCGTGGAGAATTCATCGGAAGCTGTTGATCAAGTGGTGACAGATCCAAGGGTATCCTGGCAATACGGCGCACAGAGAAGCAGCAGAGTTCCTCTGGACCGTTGTGGGGGAGAGATTACTAACTGCTCGTCCTCTCTACAATTTGATCTTTGCCTTGTTTTTAATACTGGCATGTGATTGGTTTGAGTAAATACGAGAGCTCGACTAGAGCTCGAGAGTTTCTTTTGTTCTTTCCACGTAGTGATGAATGTATTTAAGTCAACGCTATTGAGAAGCTCGACAAAATATATATATATAAAAAAGAGGCTATCGAGAAGATGCAGCATTTGGGTCACTTTATTGTGTTTGTTGTTGTGCTAACCATGAATTATTTCGGCAAGACATTGAAAGGGTTGTATTCTCAGATTCTATTTTTGCGCAATGCTAGATTCTTGCACAAAAACAGGATACATATAGTACACTCCAATGCCTCGGAACTCTAAACTTTGCTTGAAACCTTAGCCAAGGTATCAAAAGTATTTTTTTTATAATAATAAAGACTTGGTAGAAGTTTATCGATTAACTAGTTGAAGAAAACAAGAACACATATGGCTTGAGTATTGCTCTCTACACCTATGACCTTCGTGACCGGCAATCGGTTTAAAAATATTTGCATCACTTAGTTAAACTCTTCCTAGAAATTTCCATAACCACAGCTGAAGTTTTCAATTGGCTTACTCAGGAAAATCATTTTCGCCAGTACGTAAAACCAAGGATCTCAGTTGGTTGCACAAATTCTTTACATTCAGACATACTATCTAGGGGTGAGCACTTGTAACATCCTTGATTTCGACCCTTATTTTGGTCCCAACTAGCTCGCTTATGTATCCCAAATAATTAATGAAAGGGGATGACTCGTGACCTAAGGGAATGATGACAAGTGATCTCGCAAGCCAAGTAGGGCACCACCTCTCCTCCATAGACTTGACACCTTGAGTTTCATAAATTTTGACTTCTCAGTTTTTCGATATTGCTGGACCTTTCTTGCTTTTCGATTTTATAGAGCTCTTTTTGCTTCGAATTTGGAGAAAATTCCTTCATAAAAAATGTTCAAAACATCTTAACCTATAACATACTTAAATTTCAGATTTTTCTGAGGTGAAATGGTTGGAGCGAAGGCCTAGTCAATTACCATATAAAACCTGCCAAGTATAGTAAAAACGGTAACCAAATTGCTTTCTTGAATTTTTATAAAATATTTCCTCTCGAATTTGGACATGCTTCCTTCACAAAAGTTTTAAATGACATTCATATCTATAACACATTAAAATTTCAAAGAGTTTTGTGAATATTTGGATTTCGAAATGAGTTTCTCTCTCTAATCGTTGAATCTGCTCCACGGACGAATTTTTGGGTTGTATTCAATGATTAGTTGCTCTTCGCACAGAACAAATTTGGCTTGGATTCCTTTATGAAAAAAAATTTCAAAGGTTTTCTCTACAACATATTAAAATTTTAGGAGTGGCTTGGAGAATAAGTAGTATGTGTTCTTTGGAGGCTAGTCCTTAAATGAAGGTATGACTCACTAACATAGGTGGCAAGGAGAAAATTCGGTAATTATGATGATAGGATCTTCCTTGAATAATAAGTTATGGCTATTAATGAAGTTTGGCCTATAAATAAGAGAACCACCCCCATCCATTCTCTCCAACCTTTAGCTCACTTCTTCTTCTCCTCCTTTCTCGCATGCCTTCTTCCTCTCTCGGCCTTGCTCACCCACCACCTCATTGGATGGTCTTCTCTTGGTAAAATCACCTATAGTTTATCAAGGTTTATCGAAGGTCAGTAGTATCTCTAATTCTTGGCTAAGGCGATAACCTACGTCGTCGAGTTTAGTGATGTGCTCACCCGTGTAAGCCATGTGTATGTTGTAATGTCCTTTTGCATGGTTTGTTCATATTTACATACTTGAGTGTGTTCACGCACTGGGACGAGGTTGAGATTCGCTCGGCTTGGAATCGACGTCAAGTCGCGATGGCCTAAACATGTGGCTCAAGCTACGAACTAAGAATCGTGCCTGGCATATCATATAGCATGATGTTAAGAGCCATGGCACACTCACTTGAATGAGCACGCCCTCGGGCCTTGCATATGTCGGCTAAGATAAAAGAAAAAAAAAAACAGCTTATGTGGTGCACTTTTGTGATGCACTTAAAGAGGAAAAAGCGCCCGTCACCACATAGCATTGGTGGCGATGCCTCGTTCATTGAACGGGATGCCCTGGTTGAGTCAGGATGCCTAGCTTGAAGCTAGATGCCTCGATTGAGCCGAGAGGGCCTGGTTGAGTCAGGACGACGGTAAATGAATTTGCATGAGTTCCGGTATATGCAAAAGCATAATATGTTAATGTGTTCATTAATATGATGAAGGTAAGCATGCATTGAAGTATGCGGTAATGGACATCTGCATATAGTCAAGATATAGGAATATGTTTGCAATTGATCTGCCATCAACATTGCATTGCGATTGTTGTACCTATTGAATTTTGATGATGAGATATCCTCTTAGTAGAGAATTAGAGATTTTACTTACTGAGTCCATGACTCACCTAGTTATTTTTCATAATTATAGGTTTGGAGGAGTTGTAGTCTCGAGAGAGGAGCTAAGATTTACTCCAGCCCTTTTGAGAATAGAGCATGTAATATTTGTAAATATAACGGCCCATGACAAAAGGGCTTGTAAATATAACTGATGTAAGTGTGTGTTTGCAAGTGGTTGTTTTCCTAGCTGCTTATTGTTGTCTGGGTGTTGTTTGTAACGCTTCCACATGTACTTAACGAAAAGATTAAAACAAACGGAACGGTGACACGCCTGGGACATGCGAAAATAACCCTCGCTGCTCGAGACCCTGGAGATAGAGTCGGGGTCATGACATTTTTGGTATCAAAGCGAGGTTTTTATCTAGAGTGATAAGGTGTGCTGGAATATGAGATAGTTAGCTAGGAAAACACCTCATGCATGTGATTTCTTGTCTAATTTTTTGACGATGGTTCGTGATTACTGACTTCTTATTATGGTACAGAAAAGTTCCCTTAGAATTCCTATAGTTGTTCTATAGGTTTGTCACATGAGTACTCAAGATCAGGTGACCATGAGAGGAAACAATAGATCCAACCGTGTTGACTATGTACCATTTTGAGGAATAATAATCAGACTACACAGCGGAAAGGCGAAGGAAAAGCTAAGCCCGAGGTACTTAGGCCTTTTGAAATTCTTGAAAGGGTAGGGAATTTAGCATACCGACTAGCTTTACCACCGAGACTTGCTCAAGTATACGATGTGTTCCACGTATTGATGTTAAAAAAGTATTGAGTCTGATCCAACACACATGCAGAACTTTGAAGATATCGAAGTAGACGACGGAGTGTCATATGTTAAGGAGCTGGTGCGGATCATGGGTTGGGAAGAGCAAGTCTTGTGTAATAACGCCATTCCCCCAGTTAAGGTCCTATGGCGAAGTCATAGAATTGAAGGTGCAGCATGGGAAAGTGAGGAAGTTATGAAGTGTCAGTACCCCCATCTTTTTGGATGATCAGGTACACTTTAAAATTTCGATAGCGAAATTTTTTTAGGGGGGAGAGTTGTAACATCCTCAATTTCAACTCTTATTTTGGTCCCAACTAGCTGGCTCATGTATCCCAAATAATTAATGAAAGTGAATGACTCGTGACCTAAGGGAATGATGACAAGTGATCTCGCAAGCCAAGTAGGGCACCACCTCTCCTCCATAAACTTGACACTTTGAGTTTCATTGGTTTTGACTTCCCAGTTTTTCGATACTACTAAACCTTTCATGCTTTCCAATTTTATAGGGCTCTTTGTGCTTCGAATTTGGAGAAACTTCCTTCATAAAAATTTTTTAAAACATTTACTTAAATTTCATATTTTTCTAAGGTGAAATGGTTAGAGCGAAGGCCCAGTCAATTACCATATAGAACCTGTTCAGTATAGTGAAAACGGTAACCAAGTTGCTTTCTCGAACTTTTTTAAAATCTTTTCTTTTGAATTATGATATGCTTCCTTCACAAAATATTTAAATTACATTCATATCTATAACACATTAAAATTTCAAAGAGTTTTGTGAAGATTTAGATTTCGAAATGAGTCTCTCTCTTTGATCATTGAATCTGCTCGACGGACGAATTTTTGGGTTGTGTTCAATGATTTGTTGCTCTTCCCACAGAACGAATTTGGCTTGGATTCCCTCATGAAAAATGTTTTCTAAGGTCTTCTACAACATATTAAAATTTTATAATTTTCTGAGCTTGTTTGATAAGGTAATAGTATTGATTTTGAAAGTTGCTAAAAATTATTTTCGCCTTAGAATGGAAGAACCACACGCCCAACTTGGAGGGGAAGGGGGCTACACGCTTAACTTGCGGAGGAAGCCTTGTCAACATCTTAGGTGTCCATCTTAAGATTATGTAATAATGCCAAACGATTTGCCTTGGTAAATAAGTTAGTGATTTATGCCTTAAGTGAACCATACCATGGAAGGTTCTAGAATACTTGGCTTAATGAGCAATAAAAACCATGTAAAATGTGCCAAAAATCCAAGACTTATGATGGTCATATCTTAAGCATTAAATGAAGGGATGAATCACTAGCTTAGGTGGCCATTTGAGGATTTGATCATCATTGTATAAGATTTTCCTTGGAGATTAAGTTAGGCTAAGTAATGATGAAATGGTGACTCACAAGCTTAGGTGAACTAATTAGGAGTGGCTTGGAGAATAAGTAGCATGTGCTCTTTGGAGGCTAGTCCTTAAATGAAGGTATGACTCACTAACTTAGGTAGCAAGGAGAAGATTCGGTAGTCATGACGATAGGATCTTCCTTGAAGAATAAGTTAAGGCCATTAATGAAGCTTGGCCTATAAATAGGAGAACCACCCCCGTCCATTCTCTCTGACCTTTAACTCACTTCTTCTCCTCCTCCTTTCTTGCATGCCTTCTTCCTCTCTCGGCCTTGCTTGCCCACCGCCTCATCGGGCGGCCTTCTCTTGATAAAATCACCTATAGTTTATCGAGGTTTATCGAAGGTAAGTAGGATATCTAACTATTGGCTAGGGCGATAGCCTACGTCGTCAATTTTAGTGGTGTGCTCACCCGTGTAAGCCATGTGTATGTTGTAATGTCCTTTTGTGTGGTTTGCTTATATTTGCATGCTTGAGTGTGTTCACGTACCGGGACGAGGTTGAGGTTCGCTCGACTTGGAATTGACATCAAGTTGCGATGGCCTAAACATGCGGCTCAAGCTACGAACTAAGAATCGTGCTCGGCATATCATATAGCATGATTTTAAGAGCCATGGCACACTCACTTGAATGAACATGCCCTCAGGCCTTGCATATGTCGGCTAAGATAAAAGATAAATAAATAAGTAAATAAATAAAAATGGCTTGTGTGGTGCACTTTTGTGATGCACTTAAAGTGGAAAAAGCGTCATTCGCCACATAGCGTTGGCGGCAATGCCTTGTTCATTGAACGTGATGCCCTAGTTGAGGTAGGATGCTTGGGTTTGAGCCCAGATGCCTTGGTGAGCTAGCGTTAGGATGCCTCGATTGAGCCGAGATGCCCTGGTTGAACCAGGATGCCTAACTTGAAGTTGGATGCCTCGGTTGAGTCGAGAAGGCCTGGTTGAGCTAGGATGACGGTAAATAAATTTGCATGAGTGCCAGTATATGCATAAGCATGATATGTTCATGTGTTCATTGACATGCTGAAGGTAAACATTCATTGAAGTATGCAGTAATGGACATCTGCATGTAGTCGAGGTATAGAAATATGTTTGCAATTGATCTGTCATTGACATTGCATTGCGAGGGTTGTACCTACTAGATTTTGATGATGAGATATCCTCCTAATAAAGAATTAGGAATTTTACTTACTAAGTCCATGACTCACCCGGTTATTTTTTAGAATTGTAGGTATGGAAGAGTTACAGTCTCAATAGAGGAGCTAAGATTTACTTCGGCCCTTTTGAGCATAGAGCATGTAATGATTGTAAATATAACGGCCCATGACAAAAGGGCTTGTAAATATAACTAATGTAATTGTGTGTTTGAAAGTGGTTATTTTCCTAGCTGTTTGTTGTTGTCTAGATGTTGTTTATAACGCTTCCGCATGTGCTAAATGAAAATATAAAAACAAACGAGATGGCGATGCACCTGGGACGTCGCGAAAATAACCCTTGTTGCTCGAGACCCTAGAGATAAAGTCAGGGTCGTGACAGCACTAGTCCAATTCCTAGTTCCTAAAATTTGGAATCATTGATAATCGGTTCGGTTCTAGGTGCAGACCGAATCACTCAAACCTAACCGATTGTTTTTTTTTTCCTTAATGATTCTCTGTTTTAGATGGAGATTTGAATTTGAAAGATTTATTGACGTAAGCCAATTCCTCCGTTATAGGTATGCATCTAGAAATTGCTGAGTACAATTAGTTGCTTCCTCTTTAAAGGGACACATGCCGTTTTGGAGAAGAAACAACGAGAAGGAAAAATGATGGTTTCAACATGGTTTAAGATGTAAAATCTATTAAAGAGCAGCCGTTTTATTGGATTGACGATGATCAATACATGTTTATATCATTATAAAAAGGGCTCACAAGTGCAAGAATCACCCTTTGAAAGCCATTTAACTTAAAAGAGCATATATAATTCCTAGCTCAAACATATCTTTTAATGAGAATTAATCTTAAATTAGTATATTTTTTGTTTGATGACCAATCGAAAAATTTTATTTTATGTTTACAATTTTATTATTCTACGCAATTAGACTCTCTCTATTTCTCTCGAGAAATTCAATCCTTGGTGAGTGGTTCTTTTGAAGCCCAGTCCTAATGTCTTCAACTTTTTTTTTTTGTTTCATTTCTTTCTCCACTGTGGTTATATAGGAAATTTTATATTATGTTTATATCTACATTCGTATAGATCGAGGTATACTTTGAGTGGGCAAAGTTGATTATGGTAGATTGATCCGTCATATAATTGCACGTGGATTACAGTTTTCTCTTACAAAGTGAATTCCAATAATTATTATGCTCAAATATGATATATTTAGTGACCAAAGTTGATTGTGGGTGGACTGATCTAGAAATAAATTACGATAACTTTGTATTCCCTTTGTGTTCTAAATGGCATAAAATAATTCTCCCATCACTATTAGGTTTCAATTTCTTGAAACTTGCTATTTCCATAATAAAATTGGCTGTGAACCCAGCCAAAATGTTTAAAGACATATATAGAATAGGGGTGTTAAATGGACCGGTTATAATATATAATTTCTCTATAAAAAAAGACATATATAGAATAGATATTTTATTTATTACTACACATTGTGAAATGACGAAATTATCCAACCAATTAGTGATAAATATATCACACGCTCGCCCTTCTCCGAAGATGCTCAACCATCGACCGACCACCCACGCCATCATCTCCGGCCTCTCTTGCTTCCCGTTCGCAGCCACATGAACTACGTGGCGCGCGTTTTCTCTCGTATTCCCACTCACCCACCACCATTGTCTTCGACTTGGGAGTCGGGATGATGGGTTTCTTGGGGGTACTTCGAACGTGGGAAGGCTGGTCTCTGTCTACGCCCGCCAGATGCCCGCATTTCCACTACACTGGTTGAGGCATGGCGCTCGCTCTTCCTTTGCTTGGCCAACTTCGCCGCCGGGCGATGAAGTTCGGACGAGATTGTGATGCATACGTGGTGGGTTCTCTGATAAGCATGTACCGGAAGCACTAGGCTGCGAGTGTTGCTCGCCGCCCGTTTGATCAGAGTTCAATGCGGGACGTGGTTTGCGATGCATACGGTGGGTTCTCTTATATTAGGAACTTGGTCTACTGGACAAGCCTTATCACCAAGAATCGTAGCAGCGGCCTCATGTAGGAAGCTCGAGGGCTGTTCGATTCAATGCCAGGGAAAAATGATGTTTCCTACAGTGCCACGATCTCTGGTTCTGTTAGGAACGAGCAGTTTGATGAAGCCATTGAGTTGTTTTCTGGGGTTAAATCGGATCTATTTAGGCCAGTGTACTTAGCGCCGTGCTATTGTGCCGTGCTATTGTGGAAGCCTCTAAAGAAGGAAAATGGGTTCATCAGTACATAGATTAGAGTGGCATTGTTTACGAACTTAGGCCAGGCATTGCATTGATTATCTTCTTGTCAATGGTGAGAATGAAACTGTGCTGCAGTTTTTCTACGAGATGATAAATAGGGGCCCTAAACCAAATGTCGTGACGTTTATTGGAGCTCCAATGGCCTGCAATCGGAAGTATCTAATCAATGGAGCATGGCGCCTGTTCAGAATTATGAGCAAAGGTTACGGCATCGCTCCAACTATTGAGCACTGTGGATGCATGGTTGACCTCTTGGCTTGGGCCATACAAATAATAATCCGTAAGAAAAGTTCCCTGCATAAAGTGGCTACCGTTGTGCTTCAAATTTGGTAGGCTTAACTATGTCTTTTCCCCTTTCTCTGCTAGTTAGACGCCAAAAAAATGATCCATAAGAATGACTTGTTATTAAGTGGATACTTATGGGGTAAAGTGTGCACATGAAATGTTTAGAACTTGGGCATGGTTGGGTTTGAATGACCGATGGAATGTACCCTGGTGATACACCTTGTGTCATTGTTGTATCGTTTCCATACATTTTGATTGTCTTCCGTCTTTAATTTTGCACGTTATCATTCTTATTTCGTAATCTTGCTACACTATGGAAATTCTCTGAGTTTCTACATTGGGAATCTTTTTTGTTTTCTTTTCTGTAGTTTGTTGAGTCTACATCTGTTTTTCATGCAGTGGTTGTGCAACGCAGATAAGTCCTCTCACGAGCTACGGTTAAGATTGAAGCATCTTCCTTAGTATTGGATGATATCTGGATGATTGTCTGGAATGATTTCAAAATTTCTACTTTTCTGCTTTTCTATCTTGCAGAAACTTCTAGTCCCTATTTGGCTGGCTTAGAATTGACATTTGTCTTGAGTGTTTTTAGGGTATTTTTTTGGCTCGTCATAAAGATGCTTGGCAAGGGGCAAAACAAGCAGTTTTTCAAGTTTATCCAGGAAGTATAGTCCAGCAGAGTTGAATTTGAGTTCTGCCATGCGTGCTGGATTCACTGGTGGTGTGGTGGTTGACTTCCCAAACAGGTACCTATATTATTACCAGAACTCATGTTAGTGTTCAGCATTGATGGAACAACAGATGTTGTGCATGTCTTTGTATATATTCTGTCGGTTGGAAGTCATTTGTTAGAGTTAAGTTTCCGAGAGCCAAATATGAAATCTTTCATTGGAGAGGAAACGCCCTTCTCTGTAATTAGTGAAAGTTGGTTAAAATCTTATGCTTTTGGTATACTGGAAAGTCATGTGCGGATGGAAATGCTTTAACATTGTACATGATTTGTCAAGTAACTGAGCGCTTTTTGCATATGAGATTATCAAATGTGCACATAATACACTGTTAGCTGTCTTTGCCCATTTTCTTACTAATGGGTCATTGTTGCCTAGGATTACTGGCAAAACCGAGCTAACAAAGTTGGTCTGTGATTCTGTAGATATTCTTATCAATATCATGTCCAGAGTCGCTTGCAATTGTCATGACAAGTTTTCCTTTCTTCTGTTTTCTTTTAAGGAATGTCTCATAACAAGTCCAAGCAAGAGAGGTGCCATTTAACAACAGATTATTCATAGGCTTTAGTTGCAGAATAAGTGCTCTGGACTGTGATAAGAATCTGAATGTTCTGGATAAAGGCTGAGCACTGCCACAGTAATTGGATGAATGCTTTTATGAGAATCTTAGCGTGGAGAAAAATGAACTAAGCACTAAGAGCAGGAAATAATACCTTGTGCTTACTAGTGGGCCGCCGCCATATGTCGCCACTGCCATACCAAAGGGAAAAGGTGAAGATGGGGAGAGTTCCTCCGATGAGAGTAGTGGTGATCAAGACAATCGAACGGTGAGTTTGCATCATTATTGATAGTTGAATGTTATGTTAGACCTGTTCTGAACATGAATTTGCATATCGAAATTCGGTTTCTTTCTTTTTCTTTTCTCTTTGTTCATTTTTTATGCTCATTCTGTATGTGGGTTTGCGTGAGAATCCCTCTCTCTCTCTCCTCCTCCTCCTCCTCCTTTGGTACTCTTATGTGAACATTCTAAGGATCGACTGGGACAATTTTCATTTCGTTTTGCTCTCTTTCCAAATGCAGGTTACTATCTCTGCCATGCTCTGGCCATCGAAGAAACAGAAGCTATATAGGGTCTCTACTGGAACATCATAGGTGATCTTGGTTTTTAAACAGGGTTTATATTCAATGCTGTAGCGGCGGACGCTGCATTGAGTACCCAAAGTAAATGCAGCAAATTGGTTAATCCATTGGAGAAAGAAAAAAGAGAGAGAGAGAGAGAGAGAGAGAATTCATTTCTTATTAGAAAATCTTACAAACTAAAGCTAACTACTACTTCTACTTCTACTTTGCCACGACATTGTGAGCACGAATTATTCCTTTCGAGCCAATTGACGATGCACTTGCTGTGAAATAGGTGCGAACATGGTATCTCGACCACTTTATCTTTCCCATCCAGTTCCTCTAAACAAATAGAACAGCATCTGTCAATGTCCCCAACAGAGTAGCTCTTCTGCTCTAGCTTTTCAATGGTGCTTCTGGCAACACCCCGCGTGAGTTGGTCGGGATCCGACTCATAGTGCCTTCCATTTTGACTTCATCTCTGGTGGCCAATGCCAAATTTATGTTCATGTCGAACCATCCATGGCCATTACCCAATGCTCGATACACCGTATGCAGAATAACTCTTATGATATCAACCCAAAAGCCATGATGAATGCCCAAACTATCGAGGACTCTCTCCATATGCGTTTCACAAAGGGATTGCCATGGTAGGATGCAGAGTGGCATCTCAAGCGACTGACTCAACTCCAACAGTGTAATGTCTTGGAAATTTATCGGCACTCCCAATTGATCGATGAAGACTAGCAAATGGTGCCACTTGACCGAGAAGTTGAAGACAGCAGTCGACAAGCCAGAAAAATCGGAATTTCTTAGCTTCTGCCTCAAACTATATCCACAGTAGACCATCTCCTCCATGTCGTTGCTACCAAGAACGGATTGAACAGGATTTCACGTGTAATGTTGAAACCCAATCATGAGAAAGCCCAGGAAATTTTTGTGGAAAAATAGACGAGAAAAGAAGCTCAAGACCAAAAAATTTCCGAGAATTGAACGAACCAAACAATGGGAACTTCCCTCCTGCGAAAAGAGCAATCTGCTTCGTAACCAAGAATCGATGAAATCCGGGGTTTATGCAGAATAGGAAATTCTAATTTTCTCAGGAGATGACGAACAATGGAACACAATGTAGCCTGGGTCCGTGGTCTTATGTTATAGCCGTTGGTTCGTGGTCTGAACTTTCCCGTTTTTGTGGACATGCAGTGAAATTTGAAAGAGCGTGCTATACACTTGCCGCAATGAAGAAAATTAATCAAATTCTATTTTTTATTTTCTAAACTAATGATTTTCTGTGAAACCATAAAAGGAAACAAAACAAAGATGGCCACGTTCGGAAGCCATTTCGACAGCGCCGCTGCCACCGCTTTGTCCGGCGGTGGTTTCATGGCCCCTGTCAGTCTATTGCGCAGTTTGCCGATCCCTCCTCCGTCTCTCTCGCCGGAGCAAGCATTACCTTACGCTCTTGTCTCTTTAGGCAATTGGGAAGATGACCGTTTGTCAATCTCTCTCTGATGCAATCCCTCGAGGTTGTGCTAACCGACTTGTGTTTCGATAATTGAGACTTGTGTTTTGTTTTATATGGTGACATTTAACAGATTGTTTTGTTTTCCTATTCTATCTTATGACTTCCATTTGAGTGTTGATGTTACTTGATGCTAATCCTCTAGTTCTTGTCTTCATGTTTTTTTTTTGCAGGATCAATGAATCGTGAGACACCAATGAGATGGAAGGAATCCTGTAAGATTTCTTCTGAAGTGTTGTAATTCTTAAATAGATAGTCGAAGACATAATATTCGTTGTATTTTTTTTTTCCAAGTCCCATGGTTCTCTCACTTTGGCAATAGCCATAGGTAACTATCTTATTGTAGTGGTAGTCTATCACATTAATGTAATTCTAATCACATGTATGTGTGAGTTGCATTGTATTTCTGTCATCATGGGTTAATAAAAGCAGAGTGGAATTCTGCTAGGTAGTTTTTTTGGAGGATTGGAACAAAAATTTGCATGATTCAACATTGGGAATTTAGACGAGTCAACTTGTTCCCATAAAATAAAAAGTAGCATCAGTGTGAGGTTGGCAGTTTAGATTCATCGATGCATATGCAAATCACATCAGATAGTTCAAGAAAGAAAATAGACGAGGATTGCATTGAGTACGAACTTGAGCTAGGCACTGCATTATTGACTTGTATGGCATCACCATATTCACACAAAAAGTGTTCGACCAAATGCCTCTAAAAGATGGGATAACTTGGAGTGCGTTGATATTGGGGTACGCTGTTAATGGTGAGAATGAAACAGGGCTGTGGCTTTTCTACGAGATGGAAAATAGGGGTCCTAAACCAAATGTCGTGACGTTTATTGGAGCTCTGATGGGCTGCAATCAGAGGTGTCTAATCAATGAAGCATGGCGCTTGTTTGGATGTATGAGCAAAGTTACGGCATCGGTCCAACTATTGAGCACTGTGGATGCATGGTTTGGGCCAGATAAATCAAAGAGGCCAGTGTGTTGATAAACAGTATGACAATAGAACTAGGTTGTGAATTAGGGCATCTTAGTTTAATGGGTATATGATACAGGGCTATATTGAGTTAGGAGAGAGTTGGCAGGCATTTGATCAAACTAGAACCTCAAGATAGTGGATGCTATATCCTTCAGGCCAATATGTATGCTGAGATGCACAACTGGGATGATGTTTTGCAGCTGAGGAAAACTGTGAAGGAAAAACAAAGCAATTGGAGTTTCTGCTTTGAGTTTCATTCATATTGATGGGATTGTCCATAAATTAGTTGTTGATGATCTTGCTACGCGCACTCCCAGATGCAGTGGAGTTTGTTGATGGAATTCAAATTTGAGTCCATCACTTGGCATTTGCCAAAGTGTGTTCATTCAATTTTCATATTCACACCCTAATGACCAACTTTGTGTTTTCTCCTCAGTAAATGTGCCTTTTGACTCAAACTCCTACTATAATGCATAGCTCAGTGCCAAAACCTTGTGTAAGGAATGCCCAAGGACTTAAAGTCCTGAATCTCGATTTTAGAATGTCATCCCTGCGTCATTTCTTTTCTCTGGAAACCGATCAACCTGGTCAACCCTGGTTCAATTAGATTTCAACTCAAGGTTCAACAGTCTAACTGGACAAGACCTCGCTTAACCAGTTGAACTGCTCATTCCAGCTCCATTTTCTGAAACATTGACCAAAACCGATACAAATTTTCCTTTCTTCCATGCGCTGCATATTATTGAATGGAGATCTCCTGCTCACCAAGTCATGTTATTTTAAAGGATGTATTTACACTGTGATCATGATTACTTGCTTATTATCTTTCTGGAGGTAAAACAAATGAATCTGAAGTTCGTTGAACTAGACATCTCACCAAATCAGGCCTTAGTATCTTCTACAACATATTGGCCCTGTCAGAATGCAAATATTTTTCCAATGTACTCTGTCTTCCAGTGTGCTGCTGGCATAGTGCTATTGCTGCATACTCAGGAATAATGACAAGACTTGTCTCACTATGCATTGCCATGTTTTTTTTTTTTTTTTGGTCATAACTAGAAATTTCATTATAACTTGGGAAGCTTACAACCGGACGCTAGGGCGTCGGCATATACAAGGTCTAGCAACAAGTAAGGCGGATATATGTTCCAATTCTGGGCCGAAAAATTGAAAAGCTGGGCCTTAGCGGCCCAGTCAGCCACAGCATTGCCTTCTCGCTTGCAGAATCGAAGAACTAGGTTTGGGAAAAAGGAAAGGGAATCGGTGGCTTCCGCGAGCAAAACGCGAGCCTCCCATGGCGGCAGTTCTTCTCCCGCAACAGCAGCAATGACAGTACTACAGTCCGATTCAAGCGTGATTGGAGCGTGATGAAGCCCTTGGTTCAGCAGATGGCGAAGTGCGAAAGTGAGGGCATGAAATTCCGCGATCAAGGCTGATGCTGCTGGAAATCGTGCTGTATAAACATCAGTAAGGCGACCATATTGATCTCTGCAGATCGAAGCCATCGATCCGTGTGTGCTCCCTGGCTGAAAAGAGGCGTCGATATTACATTTCAAAGTGCCCGGTGCCGGTGGATGCCAGGTCTGATTTTGTTGCGTCTTTCCTGTAGATCGTGTTGAAGAGGATGAGAGGGAAACCTCGTGAAGTCGCGTCTGTGAGAGCGCATTCTCCGCTGCTAAAGAGGGATCCAGCCGATCGCCCCTGAAGATAACACCGTTCCTCATTCGCCGATTTGCCGAGGACATTGGCGATGAGCTCCAAAGCGTGTGAGTTATTAGGCGAGTTAGCTTTTTCTGTCAACCAAACTTCTATACGAGTGACCGAACTAAGCTGGATTTCTATATTAATCTGTGGATGAAGCCAAACGCCGTTGTCCATGAGCAAAATAGAAATAAATGCTCTAACGTTTCTGGAACTTGCTTGTTACATACCTGACAGAAAGGTTCCGAACTGATATGCCTCTTGAATAAGTTGTCCTTAGAAGCAATCGCATTTTGGCAGACAGACCAGAGAAATATTCGTAGTTTTGGGACTGTACGCATTGTCCAGATTTTTTTCCACAATATCTTAGGATGTCGGTATGATGTTGATGCTGTGCTATTGTGTGGAGTTTTGCTCACAGTAGTCAGAGCATGGTAATTGCTCTTGACCGTATGGTGGCCATCCTTGGTGGCTGTCCAGACTAGTTGATCAGCAACTAAAGTTGGTCTAACTGGAATGGTTAGAACCTCTGCTACTATCTGATCATCTAAGAAGCTAGCGAGTAGAGAGGTATTCCAGCTATTGTGGATGGGATCAATGAGATCAGCCACCAGTTTGGGTTCCTCTCTAGCCGCAGGTCCACCTATGATTCCTCTTGGTAACCAGCAATCCTCCCTAATGCGAATTTGCCTTCCATCACCCACTGACCATCTAACATGAGGAATAATAGCATCCCTACCAACTAGAAGACTCTGCCACCCCCAGGATGGTCGAGAACCTCGATTCGCCGATTGGAAATCCGTAGAGTGGTAGTAAAGACCCTTAAAAATTTGACTCCATAAAGCTTGCGGCTGCTGCAGTAATCGCCATGCTTGCTTACCGAGCATGGCTTTGTTAAATTCTATCAACTCACGAAATCCTAGACCGCCCTCATTCTTACTCTTCCTTAAAATCTCCCATCTCTTCCAATGTATCCCTGCTTTATTTTGATCATTTTTCCACCAGAAACGAGCAATGCTCTTCTCTATAGTTTGACAAAGAGACAATGGAAGTTTGAAAATCGACATAGCATAGTGAGGAAGTGCCTGGATGACAGATTTAATGAGAATTTCCTTGCCCCCTTTTGAAATAAACCTTTCTTTCCATCCTTCCAACTTTGCATGTACTCTCCCCAAGAGCCAAGAGAACATTTCCTTTTTAGATCGGCCCCAATCAGACGGTATTCCCAAGTATTTCCCATAGTTTTGAAGAACCGGAACTCTAAATTCAGACGCCAGATTTTCCTATAAGCCGAAAGGACAATTCTTGCTGAAAATAATTCCTGATTTGTTTCGGTTCAAAGCCTGTCCCGTGGCCATACAATACTGATTTAATAGAGTGGCCAAGTTCTGGCATTCCCTAATATTAGCATCAAGGAAAAAGATGGCATCGTCCGCAAAAAGTAAATGGGACAATGTAGGGCACCATCGATTTAATTTAATTCCTTTTAATTGACCCATATCAACTGCTTGAGAAATCATAGTAGAAAGAACATTTGCCAATAAGATAAAGATGTAGGGAGAAAGAGGGTCACCTTGTCTGAGTCCACGAGTTGGATGGAAAAAAGGAAGTAGTTCACCATTAAAGCGGACACTATAAGATGTGGTAGTGATGCATTGGAGGATCAAGTGCACCCATCTTGGATGGAAACCTAATCTGAGAAGATAGGCCTTCAGGAAATCCCATTCTACTCTATCATAGGCCTTTTTCATGTCAGTCTTGAGGATCGCATGAAATTTACGCGTTCGCTTTCGGGTCTTGAACTGATGAATAACTTCCTGAACGACGAGAATATTGTCTTGAATCTGTCGTCCATTCATAAAAGCCGACTGTTCCATGGAAATCAGATTAGGTAGCCAAGGTTTAAGGCGATTAGCAAGTACTTTGGAAATGATCTTATAAGCAAAGTTGCATAGACTAATCGGCCTATATTGATCTAGTCTTTCTGGGTGAGGCGTCTTAGGGATCAAAGCGATAACTGTCTTATTAAGAGCTATAGGCATCCGACCCGACTTGAAAAAATTCTGTACTAGAAGATGAAGATCTGACTTGATGACCTCCCAATGAGTCTGATAAAACAAACCATTAAAACCATCAGGGCCAGGAGCCTTATTAGTGCCCAACTGAAAGGTAGCTTGTCGAACCTCCTCCAAAGATATTGATTCCAGCAGCTTTACATTCATTTCCGCAGTTACCACCTGCGGACATTGAGCTAAAACAGGTTCGTAATCTCGGTAACCCACCGTTGTGTATAACTCAGCAAAATAGGTGGATGTCATAGCTTTCAAAACCTGTGGTTCACGAATCCATCTCAGATTATCATCCTGCAACATAATAATGCGGTTTTTTTGTCGTCGTTGAAGAGTGGCAGCATGAAAGAACTTCGTGTTCTTATCCCCCCATCGCAGCCATTGAATCCGCGAACGCATAGCCCAATATTGTTCTTCTTGCTGCCAGGTCCGCCGTAGTTCTTCTTTGATCTTGGTAACTTCAAAACTATTAAAGGTACATTGCTGCTGGTTTATGATAAGTTGAAGTTGTTGCTGTAGAGCTGTAACTTTAAAATCAGCCCTAGGAAATTTGGCCCGACTCCATTTGGTTAATGCCATAGAGACCCTTTTCAGTTTTGGGACCAGATCACCACCTTGCACTTGGACTGAATTCCAGGCATCTAAGATAATACGTCGGCATTCATCATGGTCATTCCAATAAGATTCAAAAACAAAATTCATCCCTCTTCTTCTAGATGATGGTGAAGTATTGATAATCAATGGGCTATGGTCGGAACCCACCGCTGGCAAGGCAAAGACCTCTGCATTAGGGAATAATAAACGCCAATCAAGTGTGCACATAGCTCTGTCTAGCCTTTCTTTTACCAGTTCATCACCCTCTCTGTTATTCATCCACGTGAACCGACACCCTTTACTTTCCAATTCCATTAAAGCACAATCATTGAGAACCTGCCGAAAGGAAAACATACGGAGCTGATGAGCCGGCCTTTTCCCCACCTTTTCCCATGGATAAAGTATTTCGTTAAAATCACCAGCACAAATCCAGGGTAGTACATTAACCAAACTAATCTTGTGCAGCTCATTCCACAATAGTTGTCGAAAGTGAAAATCATATGGAGCATGAACACAAGTTAGTCTAATCATACGACCATCCTGCACTTCCCTATAAGTCATATCAATATAATCCTTTGTTGAACATAATACTTCGATGCAAACCTGATCATTCCAAAAGACCGCCAGACCTCCCGCCAGACCAACAGGGTTAATAACATAAGCATTAGTAAAGTGTAAACGTCGCTGAATATCGGTCAGCTTCATTGCACTGTTCTTCGTCTCCATTAAAAATACCAGATTGGGCTTTTCCTTGGCCGTCATGGCCTTAAGCGCGTGAACTGTCAGGGGATTGCCCAGTCCCTGACAGTTCCAGCATATAAGTTTCATTTGTGAGATGGTGGATGTTTAGGGCCAGCCACCGGAGCCCAATGTCGAGCTTCTCCCCCATCAAGAACAGGTGTTTCCAGTAAACTTGCTTCATCGAGGTCATGCAAGACTAAACCCTTTGAGTCAGTTGGTGTGTATCGTCGTTGTTTTTTAGCAATACCCACTTTAGGTGTCAGGCATGCACTCTTCTTTTTCCTATACTGTTGAAACTCCACAAGAGGGGGCTGAACATTCTTCATTTTGATTGATGCAGGAATGAGTGCTGTATGAACACAACTCCTTGGAAGATGCTGCTGATCAGAGTCTGGAGGTTGCAAGTTAATTGGCAAAAGTTGTGTAGCCTCTGTTGCTGCTGGAATGTAAGGCGGAGCTAGCAAAGGAGGCAGATTCGAAGGCTGCGAAGGAGGCGTCTCGGGTATAGTTTCTTCAGGATGAGCTGCTGCGGGGTTAGGTGTATAAAAAGTCTGCCAAAAAGGACTAGGTTCCTTTACTTCAGCCTTTAGCCACTGACCGTAGACCATACTATCCCGTCCTTCAAAGTTAGCTTCATCATAGGGAATCGTCTTGCAATGCATTGCATAATGACCTAACCTTCCGCAAGAGTAACAGAAGTGCGAGAGGCGCTCGTAGCGAAAGTCAAGCCAGAATAACTTCCCTTCGAGGCAGACCAACTTACCTGACCTTAGGGGGTCCTGAAGATGTAACTCTACCCTTGCTCTTGCAGTCCTAGAAGAAATACCCTCTTTAGTGTCAACTCGGACCTCTAGCACCCTTCCTAAGTCTTTCACAGCCTTTGTGATCATCTGCTCAGTTGTCCATTCCAATGGCAGGCCCAAAATTTGTATCCAAAAAGCACACCTCGAGAAATCATAGCAATGAAGGGGGGTATTAGGCTGCCATGGCTTAAGAATGAAGAGATGGCCCGAAAAAAGCCAAGGACCTCCTTCGAATACTTGCCGTTTATCAGAAGCCGAATGGAATTGTACTATATATAGGCCATCTTCACGTTGTAAGAAGTCGACTTGTTCAGTCTTCCAAGCCTTTTTCAAAGTGGTCTGAAAGGCAGGGAAATTTATGGATGGATTGGACAGAATCCTTCCTATCAAAGTTAATTTGCATTGTGCCAATTTTGCAGGTGGGGGTTCCTCCTCCCAGACTTCAATGTTCTTTTCAGTAGAAAGCCTACCCAATCTGGAGCACAGAGCAGCCAGGCGAAGGGAGTCTTCCGAATCCATCGCATAGAGAGGGAATAAGAGCTAAACCTATGGGTGAGCTATCTCGAAACTTACTAACCAGCGAGAATTGGTCCCCGATAGAAGACATCCAGAGAGACAAAAGATGCAATACAGCACATGCAGGGGTAAATGCAGAGAGTCCATTCAGAAACTGTAAAATAAACAGAGGGGGTGAAGCAGTCGGAGAACAAACCCCGCTGAAGAGAATTCCGAAGATAAGCCAGTCACACTTCAGTCAGGGGTTGGGCCCAGCAGAAAATCCAGAGATGGCGAAGTGAATCAAAGATGAGCAGAAGCAAAGGAGTTGCGACAGGAAAGCTTGGCCCACCATTGGTAGCAAGGTTGAGGTCGATAGCGCAAGAGAAAACAGGATCAGGAATTAGAAGGACAGAAGGATGGTAGTGGGGGAAATAGGGTTTAGGGTTTGGGTAGTCATGGCTATCCAAGGATAGAAAATTCTCTTCATAACGAGAGGGTAGGAGCTCTGCAAATCAGAGAAAAAGCGATAAACATTGGGGTTAGCCAATAGGTACTCTTCAACAACTTTGTAGAGTCCCATAGCTTTTTCTTTCCCTTGCTTGATTGCATTGCCATGTTTAAGTTGAGGAATAACAACTAATTTTGCATAATGTGAAAATGGTAACATGAGGAACATGTTCCTTGTGTGTTTAGATGGATAGTCAGATCTGGTACTTACAATTGGTATCTCAGGTATGATTGAGAAAGTTTCGTCCTTCATCATCACTAAAAACGGTGATGGTTGTTTATGCGCATAAGTGTGGCATGGAAAGTCTAAGCATGTCCACATTGAATCTTTAGTATGCTGTCGAACATGTTTCTCAGTAAGTAATAAAGGACTTCATTAGTGGAGCAATTCTAATGTCAGAACGTGAACGAAAGGAAAAACTAACCAAAAACAAGAAAAGGTAAAGAAGCACCAGACTGGATGGAATCAGAGCACTATGCTCGTGAGCGATGAAAAATACAAGAACATTTAGAGTTCTCTTGATGCGAATTACCATATGTCAATCTTTAAAGATTTTGAAATGCTATTTAAGTAGAGTGAACTGTGTTTTCTCAGCTCAATTCCAAAGGACTTTAAATGCTTGAAATTCATTGGCAGCATGATACTTGAAAGCCTTCGAGTTTGCATGCCTCAAATTCAGCCTGTAAATTGGCCCCGTGAGTTTCATTGATTAAATTTGAAAAATGGTCGAAAAAGATGAATGTATAGATTTATTTTGGTTATGGGAGAATATAAATTGGGCTTTTATCGAGCCTAATGTACTAGAATATTTTCTACATTTAATCAAAAAATAATGTCCGAACCCGTTTCATGATTTATGGATGGTTGAGGCCAGATTTTTATTGCCACCTTCACATCCCCACCCATTATCCAACTTCCAAGCTCCCACACTAACTTGACGAGTCAATTCATGGACTACCCATTCTTCAAAAGAAACATTTAAGGAGAAAAAATACTTAAAAATGATTCTGGGTCAGGTATAGGTGGGATTGGTATTTTTTTTATTTTTTTTTTGGTTGGTAGGTGGGATTGGTATAAGTCACTAAATTTACATTGCTTATAAATGGGTGAAAATAGATCGTATGGGTCAATTTAAGTCAAATAATTTTTTACCCTATAGATTTGACTCGACTCGTGTATTTGATGGGCCTAACTGCCATATGCTCAAATTAGCCTTATCTCGATTTGAAATGGTTTTATAAATAATAAAATATACTGAAAAAGAGAAATAAAAATAAAAATTAAAGATCCAACGTAGATCATTATTTTGTAAACCCGAACAAAGCCATAAACAATATAAAATCAATGCTCAAATATCAAAAGTCCAAAAAAAGAAAAATGTATGTTGTCAAAAGTTGAAATAATGTGACCTAAAGCATGATTTTGCCATATTAATTAAGTCATATAATTGATAGATTTACTATTCTTTTTTGGTTAATTTCGATAATTTTTACATGTATGTTTTCTAAATTTGTTATCCATTGAGCATTGAAAATACCAAGTAAAAACTTGCATCAATTTAGAAATACAAAAATAGCTTGAAAATTCATAGTTATTTAGCCAAAATAGATGTATAACAAGAAATAGAAAAAGGAGTTTGAATATTATTAGGCTACATTTGGTAATCAGCATAAAATTCGAGATAGAATAAAATTTATCACATTTACGCAATCGGTACCTGCTCAAAACAAGATAAAGTCCAATATAAGATAAATATAGACTAGACAAAATTATCTTATGAGAGAGGAGGGATAAAAGTGAATAGGATTTTTATTATCCATAATAGGAAAGCTTTTTTCTCAAATAACAAACTTATTAAATTAACAAAATTGAAATTGTGTTTCAATATAAATAATATTTGAATTCTAATATGAGAAATTCAAAATAAAAAAATTTATTTTTTTAATTTAACCTTATTTTTATTTATGTATTCAACTTTAATTCTATCTTATAATATAAATTAGATATATAAATATAAATATATATTTATATTTATATGACATATTTCAGGAATTTTTTTATTTTAGGTATATAAATACAATTTTTACTATTTAATGAAATTTTATTAGAGAATGATGGAAGGAAAAAAGACAAATAAAAAAGAAAATAATTAAAAAATAGAGGGGAAAAAAGCATATATGAATAATTTAGGCAACGGTATCACGAGAGTCTTTTACCATTAGCGTTTGTGAACTTTTAGGTTCATTTATATTGGTATATTATTTATACAAAAAAATAAATATACATAATATGATGTAAATATATCTAACTTAGTTATTACGATAGGATATAGTGAAATTCTCGGATTTCATATCATATTCTATACAGTTCTATCCTGATTAGAAATTCGAACAATCAAATGTAACCCTAATGTGTTCCCGAGTAATTATTTTTATTATAAAGTATGCATATTGTCTTATTCTTTGTCATGTATAAATGACAATTTTCAATTTTAATGGCTTAGTTAAAACCTGGCAAAAAATAAGCTAATAAATTATGACTTACGAGCTTCTCTCTTTTCTAATTATTTTTAAATCAATTCCAATCTTTGTGCAAAACTATGTCATGCCCCCTACCACGTGGCAAACGCAGAGGAAATTTTCCGCTAAATGGATTTTCTTTAAATGACATAAGTACATTTGGAATAATTGGATTTCAAAAGAAGAAAATAAAAATAGATGAAATGTAAAAGTATAGATTTATTTTCTTAAGGTTTTGTAGAACTAAATAAACTATACCATTTATTTCACTCTTCATTTAGTTTATGTGCTTGAATTAAATATCATATATCATTAAATAAAAAAAAATTGCATTATTCGATGCTATATCCCATTCCTTGTAGATATTTTTTGCTAAATTAGATAAATCATATCATTTCTTTCATTCTTAGTCAAATAGATTCGATTGGGTTAAATAAACTACATTGCATTTAATATAATTTCATTTATCCTTCTGAAAATATAAACCTAACAAGAGATGGGGCTTGTGGATTACAAATCAATAACAAGTACTATTAACTCAGGCTTTAATGAAAAAAAACAAAAACAAAAACAAAAGCAAACTATTTTTAGGGTGGGTTATGGCTCGGGTTCACTTTTTGGTGGTCTAGTGCTCATGTCCCTAAATTATAAAAATTAAAAAGAGAGGAGGCAAAACGGAAATTCCATACAAACTGGGCAAAAATATGTAAAGTTGAACATGTTGATATAATTATTACCCTCATGTGGCATATACCTAAAAGCGGGCTGAACCCAATTACATGAAATAAGCTAATGAAGGCCTCAATATGTTGCAGAAATGGGCCTATATTTTGTAGGAACTACAAAACGCCCATTTAAGTTCATGTCTTTTTCAAGGAAGGCCCATTCATAATTTGTTAATTTTACTATGGAGGGCCATTTCTTCTTCTTGCTGTTGATACAACCCACCCTGATCCGAAGAAATAGTTGCTTTGCTAGAGCTAAGATAAAGAGCAGGAAATAGAGAATTTTTTTTTCTCGGTGCCCTTTTATTCCAAGAAAATGCTTGAGGTAAATAAAAAATAAATTACCAAAATTTGTGTACATCATTGGACTTTTAAACAAGTCGATCATTAGCTCGGTGCATAGACCCTATTTGTTTTGACGCCAAGATAGATTTTTCCGCATCGTTTAGTACAACCATCTTAGTAAGTTTTTTCCTTATGTATTTATAGCAATTCTCAATGTTTTCTTCTCCAAGCAATACTACATGTACTAAGAAATCTTACTGAAATTATTTTTTGCTGAGTGATATGACGAGTTTTTATTGGATATTTAAAGAATATAATAATTCGATGCATGTATTCCAATCGGTTTAATACTCAATTAAAACTTGTCATATTTTTTCTTTTAATGTACACCCAAATGAAAAGGAGAATTCCAATTTCCTTTCTCTTAATATCTACCTGGTTGCATTGCCAAGAGAGAGAAACATAACGCAATAGAGGACAAGGACATGAGCAAAGAGATGTCCTGAAGTAACATCATCGTTACGTATAAATCAACGTTTCTCTCGTCAAAATATGCGCAAATGATATATCAGGTCACCGGCACAATATTGTTCGCTTTGTTCATGGCCTAGCTACACCTGCACGGTTGTAAAACGTGCATGCTAGTGTCACGGTCCGTGAATCCTCCCGTACTCGTGATACTTGTGAGTGATGCTTGGGGTTATCGAGTGAAGAGTGAGGGGGCAGAAAGGACGAACACAACTAGTCCATTGGAGTGACGTCAGGATGATTGGTGCTAGGAGTTCTAACATAAAAGGATTATATCACTTAGAAGCTCTGAAGGCGAGGTTAGCCTCCAGTGCACAAACTGGTCGGGAGCTAATACCGCTTTCCTGACGAGGCCATGGCAAGCCGAAACCAATCGTTGAACCTAAAGAGATCTGCTATCTCACTCGATGGACTAGACGCCCAAGCGAAGCTAGGCGTGATACAATCTCGTACAGAGAAGCTATTCACCATATTGTTCACTGGAACAGCTACAGAAGGAAGGTTGGCCTGGCGAATTCCGCTCACCAGGCGCCACACAGGTCGTTCCGCGGCCAAGGAAACTGTTAGCTCGTGACACTAGTTTCAGATTATAAGAGACATATCTACCGGCGCAATAACCCAAATCCTGGTAGGGGATGTGAGATCATCAACATATCCGAAACTCAACAGTATCTAACTATGGATCTCACGTATATGGACTCTAGGGGTCGTGTGTGAAAAGTGGATGCACATACTGCAATGATTAGCGCTCAATGGACTCTCGGGCTTGAATTGAACCCAAATACTATAGTTGGCACCCCTAAAAAAATGGAATGGCACTTAGGGCCCGTTTGGTTCGGTTTAGGGGAAATGACTTTGAAAAAATGCAAATATCTTTGAGATAAAAGGGTTTTCCGAAATGCTACACCATTTGGTAAATTTTAATCTCAAATAGTATTGAAAAGTAGTTTTTGCATAAATACCGCTCGGCAAAACCCACATTTATAAAAGGCTTTTGCTATTTTTTATTTTATTTTTTAGTTTGAAAATCAAATCCGGCCACCGGCCAATAGCCGGACGGCCAGATCTACCACCTAAGGTCACGACGCTGCCTGGGGGTGCGACCTTAGGCAACGCTGTCGTCTCACGTTGCAGAGGCTAGATCTGGCCTCTGGATGGCCATATCTGACTGCTTGAGTCGCGACCTCAGGCGACGCCGCTTGGGTTGCACGAACCCAGGTGACACCGCCTAAGGTCATAGAGGCCAGATCTGGCGACCTAAGGTCATGACCTCAAGCGGCGATGCCTACTTTGCACGTGCCAAGTGACGCCGCCTAGGTCGCAAGTCGCGCCACCCCAAGCGATGGTCACCAAGGACGTGCAACCCCTAGGCGGCAATGGCGGCTGCTAAGAAGCCCGACTCTTAGGCAGCAAATCAAGGAAGACGAAGATGAATTGGGAAGCAGATGAAGAGTGAATTTGCATTTCCAAATTGCCAAAAGCTCAAAGCAAGTCCGAATCTGCATTGGACTTTCAGCATTCTCAATACTGATATTTGGTCAATTAGCTTCCAAAAATATTTGCCAAACACAAAATATTTTTCCAAGCCCCTCGGAGCCTTAGAACCCTTTCTGGATATAATCATCCACCACATGTCAAGTTATGAAAACTCAAATGCAATGCAAGGCATGGGGTGCAACGTATATCTAAGAAATTTTATTAGTAGAAAGGATTAAAGTTAGCTATTACGCTATGCCAGTCATTAGGATATGGTAAACCAGTAGAAATTTTTTATGTCTATCACCTAAATTTCCGGGGTTTCTCATATAGCTTAGGTTTTGACGGGTGTGGATTATTTAGTAACAATTAAAAACTACAGATACACAACGCCATTATTGCCATTTTTAAGAGAAGTAATGTCCGCAGAACTGGTCTCCGTCAAGATCTGTACGTACCCCCTTTTTATTCATAGAAAAATGTACAAAACGACATATTCTCGAAACCCTAGTCCTTCATTTCAAAGCAAAAGCGCAAGAAAACAAAAGTGGAAAAAGCAAACAAAACTTGCAGCATTCAACCGCACGCTCCGCCGAGCATCTCAGTCAACGAGAACGTGTGGCCTCATTACCGATATGATTATTCTACGCCCCCTTGCAACTATGCACGGATCATTATAATAGATGCGGCTCCACGTCAATCAAGAATTGCGTCCCCTTGAATCACGAACCCTTGTTCACATTCCGGACGACAAACCCTAGCCCTAACCATCATTAAACTAAAGTGCATGAGCAGTGTCAGCGTGTTTTTTGTTCTCTGAGGCCGCGACTGAGATTCATGGAATTTGAGGGGGGGCCTTAGTCAAAGCAAGAAAGACTTGCAAAAGAAGGGAAACAGCAAAATAAAGTTGGGGGAGAATGATATAAAAGTGGTGGGGGTGGCCGACATCTCTTGCATGAAGGCTAAATAAAAGGATGACAAGGATTGAGACCGATCAAACCCTAATTCTTTTCTTTCTTTTCTTTTTACTGAATTTTTTCTTTTCTGGAGAAACAGGAAAAGATGGTGAAATAAAGGAAAAAGAGAAGACCCCACAAGTTTTGAACGAAGGGAATATATAAAGGAAAAGAGGAAAAGGGGCGATCTTTTTGCAGCATTCCGTTTGACTAACAAGCCTTGTTGCTTTGCACGTAAAAACGTAGCCTTTTCAGGAAATGGCATGTGCTAGATTGTAGATTTAGATACCTTGTCCTCAAGCAATTCTGCAGAAAAAGATACCAACTTTTGTTTTCTTGTTTGTTTTGAGAATACTCAGCAAGCTGTGTCTTGTGAAGATTTTTTTGTGTCCATGGAAGGTTTCGCATTCTGCTGGTGGACGAATTTTGAGCCCGCGTGCAAAGACATTTAAGATCTGCCATATTAGCTAGGGCGATCAGTGATCTGAAGATTAGATTAGATACATTAAGGAGATGATTGATCCATTAGCTTTGGAGTTCTGGCTTTGAGTCATCTGATGCAGCTATATAGAGTCAATTAGTTTGGTAACATGCGAAAGGTAGACTCCACGGTGGCCGCATGGTCTCTAGGGATAGCGATGTGTAAAGGCGAGACTGGACTGGGCGTTGCGTTCCTCATCCTCACCTCGCGCTAATTGAGGAGTCAGCCAGAATGACTAAATCCATCCAGCCCTTGCCCCACCACATATTTAAGGCAACAGGACAATGCAGATATTTGCTTAGAGGGGTTTGTTTAGTAGTGAAACATCTGGTACAGTTGAGATGTTATTACTCAATGGTTCGTGCGCTGATTCATGCATGGAAAATTTCTAATTTGGTGTTCGAGCATGCTTTCTGATAATTCTACTTGCACTAATCAATCATGTTAAAATCTTTTTCACAGTGATGCGGTGATTTCGATGCTTAAAACAAGCTAATCACTCGATGCATGATTCTCACTTATTTCAACACTCAATTGATAATGTCTAAATCACTTATAATATGCAATTTCAGAAAGATTTCCTGGTACCTTTAGCATTTCCGTCCTGAAATGCTACCACGTCAACTAACTTTGTTTCATTCATTTCCTGTTAAAAGGCATAAATTGTGAAGCTTTCTATTTTTAAATCTTTTCCTCCTCTTCTCGTTCACAAAAAATTCTAAAATTTTCAAAACATTAGGTAGAGGAGCCTAGCTACCTTATTCTGATTCCTCCAGTGAGCAACCTTTTCGTTGTGTTGCTTAATTGTTTTTAAGGCTATGAAGTGTTATAGAGGAAGATTGTTAGTTGGTTTCATGTGCATGACCCCTAATAGTTCTACTGCCCATGTTGGGAATTGGAATAGTGAATTAAGCTACGTGTGGTATCATTCTTTGCACGTAAGGAAAACGAAGAGGTAACAGAGCATCTCCATTCCAAGTTTTTTACATCAAATTATGTTGTCTTCGGAAGTATAAGTCCCGATGCAACGAAAATAAAGTGTCCGGATAAAGGTTATTCATCAAGAATAGGATAATCCCGCGGAGGATTCTCCTAATTGGTCCAAAAAAACCTTCATCGGCATTCATACCACAGCCGACGCCGCCACCGCCCCCCTTACCGACACCACCACCACCCTCCACTGACGCCATGAATGCCCTCCAAGTCAGTGTCACGTCTCTATCTTCCCTTCAGAGTCGTTTATCTCTACGTCTCTGCCTTCTACATGTCCCTGATGCCTCACCGACGACCTCCAAGATCTGGCCGACATCGAGCTCACCCAGATCAAGGGTCGACCTCGCTGCCGAGCCACGGGGCTCTCTAGATCTCGTCGAGCTTTACACCACCACAGAGCTTGACCACAGACGTGGTCAAGCTCGCAAGATCAGGTGTTGAGCCATCGTCGTCGCTGGGGAAAGCGGTGAGAATAGAGGGGCGCCTAGAGAGAGGGGGGGTTGTGACAAAACTGAGGGTTGGAGAAAAAATAATATTGAATAAAAAACGTTGCTATAGTCAAATATATTTTTCCTGCAAGAAAGCATATAATTGAATTATTTTGTTGATAATGAACTTAATGTGATTATCAAAATGTATTAGTATCTCAATTCTACTTGTAGAGAAACTTTTTAATACTGTCAATGTACCAAATAAAAGTCCTAATACAAAAAGGAAAAGGAGGGGAAAAGTGAAGAATGCACCCCAGTCATTGAATATTAGATGGATTGATGTGTCTTTATTAGGAGAAGTAAATTTAAAATATGAATTTACCCTGAATATTCTTAATCACTTATTGGAATTTATGCTGGCGTGGCAAAGGGCAATATGTTGAACCTCTTCTCAAGTCCAGCATAATTTCAGGCACAAAACTCGATCAACATCGTCAGAGGGGTCAACTCCACCATTGTTGGGATTCGACCTCTCCTACGAAGAACATGTATATTTTAGTTTTTTATTTCTTTTATCTATTATATTGGATGCTCGAAGTTTATAGGGAAGAATTATTTGGGTGGCTTCAAAATAAACATATGAAAGCATGTTAATTAACGAAAGAATAAGTGAAGAACTTATTGATTGAATAAATTCTATTTTACCACACTATAAAATAAAAGTGCATGTAATTTTGTCTATTATAAAACTTTACACCACATTCTTGAGTTTGAGAAATAGTTAGCAATGTTTGGTTTTGCTTCTTGCCATACCTTTCCACATGATGCTTCTCCTTTTTCTTTTCGCATTTTTTCTCTCATCATAACAAAAAGTGGAATTTTTTCACTTTTAATCTCCCATATGTGTGTCTAGTCTAGGCAAGATTTGGCCACACAATGCATGATCTTTCTAATACACGAGGGTGAGGAGGGACAATCAGATAGTCCCCCTCTACATTATTACAAAAGCTGCACAAAAGCGATGGAATGTTTCATTCGAGTTATTACTATCATTTATTTTAAACTAAATCAATTGATCATACCAACTTAACAAGTTTTAAAACTTGGTTATACATTTTGAAAATTTTAGAATTCACTTATACTTTAATGACAAGTTTTAGCATTTTATTATATTTTGTGAAGGTTTTATGGCTCAATAATATTTTCATGATAAGTTTAGATTTTTTAGTGTGTTTTTAGTATTAACAAATAGTGGTCAAAGGTGTGGTCAAAACATGAAGCATGCATGGTGGAGTAGGATCCAATCTGCGCCGAAAGGTACAAAGACAGACAGCCATGGGCCATCATCTTAGGAAGGAAAGGGACAGGAAAAGACAGAGATTCTAATCTATTTATCAAGAAAAAAAAAAAAACTAAAACACAAGTAAATTATCTTTAGAGTTTGAAAGGGACACCTCCAAAAGAGACACATTGAGGTGGCCTTTGTATCTCTTGTCCTATTGCATGATATTATCATCCTTGTGGCTGATGCTCTTGGAGGGAAAAGGGGAGCCCGCTCATCTCACTTTTGGTCATTGGATTTGTCATCATTTAGGCTGGTCAAACATAGGCATTGTCTCCTTTGTGCTCCTTAGAAGAAGGGTGATATTTTATAAAAATCAATGCTATATAAATACAAAAGTTAGTGAGAAATATTTAGGCATTTCCTTAAAAACTTTATCACATCATTTTGTGAATAAATATTATGCATTGATCATCATATCTTAGCATCACCTTTATTTAAATATGAATTTCTTCTCTAACCACCATAGCTCGAACAAAGGAAAAGTTACACAATCATTTTTTAACATTTTTTGCGGATGTCAATTAAATTCTAAACTTTTCAGTTTTGTCAATTCAGTTTAAAACATTTGTGCAAAACTCCCTTATAATCTATTCAATTAATTTTATCTGCAAATCATTGACGTGGCAACGTGCCACATACGACTACCAACGGTGATTGAACTGCCGTATTAGCAATTTTCAATCAAAATTAGCCGAAATAGTCATATTCAAATTTCGCATAGGAAAATTAGAAAATTTAAAATTGAATCGACATCCGTACAATAGACTTAAGATTGATTAGACAACTTCCCGCTCAAATCATCATGAGCTTTTTATTGATGATATGGATCTTATATAGTAGGTAGATACCATGTTCAAGGAATGTGTTACCATAAAGTTGGGTACTGTTGCTCTCTACAATAACGCGCACATATAATCATACAAAAACTATGTTAAAAACAGCAAATATACTGTGAATTAGATAGATGATTACACGTAATTTCTGTATGCTTCATGTGTCAAATTATTGAGACTAATCATTAAGTGATAACTGCTTAAAAAAAATCATTAAGTGATAACTTTCTCTCTGTTCTTCCTAGCATAGATTTTCCCTGTTCTCTCTCTCCTACATGACAATTGCTTTTCTTTAGGAGGAGGGGACTCCCGTTGGAAAAGAAGTCTGCAAACTATGAAGGTGGCGATTATATTGCAGTTTTATTTTATTGGTAAGGTGTAGATGGATCTTTAGGGTCATCCATGTCATAGAGTCCTCTCAAAATAAATTGTTTTCTTGAATAAATATTTGATTTTCGGGGATTTATCTATTAATTTGCAAATCTTTATTTGTTTGAAAAATATGTCTTATCATCTTGTTTAGATCATATTTACATTTTTAAATATAAGCTATCATGTCATGTAATTTATATCGATTTGTTTTTAGCTAAATTTATTTATAAAATAAGGCAAAATGTTTGTTCTTTCATTGGTTTCGACTTATTTTGTTCTCATCGACTATGTAATTGTATGAATTATATCAACACTTCAAAGTGATTGGAATTCCACAGTCTTGATCATAAGAGCCATTAAATATCATTGACTTAGTCATAAATATTTATGATGTAAATATGGGTAATATAACTCTAGCAGTTTACTATCTTTTGTTATAGAGACGTTTTGTAATAATAAATAGCATTAATATTACCAAAAACTTCAAACCAATATACATGTGACAAATTTATCTCGTACTAATTGTTTAACTACTAAAAATCCCAAATTTGTACACTTATGATAAATTTACTTCAAATTATTTTTTTACCAAGAAAAACTCCAAATTGATCCTTTGTTAGTTTACGTTAAATTTGACTAATACCACAAAAAATCAAAAACCAGTACACTTGTGACAAACGCGGTATAAAACCCCAATCGATATACTCGTCAAGTGCTATGTGTCATTTAACTTAATAATTTAACAAAAAAATTTAACAAAAACTAACATAAGATAAATTTATCAATGGTGCATCAATTTGAGATTTTTGTAGTCAAAAAAAAATTTTGGATAAATTTATCACATATATACCAATTTAGAGTTTTTTTTATAGTATTAACCCTAATAAGTAACCCATTTCTATTGATATGTTATTTGTGTTTTTCTTCTACTTTTTTAGGCAAAAGCTACCCAAAATCCTAAATTATGCCCCTTGTAAAACATTTACCTATGTGATATATTTACCCACCATCAAAGTTTTATCAATGAGAATTGTTAAAACTTTACCTACATGGATGCTTGAAAGTAAAGAGAGTTGACATGGGGCCCACGTGGAAAAACAATGTTCTTTTGGCTAAAAAATCATTTAACAGAACATTGACGAAAAGAATTGTGTCAAAGAGACGCAAGTTTGTGGTTTTTTAAGTCATAAGAAAGAAACCGACCAAAAAAAAAAGTCATAAGAGAGAAAGTTTAAGATAAATGTGTCACAATAAATATAATTTAGAATTTTCAATGTCACAAAAAAAAAAAGTTGAGGTTGAATATGTCACTATGAGCATGGTTTGGGGTTTTTTGTGATTTTTTCTCAAATTTTAATTTGGGTTAATATCATGAAAAATCTAAACCGATAAATTCGCGATAGATTTACTATAAACTAATTTTTTTACCACAAAAAAAAACCCTAAATCGATATGCATATAATAAATTTATCCCAAATTATACATTTATGATAAATTTATCATCGACTAATTTACGTTAAATTGGATTAATAACACGAAAAATCACAAATTGATACACTTGTGACGTGAAATTCCAAACCAGTATATCCATTAATTGTAACGTGTCATCCAACTCAGTAATTTTGCGGTAAAGTTCAATAAAATCTAACATAAGGTTAGTTTATTACAAGTGAATTGGTTTGAGATTTTTGTGATGAATAAATTAATTTAAGATAAATTTATCATAGGCATATCAGTTTGGAATTATTTATGGTATTAACCCTTTTAATTTTCATTTGCTAATAGAACATGTAATATAATTTTTTTTATGATCATCAATAGTTTCTTTTAATCATCTAATATTATTTATTAGTCAAACATGGAATATCATGTCATAATATTTCTCGTGAACTCTTTGTAAGGGCCTGTTTGGTAACCATCCAAACAGTGCCCGATTCTGATTTTTTGTTCCTAGAATCAGTTTGGGACGAGAATCGCGTTTGGTAAAATTTTTGTTCCGAGAGACCAAATTTGTTCCCGAATCGATTGGGAAGAGAATCAAGAATCAAAAAAAAGTTGATTCTTGTTAGGGGAACAAAATTGAGAATCAAAACTCTTCTTCTTCTCTTTTCTTCTTCTTCATTGACCGCCATCCCGCAACCGCCGCCGCTCGCCGTCCGCCGTTTGTTTTGTCGCTTCATAATCGGTTCGACAAGCTCGGGAGGCTCTCGTCTAGCCTGGAAAAAAAAGAAAATAATAATAATAATAATAAATAATAATAAAAAGAAGAATAGGAGAAAAAAGAAAAAGAAGAAGAAGAAGAATAGGAGAAAAAATAAAAAATAAAATTAAAAAATAAAAAAAAAGTAAAAAAAATAAAAAAAAAAAAAGGAAAAAATAAAAGAAAAGGAAAAGGAAAAAATAATAATAATAATAATAATAATAATAATAATAATAATAATAAATAAATAAATAAATAAATAAATAAAACAAAAGAAAAAAAGAAGAATAGGAGAAAAAAAGAAAAAAAAGAAGAAGAAGAATAGGAGAAGAAGAAAAATAATAATAACAAGAATAAAAAGAAAAAAGAAGAATAGGAGAAAAAGAAAAAAGAAAATTAAATAATTAAAAAATAATTAAAAAATTAAAAAAATAAAAGGAAAAAAATAAATGAAAAGGAAAAGGAAAAAATAATATAAAAAAAGAAAAAAAGAAAAAAAGAAAAAAAGAAAAGAAAAAAAGGAAAAATTTATAAAATTATTTAAAAATTAAAATAAATTAATTTGGAAGAGAATCAATGAACAGGTTACCAAACGCAATTCTATTCTAGAATCGAAATTTTGTACGATTTACCAAACGCATTCTTTTACTTAGAATCGGTTCCTAATGTAATCAAAAATAATCATTTCTCGAATCTCTTCCTGAAATGTAATCGTTACCAAACGCGCCCTAAGCATCTTATCTAGCACATATAAATTAATATTTTATATCATTGGTTTGTTACGATGAGCTATCACGTTAGATAATCCTTTTTAGTGATTTTAGATATAACTTATTTGTGAAATACAACAAAATATTTTGCTATAATGAATATCCATACGACTTTTAAATCATAAAACTCTTCATGTATGGTACACTTAGTTATACCTTATATTTTAATATACATACATACATACATACATATATATATATATATATAGTCATGGAATGGACCCTCTAAATATATAATTTTTTAATCATATATTAACGTTTTGTAACAAATGCTATTCCTGCTTTGTTAAACTATTTTATACATTTGTTAATACTTAATTGAAATCATTAATATCGATATGCTGCAGTGACATGGATAACTGTTTTGCTAAAATGCCAAATATATTTTGTGTTCACATAATGAAAAATAACTTCAAGATTAGAAATTCGCTATAGTCAGATTAGATATTTGTTAAATTGCAAAATCGAATTGAAATATTCATAGCATAAGAATTAGAGATTTGCTAAACTTACCATCAAAAGCAAATCGGTGGTGTGCCGGGGGCATCAGTATTATGTGCAAATATCCCGCATGTTAATGATGTTCCATGACACATATATACACGCTAATAGACTGTGCTATTTATATTAAGAGAATTAAAACTTCATCTGTTTCGAAAAAAAAAACGAATGACTTGACAAAATATTTTCTAAAAATTATTGATTATAACCACTTATAAATATAAATAAATAAATAATATTCTCATCATTTATAAAAATATTTAAATAAATAAATAATATTTTCATCGTCTATGAAAATATTTCAAAATATTTTCATCGTCTATTCAAAATATTTGTAGAGCAGCAGCAGCATGAGTGCACTAAAGTTTTCTTTGAATTGGGTCCCGTTGCTGGATAAGTTCCTCATGGCAAATATTGATCTCGTCATGAAGTCTTCCCGAATAAGACATTAAGTCCTCATCTTAAAGTAGCGCACACAACATTTACAAGACGTTAATGATTGGACAACATGCTGAGCACAAACATGAAGATAACAACAACAAAAATAGACCAAAGGAGCTTCTCTTTCATTATACCCATGTTAATCATCCAGTTACGATGAGGAGGCTGAAAAAAAAAACAAAATAAAACAACATTGCCCTAAAGAAACGAACAGACTTCCAAGTTAGTACCGTGTCAGCATCTGCCTCTAATCTGAAATTGAAGGGTCAGTCCCCAACCTTCTTCAAAGTCCCCCCCATGTATTTATATATTCATGTAACAAGAAAGAAAAGAAGAAAAAAAGAGAGAAGTTTGACCCGCCAACTTTCCCTTTTCTTGTGCCTTTCCCTTTCAAAGCCTTGCACAGATTCTCATTCAAATCCCTCCTTCTCTTTAATTTCCCCCTGATGTCATTCCATCCCAAAAATCGGTGTCTGAAACACGGCTAGGTTTTGCTTTGCAGTTTGGAATGAGTGAAGGCCTGTTGAGGCTATCCAGCTGTTGTAGCCATTGCCATTCTCATGATTGCCACTGCTATACAAGGCAATCGGAGTGGCATAAGGGATCGAGTTTGAGCCTGTATTGCCATTCTCATGATTACTCTCTTGCTCTTGATGATGCTGCTGATGCTGCTGATGTTGCTGATGAATGTTACCACCATACCCACCACCATTGAAGTAGCCATTGTGGTTGCTGCTTTGGCTCCCTGAGAAATCAGCGCCAAAGGCGTTCTGGTTGTTCTCGAACGACTGGTAGAAAGCTGGTGACGGAGACGGGCCTCCACCAGCAGAGATCAGTTTCGCACTGTTTAGAGGGTTGTTAGGGTTCTGGTGATACCCGAGGATGTTCCAGCAGTCCGAGGGATCGGCCTTGACAGGGATTGCAAAGCTCAGGGTCGACATTGGAGGAGGCTGTGAGGAGGCAAAGGTCAGGGAGGATGCCGACGAGAGGTCCCGGTCATCAGACCGGCTCCCCTCAATGCTCCTGCTGTCAGAAGTTGACTCAGAGGAGTTCTTGGACTTGCCGGACATCCCGCCAATCGGAAGGTTGCTGCTCATGATGCTCTTCACGTCATAGCGGCTCATGTCAAAGTTGGTCACCGCATTTAGGCCACGGAACTTTATCGCTGCAATGTCGTAGGCCTCAGCCGCTTCCTCTTGTGTGCCTGTTGTTCAACAAAACCAGCCACATAAATTACCTTTCATTACAGCATAAGTGAATATAATAAGCAAGAGATAAGTAACTAAAAATGGGCAAACTCACTGAAAGTGCCAAGGTAGAGATCTTTGTTCCCAGCCACTCTCCCTATCCGTGCCTGCCATCGGCCATGTTGATGGTGCCTGAAAGAACCACATTATGTCGCATTTAGCTCGATTATTCGCAGTTCATATTCCTATCGCTATAAAGAAAGATTATAGGGATCGAGCACCTAAGTATTTGTATTACTAAGATGAGTTAAACATTAATGAAATGTGTACTCAAATTGTTGCAAATGAAAACCAACCTGGTGACTCCTCTATAGATTGAGGCTCCCCTAGAAAATCCACTACTTTTCCTGAAGAAACATAAGGTGGTCCAAGCACTCGGTCAAATACAATAGTTAATTCAAGCATTAAGCTTTTGAAAAAAGAAAGGTACCTTACCCACGTCTAATTTAATTAAAGCTAATGTAAGCGTTTCCCGTGAAATATTCTTTTTTACCTTCTTAGGGACGCGACAAATTCCTGCCTGGTCATGTGCTTCATTTCCTCCAACTCCTTCTCATAGCTAGCGATCTAGCAAAAGGAACAATTTCCTTTGAATGGATTGACAAGAAATAAAAGAATCACAAGCAAAAATACAATGTGAAACCAGAGTATGGAAAAAGTACAAATTTGCCAGCATATGCTCTCACCGGAAAGTTAGTGGTGGTAGTAGGACCCCAGTACTTGAGAGCTGCGAGATCGTATGCCCTAGCCGCTTTGTCTTCCTTATCATATCCACCTATGATAAGACAAAAAGCAATATGAACACACATGAGCAAAAACAAAAATAAAACAACGCATGCTATCAAAGCCGAGAGTCTTTTCAAACTGCTCATGCAGATGAAGAGAATCATTCGTTCTCCACAATAGTAAAAGCCCAGTACACGGTCAAACTCGAGTTCCAAAGATTTTGTGAGCTTCGCCCGTGAAACAGAAGGCCGTGTGCATTACAGTGAGGACGATGATGGGAAAGCAAATTTGCAATAATAAGGGAAAAGACCACGAGAGAGAGAGAGAGGACTCACCCAAATAAACTGGCCAAACGAAATGATGAAAGAAGAATCCGGTTGCGGGTATTCGGTACATGCCACAGAGAATGGAAAGGACGCATCAGGATCTTTCAAGCTCATAATAAATGCCAACTTTGGGCAAAAACAAGCCGATACAAAATCTATCAGAAGAAACCCACAAGATCCAGGGGTCTTTCGAATCAGAGATTTAGCACCTGCAACCATTGAAACTTTCATGTTCTTTTTCAATTTTTTAGCCAACATTTTTTCCCATTATTGGCATTAACCAAACCCTCACACTTTATCTTCTCCCTCCCTTTTTTAACCGATCAAACCTTCTTTTTTCTTTCATTCCTCGAATATTATGATGTTTGAACAACTCAAAACCTATTCAGATTTCGTTATTCTGCAAGATATGAAGTCAGAAACCCAGAAACAACATTCTGCTAAAGATTAGAAAAATAACAAAGAAAAAAAAAAGAGACGTTACCTTGTCTTCCCTTCCTGCTTTGCCCTTCTCTTCTGCAACTGTTGTCCCACAAGTGAGCTTCGTACCTCCCCGTCCACCTATGCCTTTTTTTGCACCCAGAAGAACGTTTCTCTCAGTATTTTTCCTTCGCAAAACCCATGACTTCTTGTTTTAGATGATTACCGAGGAACGAAAAGAGCTAAGAAAGTTTACCTAGTAACACCTCGGTAGATCGAGGTGCGTTGTCCGAAAGTATCCACCGCCTTCTTCGCCCCAGCCTCCTCAGAAGAAGCTAGAGGCTGTTGCTGTTGGTGTTGCTGTTGCTTCCGAGCGACGACGTCTGTCTGTTCGGCTGTGTAGCCGCGCAAGAAGCTCGCGGCGATGGTCTTGAGCTCGGAGTCGTACGCCTCGGCGGCGCCCACCGGAGGATGATGGCCCTCGGGGGCGGCGGCGAAGTGGGCGAGCAGCGGCTGCGCGCCGCCTGCCGTAGCGGAGCCTCCGAGGAAGTCTTCGAGCTTGGGCCCACCAGAGAACATGGAGAGGTCGGTCGGGCCGTGGCCGTGGCCGTGAGGCCGCGCATCTTCGTCCCTATCGACCACGCCGCCTGTTTCAATAATCAAGAAACACAAAGAAATGAGAAAAGGGTTTTCTTTTCCTTGGTTTGTAGAGAGAGAAAGAGAGAGAGAGGGACCTGTAGCTGGGTTGAAGGCTTCGAAGAGGGAGAGATGGTGAGGGGTGTGGTGGTGGTTGGAGAGAGAGAAGCCGAGCCAGTTGTGATGGGGAGGAGGAGGAGAGGAAGAGTCCATCAAGGGGTCGTTGTTGGTGTTGGGGTTCATGCCCGTCGTCGGTGAGCGTGAAAGAACGAGCTTCAGGCTTCGCGCTCAGGTCTTTGGAAATATCAAAGCAGTAAGTTCGTGTCTCGGAGCGAGAGAGAGAGAGAGAGAGAGAAAGACAGAGGGTAAAACCGGGGAAGTGCAGAGTGAAAGGAGAGAGGGTGAGAAATGGACACAGATATAGAGGTGGTGGAGAAGAGAGAGAGAGAGAGAGAGAGAAGAAGAGAGAGGGACGGAGAGAGAGAGGAAGAGATGAATATGAACAGGCAACTCAGGCCTTGCACGAGCACCGAGGTTCCTTCTTTTCCCCTTTCTTTTCTTTCTTTGACGCGCAGGGCAAAATGAAAATGGTGGGATGCTTTTATTTATCAGTATTTAGCACTATACTTGGTAAAATCTCCACTCCATTAGAAACAAACATCATATATTCATGTTACAGTGATATGAGCTTAGCTAGCGATAAAACAAATTACGTTCATAATCGGACAAACAGAAAAATACATGGCCATGGCCGAGGACACCTTGATCAGGAACAAACATTATGGAAATACCTACCAGTAGGAAGAAAACCTAAATCAGAACATGCATGGTTATTTATTGGATCTTTAGATGGTAAGGAATTGCATCGTCTCGCTCAGGTAAGCTAAAATTTCTTCCAAGTTATTTGTGCAAAGAAGAAGAAGATGTTTTCAAAGAAATCCGTTTTTTGCATCCTCATGTTTAGTTTAGGTGTATGGGTTTCCATGTGAAATTATCGTAGGCTTTTGGAAAATTATGTTAAATTACCATCGAATTCAAATTAAACATTATACATCCTTATGGTTTCGACAGTGCCATTTTGAATAGTTTGGACCCTCTTTTATAAAGACAAGAGAAATAAGCATATGCTTAACAAGAAAGAGGGGATTGGTAGGGCAAAGGATCGAGCTAATATTGCATAGAATGCAGTCAATATGTATTGTAAGGTTAGTTCATATTAATCGAATCTTATAATTTGGATGTATGTCCCATTTCTTTATATCCAATCCAAATAAATATCAATCATACTTTCAAATTCAAAGTGACTAGGGAAGATGCGATGTCAATAGTTAAGTACTTTAGCAGTCACTTCAACATTGGATGGAATTGGCCGTACAATATATTTATCAAATCTTAATCATCAAAAAAGGAGGGCAATTAGTGGTTTGAAATTTTTTTAATCTGGCATTGTTCATCTCAATTTCATTCGTTTTATATCAGAACATTAGTCAACGGATCTATATTTTGAAATGGCCAGACAAACAATATAAGCATGTATTAGTATGTATTAAACAAATTGATTTATATACGTACGTATAGGCATTTCCCATGTATGGGCTATCTCATTTTTATGTACATCCCTTTACCAAATGAAATTCATGCAATCAAAGATAACAAAAAGAATTAGGACTCCCGTTTGAGCGGCCACGTAAGCTTCTTTTCTGGGGAAATTTTTTGCTGGAAAGATGTGGAGGCGCATACGTAGAATATTAAGTTGGAAGTACATCTACGTTTCCTGGCGCAATAAAGCGAATTATATTAGTCTATGTAGCATTGAATCGAAAGGTGGGCAGGCATTGCAAGTGGAAGCTTTTCATGGGATGATTGGGCGGTCTCTCTCTCTATCTCTCTCTCTATCTCTCTCCCCCACTAGACTTTGACCGATGAAAGCAAGCAATTTAAGAGAGAGAGAGAGAGAGATGCTGGAGTGGATGTGTATGTACATGGGGAAGCAAGAGGGCGCCAAAGGGGACACGGTGACCCCAATGTAGAGGGACCAACCTCTTTTAGTATCATAGCGATTGGTCCCATCGCGTGCCTCGTGTTATCTCTTCCCTTCTATCTTCTTCATGATCTTTGGAGTTTTGAGACGATATGCGCGAGTCGGATTGCCCATTCAACGATTGATAGAGCTAGTTTACTTCAACATTGGAAGATTTGACACGGTTTTGACCGATTGATCACTCCCGATATATCGGGCTTTTCTTTTATGCCCCAACACATAGTTTTGCATTCTCATATATCTCTTCCTCCGTGTCCCTCTGGATTTGAACCGACGTGTAGGATCCGCGATTCCTCGATGAGACTAAAAAGCTGTTGTAGGTTTTCTTTTTGGTATTGTCTTTACTCTAGTTAGGTTCTTTCGTGTTCTTATTGCATGTCAAAAGGTTATGAAGTACTTCAATTAATCTAGATTTCCATAACTCGTGCAGCTTATATACTCGTGTTCACAACAATGGGATATAAGAACTTGTTATACAAGGAATCGTGTTATATTTATGCCCAACATGTCTAACAATTAAATGACTTTCGTGATTGGAAGACACGATACAATTTCCATCGTGGGATTTGGGCTAAGATTAACCTATAGGCCCCTTCACCAATCTCCATTCTTTTTTAGTCGCAGCACGACTCTAAGGTAAGAAAAGTAGTTCTTCCGCGTCTGCCTTCGTGCAATAAATGAAGGATGATAAAGGATATGTTGAATGAATTTTGGGACAACACACGACTTTTTAGCACGGTTTTTTTTAATTCCTCATCAACTCCCGTCTATCAGAAAGAGAGGAAGTTCAGATCACAGCGGCATTTGATGCGACGATAATCAAAGCAATGGTAGCAAATTAGTTGGGGAATGAAACAAAGATTATTGTCTTAGAAACAAAGCACATGGACTTTGCATAAAATGTTTAAACTTTTGATTGTAAATAAGTTGAATTAAACATGTCAACAGCCCAGTTTTGAGCTCATTCGATGAGCTCGCTCTTGATAATTTGATTCGGCTTTTACGTCATGACACAATGTAAACATGTAACCATGGAATTGCAATTCATAATGTGTGCGAACCACAACCGCATGAAGCACAAAAGAGAAAAACACTCATTTTTTAAATAATTCAAGAGATAGGTTGTCTTGTGAATAAGAACAAAACAAATAAATACAAAAAAAAAAAAGACCTAATTCATCGAATCAAAACTTTCCTAATTAGATAACTCGTAAAAGAGAAAATAAAATCTGCTAAATCATAAGATAAATTCCAAACAGAATCGGATAATCATTAAAGGCGAATCAAATCACCTCTGATATTACCTAAAATTCTAAAAAAAATCATAAAATTTAAGTCAAATAAAGAAAGAAAACTTCAAATAATATAATCATAAACATACAATAACAAATTAAATTCAAATCTTGAAGTGCCCCGCATCATATCACTCCCCAATAGTACATTGCATGAAATATAAAATGTCCTGCTCTGGGTCGAATTCCTTTGCAGCCTCGTCCTTCCTTGCATCCTCATTATTTACTTTCTTTCTTATGAGATAGAAAGTCCGACTATAAATAAAAAAATAAAGAAAAATATTGGGTTCATACGATCAAAAGATAATCCTTGTCTTACGAAATACATTACTAACATCTCCAATTAAGATGCGAGCCAAAACACGATTAAGTGGCCACAACTTAGAATTATTCATAATCGAATGTGTTAGGATTTGAATACGTATCATGCATCTAATACCACATAGACCTTTCCATTCTTAATCGGTAAACCAACCGAGGTTCGCTAGATATTTTGGCTTTGAGGAATGATTAGGCAATGGTTTTTAATTTATTGTGAGAATAATAATATGTTCTAAACTACAAAAAAAAAAAAAAAAAATCAAATAACAAATAATTATAAATTGTTGTGGAGGAATTTGTAACTTATGACAAATTATTATTCTCAAAATAGCCTAAGACTAGGGGTGATCAATTCCCATATCCCAAAATTGGGAACCGAGGACCCATTAGTCCGATCCAGTTTTTGGATCAGTCTGATAGAATCAATTACTTTTTTTGACCCCTCGGTTTTTCTTACGGCCTCGCCTCCGTAGCAGTATCAGCTGTGCCTAGGCTCTCCGTTCTTTGCTTTTTTTCGGTTTGCTGGTCGAGGTTTGTTGGGCCTCCTTCTGTGGCTTATTTGAGCCGTGGTTGTTTAGTTTTTTCTTGTTGTTGCCCTTGTGGCCTTTTATTCAGCTCCCTTTCACTCGTCCTGTAGTTGCAGTTAGAGTGTAAGTTTTTGGCGTCGTTTGCTGTATACTTGTCCAAAGCTTAATATATTCTTACCTTTAACAAAAAAAAAATTACTTTTTTTGTCCATTACTTGATGCCTTCTATTATGAAGAAATTAAAAAAAAAAAAAACAAGTTGGTCACTTTTATTTCTTAAAAACAAATTTTCTATATATATATAGTTGATTTGGTTCGATACTGCGCAGGCACCGATTTCACTTTTAAGAATCGAAAATCGGACCAATACTCTCAGGAACCGAACTAGCCAATTTAATCCAGTCATGATGGTTTCTAATTCAAGCAATCCATTTTGTATATTCTTATTAAAGACTATTACGTTAGCAATATCCCTTTACGTTTTCGAGACAAAGCAATTACATTTTTTTTTGTATAAAATATTTGCAATGCATTCCGGACAAAATCAAGATTTATCTTGGGATTCTTTGAGAGAGAGAGAGAGAGAGAGAGAGAGAGAGAGGGAATGTGTACATGGAGGTCTACTAAACTACTAAATTCTTGCAAAAATTATTGCTACTATCATTATCATCCGCGGGAGAGGATGGATAAAGAATGAGATCTTGGGGGGTGATTGGCATACACATGCACATGCATGTCGGCATGCGGACACGTGTGCTCCAACGGTGAATGATAGAGGTGATTGTAGACATGCTCGCCACGTGTCATCTCGTTGCCGATGATTCCCTTGGTCTTCTCAGATAAGAGAGAGAGAGAGAGTGTGTATGAATATATCCTTTCTCTGTAGGCAGCATGTGGTATCCTGGTACCTAGATTGTGCCTCGAGGTGGTTTTAGGTCTCTAGACAGTGGTTTTCTCATTACACGTGCGTGGATACCCACACGCATACGGTGCATATACGTATGGGAATAAATTCTTACTTTTTCATCCTCGTAAAATTTTGGCTTTTTCTAATTTAGTGGCGAAAACGTTAATTTATATAATCTAAGCCCCTCCAACACTAAATCCAATCAAATCTGAAATTTGACATAGATAAGATTTTTCCTACATGAGGGTCTATGAGAGCGGCTACATCGCCTAAATTTTTCCCCGTTCATACTCCGACATTCACATCAACAAATTTTGTCCGGGGTGACATCCACATTGGCAGTCATATTAACTAAATTTTTATCCACGTTATACTCCAGCATTAAGGATTTGGTGTCGAATGAACTTGATTAGGATTTTCTTTTTAAAGAAATAGGCTTAATGGATAGATAAAATGTGCATGGACTCGATTAGAAAAAGATTTGAAAATATAAGGGACTAAAAATAGAATGTTCTAATTTAGGAAAGAATCTAATGATCTATGGACTCAACACAAAAGTCGATGGATTTAATCATGTGAACGCTTAATGTGTGACCTTTGTGCGAATATATAAATATGCAGAACTCCTCTCAATTTGCAGATTAACAATTTTAATCATCAAGAATTAGGATTTCCTGCTGCTTCATTTAAGTTGTGTCATGCTACATGACTCATGCATATGAAATTAACTTTCATGAACTTTGTAACTGCCTGAAAAAAAAAACGAGATCAGTGTTAAAATTGATATAATAATATGCACTCCGAAATCGCACTAGACAACAATTATTTTTGTGGCTTTTTTTTTTGAATTTCGAGAATCGAATCTGTATGTGTATATGGAATATGTTTTCGAAAAATTCCTAAGCAAATGATTAAATTTGAAAAAGGAATTGTCTCGAATTAGTTAATCATGGTCGGAATAAAGTTGGATTAGTTCAAGGGTACACATGTTGGATGGTGAGGAGATGAGTCAGATTAGGATTTTCCCGTGAGTTAAATTTAATTTAAAAACGAGAAAAATGCTTTAATCTATAGCCGACGTTAAATTATGCACGATTTCTGTGGTCACACGTTGCAAAGTTGAATCATTGAAAGACGGATGCTTACCAATAATGGAAGACACCAAACATAAAATATTCATCTCTCGAAATAAAGCGATTGCTTGCGTACTACCTTAAACTTCCTACTCAAGATCCTCTAGGACGATACCAATTATCGTAAGTTTGATAAAAGAATTTGGGGGAAAAATACGTCAAAGATTCCCTTCATTTTATAATCCAACATGGTCATACCATTTTGTTGCATAGTGATTGACGGAGAAATTATCTAATCAGTTGTAAATTATTATACAGATAATAATTTAATCGTAAACTTTTCAATTTTATAAATTATTATACAGTCAATGATGAATGGACTACTATGCCAACGGATTCCAGGGAAATTTATCGGATTGACTACATTTAAATTTTACGTAAATGTTCAAAACTAAATTGATAAAATTACAAAAGTTATGATAGAATTGACATTCATATAATAAATTTAGGAGTGATTAGATAATTTTTTCATGATTGGCGTGGTCTCTAAAGATGAGTTTGGGAAATAATTTCTCTCTATTCAAAGGTCATCTCTTACTCTTTTTGGTACTTTTTCTTCATTTATCTTTTGGTTTTTCCCCCGTGCTTTCTAGATTGTACTACAGACATAAAAAAAACGTTTTAGATGTCTTATTGATCATATCTTATCAGTTAAGAAATCGATTTTGCAGGCCAATTTAATTGGCGTCATGGGTCGTATTTAAGTAAGCTAATAAATTTAGTTTAGTAGCCAAGAATAATCTTTCAAGAGTTTCTTAAATGTCCACATGGATGATTCAAGGGCAAACAAGGTGTATGCGTGGCCACATGCGCATGCACAATGTCATCCACTGCCCGTGTAACGTTTCCAAATTGTCAAATCAAAATAACAAAAAATGCCCTATCAAATGAATTATTTTTCCGACCAAAAAAAAAAAAGAATTATTTCCATTTTCCGATGTAGGATTCTTGTGCCACTGCGGAGTTTCCCGTCCCTTAGCATAGCTGCGATCTAAGAATTTTTTTTGGGTCGAAGACATCATACATCAAAATAATACTCAAACTTTCTAACTTAGCAAATTCCAAATAATTGTAGAACAAATCAAAAGTCAGAAAGTAAATAGCAAAGCACAATTTGCAATTAGAAATACACTTTCTTCCTTTAAGAAATAGATCTAATACCGTAAACGATTGGCCACCAACTACCAGAATCAATGATGAACACATGTCGAGATTTCTCACTCTATTTGCTATGACTTGTAGTGTGCATGTAGGTTCAACGTCCTCACACCATCGCTGTAGAAAAACCAACATCAAAATATTAAAAGCACACAAAACAAATACCTGTAAGGAGCTCCTAAATCTATATTTAGATTTAATTCAAGAGAGTAAGACTCTTAAAACTTAACCTAAATCTAAATCGGGAGAGAAGAGTGGCATAATCTCATAGAGGTTGTGGAGCCATGTTACGTACATTCTTCTCAGTGGCTATCGATTGGATGAATGGTTGAACCGATCTCCACCGTGTTCACACAAAATTAGCTGTAGAAATTTATTTACACACAAACTCCCAAAATAAATCGAGAGAGAAAAAAAAAGGAAAAGAAGGAAAGCTTTTGAGAGAGAGAGAGAGAGGCAACGGCTTCAATGGAAAAGAGAGGAAACCCTAACCAAAGGGTTTTTTCCAAATTGGATGCAGTCTCAAAATTAGACAATGATAGTTTTAAGTATTTTGAACCATCATATCTATTAGCAAGTCATGTAGTAAAAAATGAATTATTCTCATTATCAAGCTATGGGGTGTTCTTTTTACGAAGCAAAACCATATAGATTTCTAGACACTGCTTAATAATGACGCCATCTCCGTAATGGGGTGGATTTCATCTTGTTTAACTAGTATATGCAACATACGTATTTTGCAGCCAATTTCCTCATCATCACCAATTTCTACTTCACTTGGATCTCCTCACCCAGCACCAAAATTATGTAATATTGAACAAGGAGAGTTTTTGTACGCTAATACAATCAACATCATGTATACAAATGGACCAGTGCAATTACTTGGCGTATACTCGCTAGATGACTAAGCTCCATTGCATCACTGAAAACCTGCAAGAAATCCTTAAAGATTTCAGTGACCATCCAATCTTCTTGTGTCAAGCGTAGGAGAGCAGCACTCCTCCTATTTATGGTAGGGTCCAATATTTGCACACTCATATCCTTGCATCCCTCACTATCTTGAATGTCAAATTCCACTCCTTCTCACGTCCACAAGGAAATCCTCATACTTTTCCTTCCTTGTGTAATGTGGAGGACCTCCAACTCTTGATGCTTGAGTGGGGGGATCAAATGTGTTCAATTTACCCAATTATGGCGACCACAGAGTTATAGAATTGGCAGACACCATCTTGTAGTGGCACACAACAATACATAAAATTTTCAAAAAGTTCAATCAAATCCTAAAACTTATTAACATTTTCTATTTATCAAGTGAACAGAATTAATGGAAGAACTCAATTGTACTAACTTGATAAATTTTAGGATTTAATTGTTCTTTTTTAAAATTTTAGAAGTCAATTAATTTTTGTAATAAATTTTATGATTTCCAATACACTCATATCAAATTTCAATAATGGGGACTATGGGGCACGACCACATGCATCAAATCGTTGTATTTCACCTCACAAGCCAATAAAAAAACAGAGGGCTTGGGACTATGGGACTAGTCGGCCGTCGGCCATGCCATGCTCGCTAGCACAGCCCAATGGTCAGCCCTACTCACATGCAAGCTTAACTAAAATAAATGGGGTTGATGCTCAAGTTGGTCACCCATCAATTAGAAAATTGAATGGAGAATTCAAACACTTTTTTGAATTACACTAGAAGTAATAGATGATGGAAGCTAGTAGTAACATCGAAAAACATTTACAGGGAAACATGTAGAGCTTTCCTTATAATTAAAAGTCGACGTCAGTGTGTACACGCAAAGTGCCGAATTTTAGCATGCAAACATAGCTTTATTAAATACTCTGTTTTGAAAAGGAGCGAGAGGAAGAGATGAAAACGGTAAAACCTATACAAGTGAATCTATCGCGATTCTAAAATGGATTAAAATGGTGGAGAGCAATCTCTTTGGAAAATCTGTAATTCTCTTTCCAGTGGAGTCTCCATTGAGAAAATTCATGCGAAGAAAGAGAGTCGTGAGAATTAGCATAACAGAGGACATTTCTTACATCAAGTCTGCGTCGTCGTTTCGGACAACATTCACTTCCTCCTATCAGACATAAGTTGTTTCTAAGGGTTGAGATGTAGAAAAATTCTGAATTTTTCGCATCATATGTTGATGTCATGGTTGTCATAGTACTTCACCAATAACAAAATCTTTGTACATAAAAGTGTCATGAGAATGCAAACACTTCCTCACATGTAACAAGGGGTTCGCGTCTGAACTCTGAGTTTTTATGCATATGTACAAATAACTTTCATTTCAACTTAAGTTTGGTGACTCTCTTAATACCTAGGACTACGTTCCAGATCAATTTGGTTTTTGCCATTTTTTTTTACGCTATTCTTCCTTTCATTTTATCTATTTTCCTCAACAAACATTAAACCATGTTCTTATCTAAATAGCTTAAGCATTTAGAATAATTGATAATAATCCCAAAAATCTCACATGATATAACAAAAAGTCTCAATAGCTTAAATTTTTAAAATAGTCGACAGTGGTCTCATAAAATCTTACATCTAGAATTACCACATATAATGATTCTTTTAATTGTCAGTTAATGTCTGATGCTTTGTCTCATTAATTTGTCAATATATTTAAACAATATATTATAATAAGCCAACCCCTAAAGCTAAGTTACAAACAGTAAAGTACTGATCTTACATTGAATTTCACAACGACAAATTAGTTTCAATGTTGTTATAAGATTTTAGTAAATTGGTATAGTAATTTTATTTTTGTTTCAATCAATGACACAATGTAAAGAGAGAGCCCTTGCGTCGCATGACCCTTAACATCTATATTAAAAAATCAAGATTTATTTTTTATTCTATGTAATTTTAATAAGAATAAAATAAGTCTAATACAAAGTATCTGGTTGTTTATTTTCACATTTGTGTGCCATTCAAGGCCTCCAAAGCTGTCTTAGCTATTGCGGTGATTCAAAGTTGACAAGACCAAACGCCCTCGAATTTCCGTCAATGTCCCTCTTTATTGCAACATGTTATCTCCGATTGGGATTGAAAGAAAATATACTCATTTTAATTGTAAAGTAAACCTCCTTTAAGGTTTAATAGTTTGAGTACCTCTGCTTTAAACTTTGTTTATATTTAATTTTGTCTCAAAATCACTACTTCATTTTTGTGCATGATTAGTGGTACAACTAAAGATTGGGAGGCAGATTGGAAGGCACTATAAACAAACGGACTTTTGTTAAAAAGCACTCCAAAGGCACTTGTTAATTAATCAAATAGATGTTGCAATTTCTAATATACCGATTGTCTTTAAGATATGCACAATCAATACTTTAAAAATCAAATTTTCTTGTTTAAGTATAATTGATAATGTCTCGGTACACTCATTTACAATACCCTAAATGAAAACTTTGTATTTATTATGTTTTTGGATGGAACAACATTGATGTGTGTCTTAAGTCCCAATGGCCAAATTTATTTATTTTTTAAAACAAAACTGAGAGAAAGAAGGAAAAAGAGAATGCTTTTGAATTTGCACGCTCACTATCATTTCCATTAATTGTGCATACACCAAATTGATTATAATTAGTATTACGTTTATTTTATTATCTTATATAGTCATATAACGAAGCCCATAAATAAGTTCATGTACTATTCATTATGACAATATGAAAATATATAGAAATTTCATAATACCTAAGTTCTACTCTTTTCAAACCCATAATTGCCCCTTCAATTACATATTGACACACTTTAGGCTGAGGTTAAATCCAACCCACATGTGAGGAGAAGTGTTAAATATTTATATATTAAACCACAAATTCACTTAATAACTTAAGCTTTTAGATTAATTTATAGTGGATCTACAAAATTCAACATGGTATCATAGCCAAGTTTTGCTCATTTCACATGTGTGTCCACCCCCCATAGTCAAATTTCCACATATCATTCCTAATCCGAATTGCACATCGGAGGGCATATTGGAATATCTCTCATCACTTTACCATGGTGTTTATATGCACTATATATACATATGGTCTCTCTCTACCTATCAGTTTAAATTTTTGGGTCGGACTTTTGAACACATATATTGCAATGTATCCTAACTTCATAATCATACCAGGAGTGACGTGTGGAGTTTATGAAAAATGATGAAAATAGTTACTGAGTGATGCAATATGTGCGGTTGGTGTCAAAAGAAAGCCAACTCTACTCAACCAACGACACGACTAGTGCAATTGGCATTGAAACACGACTATTGAGGAAGGGACTTGACTAAGCACTTCCTTAGATGAAACTTGTGCCCATAGGGTGAACATCTTGTGTGCTGGGGATGCATTTATTCGGGTGCGCACCAAAGTGCAGCCGATGCGATATACACCCCTTGCACTTAGAGTTTCCTCGAGAACGGTGGCTCTAATATCAAGTGAGATTGCATGGGATCACAACCAACTTTTCTAAAAGTTTAAACTGTTAAATAAACGCGTAGTTTAATATTTAAATATTCTAACAAAAATGAACGAGTATGCACATACATGGTGATATGCTATATAGCGCATGAATAATTAAAACTTGACTATCATATTGTCCGACATAGTGTAAATATTTATCTGATATATAATTATAAAGTTTGTATCATAACTAAAGGACCTCTTTACAGGCGATACCCTTTCTACCACTAGATTAATCTTAACATATATAATAGGAAAACAATGGATAATTTTATGGAACTAGATCATTTTCTTCATATCGGGTGAGATTAGGTGAGTGCTCAAATCGTTCCCGAACATTTCATTCCAAGGAAAACGAAAGGGTGACTATATGCATATTTAGATATACGGGATTGTTCCAGGTTTGTTAATTATTTGGTGCCGCTTCTGTACTTTTGTAATGTTAAATTCGAAAGACTTTGCGGGGAAGATGAATCCTCCCCTTGTGTAAACCAGAAGCAAGCCCCACCTAATGCTGCTTCACATGTAAGGAAAACAAGACAAAAAGAAGGGGAAAAAACAAGAAGTAAAATGGTCAATTTTTGACATCCGCCAACAAGTGCCACCACCACTCCGGACGCTACGGCCTGATGTCCCCAGTGCATGCACACTGCAACCAGGCAGAAGGACCACTAAGCAATGCTTCACATGGCCACACCACCAGCCCCCTCAAAATCCGGAACCACCATCTTATAAAGTAGACAGATGAAATAAACCTTATTATTTTACCGGATCATGTTAGTAAGCTTGTCGAAATATTTTTACCTCATTATTGTTTCTATTTATTTTTGACGATTGAGATTTGAATTTCTATTACGTGTGAACACTTGGAATATTCAAGGATTATAGCTAAGCATCAAGCAATCAAAAAGGAAGTGGTTGAGAGAGAGAGAAAGGGATTGGCAGAGAGTTCGGCGGGAGTGTGTTTGCACTCGGCAGATGGTCTGGTCTTCACCTCCAGAAACTTTCTTCTGATTGATTCCCTCTTTTGTTACGGTAAAAAAGAAAAAGAGAGAGAGAGAGAGAGAGAGAGAACCCTAAACAAATAATTAAGATTAAGCGATGATTTGGCTGTCTTTGGCCACCCGAGAAGGCTGCAAGCTTTCTTTCCGAATGGTCAAACCGCCAACTGGGGTCAGCAAGACCAGAATCATTCCTCACGTTCGCCTCTTGTACTCATTCTCATATTTTATATCTTTATTATGATCACCTGTCACATGACCTCCGCCCTTTACTTTATACAATTATTTCGACGTGTTAGCTTTTGAGGGTAGATACTATTATTGTCTTTGCTTGCCTATAGTATTCTTTAGGATTGATTTTTCTACATTCTCTTTAATGAAGGGAGGAGTTCTTTGAGTGTGATCATATCTATCGTTTCTCACGTGGCGTTGCAACTTGGACTTTCTAGGTTTTTGGGAGGTTCTTGAAGTGTTATGAACCATCCGATCCTTGGACGAAAGTAGAGCCCTCATCTTAGGGAATGTAGGGGATTTGATCTTCACTCCGTCCTTATCACATAACTTCAAAAGACAAAAGGAATTGTCCCCTCGAGTAAAATATTGATTTGTTAGCAAGGACACTTTTCATTATAACCTAGTATTTGTTAATGTCAGCTTGCTTGAGTGGAGAAACTCTCTTCCCATGTGAAAATGCTATGTACCATCACACATTTGAAAAAAAAAATGTACTATTTTCTTTTAACCATTTAATGATCCTACCGATCCATGCATGTCAAGAAAGTTTAGTTATATCTTTTGCTAATTATAATACAAGCATCTGCATCAATTTGACACGTGGCGTAGTATCATATAGTATCGGTTGTTGTTGATCACACTAAAGGTCGTGCTTTTTTTTTGCGCTCATTAAACTCGTTTTATCTAACTATAGTAGAAAATTTTGAAATTAATTCTTAGTGCACCAAAATGGACTGGAGGGCTTTCCGAGCATTCGTATACTCTGTTCTCCTTTGAATTTTTTGGACACTTAGAGCGTGTTGAGGACTTCTAATCATGTGGCTATGGTCGCAGCAAATGATTAATGCGTGCGCTTTGCTGCCTAACTTGCTATTTTGTGACATTAGTTATATAGGTAGGGCACTTTTGCCATTGCTTTACGACGAAGAGTTAAAAAAGGACAGGAAAAAAAGAGTCGGTTTAGGTACTGAAAATTGTTAAATTAGAGCTTGGTTTTTTCCAAGCCATTGCATTGAGAAAAGATTAATGAGAGGGAAAATAATAACTATTTTTTTTCTTGATCCAGCAGCTTTAGTTGAAACTTGAAGGAGAGAGAAACGGATGATGTTTCAAACTGGCTCTTACTGTATGTGGAGCTTGACATTATTTTATATTTTAACATGAACTTTGTTATCGTGCACGAAATGTAATGTTGAACGTTCTGTTGTTACATAAAACGTCTTCGCTAAAATGAAGGTTATTAAACAAAATAATTTTTATTGAAAATTCAATAAACAGATAAAAGTCAAATAATCATGCCCATGCTAATGAAGGAACGATTAAAATTTGTTTTAAGGCAATATGGTTTCAATGATGACTGCTCCTTACACCGACATGAGCGCTGGTTTAGTGTCAGTAAGATTACAAAAATCATTAGTCTATATCAGGCTCTGTATAAAAAATATTTTCCTATAAATGATCGCTTATATCTTTTGAAATAATTTGTCAATGAAAAACATTTTCATTATTGATAACAATTTATATCTCGTGCACAACGAAAATAATTTTGTTCGTTCATCTTTGTAAGCAATATTTCTAGAATAATATTTTCTAAATTATTCATTTTCTACAAAACAAATGGATTTTATAATATGGAGTTCTGGCTAAACAAAACAAACTTTAGTTTATAATAACTAAAACAAACAATATGTTGCGATTCGTTTAAATATATATTTTGTATGATCTTAAATTATTTGATGTATTAAATGGAAAACTTGTGTTAAACTCTAAAAAGTTGGTAAAGTGAAAAATCACACCAAACATCAACTTAACTTTCAAGAAAACGACTTCTACCCCGATGTCCCACCACAAGTCTAAGGATAAAATCATGTCGCTCTTTTGTTTCATTGTATTTTTACCTTTGTCCGGACAGGTAATCTAATTCTAGCTCCGGTTATCTATGTAATGCCATTACGCTCTCATCCAACATAGAACACAACTTACAAGCGAGGGTGTTCACTAAATAGATATGGTTGATATAAATTGCGGGGTAAAAGAATTAGCTTGATATATGTCGTGAGCTCGTCGAATGACATCTTCAGGGAAATTGAACAAATACCATAACGTAAAACTATTCAGATTGTGAAATATATGTGCAAAAAAAAAACCCATACGATGGTTATAAATTTTATCTATTTATTCAAATCAAAGCTAAATTATAGTATATCAATCTGTTTCGAGAAAATGATATTTTAAATGACTTATTTTCGATCTAACGTTTACTTTTGTTGCATAATTTTTTTAATTGATCACTTGAGTATTGTCTCTCTTAAAAATACCTCCAGTTGAGTGTTGGCTACAATTTTCACTGCTTGAATATCCCACACAGCATCAAAATATTTGACACCTGTGCAAGGGTGATCTTAGGACCTCTAAACCTAAACATCTATATGAATTTTCAGTCAAATCTGCATATTCTCCTAGGCAATGGCGTGAGCGATCAGTCCTTGGCCTTTTCCCCAGCGATTGCTTCATAAATAAATAAATATAGATATAAAGAAATTAAAAGTGCTTGCTGTAAATAAGCTGGTAAACACTAATAAAAACTGCACGTTGGGCTGTTAAGAAAAAAAGCAAAAATAAAAATAGAGACAAGATTGATTTTAGGTGGGTCAAATATCGTCGGCAATCCAAGTGCCCCTGCACGTGCTCTCTTCAAGTTGCGCCTCTCACGAGGTCCAATTGCAGAGGGCGGTGAGGGTACTATTTAATTAAAAAATACGAAAAGAACAATAAAAAAAATTAAAAATAGAAATACCAAAGATTCCAATCCAGACCCAGTATTATCAGCTCACACGAGCGGCCTCGAGAATAGTAAAGTATTGCCGTATTTATGTGCTGGAGGACTATAATTCTTTTCTTTTCCTTTTCAATTTTTGACTTCGATTTTAACTGGGAAAGAAAATTGGAAAAAAAACAAAAAAAACCCAACTACTGGTTTATAGTTTACAAGCCCATCCAACTTGCTGCTTTTGTTGAGTTTGATTTGGGCTCGGTTCGGTTGTAATTTATAGAAGGGAGATTAAAATAAATAATGGTTTATTTGAGGTTTCAAAAGGGCCAATCTTTTAAGATAATCCTTGAAATCGCGAAATCGAGCACGAGCCACGATGGAATTCGTTCATATGTGTACTCGAAGCGCGACTTCATTCGACATCAACGAGGATTTAAGCAGGTGATTGCATAAGCCCAACCCGGTCCCTGTTCTCGCCGATTGAATAGATCGCCGGGTTGAAAAGCCCAAACATCACAAGAGTTCGGCTACGGGAAGCCGCTCTTTGAATTTTGATTGTGGGTGAATATGCATCGTTTCCAATAGCACGTTATCACTAGGTACTCGATGCTTTCCCTGCTGACTCTTGGGTTTCTGGCCACAATGGCGACAAGTTACGGACGAGGTCATGAGGACTGGTAACGGCAAACAATTTGAGTAAATGGACATTATTCCGATTGGAACGGAGCAAAAGGCGAGTGATGAAGACAAGTTCTTGAGTAAAATCTAAAGTCTTAACGCCAACCTCAGTTCAGGAATCATCCATCGATCCTGTCCATGTTGGAGGACCGAAAAAGACACCGGTAGACTTGGGAACCTGTGACAGAGGCCACAGGCATGCAGTTCTTTGACACCATATCAAGCGTGAACCCTTGGTTTTGCTCCATTTACTCGAGGCACTGCTCTTGTATCCTTTTCCCTCTTCTACAGGGGAGTATAAATTCATTTCTAAGAACTTGCTATTTGTCAAGCTTTCACTGTAATTCGCAAAATGTGAACGTCAATTCAAGCTCTTCTATCACATTAGCATCCTGTGGGTGCAAAATTACTATGTTTGGGCAAAAAGCATTTGGCCTAATCATGGGAAAATACAATCTATACTACACTGCTGGAAGGTAGATATGCAATTCCAGATGTCCCGCTATGTACATGACAAAGATAAGCTGAACAGAAGTCTTCATAGCAAGCGAAAGATGTAGGCCTTCATTTACCCACTCTGCCAGGCATGCTAAAGAGCAAAGCTGGAGGGGACTGTATTGGAATGTCTCTCCCGAAAGCTGTTTAGAGGAAAACGGGGACATCACGCATTGGTAGTTGATTTGTAGTGAAAGTCGTTAACCGTCGAGTAAATCAAACCTTCCTCTTCCAAATAACGGATTGCTTGCCTGTCACAGCCCAACCAAAAGACTCAAAGCTCAAGACAGACTAGGGGTGAGGATTCGTGCATGTGTGTGCGTGTGTGTGTGTGCGCGCGTGAGAGAGAGAGAGAGAGAGAGAGAGAGAGACCTGATCTTATCCACGGGAAGACTCAATTGCTGCGCAATATCATCGATGTGAACACCCCTCTCCGGTCTCCTGTGTGGTGAAGAAACCATGTCATTGAGGGCACCATGCATAATGGAATAAAACCTAGAAGTGCTGAGACGCATCCACCTTAATAGGCAAATTTAATAACTGACACAAACATTGCATAAAAGAGTAGAGGCAAAACAAGATAAGTCCAGAAGAGAAATTGACAGTTCTCCGTAAGTTCATTGCAAAACTTGATTCATTTTATCTTCATCTTCATCATCTTCCCAGTGTCGTCTAGAAATGTGACACAACTTCCACAGGCTTCTGCAGTGAGCATATAAGGGAATAAGACCACCCACAAAACCAAGGCAAGCTGTTTTAGGTGGATACTAATTTGAGTGCCCGTGCAATGCACTAGCACTCCCGTTTTATCCCTAAGCCCTTTTCCCCATTCTAGCCAAGTCTTGACCTAGTGTTAGATTTCAAGGATATAGGGAGAAGTTATCACTTTTACCACCTCTTAAGACCATTGATCTTTCTCATTTGGCAAAAAGAAAGAGAATTGATCTTACATTTAATTAATTATAACTGTAATGTTATCCGCTGCAAGCTGTTTTGTTTTCATTTTCATTGGCATTGTAAAAAATTAAAGATCACTTGGATCCCACAAAATTTTGGTATAATATATTCCATTATAGGTACTGCATATTTTATGGCTGAACATAATATCTTCAAAACAGAGAAAAGTATATGACGGACATTTCTGATTAGAATCCATTGTTGTGAAACTGTGAGTCCAAATTGGTCAGCCCTATGAGGATTGGAATTCACACAGGAGTTGCAGCAAATCACAACTCAAGAAGAACGCATTCCTCGAAGCATCACATCTCCTAACCATCAAGCTGAAGAGAAGAATTGTGTCACACAATTCAAAAAAAAGACTTGCTAAAATTCAAAAAACTTCATTCGCACAGTGTTTGTTGCATTCTTCACAAGATCTAATTCAGAGACTCTACTAAGACCAACACAAAGTTAAAATAGGAACATGAATTCAACCAAAAAACAAATTGTGAAAATGGAAGCTCGGTAAAAACCTAATGGTACTGAAATCTTAGTAGATAGAACAATCCTAATCCTTTAAGCAGTTGGAGGATTGCTGCAATGGTCCATCTTCACTAAAATTAGGCAATAGCAGTAGTTTTTGGCCACAACCAAATGTTTAATTATGTAGGGAAGTCCCCAAACATGTTAATGCTTAATGAATCTTAAGATCTTGCAGAAGCAACAGAAGATTCTTACCCTTATCGGGTTTGTGCTTGAAAATCTATAAGAAAGAGGTGAAGCTCTTTCTTTCGTTGTATTCAAGTTGAAATTGGAATACGGGATCTTTTTGGCATGAGATGTGAAGTGCCTCTTAGATTTCCGTTCCCTGCTTCATTCTCTTTAAAGCAGCCAACTAGCATGCGATGGCTTCTGACTGTCTTTGAGGGTGGTTCCATTCATTAAATCCAACTTTAATTAGGAATTTTCATTTGGAGCTTTCCTCAATAAACTCCCTTTTGGATTTTCTTTTTTCATTCAAGATTCATGGTTTCATGTATGACAAGATGGTGTAATACCCAGCAAATAGCAAGACATTAAGTGTTAAAACACATGTAATTCTTTCTAGGGGAATTCTCCCTATTTCACTCCCCTCTAGAGAAATCTGGCTGCCCTATCTCCCTTGTAGGATCTCTCTGTTTTGTTGTAGGTTAGCTTGGAACAAAGTTCTTCCTATTGAGAATGTCAGGAACGGAATTTTATTCACAAATTGGTGTTGAATGTGTAAGCACTTAGCTAAATCTGTCGATCATCTCTTTCGTCATTATGACTTTGCTCTTAAGCTTGGGAATATCCTTAGCTCATCTCAGGTGGCATGGGTCATGCCAGCCATGCCATCAAGCTCACTTGCCATCGCAATGCTTAAAGGGGAGGGTCAAATTTTAAGAAGTCTCAGGCTGCTACATCACTGTCTCATGAGGTGCATTTTGCAAGGAACACAACAAAAATTAATTGGGGGTATAGAATCTTAAGTAGCTTCTAAGTCACTAAAAGTTAATGTTACACCTAAAACTACAAATTGGATAATCCTCCAAGTCTAACAGTTGGCCTCCGACAGTGCAGCATTTCCATCATTCTTCTTCCAGTCTCCCTTGTAGGATCTCTCTGTTTTGTTGTAGGTTAGCTTGGAACAAAGTTCTTCCTATTGAGAATGTCAGGAACGGAATTTTATTCAATTCTTCTTTGCTCTCCTTATCTAAGTAGCCTTTTTATAATTTAACTCATTTAGCCCAGAACTGGCCAAGTAAGAGGCAAATATGGTGTCCACCTCAGTAAAACACAAGGAACTAGGGGAGCAAATGATTTAATACATGGGACTTTACTACTCAAGCTAGACTATATACATCAATCTATCACAATCAACAATGCAGTACTATTTGTAGTAGAATCTTTGACTAAGCTAGTCGATAAAGTTTGAATTTCCAAAAAAAGTTGAAAACTAAATGATAAGTAACTTTTGAGCATGCTATTCAGCTCTACTTCAGTGATGTTTTCAACGCTCTTTCAAGGTAGAAGTATATATACAGCAACAAAGACCCAACCCCTTTCTCCCCACGAGTCCTTCCTTCAAAAATTGAGTTTTGGCACTAGTCCCACACTTTGTTATTCTACATTCATTTACTGCAAATATTCCCCATTCAATGTTAGAATATAGAATAAGCCTTTTGAAGCATTATGATCACACTCTGTGATGCACTGTATCTCCCAATCTAGCAGTCTAGGTTAAAGGGTCAATTTTGGAGGGGAAGGTCGTACAACAACAATGTTGACAGCGGATGCACTTCAACAAAGATCAGACAGCGTTATGAGGAAAAAACCTCATTCCTAAAGACCACATTGTGGAATGTACGAATTCTCTAACCAAATCAAAACCCCTAGTATGACTGCTTTTTCACAGAATCATCAACTAAAGACTTGTATTAAAAATTGAGTAGCGTAGAAAGAAATTAGAAAGAAAGATTAGTGAAAGGAGATGAGAAAGAAAGGGGGTCAGGGGACAAGTAAACCAAGGAAACAACCAGTGACTCACAGGTTTTCAGGCCGCAGAAAGCAATCCAAAACCACTTGGATATTCTGACTGAATCCATCAAGGCTATGCTGGCCAGGTAACTGGACAAGAAAATCCAGTTAAGACATGATTACTATGTAAAACTACAAGTGCAATTCAATCTGATAGGCTCATGCCTGATTTGGTGGAGGCGCTGGATGTGGCTTCATGGAGTTGCTCATAATTACATTTGTCACCTGAGGCTGGACACTGGCACCAACCTGAGATTTCTGCAAGCAGAATTTGCAAAGCGACAATAAGAGAGAAAATTAATAACATGTGAGAACCATCTTCGTACTCATATTCCATCATTATACACAAAATCATCGTATGCTCTTTTTATTTGAAGAAGAAATACCTGTAGCCTGGTGTTATATACATGCACATAGACACACTCAATAAAGTGACTTGCAATCTCATTATAATCAGTCACAGGCCTGAAGAAAAAAAAAATCAAATCAGAACTCTACCATGTATCTAAGGCAGACAATACGCAGTAATGCAACATGCCAACATATGGATCATATTGAGTTTCAAAGTTTTGACCGTATTCCTATCTACTAGCATAACTGGTCATGTCCGCACCTAATACCTAGCTCAAAATTTTATGTACAAAATAAGAGGTCATACAGACAACTTTACATAGACAGCGCAAGTGGTCTTTCATATAAATCTCTAGACGCCGTGGTTACCATCCATTATAAAGTCAATTCCAAGCTTTAGACTAATGCCATATGTCAGCCGAGAAAAATTAGCAGAGCTAGTTAATTACATGTGCATGTACTAATGGATAAATTGGCAGCTTTGTATGTCAAGTTATAATTATCTGGTATCTAACAAGAGATAAAGACAAATGTAAAGGCCATAAAAATTTGAATGTCATATAAAAAATGGCCTTTGATATCCTAATTAAACAAGAAATACGAAAAAAGAACAAATCCCAATACCTTACTAATGAAAGGAAAATTAACAGACCATATCATTTGCTACAAATAGATGGAGTTTATTCGAGTTACAGATGAAATGCACAATTATGCAACCTGCGAGCATGCGAGAGAATGCGAGAAGATCATCAATACCTAATAGAGAAAACATTGAGCTGCCTTTTGCCTTGAAAGCTCTTCAAGTGCCCATGAACCCGGACATACATCCCATCCCTGTGTTATAAGTAAAGCCGCCAAAAAAGAAAGGTCAAACAAATGGTACAATTGTGTCAAAGGCTTACTTGTACATCACAGAAAATTTACCAACATCTTAAACTTCAGTATATTGCAATTTATGGAAAAATTTGCAGCAGAATCAGCCATGACCATTTCTACAAGAACCAATCATGCATGCTAGATGAAAGTGGCTTCCAAAGAGAAAGCAGAGAAGTAAAGTTAGCAGGCATTCTTATAGACTCTCGCTCTGTAAAATGCTCCAATATCACTGCAAATGAGAATCATCTAATGAAAATCTAAGATATAGAGAAGACGATATTTCCTAGGCACAAGTTGAAAGAAAGCCACCTCCTTAATAAATAAGCAGTGGCGTGCTTGACTTTGCACACGAGTTAAATTTAAAAACTCGCAAAATTCAAGAACTCAAAACAGCAAAAATTATCGGCAATATACGATTTTGAAAAGCCTTATACATTATCTGTTTCTATTTAAGCAAACATTACATAGCCATGCATGTATGTATAGTGGGCTTTATCAGAGGATTTGAAACTATGTGATGTAATTTGCAAATGGCATCAACGAATCTAAACTGCCAATCTAGCAATGATGCTAACTTTAATCTCATATGGGAAAAAATTTACTAATCTAAAGTGCCAATATTCCATCCATGCTAATTGTTTTGACATCCTCCACAAATACTACCTAGCAGAAATCCACCCTGCTTTTATTAACTCTTGACGATGGGTACATGTGATTAGAATTACATTAATCTGATAAACTACCACCTACAATGAGATGGTTAGCTACTGCAATTGCCAAAGTGAGAAAATCATTGGACGGGGAAAAGAATATGAGAAATATGATATTTTTTAACATCTATTTAAGAATAGCAATACATCACAAAAGATCTTACAGGATTCCTTCCATCTCATTGGTGTCTAAAGGTTCATTGATCCTGCAAAAAGAAAACGTGAAGATACGAATTAGAGATTAGCATCGAGTAACATCAATGCTCAGATGGAAGTCATAACACAGTTTGGGGGGGGGGGGGGAGGGATTGTTTATTATCACCATCTATTACAGTCCATCCGCCCTGTCCCGTCGTCAAGGGAAAAGGTAACATCAGTAACTCTCTCAGCTTTATTGCAAACCATACCCAACAGAGTCACCTAGTCAAGGTTCACAAATCAAGAAATTGTCCAAACACTCCTCTTAGAAAAAGGGAATAGAGAGGGAAAAAAGCAGAAAACTCAAGGGTGCCGCCTACATTAGTCACGTCGACACCATCGATAAGGACATTGATTTTTTCATCATGTGATACCAAGGCATTATTTATCTGCTTCACCGTCACAGGTAGCAAAGACTGGGTGTCGCGGCTCTGCAGAACAAAACACAAGGTATCAAACTTCCCGCTCGAATATTTCGTACATGCAAATACAGTTCAATCTCAAAACAATCACGTCATATATAATCAGAACATCTTCAAAACTCAGCATCCAAACACTTCAGTAATGGAAATACAAACTCGCCCCAGAAATAAACCAGATTCCACCTAAAACCGGAGGCACGCAGGGGTAAATTCTTAGTTCCGAACAGAAAATCATGAACGCTTGCGGTCGGCAATAGAATCGCACTCGGGATTAACCACTCGACGGAACCATAGCACCGGATTTCGGCTCTCTTCAAAACCCTAACTCACGACTCGTGAGGAAGCAATTCGCGAGCACGGCAAGCGCGACCTCGAGGAATCGAATCGGAGAGAGCTCGGGAGACGGTCGTTCCCGCGAATGCCGAATAAAGCGAAGAGCGCGCGGTGCTACTTACCTTGGCCGGAGAGGCGGAAGAGGGATCGGCGAACTGCGCGGTGGACTGAGAGGGCATGAAGCCGCCGCCGGAGAAGGCGGCGGCGCCGTCGAACTGGCTGCCGAACATGGCCGTCTTCTTCGGATGCCGCGAATTCCGGAGCCCTAGGGGATCGAATGCGAGAGCGGGCTTTAGCGACTGAGGTCGATTCGACGATCTGTTCTCTCCTTTTCCATTCAAAAAGGTCGTGATTTTCCCGCCCCCTTATTCATTTTCCCTCGTTTTCTCTATGGTCTCCTAAGAAAAGAAATGCTGAAAAAAGAATCATCATCTTTGAGATATATGCACCATAAAGCCTAAAATTTACCGTGAAAATACAATTAAGTCCAACAATTTTTAAAGTATCCAATCAAATTTTAAATTTGATCAACTTAGTATAATCAAATCTTTCTGTTAATACCGTCAATTTATTTAACAAAAAACGCTGAAGCGCCATTTAAAATTAATTTCTCTCTCTTACTTGACATTTTTATTAATTTCCCTTTTAAATTTTATTCAAATAATATTAAAAACTAAAAAATAAAATAATTAAAGAAAAAAAGAAAATTAAAACTAGGAAAGAAGATTAGGCAAGGACTTGTTGTCGTCATTGTATGTTGCCATTGCCACCCAACACTGGAAGGGCCAAGGACATTCCGCAGCCTTGGGCAAGGTTGGCTGATTCTCAATGGCCTTGACGAGCCTAGGCAATGCCCGGCAAGACTTGCCAGACTAGGTTGAGGACACCCAGATCTAGTGACGCTGACCCTCCCCTAGGGCCAGTGACCATCGCCAACCTCAAGTGAGGCCTCGTCGGCCCTATGGGATAGGCAACGATCATTGCTAGCCCCAAGCAAGGGCTGCTGAGGCCTTGCCTAGGGCCAACAAAGCTCACCAGATCTAGGCGACGCCTTGCCAGCCCTCACCTAGGGCCAACACGGTACACTTAGATCTCGGTGATGTGGCCCCTCAACTGTGCTAACGAGTCTCATCGGCCCCAACTAAGGACCAGCGACCCTCACTAAGCCTGAGCAAGGGTTGGCATCGTCCAAATCTAGGTGAGCCTTGCCCGAGCCTATCAAGCCTCACCAACCCCTCCAACACCGAGGGGCGGTGGCATTGCCCACCACACTGGTGACTCCCTGCCCTTTTTGTTCTTCTTTTTCCAATTTGTTTTTTTTTTTTTTTTAGCTTTTTTAATGTTTTAAATATTATTTGAAGATTATCTAAAGAAAAAATAAATAAAAATGCCACATAAGAGAGAAAAATGAATTTAAAAATGCAAAATTGGCATTTTTCGTTGAATAAGTTGACAATGTTAACGGAAGAATTCGATTGTACCAATTTGACAAATTTTAGGACTTGATTGGATTTTTTGAAAGTTTTAGGATTCAATTACGCTTTCCCGACAAGTTTTGGGACTTATAATGCACATATCCCTTATCTTTTTGGCCTAATTCCCTAATGAACCCCCCAACTTATGCATCCTTTTCAATCAAGTCCTTAAATGTGTAAATTTTTCCAATTAAGTCCCCTTCAACTCCAAATCTATTGATTGGACTTGTTTAGCAGAGTCGGCAAGAGTTTGACGTGAAAAAGAAAACCATTTTGCCAACGTCAATCATGGCCAAGGGCATAAGATTAAAATCTCAAGGACGAGAGACACAATGGAACCTTGAGCGGCGAGAATTTTTCAACAAGAACAGTGCACTTGAGTTTTCCATGTCAAAACTCTTGTCGGCTACGACAAGTACATCATCTGGGTTTGGATACAGGGGAGACTTGATTGGAAAATTTACGCTAGGTCGAGGAATTGAGTAGACAAGTTAAAAGTCTAAGAACTTCAACTGAAAAATGCGCAAATTCAAGGACCCAAAAGTGAAATTTTGCCAAAAAGCAATAGGCAAAATTGAGAAGTCATTGCTTAAGTATCGAGTTATGTATTTTTAATGTATAATTATCAATAGGCAATTGAAAGGTCGTTGCTTAAATATCATGTCTAACAGCAAAAGTATTAGTATTCCCTTTATATATATATATATATATTTCTTAGAAAGCTTGATAATGCATCTTCCCGTGTGATAACGTAGAAACCATTTGCCTCTCGCTAGGGCAGATGAAATTGAAATTACTCCTTTTGTAGCTAGTTTGATCCATCCATCCCTAGTCTTGTCTATCTGATTTCTTTCTTCCTTCTCTTCAACGGGGGATAGGCATGGTATTCTCTTGCCTCAGGCAAACATAAAGAAGTGAAAAGTAAACAAAAGGAGGCGTTAAAAGTTAAAGATATCTTAACGCTGAGAAGTTTTCTCCCATGTCGCCACGCCTCGAGGAAGGGTTAGCGTCGCCCGCGATGATAACACCGAAAGCGGGATGAAGTAGAGACGGCGCGACTGGAGCGGCCATCTCTAATATGCCGGGAGGCAGTTGAGGAATGACAAGTCCCTTATTGAAGAGTTTTTCTCGGTGATCGGGAGAAGGACATAAGAAGTGATAAAAGTTATACTAAAAGTTGTATACAGCGCTCACTTTAATGATAAATTTTATTTCTCAGATCACTTAAATATCACTTTTAAAAAAAAGTCATTTAGTGCCAACTCTGATTTGAGTCACCGAAAATCTGACGTAGGCTTATTTTATTAATTTATCAATCATATGTGGCTCGTCAGCATGTCCACCCTAAACGATGTTGTAAATTGTAAATAGCGATCGTTTGAGTGTCAAATTTTATTTAAAGTGATCACTTCAATGCTAGTCGTTGTTAAAAAACGTTCAATTTAGTGCCAAACACACAACATGAAAATGCCATAGGAAATGGTTTTTTTTAAAAAAAATATATCCCAAGTCATATAAATAAAAGCCACGTATTATTTTTACTCGAAATGTCTTGTCATTGACACTTTAGTGATCGTTTTTTCTCTAATTTGGCATTAAAGTGATTCGACAAATTTTTTTTACACCAAAGTAAATGTCGTACGTAACTTTTGGCACTTCTAGTATCTTTTTGCCCTTAGTCTAGGATTTTTGAATTCGAGATGTTCATAAGTAAAAGTAAAAAAATCTTTTTCATGAATGAACCGAGGGCATTTTTATTGAATGATATAAATGATCATTTTGTTAATGAAAGGTATGACGCAGGCCTGATCATGCTCTTCTTAAAATATAAACACATTCATGGGATTCTAACACATGGTGCAATTATTACAAACGAATTTTTTTGTAGTAATTATAGGTCTATCATTCGTGATATGACCATTGTCACCCCCACCACTGGACAACTTGTGTTACAAGACGAGGAAATATTAGATGGTCCCGCCTCATAACATCAGTCATGCGCCTTTTCACTTATTGATTGTGTCCAGATGGGATCACATTTCAAAATTTGAAGAATCCCTTTCTCAGTTATATGTTCTTTTTCCACAAATACCCTCCAATCACATTAGACTTTAAGCCTTAAATCGCACAAGGCAAGAAAATGTCACTTGTACTTAGTTGCAGCTTTTGACGCAAGCATATGTAATCTTAGGCATTGTATTTGTTACTTTCATGAATTATGGCTCTTAGCCTCAACTTTGCCTTCGAGATTTCATTTTGGTGGTGTGATTTCTTTTTTAACTATTGAGTATTCATGTTTTTGTGCTTGGTTAAAATGTAAACCCAAGGGTACGATACGAAGAAGACGATCAAGTGAAATGCTAGCGTGGTGGGCTCGTTTGTGCACACATGCTTTGCCTTTGTGACAAGGAAATTAAGATGGGTGTCCTTACTTGGCTAAGTCAGTTTCTGGTAGTATATTATTTTCAGGCAAAAAGAGCATTATTCCATTAATAGAGTGAGGACGGGTGGATGTCTCGATGTTGACAAAAACAGAATCGCTTTTTCACTATCACATTTCCAAAAACCTTGAATCGCTGCAAAAATTGTTCACATGCTTCTTTAAAATGAGAGCATTTATATCACAAACAGCACTTTGTTTTCTTATTAAGCTCAGAAAAATTGAAGCTTTGAAGCTTGGTCGTTGGAATGGCTATGGCAGTTTTGTGGAGAAGATGAAGATGAAGTTGATGGGTGATCGTGGAAGAAGAGCAAGTGATTGAGAAAGGGATTCTTAAAAATCTCAAATGTGGCCTCCACCTGACAAGTGCCGATCAACGAATAGAGAGGTGCGTGATTGGTGTGGTGAGGCGAGACCATCCCATATTTTACTTTTACAAGGCAAGTGAACTATAACTAATATCATTGCAAGATGAGGCAAAGTATCACAGAATGGCATATCAGATTCTAAAAGTTCATTACTTTTGCTGAGCAGGATAGGGGAAAAAGAAAATCGAGACCTAAGTCCTCTCCCAAATCCTCAGGTGCATCTTCAAGCTGACCCAGACGCTGAAGTGCACCGATATTAGTAACTTTAGGCTGAGCCAACTGCTCAGGTGCTTCGTTATCAGCTTCAGGCTGACCCTGATAGACTAGTTGGTGTCAAATATGAGGGGTTATTTCTTTACTTTTGATTTGCATTGGTTGTTAGCAAACCTATCTGCTACAACATTAATGGTAAAAAAATATGACTAATCACTAGTATTTGGTTTAATTTGTGGGTGTTTCTGGAATTGGAGGCATCAAAGATTATTTTAAACAGACATCTCATTTCCAAGTAGACCTATTAATCTGATTTTAGAATATGTCAATGATGTCCCGTGTGCCCGATTAGTAGAAAATAAATTGTCTACCAAAAGGGAGAAAAAAGATAAATTTGTGGGTTGGACCCCCTCCTTTTGGTTCAGTCAAACTCAACTCTGACGGGCCTCTAAAGGCAACCTAGGTCTAGCTTCAGTAGATGGACCTATTTGTGATGACTTGGACAATTAACTTGGTGGATTCGTGCAAACAGTAGTAATGCGTTTGTCACTTAAGTAGAACTATGAGGCATTTTCTTGGCCCTCAAATTGGCAATTTCTTGGGGGCATTACAAGACTTATTGTGGAGGCAGACTTGCAAATAGCCATTTTTCTACTTCAAAAATCAACTTGGTTGCATCATCTTGGTGGAATACTCATTTCTCAGACTAGAAGTATACTCATGTATTTTCAACATGTCAAGATTCTCCATAATTTTGGAGAATAAAATGTATATGATTGGTTGGCCAATTGGGTTATCCAACCCAACAATGCATGTTGCTAATTATGTATTAGATAGGCCACTAATATGTTTTCTTCCTTTGTTGTTCGGGGATCAGATTGTATCCCGATTTTATTAGGAGAGTAACAATGTGACTTCAGGCCTTGCGCCTTTTATTTGTCAAAATAAAAATAAAAATCGAGTACCTCAAGAATTCGATAGAAATGCAAGACTATCCAACACTGAGTATTTTCTGATGTGATTGCCTCGAGTAGCCATTCAATCACATGCCAAGTATGTTCTCTCCTAAGCTTAAAAGTCCAAAAAACAACAATCTTGTCAAAAGTTGTCAAGCAAAGAGATAACACGACCTTAGAGCTAAACTAGGTTGCACCATTGTATTTAATTCCCAAAATAGTGGTGTCTCTCCCGTCTTTGGTAAGATTTTCCGAGGACTAAACTTAGGTTCGGGTGAAGTTCACCTAATGCCCAAAAACCTGGTGGAAGAGTTGCTGATGATGGAAGGCCAACCTCCCTCTGGTTGGCCAAGCATATCTGCTCAGCTCCGAAGGTGAGCAAATCTGCTCCATGCATCAAACGAATCCGCATCGAAACTCAACCACTGCTACGCCATGCACGACGACTGCCGATCCATCATCCGTCAAACAAACTCTGGCAAAACGTCTTGGAAGCCCCGGCATTGCTCCATGCCGAGGATTTACCGTAATCAACTCGAAAATTCATCTATACAGTCGGAAAAAAATCGCGAGGAGTTCGCCTTTGTTTAACCTGTCTTCATCAGCCAAGTTGTTACCATGTGTACATGAATGTAATCGCGGGTCTTGTCTTTCTTGAGGGAGGTAAATAACAGTTCAGGAATGAATGCAAATTGACGAAGTTTTCAACGCTACCCATTCCACACTTCACCTTTGATCTCCAAGTTTGAGAGTGGTCGACTTCTTTAGTCAGCTTGGCTATGAACCTTCTCTATGATTTGCTTAACGACTTTTCTTTTTTCTTTTTCATTCTATACCATTATCGGCGGAAATTTCTCATGTTAATTTATTATATGACTAATCTTACGGATGAATACCACAACGGTACGAGAAATTGTTATATGGAATACTTGGCAATTGCTTTGAATTCGAAATTAGAAGGTAAGATATTCATTTGCCGATCATCTTGATCATCGTAAATTGCAATTTTGTCTATCAATAGTCATGTGTGGTTATATGATATCTTAAATCAATGCCTGGGGTTTTTTCATAAAAAATTTTCTCTAAATGTTTAGGTCGAAGTGGCCGTTGGTTTAATTTACTATATATAGTGAATCATTTACATATGTCGTCTTGGAAAGAAAAGATTCATTTATTAGATGTAATGAAATGTCGAAACGTACCAAAAATGGGAAACGTGCACGTGTCATTGTCTAAATCGCACTTATATGTGGAAATATAAAAATTCCACCCCCCTACATGGAAGTTTGGCTTTACAAGGAGCCCAAATTTGGTGAAAGATATCGAATCCTCAAAAGATCTGGGGGAAAAAAATTCTTTTTCCGTCCCTCTATTTTCACACTTTTTCTAATCGAACCCTTGTTCATTTAGTTTGTCTAATCAAGTCTTAATACCATCAGAAATTTTCTAACCAAATCCCTTCAAACACCAAATCGAATCAAATTCAACTGACATGACTCTCTAACGATGCCAAAATATGATGCAATTAAAATATGTTGATACGAGTTTGAAAAATTTAGTCAGTATAGACAAATTTGGAGTACAACGTGGATCAAATCTCATCGATGACAAGGACATCCTTGTTGGAAAATTTTTATCAATACCACACTATGATATCGTCCAACGGCCCACACCAACTAGGTTTGATCAAATTTGGTGCTGGAAAAACTGAATCTAGAATATTTTTACAAAAGTAGGATGTCTTGATAAGACAAACTAAAAGTACAAGGACTTGATTAAGAAGAGTGAAAATACACAAGCGAAAAGTAGTTTTTTTTTTCCATTTAATGGCGTTCAAAAGACCCTAAAAAAGAAAAGCTTGAGTGGCACTCTATCGTTAAGGGAGGAGGGGGCGAGAGAAGGGAGAGAGGGGGGCGGGCTCCTTTCACTTTGGAAATTTGTATGGCACAATACATGCGAAATTTGCTGGATTACTAGAGATCACGTATCCAAAAAAACCTAAACCCTAGAAAACAAGAATAGAAAAAAAAAAAGGAAGTAAAACCATGTATCTTAAAGGTTTGGTAATTTGCACATGCCCCATCGAGGCCGCCCAATACATCGTAGACTAGACTTCTAACGTAACCTTCAGAACCAAGATACGTCGTCTTCGTTCGTTTACTTCTTTCTAACAAAAAGAACTTCAATCACTCCAAAGTCAAGTAAACGAAAGGTCGTTTGTTTCGTAAAAAGTCAAATATTCAAGAGAGGGAAAAAGAATTATTCGGGGTCGGTCCGTTTATCTTACTTAGAAATATAAGTCAACAAACCAGCGCTCTCTATCGTTAAAGTATCTTCTTCTCTCTTTTTTTCATTTGTAATCTACATTTCCTTTTCGATAGCGATTATAAATGATTTGTTCCTTTAGTCAAACCATTAGGATCTGATCATACGCCCTCATGTATATAACCAAGGAAGCGAATGCGCTCTTTATTCTTCCTCACATCGCCTAGTTTGATAACACAAAACCACCATAAGCGTTCAAGGATGGATTCCGAGAAGATTAGGGTTAAAGATCAACGGGCTGGTTCAGTGCTACGGGGAGAAAAGGTCTTCTCCCAAAGGGTCCTCTCGAGGAACTCCTCCGTCGACCACTCCTTTCGGGTTTGCTACGACCGGAGGCCGGAAGGCGTCCCCTTCCAATGGGAAATGCAGCCCGGGACGCCCAAGAACCCGCCCAAGGAGCACGATCTCCCGCCGCTCAGCCCGCCCCCTGCGGTGGTGAGCTCGGGCCTACCGAGGCCGTGCTTCAGCTGTGAAGATGTGACCAAAGAGCCATCTAGATGGTCGAAGCTGAAGTTTTGGAAGAAGAGCAAGATCTACAGGCGGAGTCGCAGCAAGGGCAAGGCCCCGAAGGGACCATGCGACGGGAAAGCTAGTGCGGACGTCCCAGGCGGTGGCCATGACAAGGTCGAGAGCTTTGAGTTTTGGAGCTCCGACGGCGACTTGGTGTCGCCATGCGACTTGAGCGCTTCGACTTCATCGACGACGCTGTCCTCCCGCGACGGTGCGAATTCGGTGGGGTCGGTGGATCACCAGTCGAGGAGCTGCGGTCTTTGGAATTTCAATGCGCTCGTGGTTCACTTTGCCAAGCGAATTTGATATTTGGTCAACTTCTTCTTCTTCTTCTTCTTCTTCTTCTCTCTCGTTTCTGATAATTATTTGTCAATTTGGGATTCTGAGATTTACGTGTATAGACATGTTTCTGTTCATCTCTTTCTATTTTTCCTAGGGCCAACGTATGGTTTATGTTGATTTAGATCGTGGAAATTGTATGATAGATTTCTCATTTCGTAGGAATATTTCATTGTATTTTTCATTCTAGATTTGAAATACGACGTTAGAGATTTGACTAATTCCAAGAGATTAGTTTTGCTCATGAACTTGTTTTTTTTTTTTTTTTTTTAATCTACGAAATAAACATGGCGCATGGAATTTTTCTCTTACACGAGCTCTTCACGTTGAGACAGATACCCAACCTCAATGGTAGTATGAATACCATTTGATGAGGCGTAGACATGGATCATCTGCAATTGGCGAATAAATGGATCGTATACAGTTGCCGGATCTATAAGTTATTTTCACAATCGTGTAGTAGAAGGCCTTAGACTATCTAATTAAAAACTAAAGCCCCCACTGTTTTGCGGAGAAGGAGTGATTTGGGAATGATATGGGACATATTTTCCTAAAGATAATAGATCGTAAGACTTGAAATAATTAGTCAATGGAAATTATTTTCATTATCAACCACAATTTAAATTAAATTATTTTTGTGGATAATGAAATTCATTCATTTTAAGAATTTTTTTTTTTCAAATGATTCATTTTCTGTGAAAGATATGCATCCTAAGTTTAATTTTATTATGTTGTAGTCCATGGAATAGATTATTTTGTCAAAGTTCTCTTTTTCCCATTTCTCCACTATCCTAAGTGGCATGATTCGCCATATATATTACCCATAAAAGTGACTTTTATACATTATGCATCCAATGGGGATGCTCATTAACGAAATGTAGATAAGTCCGAGAAAAGTATTTTGAAATGTCAATTTTAAAATGGATATCTATCTATCTATGTAGCCCAAAATTGAATTAATAAAGAATAAAAACACTTTTTAAAGACTTTCATCCATTTTTTTAATATAATTTCAATTGTCATAAAATGAAAGATGGGAGATCAACAGAATATTTGACAATTATTTTTGAATTGAAATTTAGAACGTGATATATTGATTGATTACTTACCAATCATCTTTATTATAGTAATTTTCAACATGGTCAATCTATAATATGTGTGGTTATAGTATATGTATAATATATACTTCTCATGGAATTTCTTTGTAGAAACTTGAGGTTGTATTGGCCTTTGGATTTTTTTAATTAATAGTATAGATACACACCATAAAAATTCATTTTGTTTCATCCAATAGTCAATGTTTAATGCAATAGTATTCGTAGCAGCTTAGATTATTTTTATCCAGGACAATATAATACGCAATAAGGAGAAAGTATACCATTATAGACAAAACCTATTACAATATATAGAGTAAAAATTACTTTCATTCCCTGCGATACCACATGCAAGAGAATTCAAGATCTGTGCTGTTTATATAACTTAAAGGATAGTTGAGCCAAATTAAAAGTAGAAATACTCCTTAATAAATTCAAAGTAGCATTTCTATGTAGCAAAATATTATATAAGATGTTTGATAATTGCAAAGTGAATATTAGGTTGTGTTTGTTTTGTGGAAAATGAGTGACTAACACTTTTTTGTAAAATTGATAGCTTGTATCATTTATAAAAATAAATAAACGAAACACATTTTTATCTTTCACAAAAATGTTTAAATATAAATTATCGCTGATGACAAAAATATATTTTTCATTAATTAATTATTTCAAGCGACACAAGTGATCATTTAAAAAAAAATTGTTTTTCAAATCAAATATTTTTTGCGAAACAAATGAGCATTAGTGCACAACAATTCATGCCACAACATTCAATCATCTATCCAAGCAATTTATAAGGTTTTCAAATTTGCACAAGCATTATTCTTTATCTTACTATCTAATTTCATAAAAATTGTCACTGCTGTCCTACAAGTAGTACGAGTAAGAGTAAGATGGCATAAAATATCTATATATGATGTGATCCATGTCGATACTTTAGATACTCAAAGTATATAGCCAAAAAAAAATCATCGGCTACATAATTACCTAATAATGTTTGTTTATCAAATTGGACATGCAAGTATGGGGAAAATAGTTTTCCTAATTACACAAATATTTATACAAAGTATAAGAAGCATAAGTGGGAGTATTAGTATCTATATTATCATATCAAATAAAGAGGACCCTCTACTTTTTTAAAGGATTATAATCCTTTTTTTTCAATGAAATATTCATTTTAATTACTTTATAAATATTGGCCGATGGACCAATGTGTAAATTAATAATTCTACTTTATCTCTCGTGTATTTTAATATTGAAATCCGATTTTTTTCTATCTTAGAAACACCTTATCAAAAAAAGTTTCTAATCTTGAAATATTTTTCCTCTTTCGATGTATATTGTGGACGATTTCTTCAATTGTGTCAATCATTTTCTTCCATTCCTTTATAATTCAAATGTTTCCAGAAGGTGATCTTGTAAAATCTTTAAAAATGTCAATTTTTTTACCAACACGCAACACTTTTGCTAACTTTTGTAAAAGTGCACAATAAGTTGCGAGTATTTCAAAATTGAGATTTGAAAGATTATGCAAAACCACCTTTGTTCGATATTATAAAAAGAACGTAATACCAAGAAATTGCATAAACTTATGTAAATTATATCAAGGGACAGTTGTCGCAGGCGAGAAAAGATTTAAATTTTAAAATAGATTCACAATATAAGATTATATTGTGAGAGAGGAAATATGATTATTTCCTTACACATTTCCATGTGGATAGAATATTTGTAATATAAGTATTGACGATATTTGAGGAAGAAAATAGATAGCTGAAATCTTTCAAAAATAGAAGGTCCTCTTTGCTCTCGTATGGATAGTATTGGAGGGGCTTCTTCCAAAGAAAATCTTGAAGAAAATTGGTGGAAATCTCAAGCTAAAATCCATTTGTCCCACGCCCGATCAAGGTTTCACAAAAGGATTTATTCGTCTATCCAATTTGTTAGATCTTGCTAGAAGAACCCAACCTTCAAAGGACTAAGGTCAAAGACCACTAGTTTAACCATAAGCTGATAATCCACTTCTAACAGTCCGATCCAATCCCAAGAAAGGGTAAGTTAGCTCAACTAATGCTAAAAGCAATTGTCAAATGAGGTGAAGACCGAGTTATTAGACTAGCTGTGGAGGGGGATTTACGAGATGGTTAGAACGAGCTAGCTAGCTGAGAACAGGAGATCGAGAGAAGCCCCTTCCATCTCTTGATACTATGTAAGAAAAATAGGTTTTTTCCCCCTAAAGTGAGTGGTAAAAATTGACCCCATCTTGCAGAAAACCACTTACCGTATGTTTTAACATGAGTTAGAATAAGAAAAATTGCATGTCCACAAGGTACCAAATTTGAAATGAAAAAAGCCCATTTTGGGGGGAAGGGATGGAGCCCATATGCAGTGTGGGCATGGCCATGCATGGGCCAGTAGCATTAGGGGAAGTGAAACTGAACTTCTTCGAAATATGTATATGGATGATCAAATTCAAGGCCCTTTCTTTTTGGTGAATTACAACTTTTAATCCTCTTCGTTCGATGTGGTCCTCTAGTTACTTCTTCTTCTTCTTCTTCTTCCTTTTTGCGCAATGCCATCCTCTATCTTTCTTGGTTTGTGCAATAAAACCCTTTGTTCGAAAACTCATCGTATTTTTAACAGATCAGAAATTCTTGGATTCGTGTGGAATTTCAGGTTAACGTTGTGGAAATCCTAATCAAATGATAAGTGAATAGTGTACGACCTACAGTTATGATCTGCATTAAGAATTATGGGTTCATTAAGAAGATTTTCTCAATTATAAAGAGGGCAAGGTTTTATTACTTTTTTCAAAAAATAACGTCGAGATGGATCTTTAGCCACGTGATCCGTTCAATGAGAAAGCATCTAGGACGAACAGATCCGTGGTCCCTTTTTTCAAATGAATGAATGAGCAAATAAAGAAGGCCTCATAAATAATATAGATCCACGGTCCTTTTTTTCAAATGAATGAATGAGCAAATAAAGAAGGCCTCATAAATAAAATAACAAAATAAATAAAGTTATGGACTTTGGGAGTTAATTTTGGTCGATCATATTCTATTCCTACTCTAATACTTACTCTTGGACTTTTGCCCTGCCTCCATACAGGGCGTGGGAGTTGAAACCCACTTCTAAAACTAAATTGTCCCCACCTCAACCCCCTAAGAAGGTGGGGATTTGAATCCCCAACCTCCCACTATTTGGATGAGATTTTAAAAGGAACTCATTTTATAATAATGGGAATGACGATTGAGCAAGGACAAGACAAAGGATCCGAGGAATCATTCAACTCCAAGCGGACGGAATCGTTGCTTAAAAGCACATAAGGATCATCAAATCCGAGGTTTTTGTTCTTGAGTTAAAAATACAATGTTTAAAAATTTAAAGTACTGACGTCTACTGGATTTGATCCTCTAATTTTTTTTTTTGTGCAATATAAAAGTCTATCTCTCAGGATACGTAGGGCACGTTTGGTAACGTTTACGTTCAAAAATTGTTAGGGGGAACAGAAATAGAAAAAAGTGTTTCGTTTAAGAACAATTTTTGACCAGAAAGACGCGTTTGGTAAACTTGTTCCGGGAATAAAAAATGAATAAAAACATGTTTGGTAAATTTGTGTTCTTTTTTTGTTTTTTTTAATTTTTAATATTTTTATTTATTTTTCCTTTTTTTCTTTCTTTTTTCTTTTTTTCTTCTTTTGGCCGGTCGCCGGCCTCGGCCATGGCCGGCGACCGGTCGACGAGGGCCCGCGGCCTCGCCCAGCCATGGCGAGGCTCGCCGGCCTTGGGCGAGCTCGGCCTCGCCCAGCCACGGCGAGGCTCGCCGGCCTTGGGCGAGCTCGGCCTCGCCGGGGGCCGGCGACACTCCGGCGAGTTCGCCGGCCCTCGATAGCGTCGCCGGCCCTCGATGGCCGGTCGCCGGCCATGGCCGAGGCCGGCGACTGGCCAAAGAAAAAAGAAGAAGAATAGAAGAAGAATAGAAGAAGAATAGAAGAAGAAAATCGTTTCTTCAAAAGTGTTTCTGGAGCAAGAAACAAATTTTTGTTGTTTCTCATTTCTGTTCTTTTTGTGTTTTGGGAACAAAAAATTTGATTTTGAACAAAAACGCAAACAAACGCGTTTCTGTTCTTTTTTTGTTCCCGGGAACAAAAAAATAAAATTTCTGTTCATAAACAGAAAAAAAGAACAAAAACATGCACGCCCGTATAGTCTAGCCTTCTATCATCATCCATGACACCATCAAATCACCCCAACAATTGAAAAAAAACAAAAAGCAAGGGTTGGGAGGAAGGGACATTGGAGTTGTCGCCCTTTTTTACCACCGGCGAGAGTCGCGGCACAGTTATCGATGGTAGGTAAGGGTGCTCTGTTGTGGCCCTAGTTAAGGATGTTGCCCTAGTTAAGGATGTTGCCCGTCCCTGATGAGGGCCAGGATTGGCCTCGCCTGGCACCGGCGAGGGTCGAGTCGCCCTCGTGGTGGGTCAAAGGGGATTGAGATGCCTTCTAGGTCTCTTGCGAACCCCTCTTCACTCACAATCTTCATTGCCAACACCATTCCCTCTCCACCTCTCTCTCTCAATGCCTTGAGCTCGCATTCGGCATCAAGAACTCATCGCCGGCGACGAGATCTCGAAGGCCCCTCCTCTAGATGTGGCCATTAATACCTATCTCGCCGATCTCAGCACTAGCTTTCAAAGGGTCAAGGACCATGTGACATTGTAGTTACAAATAAGGAAGAAACATCGAGCATCTACCGCCATCCAGTTTTGACGAAGGAGTGAGGGAGCGACGCCGTCGGGCACTCTCCGTTCTTTTCGGCGTCTCGCGGAGAAGAAGTCGCTAAAGCACGTCCATTGACGGCGGAAGTCGTCCATTGATGGCGTCGACGAATGACTTCCACGAAATTATCTTTTTTTGTCCGAATTTTTCTAGGCACTTGACTGCAGAAAGAGTACGTAAATCAATGGTGTATAAAATTGTGGACTTCGCAACCCTAATTGAAAATTTGAAATTAACTTCTCGTTCAGAGAATTATATTAAAAGCATGACTTTGGTCTTTCGGCTTAGAGATGCCCCCGCCAAAAAAAAAAGAAATAGAAGAAAAAATCATTCGGCTCGAACAAATTAGGGGCAGATCCTCCCGTGCTTGAACATCTTAGAAAAGTTCATAAAATCAATATGTCTATAATATGCATATGAGTGTACTACTTAAAAAAGTCGGTGCTAACTAAATTGTTATATCAATGATTTCCTATCAAAATTGGTCGGATGAACTATATCGGCAAATTGTCAAAAGGTTTTAAAATTCAATTGATATAATTGAAAAGTTTATAACTTAATTAATATAAATATAATAGATTTATAACTTTTTTGGCACTTTTCCGTAAAATTTTATCATAAACATTGTAGGTGGATATTAAGGTATGATAGTATACTTATGACCTAAAATTGGCTCATGACTTATGAGATTGATGCGGCCGAAGCGCTTATGTCAAATAGTGATGTCTAACAACAAGATGTGCTTTTGCCTATTCACTTGTACCAATAGTTCATGAAAAAAAAATCAAGTTCTTGATTAGGTAACATGATGTCTAAATTGTTTAGTTGGAGCGGTTGATCGAAGAACTTAATTACACAAATTGAGAAAGTTAAAGGGCTTGATTGCATAGCATAAAACTTAGAGAATCAATTCGTATAAACCCGAAAAGTTGGAAGGTTCGATTAAATAAATTAAAAATTAATAGTATTTGCATATACTGTTTGCATGACCGCATCTATTTTTTGAGTGAAAGTCGGTCCACTCGAGGACACAAATTTCCAATTTGCTTTGTGATCATACTAAAGAGTGAGATTGCCGATGTGCAACCTTTTTCGACCAAAAAAAAAAAAACCTTTTTCCCAAATATAAAGTCGGACGAACAAATTTGACCAGAGGCAGAGGACTTGATCGGGAACCACTTCCCCCCTTACCTTTTCTATATTATAATTATTTTTCCTGGAAAAAAGATGGAATGACTTTTCAATTTTTTATAGAACGTGTGGAAATTACTTGCACGCGACATGCCATTCGGTCAATCGTGCATTGGATTGGTTCTCGCAATTTCCACGTTCTCTTCAAAAAGGTAGAAAGTTCATGTCGGATTTTAAAATTTTATATAAATTTTGAAATAAATTATGAAGAAATTATAAATCAATTTATTTGTCTATATAAGCTCATTTTTAAGGTCTCGGGTATTTTGCATCGAGAAAATGAAAGACGGGCACGTGAATAAAGTCACTCCACATTTACCTTCAACGAAAATTTATATACTAATAAAAGCGGCAAATTTTAATTAAATATTGACTATGATTACAGCTCAGTTATTTAAATGTTCACTTATAATTGGTTATTTCATTTCTTATGCCAGATGCATGAATGATTCGTGGTATATAGGACGACACCCTTTTATTAATTAGTTTTCTTTGTGCTCCTTTTGGTTTTAGTTGGTTATCTCCTTGTTGCAATCATTAGACTCCACAAATTGACTTTATAATATCTTTTTTCCCACTAAAGACTAAGCTTTTGCTTGGACGTTTCCGGTGCTACGCATACTTTTCCGGCATATAGGTGAATTCTCCAATAAATTCAAAAGTGGAAGGTGACTTCATCGGTGAAGGCTGACTTTTAAAATTAACGCATGCTCGTAAGAATACGATATACATACGTACGTACATACGTACATACATATATATATATAGATAGATAGATGGATTGAGTTCCCTTTATTATTATTTTTTTGTGATTAACGCTAAATAACATATACTTATTTCTTAACGTAATCGTCCCCAATTAATATGTATATATATTAATAGACTCACATTCTTTGAGATAATTCAATAATTATATATATATATATATATATGGTTTATTGGAATGTCTGTGTAATTACTGATTTGATATTTTGACCTAATATCCAAACTTGAGTCTGATCTTTAGATTAATTTTAAAAAATAAAGTCACTTTTCAGATAGAAAAAAAAAAAAAAAAATATATTGACTTATCTCAAAGGTTGTGAGTCAATTTACTTGTGTCAATTCGAAAAGATTAAGTTAAGAAATAAGTATATGTTATTTAGCATTAATCATAAAAAAATATATAGGGAACTCGATTGATATGCGTATAAAAATAATTGAATAAATACTAAAAATAGGTAAAAAGAAAAATATAAGAAGAATGACTCCATCATAACGTGAGATATAATGCTTGCTATCGCAATCTCTCAACGTAGGTTTGCACGACTTCTTGTGAGACCAATTCATCATCTTAAAAATATCGTGTCCCTTGTCATACCTCCTATACAAAATGCCTTCTCTCATGAACGCTCCAAAATTTATAATAATTCATAATGGATATTTCTCTCTTCTTCTTTTTTTTCAATGTTCCCTAGTCCGAGGATCCGATGTTGAGATTTGTCTGGTGTATTCATGCAAGGGAAACTTCCATGTCGAGTAACCGGAGTTTTAAAAGGGTTAAAGTCGAATAAAAAAATTTAACGTCACAACGGAGATATTTTAAATAATCCATAATTCAACAACCTTTCACTTTTAAATAACCAGTTTTTTTAGTGGATCTGAAATGAGGCTCCTTTAATGATCAAACTTTTGCTGCTCGCAAAAGTTTTCTACCTTTACTTTTGCGTCGGTTAATGGAGTTCTTTACTCAACCTTACTAGCAGGAGTCGAATAACTTGACTTTGCACCATCATAATCCAACTTTATGCAAGTGAAACCAACAATGATTTCGACCATTTTTTTCTACTCCCACTACATTTGGGCCATTGCACATCCTTCGGATGTATAAAAAATTAGACCGAATTTAAAAAAAAAAATCTGAAAAATAATGGTGCATTTATTTCACAGAAAATCAATGATTGAGAAAATATTTTACTAAAAATAATGGTCCATATTGCTTAAAAAATGAATTAATGAAAAAAAATTCATCATTCATGAAAATATTTAAATATAAATTGTTGTCTTAATGAAATAATTTCACTGACGAGACAAAACAAAAAAGAAAGAAAATAGGAGAAAAACTGGTTGTGGGCAATTGAACCCCTATTTTTTTCAGAAATCTTTACTTTTGCCTATTCATGTACCAAATTTATATATCAGTTTGACCCCATCAATCTATCATTATCGACCCCACTTAGATTATCAACATCAAATTTGATTTAACAAAGTTTAAAAGTTATATCAGAAACCCCTTCAAATATTGATAAGTATAACAGGACTCTAGCTCTTATTTGCATTGAATTTGGACGTTTTCATGTTATTCTTGGACTATGTCTACTATATAATTATGTTGTGATTCGATTTTGCACGCGTAAGAATTGTGACTTGAATATTTTTCAATTGCTCATGCCCTAACACTCATCTGCTTCCAACTTATGTTACAATCTCGAAGGCCTCTCTTCCGGTTTTGATCATTACTATGCGATCTCGCAAGATCTCAGCAAGAGCCATTAGAGAGTCCAATTTAGACAATATTATAGTGTGAATAAGAAAGAATTTGTTTCGCGAAAAATGGATAATTTTGGATAACATTTAGGGGTGAGTATGGTCTAGGTAAGGCTGGTAAGCAGTCCTCACTCTAGAATCGAGAACTACCTATTAAGGATCAGTTTTGAAAAATTGGAACTGAGAATTACCCAGGTGGATCCATGGAACTAGTCCCCAAATCCTTAACAAAATTGTATTCATCAATTAATATCAAGTTGAACCTAATTTCTATTTTAGAGCATAAAACTTGTTCAGTCTTATATTTGGATTGAATTGTGAGCCATTGATTTTGATTAAAGATTGAAAACTATAGGGCGAAATAAATAGACAATATTCATTAGCTACAAAACTTAATTTCTTTGAAGGTCATGGTATGGTCTTCTTAGGGTTTTTTTTTTTTTTTGGCCGAAGGATTCTTAGGGTTTTTTAACACCCAGAACATTTGGAGAATTAGACTCTACGTTAAAAGTCCTAATCTCTACATAAGTTAAAACATTGATTGCTTTATCCATACGTCAACCTAATTTAATTATGGTGATGATTAAGAAGAGATCTAATTATGTTTTTAAAACGAGCCGTTGTCTCTTAATTTCGTATCATGATGACAAAGCACTAAAACATTTATGGACATCTCCAATCGATCCTCTCCTCCCTCTTCATTCGATTATTTTGTTTTGGTTGAGAAAACAAGTAAATAGATTATTAGAATTAAAAAAAAAAGTAAGGGGGTTAATCCTATTACACATCCAAGAGACAAAATAAGTCAATAACGTATAATAACTACAAATATGCATATATTATTATGTACATATATATTTAATTGAGAAACTACAAAATAATTAAGTAATTATCATGGAATTTCTTTTTTATATATATATATATCGGTTCATATATATATAGTGGGTGGGTGGGTAGTTCCATGCCTAGAACTAAAAACTAGAACGATACTCACCGGTTCCACTAAATTGGAACCGGGTACCGGACTAGCCCCCATGGAACTGCTAGTTCCAATCCAATCTGGTCCAGTTCCGGGCGGTTTGGATAGTTCCAATTCTTATGCTCATCCCTGATAACATTTTCTTGAAAATGATCATTTGTATTATTTATATAAACAAATGAAGGAAATATATTTTTGTCATCTACGAAAAATGTTTAGACATGAATTGTTGTCAATAATAATAATATTTTTCATCGACTAATCATTTCAAACGATACAATCAATCATTTTTAAAAAATTAATTTTTAAATTATTTATATTTCATGAAACAAAACTGCCACAAGGGGTGTTAATTGGTCAAGTTCAAGCAAAATTAAAGCATGGGTATCGACCGCGGAAGTCATCCATCGATGGCATCAACGTATGATTTCTATGCGTATGTATTTTTTGGCCGAATTCTTCCAGGCATTTACTACAACAAAAGTAACTTAATCAACAAGGAGCATACTAATGCTGCATTATTGTGGACTCCACAACCATGGTCCATAACAAACTATTTTAACAAAAATTATAAAGATATAAAAGCATGACTTTCATAATTCGGCCCAAATAAATTAGGGCAAATCCAGCTGCACTTGAACATAGTAGAAAAGTTAGTAAAATTGACTAAGTTTACAACATGTGCATGAGGGCTCGAGCAAAAACTACAGCGAAATGCATTTGAGGCACTACCTTATAACCAAAAATCGCCTCGCCCTATCTTTCACGAACGTAGCTGATTTCAGTGAATGTGCGTGGATATGTAAGGAATCATTCGCTTCTAACTATGCAGAGAGCACTTTATATAATCGAATTTATCATTTGCAGGATTGCATCTATCATTTCAATGCACGTAAGGAGCCCCTTTTTTCCCTCTTCCGCCTGGCCCAAATTGATCATTTATAGAATATTAAAAGTCTGACCAACAAATTTGACTGGAGGCGGTGGATTGGGATGGAAAGATAGCGACGATATTGTATATAGAGGTTTTTGAATCTACATTTATTATCATCATTAATGATACTTATTTTCCGCCATTGTGACCTTAATGTAGAGGTTTTTGGATCTACATTTATTTTCATCATATGATACATATTTTCTACTATTATTGTGACCTTAATGTAGAGTTTTTTGGATCTACACTTATTTTCATCGTATGATACCTATTTTCCGCTATCAGTGTAATATGACAATGATGCGGATCAATAGTACATTGGATTTGTCCTCACAAACTCCCCGTTTTATGTTGGAAAAAAAATAATAATCAAGAAGTAAGAAGAATGACTACATCTTAACATGAGATATAAGAAATTGACCAAAAGTTTGGAAGAGGGGGGCTGGGCCACAGTGTTAACCTAGAGAAGTTAGAATAAATTAGTCTTTTCGGACCTATTGTACTGAGTTGCCGGAGCTTAAGCAGGCGCGGGCGCGGGGTGCCCTTCTGCTAGCTCTACCCTAGCTCCATGGCTGTTACACCCATCAATAGAGGTATTGACCACCCACGTCTGCCTCGATCACAACTAAGGCCTTGCAATTGTGTGACGAAAACTATGATTAAGGTAGGTGCTTTCAGTTGCACGGCTATCATCTCAATCACAACCAAAATCGCTTGTTAGCTGCATAGAGACCTTGATTGTGACTGAAGTGCCCCAACCATAACCTCAATGGCAACCAAGATCCCTGAACCTCGACCTCTAAGGTTGATGGATCTCAATACATTTGAGATTGTAGGTATCGGTTACTATCGAGATTTCAGGCACAACCCATATCGCAGCCAAGATTAAAGTCCTAACAATGATGGCAACCATCGTGGCCATATCTAGCATAGTCAGGTAACCCCTTAGCCTCTCCCTCTCTCTCTCTCTCTCTCTCTCTCTCTTGCTCTCTCCATCCTTTCGTTTTTTTTTTTTTTTTTTTTTTTTTTAAATTTTTTGGTACTTCCTTTTTCATCATTCTTCCTAATTTTATTTTATTTTATTTTTGTGAAGAAAATATTGTTTTTGTTTCGTTTTCTAATATAAAAATTACCATGTGAATGCCGCTTAAGCGGTTAACGAAAAATTTTGATGTTATATTGATAGTCAGATATAACTGCAAAAAAAGAAAAAGAAAATGGCTGGGTGTTTTATATGACGAGATTGGAACGTGAAATTATCTCTAAAAATCCCCTTATAGGTCGGGCTCGTATTAAATTCGACAATAAGTGCAATTTTTCTGTGTACAGACACTTACAGCTAAAAAGACAATAACATTTGACAGGCAAGCATTGACATTGGGCTGAACGGTACAGAGGCGTGGACTTCCTAACTGAAAAAAATTTAAAATTTTTTTTACTAATTAGACATGGGAAAAAAAAAAGGAAAAAAAGGGAGAAAATTGGTTGGGTGCAATTATTTGGAAAAAGTTTAGTGATGCCAATTAATGCACTAATATATATATCGGTTTGACCTCATCGTGCTATGGTTATGGACCCCAACTTAATTCTCCACCTGATCAAATTTCATTTCGATAAGATTCAACCTACGCAAGTTGCACATATAAAAGTTATGTCAAAAGTCCAATTGAATACGTGCTTAAATAAGAACAAGAAGAATTGAAGATTGAGGTTTCAGTGCATAAATTTTTTAATTTCGTATAGTTATAGATTCCAACTCTAGTATAATTATAAAAAAAGTCCTAATTACGTTGATTAATCTAGTCATAAATCTTTCAATTATGCAAATTTAGTTCTAAATTTGCACAATAATTGAAAGATTTAGGAATGAATTAGTCACTATACAATAAAATTAGAACTAAATTGACACAATTAAAAGTTTATGACTGAATTGGCCGTCGTACGAAAGGTTTAAGACTTTTTGAGCAATTTCTTCCCATTGACTCTTATGTGCACTGAATTTGGACTCGCATCCATACATATGACTTTGTTTTTTATGGATATTTTTATGTTATTTTGGGATTATCAACATTGACTATGTTTACACCACCGCCTTGGTAGCTGCGATGGTTTGAGCTCTCTCCCCCTCACGAAGGAGAGGAGTTCGAATCTCTCACAGTCGCTTGGGGTCTTAAGTGGGATGCCAAGGGTAGTGGGTCCTCCCGCTTACGTGTCTCCTCAGGTTTACTCGCCGGTTGCCGGTTGTTCGGAGTTTCTGGGTCACAAAAAAAAAAAAAAAAAACATTGACTATGTTTACCCACCTCGTTATGGCCGCGTTGGTTCGGCATTCCCCCCTCTTCCGGTAGGGGGGAGGTTCGAGTCACCGCAGTCGCATTTGCGCGACTTAAGTGCGGCGCCGTGAGAGATGAGTCCCTACGCTAGCATCGCCCCGGGTTTTGCGTCGCCAACTGTCGATTATACGGCGGTTCCCAAGTCATCAAAAAAAAAAAAAACATTGACTATGTAATTATGCCATGATTAAATTTGGTACGTGCAAGAATTGAGACTTTAATTTTTCTATTGTTTTTTCCTAACCCCCATTTGCGCTTCTAACTTTTGTCACAATACCTACTACATATACTTTGCATTGTAAGCATGTCTGAATTGATTTTTAATTTCATTTTTAACTTAATTCAAGTCTCTCGGTTCATGTATTTTGACAATCAAATTCCAAAACTCTTAAAACTTTCGCAATACTCAAATGTTGACATGGGAATTTACAAATTTATTTCATGATTTTCTGAAATTTGAACAATATTGTGAATTTTGGAGATAAAGTTAAAAAAAACACTTTTTACTTTTATTTAAGTCCAAACAAACGAGCCTCAAGGATATTCCTGGAAAGGCCGTGGACTTTATCATTATCTATTGCGAAACACTACGATGGGACTTGACTTGGTTAATGCAATTCCCGACAAATCGTGTTATGTTGAGTTCATGTTTCTTTTGGTAAATTCATATCATGTTCGACTCGTGTTCTCATAATACGTATTTAATTACCACCCTGGCTAGGTTACAGGCCCCAAATGGTCTCATCAACCTTGTAAGGGTTAGGAGACAATCAGGAGACAATCCAACTTCAATCACATTGGAAAGGCATAATGCCGTAATTGCAAACCTCTAACTTTCCGATGCAAAGCAAAAGGATAAATTATGACTCAAATAGGATGTTTCATAATTATTACGATAAAAAATTCATGATACATGTAGAATCCATTTTAGCAGTGCTCTTCCGGTACTTGTCGGAAGTTTTCAAATTACTTGGTTTCCTATTGCGTGTGAAATCAATCTTTTGAAAATCGAGAACACACATATGTACTTGTGTTCGGAAACATGCTCATTTAATGAAAAGGAAAAAACAGATGTGCGACCACAATGATCTATCTATTTATAATCGGAGAGAGACCCGATGAAATAGACACGTCTGTGACTAGACATGTCTATGAAGATCCGAATTACTTGCACCTAGACATAAAGACCCTCAGCATCGACCGACTTCTGCGAAAGCATTTAATTCCATCAGCCTCCTTTGCGTTTTCGGAGGAACCCAAGAGTAAACATCCTTGTGCCTGAAAGCTCAGCAGCTGCATAGCATATTTGGTATTTTTTTTTTTTTTTTTTTTTTTATTGGTGGCCGTCGATTTCTCAGATCCAACGGCCAGATCCAGATCTAGAGCCCCGATGGGGCTGAGAGAGAGACCTGCATCCACATGCTCTTTAATTCTCGATGGATGGGGGGAGGTCGAAAAATTGCCACGTCATATTGGCATATGGGCCATAAGAATTTCTGGATCCGGTACCCCCCATTATAAGCTTGTGTCCTTTTTTTTTTTCGTTATGAAAATTCCACGTCAGCAATTTCGGAAAATATTTCAAACGTTTTACCTCATTTGGAAAATAAGCAAATGGAAGATGTCTTTATTATAAAAAGGAGGCCTAGGCGTAGATTGTCATAGAGTATAAAGGCATTGTTCAATTGACTCGTTTTTTTTCACAAGTCATAAGTTGTTCGAAATTAGACAAATGATACTTTCTAAAACAAATGATTTTGACTGAAATGGATGGGTCGAGATGAGATATTTGTTTTCTCTAATCTTTCAATCATTACAAGGTACACTTAAATTTTGGACTTATAAACCTATTGGATGGATCTTATTTTAGTCTTAAACTTTTTGATTTGGCTAGTTTAGTCATGACATTTTTGACGATTTATTAATGTAGTTATTCTATCCAATTTTATTTGAAAATCACTAATGTGGATACTAGTCGTGCATGAAATTTAATTAAGAAAATACATAAGATTATTAACATTAGCATTTGTTGTGCCGTGTGGGATGGCCGATAGACGGTTGCCATATGCATTAACAATTTTCGACCAAACTTGGCTGAAAATAACTATATTACCAAATCGTCATAATGTTGAGGACGAAATTATCCAAGTTGAAAAGTTTATAATTCAGTTATCATTCGAATAATAAATTTATGACTTTCTTGATAATTTTTCTTTTGAATTTTCATCTGTTATTATATTTTTGTTTCTGTCGACACGCGTGATGCAATGTGACTTTTCAAAATTAGAAAAATAGAAAGAAAGGGTCCCGAACATCGTAATCGCATTACGTGGGAGGTCTTGCTCTTCCTTCCACACTAAGAATGCGTATTTTGGTGGTTGAAAGTGAAGGTCCCATTTAATCGTCTAAAGATCAATACAAAACTAACGAACCCAATCGAGAGTATAAATTTCCAAACTCAAAGTGCTGTTGGGAGCAAAATTCGAAAAAGCCTATGAATTTTCCCGAGTCATAAAGATATTTACAATGATAGGTAAGTACCTTTAGGGCATTTGCTAGACGATCTAGATGGAAGACGAACCTTAAAGTTAACTAATGCTACAATTTGACCACATATGGTATTTATAATTAGTACGTAAACACACATACAAGATGTGCGAAAACTTGCCCTAACTAGGTGCTTAAAAAGCAATGCTAATTACTTTTCTAATTGTACTATTTAGATTAGTCAAACCATGTGAATTAAGTCTTGAGAGTCATGAGAAAAGATTAGAAACATGATTTTAGCCACAGGGAATCTCACTTATTTTTAGCCAAAGCCATTAGGAATATCACTAACTAGGCCATAGTTCTATGTAATATAAATTCAAATAGAGCCAGAACCTGTTTATCTCATACTTTAGGGACAAATTTAACGATACTCTAGCTACTCTTTATATATAGGGAAAATGACATAAATAATTCATAAAATTTTAATTTGTTCGATTGGGTCTTTACATTTTTTGTATATATTCAACTTAGTTCTTGAACCGTATAAAAACGTTTAATGTATTTAAATTTAGGGACAACATTGAATATATTCGTATAGTTCTTTTTTTTTTTTTTGGTTGGTAAATATATTCATATAGTTCAAGGGGATAAATTGAATATGTATTAAAAATTTAGGGATTACATTATATGTTAAAGGATTATATTGCACATTGGATCAAAACTCAAGAACCATCTACACATTGGTATCCTCCCTTCTCATTTTCCATTATCTCCTTAGGTCACACATTCTAACATGATAACGTAATTAGGTTCGGTCTTGGTTCATTTTGCATATGTAACTCTCGGTACAATTACTCAATCGGCCATAAATTAATTATGCGGATATCGATTTACTCATAATTAATAATTTTCGATGAATATTTATTGTTTTAGCATCGGATGGACAATTCCACCCGTGGCTACCCGACCGCCTACTTCCGTGCGGCAGTTGAACTTTCTTGTTTGTCGTGTAAAATTTTCTTTTTAATGTTTTTGGTTGGGGTAGTAATCAACGGACGCCGAACGCAACAGTACCATAAGATTCTCCGATGTCGGCTCAAAGGGTAAAAACGACATAATTCTTGGAGAATGCGTCATAGCCTCATAGGCCCACCGATGCGGACTCTCGGCCGTCCGAACGATCCCATCATTCGACACCGCACGAGCGCCAGCCGTGCGAACACTTCCCACGTGCTCCAACTCCCCCCCACCCCCCACCTCGTGTTCCGTTGACCTGTCCAAACATACCAACCCAAGGCGTACACGATCTGGCTAAATTATTTAGTTGGAAAACCATTTACGTCCAAAAGGAAATATTCATATTTAAAATTGAGAACATGAGATGTTTTAGGTATCTTGTTTTAGCAAAAAAGTTTTGTTTGAAACAAACACAACCCTAAATATCATGAATCCTTTTATGATAAGAAGCTATGTTAAATCGATAAGTTACGGCCCATGAAATTTCCTATCTATTGTTTGGTATAATTAAGGCGAGGTTCAAAACTCTAGTAGGTGGCCCAAACATGAATTGTTTGCTTTTAGTGGTGTTGTGACGCAGAGGAAGTTATGCTTGGAAAGAATTTCAAAAGATAGTGTTTATTTTGAATAAATAAGTGCGGATTACAATATCTTATGCGCATATTTATAAGGAGGTAGTCATCTAGAAAATAACTAAATAACTGAAATCTAATAATAAAATTAAAAAGATATATTTTTTTAACTACAACAAAATTGAAAAGATATTGATAAATCAAAAAATCTAAAATTTAATAACAAATTAAGAAAAAGATATATATATATTTTTTTGTGACCAAGGAATCCCAGACAGCCGGCCGGCCGAAGTAAAACTGGGGGGACACGTAAGCGGGAGGACTCATCATCCCCAGTGTCCCACTTAAGACCCCAAGCGACCGTGAGGAGATTCAAACTCCTCCTATTCGTGAGAGGGAGAGAGCCCAAACCATCGCGGCCACCAAGACGATAGTATTAAGAAAAAGATATTGATAAACCATAATATCTTAAATCTAATAACAAATTAGGGGAAACATTTGAATCAAATACTGTAGTCCATTTATAATCTTGAAGATCACGTAATCCTCTTTGATTTGTGGGACCGCCCGCTCTTATAACACTCCAATATTTTCATAAATACATTTGCATGTTATTCTACATCATGTTGGAATCGAACGTTTGTCGCATGTCTAACGCGATGCGTGGAAACAAGTTTGTTCCTTAATTATTGAACCAAACCCCGAGGATTAATGTCATCAAGTTGTTATTCAGAAATAGATGGAAAGAACAACCAAAAACACACCCGATAGGCTGACACTTAAGCCAATGACCACTTTCATATATCTATTTCGAAAAATTTCAATTTGCTAGCTCCATATGAAACCCTTCATTAAAAAGACCAAATCGATAAACTTTATAAAACACACCGCCATCCTTTGCCATCGCAGACACCACGTCGCGACCATCACTGCTATCAACCCCACCCCAGTCCCCATCCTCCTCTATCTCTCCCGTATCTTAGCTGTACAGATTTCAATGGTGCAACGATGGCTCGTGATTACCAGGCATTAGATCCCCACCTACCATTGTAGCTACTCCCATTTTGTGACTTTGCCAACCTGGTTTTTTTTCCCGCTGAAAAAGGAAACTTCAAAAACGAAGATCAAAATTGAAAGATGAAAAGGACAAGGTAGTTATGAAAATCTCTCTCCTAGCCTAGGGCCTACAGCCTTCCCATCATCGTAGACCTTTCAGACATGTGGTGTTTGCCTCTTATTAGGTCATCACGTAATAATTTATTCATAGATCAATAGCACTATATCCTTTAAGTTAAAAATCAAACAAGGATCAAGTGTACTAAGTGGATCCACCACTTTAGTTCCTATAGATTTATTTACTGTGGATGGAAAGCTTTGAGTGAACACAAAGCTTGATCCGCCTTAAAATTAAGTGATACATTCTTAAATCAACACTAGTTAAGCAAATCAAATGCCTAATCTAACAACATTGAGGTGATCGAAGCTTTAAGGGAGAATGTCTTGCCGCGAAGATTGCCTGATTACCAATGACGGAAACTCTTAGCTAGCTTCACTTATGCTGGTGTTGCGAGTATATCCAAATGAAAACTTTCAGAATTTGAACTCTTTGGATACATGAAATTTGAGTGTGGAATTGGGGTAGAAAAATAAGAGATGATGGTTGGATAGAGGATTAAGGTGAAACTCATGGCCACAACATGGGAATGATTATGGGGTAATCTTATTCGAGGGTGGGTAGGTTTTAGAATTGGAACCCGAAACCTATCATGTTATAATTGATTCTCAATTTTTGGACCCTGGAACTTATTCTATTTGCCCGGAACCGATTATGGAACCTATCATGTTTTTCGTTCCGGTTTTGGAATCTACTCGAGAACCTATTTTATTTTTTTCTATTCCTTTTTTTATTGAGCTTTTTATAGTAAAATCATATAAGGCTATGATTAACAAAACGATTTAAAGTAAAAAATGAACGACATAAATTCTTATCTACCAAAAACAATAATCTATATGATGAATACATAGTCACGTACAATTATAAACGATAAAAAGTGCAAACACGTAACATAAAGCAAAAATTAAAACTCAATTTGCCATTCATCCATAAAAATTTAGGAGGAGTGCTGAGGTTAGAATTTAGGGGAAAAAGAAATTGAGTTTTGGCTTTTAGCTTATAAAACCGGTTTTGAAACCGGTACCAAAATAGGATGGTCCGGTCCAGTTCTCAAGTGGTTATTCACTCAGAATCTATTCCCGAACCGGTTTCAATCAATTCCAATGGAAATTGATTCCCAAATCGGGCGGTTTAATCTGGTCGAGTTCCTAAGTAGAACTAATTTGGTTGTACATCCCTAGGAATGAGGGTGATAAACCTCAATTTTCAAATAGTTTAGCATTAACTAATCAAGGTTAGAGTTGTGTCCTCGATGATGTCATCTCATGGTTAAAAATTGAGGTTGAAAAAATAAGGAAGTCTGGCTAGATAAATTAATGATGAGTGGCCCACTTTGGTTGGCAAAACTTGTGGTGCGATAGCGCTGATGGCAGCTGATAAGTCGTGGTTATGAGAGAGGAAGCGTGATTGGAAGATATGACAACGTGACCATGTGGAAAAACATGAGCCTCATGTGTAGGAGGGTTAAAGTTTGTGCGTCCTATAGACATTTTAGGCATTTTCCATGCATAAAAATCTTGCCACCCGTCCGCCTTTCTCATTATAAACGATCATGAAATTAATGCATCCTATGCACGCTAGGTCTAGTAAAAAATCACGACGAGCTATGCACACCTCATTTTTACATTACATATATTATACAATATCCATCTTCAACACGTGCCGACAAGATTTCCCTAAAATTGGTCATGGAACCTTATTCTCATGCAACATGTTAATTGCTAACCTAATAAATAGGAGGAAAAATTTAGGACAAGAGAAAGAAAAAGTCATCGAGTAAGAGTCCCATATAAAAGGAAAGTTGTTGGCATACGATAAGTGAAGGACTCTTAGATGCAATAATTACCATTCAAAGACTTTCCAAATTGATACACCAACAGATAAATGTAAAGTCAATACATGGCTGGGGCTCATGACTCGGGGTGAGCATGATTCAGGTTGCGCCAGTCCACCCCTAACCCTAGGACCAACTCTTACAGTGCTGATTCTCAATTTTTGGGATCGAGGACCGACCCTATTGATCTTGGGATCGAGAACCGGACCGACCCAGTGGGTTCGGTCCGATTTCAGGGTCAACTCGGGACCAATCGATAATTTTTTTATTTCATTTTTTGTACACTTCAAAAAAGCGATTGAAGATCGGATTGATCTAATGGGTTCGGTTTAGTTTCAAGGTTAATCCAAAACTAACTAATGATTTTTTATACTTCTTGAAAGGGCAACCGAGGACTAGACCGACCAAATGTATTTGATAACGAGCGAGGTTAGCTAAAAAAGGCAAGCGGTGAAGGTCGAGTTGGGTGAGCGTCAAATAGAGTGAACATCGAGTGTTGAGTAGGGAGTAACAAGCCAAGTGAGCATTGAGTGGTAAGCGGCACGAGTGACCCAAAGCGAGCGAGGTGAGTGTGGAGTGGCAAGCAGAGAAGTTATTTATTTTGATTTTGGCAAATTGAAGACACAAATAAGACAAAAGAGAACGAGTACTAGAGGAGGATGCAGTAAGGAGCTGTTTAAGCCCTTTTGGATGCCGTAAGAACTCCTCAAAAAAATATTTTCCTTATTCGTAAATTATGACTATTGACGCTGTAAAAGACATTAAAAATCTAAGTTATTATAGAACAATGTAAAATTAATTGAACTTCTCACTAAAGAGCTGTTTAATATTATTGACGCCATTTATTTTAAGGTTTTCTGTAAATAAAAAATATATATATATATAGTTAGATTGATCTGAGTTGAACCGACCCTAAACTCTTAAGATCGAGGACCAATTCACACAATACTGGTCTAGGAATCCTAGGATCAAGGACTGACCCAATCTCTCTAGGAACCGGACTAAGATCGGTAGGGCTGGACCGGTTCAGGGTTAGTTCAGGGTTGACTCTGAATCGATGCTCACCCCTACTCATGACCAGGTTGGCGATCTTTTAAAATAGTCTTGAGTGGACCTTTTCACACATCCATAACGGGTTTAAAAATTCCCTTCTTAACTATTTAATCAGGGCTTACCATTGGATTCTTGGCGTTCAATGGAGCTTGCGCTCCTACGAGAGCCTTCGCGGCCTGTTCGTCTTACAGGAATGACGAGCTTCACGGATGTATTCTTTAATTTTAACATGTCGATATTTGCACGTATCACGATTCTAATCTCCCTTATATCTTTATCTTATCCAAGAGGAAGGAATATCCTCTACTAATGAATCTCGAGATATGGACAAAAATCGAGAGGAAATCTTTTAAGGACTTATTTAGGTCCGGCTTCAAAGTAGTCTTGAGTGGACCTTTTCACACGTAGCCAGATCCGTCCTTTGCCTGACGAAAGGCAGAATTGCCAATCGTCTGTATTTGGTCCCTGGTCTCTTCGCCCACAGATTCCCAAAGCTTTCCACGAGGAAAAGCCCGGACAAACCCACGCACCTCCTTCACGTTGGTTCATTCAAGTCTAAATTGCATCGCCAAAGTTCAACATTTTCCAGCTTCCTTGGCTTACTCATTCCGGGACAAAAACATTAATCATGTTCATGACTCTTCCGTCAGCCAAAGTATGGTAAGGTCTTATTGGGAGGGCTCTTCGACCTTTCTCATTTTAAAAATTATTTCAAAGATCGAGATTTTTCCTAACACTTATGAATCGACCATTACTAATATGAGATACCCCACCAATCTTTCCCTCGCATATCGAGCCTAAGTCGAAGCTGCAACAACCCCCTTAAATGACTGTTGGATCTATACCTATTAGTAATCCGCCTCTGATGCTAATTTTGGGTGTTATTAAGCTTTACTCCTCTTGCTCAACAAATTAGGAGGTAGGGGCGGCAAGCGACGGTCGGCACAGACCGGACCACCTCCTTGCGCACCGCCATAAGAGTCCAACACCCACCGTCGAAACTGGTTCCACGGCGGCGCGCGCGGCGGCCTAGAGCTGCCACCGATTCACCTACGTCACACGCACGCGCAAAGGAGAGAGAGCACGGGGTAGTTAACCATGGTTAAATCCGGTTAGGTGGGTTTGACTAGTCGGGTTTGGTAGGCGTTGGCTTCCTCCTAACTCTCTCTCTCTCCACTTTCTCTCTCTTCGCCCGTATAAAAATCGACATCTTCGTCCTTCGTCGCTCAGTCTTTTCTCTCCAATCTCCACCTACCCCCCCCCACCTCCCCTCGCCGGAATCGCCGCCGCCGCCTCGCCGCCGTCGCTCCGATTCGCTGCCGATTCCGGCGACAGCAGGGAGGCCACCACCGGCAGCGGTCATGGAGTCGTCGTCATCCTCGAGCTCCATCAAGGCGTCCCCTCTCGATCTCATGGCGGCGATCATCACCGGCAAGGTGGACCCGTCCAACAGCTCCGCCGAGCCGGCCAACGAGCTCGCCTCCATCATCCTCGAGAACCGCCAGCTCGTCATGATCCTGACGACCTCGATCGCGGTCCTGATCGGGTGCGTCGTCGTGCTCGTCTGGCGCCGATCGAGCGCGAAGAAGCCGAATCTGGGATTCGAGCCTCCCAAGCCGCCGGCCGTGAAGGAGGAGCCCGAGCCGGAGGCCGACGACGGCAAGAAGAAGGTCGCCATCTTCTTCGGCACCCAGACCGGCACCGCCGAAGGCTTTGCTAAGGTACGCGCGTTGGTTTTTTGCGGGCGCTTAGTCTGGCCGTTCTGCGCACGCGCGCTTCGTTGACAATCCGCGTTGCTTTCGTCTTTGTCAAGGCTATGGCTGAGGAGGCGAAGGCGAGGTACGAGAAGGCGGCGTTCAAAGTCGTTGACTTGGTATGCTTATGACTTCCTTCTCCTTTGGGTCTGAATTCTGGTCAATCTCGTGTGATTGCTGCGTGAAAGTGGAGAATTGAATATGCTTGAGCGGGGTGCGCTTTGCAGGATGATTACGCTGCCGAGGACGAGGAATACGAGGAGAAATTGAAGAAAGAGGACGTGGCGTTTTTCTTTTTGGCAACGTGAGTTCTGTTCTGCATTTTGTGGCGTGTTCGTGTCTGAGTTCTGCATTTGGCTTCCGTGGTTTTATTATGTGCTGTTTTGATGCTCTTTATGCAGATATGGAGATGGCGAGCCGACAGATAACGCGGCAAGATTCTACAAATGGTTCTGTGAGGTAAACTTTGCTAGCCTTTGCCAAAAGGGATTGAACTTGACTTCTCTTTTCTGGAGCTGAAATTTTAGGATTGTTTGTCTAAACAGGGTAAAGAGAGAGGTGAGCGGCTACAGAACTTGCAGTATGGAGTTTTTGGCCTTGGCAACAGACAGTATGAACATTTTAACAAGGTTTGAAACTAAACTTGATTGGTTCTTCTGCACTCTTTTGTGAGATCTGCTAACTAGAATTTTCATGACCTCTCGATATCCAGTATAGATGTCTTGCTGATTGCTTTGATTACTATTTTCAATTATAGGTTGCAAAGGTGGTGGATGAGGTCCTTGCTGAGCAGGGTGAGTTCCCATTCTACTGGCTGCCTTCCCCAGCTGCGTTGCTTTCTTATGTGGAGTCTAGTTTACTGGGCTACAATATTCGGGCATGACTTTCTTTTAGGTTTCTCATATGATCATTTCTTGGGAATCCTGTGGTTGGATGAGTTTCTAGTTATAGCTAATCGAGTCCTGCCATATGGAGGTTCGTTTTTCCTGTTGGGCAGCTTAATTTGCACTAAACCTAGCTTAATTGAATGCATAATTTGGATAAAGTGTGGCAGTATTTATTCTTCTTCCTTGCATTTAGGTTCCTACAATGTGAGCAATTCTGCATATGTTAATATCTAGAGCCTGAAACAGTAAACATGGCTTGTGTAACATAGTGCAAGTTACTGATAGGTAGGCAAGGCAAAGGCCACAAGCAGCAACTAAGCCAATAACGTCCACATGATTTGCTGCATAAGTGGACAACTTGTGTGTATATCTGTACAATATTAAGTTTAAGGAGGATTTGTCAATTAAATTCAACTTCACATTGGCATATAGTGTTGTATAGTTGACAGCATGGCATATTCATGCTAGATTAAGGGAATTTACCTACCTTAAAGTTGAGCCAGTAAAAATGCGTTTCTCTATCATCTTTTTTTCATTTCAGTCCTGTGGAACTCAAATTCCATGGAATAAAAAGGTTATGGTTATGCTCTTCAATTTTTTTTTTCCCCATGATTTGTATCTCATTGGCTTCGATAGAGGCTCATTTTCCAAGTTGCTTGCACTTCTCTCATTTAGCTTGAAAATCTGCAGGTGGTAAGCGTTTAGTGCCAGTCGGTCTTGGAGATGATGACCAGTGCATTGAAGATGATTTCACTGCATGGTAACAGAAATACTTAAATCAGCTTCCTGCCATTCAGCTTTGTAATCTTCTTTCAATTGTGAATCTAGTAAAATAAATCCAATATTTTGATTTTGATTCTATAGGCGTGAGTTGTTGTGGCCGGAGTTGGATCAGTTGCTGCGGGATGAGGATGATGCCACAACTGTGTCCACTCCCTATACTGCTGCTGTGCCAGAATATCGGGTTGTTTTCCACGAACCTGCAAATGCTGAAGTAGATAGAAGCTTGAGTAATGCAAATGGCCATGCGATAGTTGATGCGCAACACCCATGCAGGTACTAAAGTGCTAATTACTTTCAGTTTACTATCAAACTACATTGATCTTCTTCCGTTAAGACATTTGTTTTTCTTCATGAAGGGCTAATGTGGCTTTAAGGAAGGAGCTTCACACTCCTGAATCAGATCGCTCTTGCACTCATCTTGAGTTTGACATTGCTGGCACAGGACTCACGTAATTTTTCTTCCTTAGTCACTTGCTTTATGTTGGCGTTGTCATACTGCTTTCATCCTTCTCTGATTTTCTCTTTGGATATTTTTACGTGTAAGTATGCTGTTTAGAAACACGTGGGCACTTGCTCACCTTCTACTTCTCTTGACAGATATGAGACTGGAGATCATGTCGGTGTATACTGTGAGAACCTGATTGAAACTGTGGAGGAAGCATTAAACCTTTTGGGTTTGTCGCCAGATACGTATTTCTCCGTCCACACTGATAATGAGGATGGAACACCACTTGGTGGAAGCTCGCTACCACCACCATTCTCACCCTGTACTTTAAGATCAGCACTCACACGATATGCAGATGTCTTGAGTTCTCCCAAAAAGGTTTATTTTCTCTCTCTATTTTTTTACTATGTGGTTATGTGATTAACTACAGTTTACTATGAGTTAATGAAGTTTGTATGCCTCTGTTCTGCTGCTATTCTGATTCATTGCATTGTCTTCTCTGCAGTCCGCTTTGCTAGCTTTGGCGGCTCATGCTTCTGATCCTGCTGATGCTGATCGATTGAGACATCTTGCTTCACCTGCTGGAAAGGTTGTTAACAAGCCTATGAACTGAATCCTGATAACTGTTTATGTATCCTCTTTCATGATTGTGGAAGTAACTTGTATGCTGATTGTACAGGATGAATATGCCCAATGGATAATAGCAAGTCAGAGAAGTCTTCTTGAAGTCATGGCTGAATTCCCCTCTGCTAAGCCCCCACTTGGTGTCTTCTTTGCAGCAGTTGCCCCTAGGTTGCAACCCCGATACTATTCAATCTCATCATCCCCAAGGTGATTTTTAGATTGCATTGTTCTTGCATTTGCCAAACCTTTTATCCAGGTTGCATTCATTATTTTGATGGCAACCAGCTGTTTGTTTTTTTAGTTTCATGCAAATATACCTGTATATACTGAGTTACTTATTACCTGCCGTTTTATTATTCAGGATGGCTCCCTCTAGGATTCACGTTACTTGTGCACTAGTTCTGGATAAGACAGCTACTGGAAGGATTCACAAAGGAGTGTGTTCCACTTGGATGAAGGTACTCATGCATTGAAATGGTCCCATCTATTACAATCTCGTTCCAGTCTTCTTCCCTCACTAAACATAGTGTATGACTGAGTGTCCTTGAAAGAAATCTCCTGAAGCTAGATGATTGATTAAGCATGAACCTCTTTGGCTATATCTCCTACTCAGAGATTCTCTGCATGAACAAAGTGGAAGGCTAATTGTTATGGCTGTCTTTAACCTATGGTGGTTTATTTTGTTCCTTTATTCCTTTCCAGAATGCTGTGCCTTTGAGCAAAAGCAATGAATGCAGCTGGGCACCCATTTTTGTAAGGCAATCAAACTTCAAGCTTCCAACAGATGCTAAAGTGCCGATCATCATGATTGGCCCTGGCACTGGATTGGCACCTTTCAGGGGCTTTCTGCAGGTTTGTCTCATCACAAACCCATGTCTGTTATGGGTGCATTTGATAGTTTACTTGATGAACCTATCTAAGGTAACAAATTGTCATGTGTTTTGTCATTCCAGGAAAGATTTGCTCTGAAAGAAGATGGAACTGAATTGGGACCTTCAATATTGTTCTTTGGATGCAGAAATCGCAGAATGGTATTTGCTGCCCTCTTTTTTTTACTTAATGGGATTGAATGGACAGCTGCTAAGGAAAATGTAACACTGAGTCGTCCGCAACTGATTTTCTCTTTCCTGGTCGACTCTTTTTTGCAGGATTACATTTATGAAGAGGAACTGAACAACTTTGTTGAATCTGGTGCACTTTCTGAGCTAGTTATGGCCTTCTCACGTGAGGGACCTACGAAAGAATATGTTCAACATAAGATGATGGAGAAGGTATTGCTCTACTTTACCGACTACCACTATTAGCATCAATGTGCGTTGGTTTTTTTCAAGTGGGTAATCATTGGTCCCTACTTACTAATGGCTCTTTTCCCTCTCTTTAGGCATCGGATATCTGGAACATGCTTTCTCAGGGAGCTTATATTTATGTTTGCGGTGATGCCAAAGGCATGGCCCGGGACGTCCACAGGGCACTGCACACTATCGTGCAAGAACAGGTAAATGATATTTTCTCATTTTCCCTCCTGACCCACAATAAGAGAAAAAGCAATTAAGTTCCCAGCATCATAAATCGCCACTTATTGGTGGCACTTGCCATCTGCACAACCATCTCGATTTTGGTTGAAAATGTCAACTTCCATCTGCCACATCTGTGGGTTTGTGGAAGAGACGGATGATTTATATTTCCCATCAGTGTGGCCTGCCTCTTTGGGTGTGTCGTCTCTTTGCCTGTCTACAACTTTCTAGTGGTTGAGCTTTTCCAATAGCGACCCACAACTACCTCCGCTGACGCTTTCCTAAATAAAAACATTTTCGTCTGTCGAAAGCAACACTTTCGTCGTGTTTCATTATTTTGCGTTGCTCTCTTGTGGACCATGAAGGGTCATTTATCTTTTCAGCCCGCAACCACATGTTTCTTTTGCCTCCGTGCCCTTGTTTCTTTTCAGATTCCTATTCCTATTTTTATTCACCCACTAAGTGAATTGCAACTGGTGGCGTTACAGGGATCCCTCGATAGCTCGAAAGCAGAGAGCATGGTGAAGAATCTGCAAATGAGCGGGAGGTATCTCCGCGACGTGTGGTGACGGATCTTTCAGTGAGATTCATGGAAAGCCTAAATCCCTGGGATCAGAAGCTAATATGAGATATAGCCAGGCTTTCGCCGTGAAAGCCTTCCCTTGCCCAAACCTGCGAGGGCAACGACACGTTTTATTGTTCCATGGGAGGATTATATGATTCTTTTTTCTTCTTCTTCTTCTTATTCTATGGGGCTAATTTTTTGGTTCTTGTAAGTTATACATAATGCATTGTAAAATAAGTTATCTTTTAGGTACTATGAACTCTAAAATTTTTCTCTGCGTTGAACCTGAATTGGGGTTCGGAAGTTAGATGACGGAGACAGTTTCTGCTCTTGGAATGTACCTACCGTATCTGCTTTTGGACTATTCCAAGTTACAACGTTGGAATCAAATGTCATCTTGGTAGCTTTGCCTTTGTGACAAGATGCCCTTTTCCTTGGCAGGTGGCTCCGATTGAATGTGGTTCAGCATTTAAATAGAGAGATCCTTCTATTTTCCTAAATTAGGCCCAAAAAAAAAGGCCCTCCTTAAATTTGAAATTCAAGAAATTAGGCAAAAGTTTGGGGGGTTGGGCAGTATACCTGGTCCTACATAAGTTTAAATAATTAGCAATTAGGTCACATTGTCGGATCAATATATTAAATCAAATGTTCAAGCCCTATAACGTGTCTTTTTGGATTATTTAAATGTTATTATTTAACGTGTCTTCTTGATCCCTTGTTTAGTAGGAAAAAGTAATAAAAAATTTATCATCATCATCAGGCGTAAAGAATGGGTTTACAAGGTAGTATATTTCACGTGATCGTAAATCTATTAGTGATTTTTTTTCCATGTTTTTTATCCTACTATTTTCATGCGTTGACATTTCATTTTTTATTATTATTTTAGTATTAATTATGCAGGCTGCCGTCCGTGTCCAAATCATGCTATTATTATTGCGTGCACAACTCATGAATTTGATCTTCACCACCAGAGGACGAAACAAATGGTGACACGACACCTATTTAAAAAGTAATTATGATTCCTAAATTGTCGCTTGTTACACTTTTTCTTCAAAGAAAATATCACTTCTCAACTTTGTGATTTTTTTTAATTGTCTATCTCCTATTTATTATAATCATTTCTAGAGTTGTGTGGATATACTTGGTTGTGTGGAATGATAATTTATATGTGAAGTTGGCTAACAATATCAACTAGAGGGGATGAATATGTGATTTCAAGAATTCTGGCAAATATAATGCGGAGTAGATAATGCCAAAGTGACCAGGTGAAATAAAAAGTGAACATAAGCAGAATTTGATTATATTCAAGCAATGCCAAGCAGTGTTTCTATCAAGTAATAAATAAGTATGAGTAGTGAGAGATTAAAAACAATACACACATAACTTTTAGTGGTTCGGTTTAGTATAGGCCTACGTTTACTTTCCCACGTCAATAGTCTACTGGCTTAATTTTACTAGTCAAATAATAAGAGGTTACATAAGTAGGTGCTGCTTATATCTAAGCATTTCTCCATGTAGCCGGTGCTAGATAGGACTCACTATCTCACATCTAAGCACAAACTATCACTTTGTCAACTCTTCTCAAATGATTACAATTGTAAGCTTTTCAAAAGACAAATGAATATGTGAAGCTCTCTCGTAATTTGGAATTGTGAACTCTTGATCTCGTACGCTCTTCAACTTCTTGGTCTTCTTTTATATTCCACAACATCTAAACTACTCGTTGGATAATCTTCATAGGGATAAGTTTCTAATCTACTTGTTGGACAATTGTTGAGAAGATTAATTAGCCGTTGAGGTCGATCAATCAAGATTCCCACAGATTTGGTTGCCTATATAATTAAATATAGGTTCCCAAAAATGGAGTGCTTCTGCTATGGAAAGAATCTAGACTTTGAGATGATTATCAATCAATCAAGATATTTCCCATGATTGAATATTCTGTTAAGACAGTCTTAGAAATTGATAGTCAATTAATATTTTTCTGAAGTGGGAATCCATACCAGATTACAAGCTGTAAAATATATCTTGAAGCATGTGACAAGAAATTGGCTGTAGGTAGTATAAGTGTTCTGCTTATATTCAGCTTTTGGAGTATTCTACTAACATCCGGTGTATATCCTGTTGATATCTAGCCTATTTGCCTTGTTAATATCCATGCATTTATCTTGCTGATATCCACGTAGTTCACTTATTTTGGTTTCTTAGATATGATCAATCGTTTTTCCAATAATAGTGAAGTAGACTCTATCGACGTAGTCTTGATGTCTCCAAGTAGATATGAACTTCCCTTTCAACTAAACTTGATCAAGAAGGTTCATTAGTTATAAAGAATTCTCTTAACATGAATATTACTTGAAATATAAACACTTTTTGCAATTATCAAGATCGATAACAAACATGAATAGTTTTGTCAATTTCAAAATATATAAGGGGGTTTCCTCAATGGTATGGGTCAGAAGTACAATATAAAACTATTTAAGCCTTCATAAAACTAGTTAAGCCTTTCGAAAGCTTGGTTTGTCTTTATGGCATTTTTCATATGAATCCCCCAAACTCTATGACTTTGAATGCACCAGATCCATGGTCCCTACGAGAATTTTTCCCTCCATGTGCATGACATGTACGGCCAAGAAATATGGTTATCTTCCTAGTTTTTGCTTTCTTGCCATCGTGGAAGTCTGATGACCAGTAGAGGAAGAAGAAAAAGAAAAGAAAAATAATTTAAAAAATTGCAAAAAAAGTTGTCTATGCTAGTGTTGACAAAATACAATGTAGAATGACTAGTAGTCACATCAGCAATTTTTGAACAAAATTGATCAAAATGACTAAAGTGGCAAATTGTCATCAGAGAGAGAGAGAACTTAATATGTGTGAAAACTCACAAGATACACAAAGAGTGTTGAGAGTGATCCTCCAAGAGAGTTGTGAGTGTTCTTGTAATTAACTCTCATATTTTTGAATTTAATCTAAAATTGAAAAATACATATAAGTGAGTGTGATTGAGTGATCTCATCTTTAATTATTATAGTGGAACCATCTCGTCGATCTTTCTTGGTGAACTAGGCACATCATTGACCATATAAATCTTCTCCGTTCAGTTTTTATTTCTGCAGTTTATTATTCCCTTGAATCGTTCGTTCGTTCCCACTTTCATGTTAGTCTAACAATAATAAATTAGATTAAGTTAGATTAGAAGGGTCGAGAGAAATAGGCTCATAAAATCTCAACTACTTCAGTAGTCAAATGGTCCAATGAAAACAATTCAATAGAGCCCATGGTTTCGGACAAGAAAAAGCTGCGCCATAATACCTCCACCACATGTGGTGCGGTGGTTGTTCAAGGTTGCTCGAAGTAGATCTCGTTGTCCATGAGAAATCGCTTAACGTTCAAAGCGTCCACTATCCACCGTCCACACAAAGCCTACCCTGAATTTTGCCGGTCGCTGAGAACAGAATTCCTTAATGTACAGAATCGACATTAAAAATGGTCCGTAGACATTTGAGAAATTCTCAATATTCAGTCCTTGGTTTTACTGAAGAAAAATCTAGGATCTGATTCGATGTGGTTTGGCATTGATGTTTAGTTTCTACTTGAAGATGGGTTGGATGCTACAGGCCAGATATGACGTAAAAAAATGCAGCCAGAAGTGATTTTACATTGGTCGGCAAGATGCTGTGGCCCCAGCTATTTTGGTCGTGGCAATAGTATTACCCTCAATGATATTGGCTTTTTGAGAAACTCATGATGAAGAAAAGAAAATTATACAAAAGTAAAGGCCAAAAAATGGCAAATCTTGTGATATCTCCATCAAATTCGATTGGTCTGCCTTTGCTAATAACTTTAACTACATGAAAGCTATGAAATTGGTTAACTACTATTAGGATGTGTTTGGGAACACATTACCAAAGTACTTTGAGCCTCCGAAAGTTCTCGTGTAAATGCTAAGGTATTTAGTGAAGAAATTTGAAACCCATTTAGAAAATGAGTGCATTTCTAAAGGCGACTAGAGACCAGCATTGGGCATTTCGGTATTTTCGGAATGCCCAAAGCCCTTATTTCAATTTTTCCCTTTCCAATTTTTCGTATCCCTCTTTTACCCCTTAATTTTGCCTTGTTCATCGTCTCTTCCATGCAGATCTGGGATTCACGGAGGTGGCTCGAAGAAGATTTATGGACTCTAGAGTGGGGCTGCTGGTCTAAAGCTTAGCCGAGGGTCGTGTGTTTCATAGGCAAGATCTGGAGGGTGGCAGCTCAAGTGAAATCTAGCGAGTCGAGGGTTGGTGAGGGTTGCCGAGGGTCGTTGAGGGTTGCTGGGTCATGTGACTTCGGCATTGCCTTGCCTATTGCGACCTCGGCCACGAGCTGTCGTTGGAGCTTTCAGCCTTCCCTAGCTGCCGAGCATCACTTGTGCTCAACCATTCTTCCTTTTCTCATTTTTAAATTTCTAACGGAAGTCCTTTATAAAGTTTGAGTGCTTATCTATCATTATGTAAATGCTCTCTCAAACACGCTCTTAGTACTATAAGTGAACTTTTTATTTCCTCAAAATGCAATCGAACTTATGCAAATCTCATTAGCGGCCTTCAACATGCTTTCCTTTTTCATTTTCTGTAGCGATCATGTGGTACTTAACCTGGTATTTGCTCACGACCAAGTCCTTTCCCTCATTCCGCTCTAATGCCCATATTTGGAAGGGATTACTTCTTAGCATGACCCCAAATAGTTGCATCTAGTAGGAATTGAACTCGTGAGCTCATAGCCTTTTAGGTGACTCCAATCGACAAGAAAGATTTTTTAACATACATGTGCTGCGGGTTCAGGACACATGATGCATCGGATTCGATAGGTCTCGCGTAGAGCTAATCTAATGCTCTGACTCATGTGTTAAACTAACATATTTATGCAAATGGTAGGCGTTCGGTGTATGCATGCCAATGTCTACCTGATTGCATTCTCGTTCCACTCTTTTGGGCAATGGGGTTAGGTCAGGTTCTCGTTCTATCTGGTTCCTCAAATCTCAGCCTCGTGTGACATAACACAAGGCGATATGAAAGAGATGTGGACGTTCAGTTTCCGCAAATGCTCAAATTTCCTTGTGAGACATCATTTCAGCACCACCACTACGAAAGTTTTAAACGATTTTGGGGCAAAGGCACAGAAATGTCGGGCATGGAACCGTGGTCGGACCTACTCGTGGTGGAGTAGGTTGAGGCCCCATATCCGACACATAAAAGGATGGCCAGATTGACACCAGAAAAGTGATGGTACCTCGTGTAGCATAGCACGATAGGAGATACAAGTTTTGGCACCGCATGACTATCAATATAAGTTGAGGCAGTACAAACTACTAGCAAAGCAGAGACTCTCTGAGCCCTCCCAGGAATACAAAAAGCTGGACTGATCACACATAAGAGGAGACAATCCAAGGCATTTGGTTACAGCCTTATAGGGTAACCTCACCGAACAGCAGGAGTCTTTGACTCCGATTCAGGGCTGTCCCGCCTGCTTAGTAACTTAAGTGGGCTGACATAATTGCGTTTCTTATGTTTATGTACTAGTAGTCTCCCTAGTTCCTCTCTCTATATATATATTTTTCCTCAGGGTGAGGGAATACCCTCATAATGTTTTATGTCAAAGGTTGCCAAGGTCTACAATGACTCCGGACAAATCAATGTAAGGACTTACCTAGGTCCAGTCTTATGGGAAGGTTTCCAACCATTATATTTATCGAGGCAGCAGAGCTGCCTCTTTCCCTTGAGTTAAACGCCGAGGGACACATCAAATAGAGGTCGGCGGCTATCAGTTGACTTACCCCTCCAAAAGGCAAGCCCCATTATTTAGCAAAAGGGGCATGGGGACTCCCACCCTGGAGGGGTAACGTTGACATTGATGATGACATTGCCATAGTTGGGAGAAGCTGACGAGAAGAAGAAATGACTCAAATTGACCTTAAATTAAACATCTACCATGCAAAGAGCATCAAGTGATAGATTAGCCTGGTACTAAAAATGACATCTATTTTCACGAGGTCACGAGTTTGATTTACATGGTGAATGAATCTCCAAACGGCTTGTGCAGTTGTGGGGAAATATTTTCCGGTTGCTAATATTTTGTTAAGGTTGCAGCGATAGGCTTGCCAACCTCAAACTTTCGGATTGCAGGTGATGTGAATTAGATTTGGCTCAAATTTAATATTCAATAGAGAGTATGAGAACCTCGTAATAAGGGCCATAGGGGACTATGAGCGCTGATTAATCCTTCTCGCTATCTTATTTGTAAGGAAAACATCTGATGCTAAACTACTAAGAAGCTGCTTGTACTAATAGGAATAAAAATGTAATGGGCCACCCATTAGTTTGGCCCATTTGTACAAGACGCAGGGCTCTCACTTTAAAAGCTGAACAATACTTTCCTCCATCCTTAATCAGAGGAACTTCGTTCCAATCATACCTCTAGTCGGTAAGTTACAAATAATGAACATCAATAACATGAAAACATAACTAAAAATAATATTGATAGGTGCATGCAAGTAACCACTATCAGAAAAAAGTGCCTAGAAAATGGTTTCCTTCAGCTAGGGAACGGAGGAAAACATGTCCATAAATATCAAGCCCTCGTCACTTCCTTACAGCACCTTACGGCCTAAAAGGTGCCTTAAGGAACCCTTTATATTCACCTTCACCGGAAGCTCATTAAGATGTGCGTGGTCGCCAGGAGAATGATTTGGACCAATTCCTTGGTCACGGAGATCACCTAAGGCTGTTCACACTTAAATTTTACTCAGAAATTCTTCTTTTTGTGTTCTCGAAAATTGGGATGTTGGTACCTAACGAAATATCTCTGCACTGCTGATCCAATTCTGGCATTTCGTGTTTTTGGTGCTAGTAAGTGTCACCACGCATTTATGTTGTGCTTCGCGCAATTAGTCATTTCCTTTTAACGCATTATGCATTATGCACTGTGCACTGCATCTGCACTAAATCTTAATTACTGCACTTGGGCCATCCTCTGGGGTTTTGGGAGTGATTGGACCGGTTTCCGGGCATAAGTGTTTTGTCAGTCATTGCCTCCTGGTCATACATAATTATTTTGCTATTTTGGGAAGTTTATTCTTTAAATAAAAAAAAATCGTGAATTAGGGTCTTGAGACATATTCTGACAAAACTTAGCTTTCATAAAAATTTAAAGAAATTAGAAAATGATCATTTCTGAATTTTGGTTATTTGATCGGCGAACTAGTTGGACGTGATGTGTGACCTGGCTGGTCCATTGGACTAGCTCGTATATCGATTTGGTCTCGGTCCACTTTGCTCGATTAGTCCATTTTGTTAAGAGTCCGTTCAGTACTTATTTCCCCCGTCCACGTCCCCCGCATTTTCCTTGTGGGCCAACCTCCTTTCCATACATTCTTCAATGCACTAATTACTTGTTGGTCGATGTATTCCACCCCTTGAATTACATGGATCTCACATGAGTAGCGCCTTGATGAGCCACCGCTTCACTGCTGGTCTGAGCCTCGATCGAAGTCGTTGCCATCGCCACTCGGCGCCTTCATCATCTAGCACGTGAGCTACAGCTAACCATTCCAGTTTGAATTGTGTGCTTCAAGATAGATGCCGATTGTCACTGAGGTCGACCCTGAACCATCACTTATCTGACCTTAGCCATCTTCGAGTTGATGCTGCCACAATTCACTAGCGCCACCGGTGGTCTCGTCCACCACCACTGTCTCCACTTTGGTGAGCACTGACTTATTGCTTTGCTAATTCCATTATATCAAAAAAGTCATAAATTTATTACAATTGTGTCAATTCATTCATAAACATTTTTTTTGTTAATTAAGTCTTAAGTTTTTTGCATTTGTGCTAATTCAGTCCATTTGGCCAAATTTGATTGGTTAGCATTGATGTGGTACAACCAATACTAACGTGACACTGTCAACACCGATGTATACAATTTTTAATAATTTTTTTTTTCGCTTCTCTTTATTTTTTTTCCTCTTCCTTCTTCCTCTAGCTAGCGAGACTCACCTTGCTGTCGTTGGGTGAGGTCAACGAGGCTCGACCTCGCTGTTGTTGGGCAAGGTTAGCCTCATTGAATTTGGCAAGGTTTGCCTTGCTAGTGGCTAAGCGAGCTCACCCTTGCCCAGCAAAAGCGAGGTTGAGCCTCACCTAGGGTGTGCGAGGTTGACTTGGTGAGGCTCAACTTCGCCGACCCTCACCTCTGGCCAATCACCTCGGTCCAGCGACTAGTCAAAGGAAGAAAGAAGAGGAAAGAAAAAATAAAGATAAATAAAGGAAAAAGAAAAAAATAATTTTAAAATTAAAAAAAATAAAATATTACTAAAAATCGTCTATGTTAGCTTTGGTCAGTCAAATTTGATCAGATGGATTGAATAGGCACAAATGTAAAAAGTTTAAGACTCAATTGGTAAACAAAAAAAATAAAAATTTAGGATTGAATTAACACAATTGTAATAGATTTATGACTTTTTTGATAAATTTTCCCCATTACTAGTAGAGGTATTAGTGGATGTTCATTGTATAGGATCCATGCTAGACTTGAGTACCAGGTTTTGACTAACTAGTTGGTTTGTGCTACATGCAATTGCTGCTGCTTGATTTCAATGAACTCAACATTGAATTGCTAATTCGCATGATGCAATTTCGATTTCAAGGGAGGACTATGTGTAGATTTGGTGGTAGATATCTAGTCAATGCTAGAAATTGATAGCATGCTTAATTACACCTTAAAGCTGCAAATTCTGCTGTGAGTTTGTGCGAAGTTGGTGTAAAACATTTATTTTCCAAATTCAAGTTGTGGTTTAATTGCCTCACTCATGGTTAATTTTTAGCTTAATCAAGTTCAGTCCCGTTACTAGGCATTCCATGTGGACTTGTGCCTGATTAACCCTGAGCTTGAACCATATAAATCAAAGGAAAAATTAACTCATGAGTCTAGTGAAATATAAAGTAGAAAAGAGAATTAGGGAATTTTCTATATAATTCGATATGTATAAAAGAGTACATAAAGAGCTTATTTATTGGCTTTATGATATGAGTAAATAAAATAACATATATCAATCAAGATATATACAGTCATTCGGAGATATTTGCACAATTTTGAGAGAGACAGAAAATCAATAGAAATATTCTAATTATAACTAATATAAGAAAATATCCTAATTATCTCTAACATACTCCCTTAAACTAAAGATGACATCGAAGAGTCGATCGGAGTTTGAATTAATGTCGCTCAATGCCACAAAACTTGCTTCTCTTACGATACAACGGGGCATTGGGCTTGTTGATCCATGGTAGAGCAGTGTGTGAGATAGTCTTCTAGATCTAACTTGTTTGAGGGTGCTGGGTTTGGTGGTGGTGTCAGCTTCTTGAAATGAAAAGTGAAAAGTTGAGAATAAGAGGAACTAGAGTCGAGCAACATGTGTCCTTTGTGATTGACTTTGTTGATGGGACAATAACTTAAATGCGATTGATATGGTTGGCATGGTTATAGCAAGCGAAATAAGTTAGGCTTTGTTGAGGGAAAAGTTACTATGAAAAACATGCCTTTGTGACATCAAAAAATGCCTCCATGGAAAAGAAAAGCTCCACTTGGCGACGCGTAGAGAAGTCATAACACACACAACTACCATGGCACTTACTTAAATGCGAATTGGGGCATTTGGGTGAACACTGTCAAGGGCAAGATGAATTTATTTTGCTAGGAGTGCATTAGGTATAAAGCGGAAAGAAATTTCTAAGGTGCATGGAATTAGAACCTCTTGCTCATCTATGTTGTTTCCTTGTAATTGGGATTTAGTACAAATGGTATCAATATTGGGATCCTATCTCTAATCGTCTCTGTATATCTCCTCATGTTATCTTTTGGGAACACAAGATGTTCTCTTCGCTTCGTCCCTTTGACTCCTCTCTTGCTTTTTCCTTTTTAAACAATCCTTAAGTGGATCTATTTCTTGAAGATACATCAATTGAATCTTCCTCTTCAAAGTTGTCTTATTCTAATCTTGATGTAGGTACCTATGGTAATCCCACTTCAGCAGCTCTTAACTTGTCTGCACCATTCATGGATTTTTCACTCTTGGTCATTCCCTTTTCTCATGTTCGTCGCTCCACCCGAGTTAATCAACCTTCTGTTCGACTTTGTGATTTTCATTGTCACTCTGCTATTGCTTCCCTTAATAAGCCACGCACATTCAGGGAAGCTCAAACTAACCTTCTTTGGCAGCAAGCAATGGCAGATAAGTTGCATGTGTTAGACAAATCTCATACTTGGGAAGTTGATTTACCTCCTAGAAAGTCAGCTATAGGTTGTAGATAGGTATATGGATTAAGATTAAGGTAGATGGTACAATGGAATGCTACAAAGCTAGACTAGTAGGAAAAGGTTTTAGTCAGAAGTATGGAAGTGACTATGACGAGACATTTGGTCCAATTGCACATCTTACTTCAGTTTGAAGTCTTTCTTCCTATTGTAGCTATTAAACAATGGCCTCTATTGGTGATGGATGTTAAAAATGTCTTTCTTAATGGCAATCTTATGAGGAAGTATAAATGGAGCCACCTCTAGGGTACATAGTTTGCTTCTAATAAAGTATGTCGCTTACGTAAAGCTTTATATGGACTGAAGTAGGCTCCTCGTGCATGGTATTTTAAGTTCAGTTCCACCATGAAATGTCTTGGCTTTAGATCCAGTCCCCATGACAATGCTATACTCATTTAGAGAACTTATTGTGGGTATATTCCATTACTATTATATGTGGATGACATGGTTATTATCGGTGATGATCATATTGGCATTACAAAGCTCCAATAGTATCTCAGTCAGCAATCTGAATTGAAAGATCTTGGGTGACTCAACTACTTTCTAGGCTTTGAGGTTGCCTTAGACTCCTTTGGTTATTATCTTTTCTAAACAAAATACGTCACCGATCTTTCTCGCATGAGACTTATTGATACCAAGACCGCTGCAACTCCAATTGAGGCAAATGCCAAATTTGATGAATGAGTATATTGGAATTTCACTCAAATGTTTAGGATTGAATTAACAAAAAATTTATGATTGAATTGACATTCGTATTGAGAATTGGTTGGATAATTTTTCCATTATGTTCATGTGAGGGATTTAATGGAATTGCATATTGCTTAGTCACTTTAGATCACGTCGTCACTTTTAATTTCATATTTCCATCGCTTATAATTTACATGTTTAACTACACTTCACAAAAACTTATTTATGTCATAGTCATGTTAGAGATGTTCATCATACTATAAATTCATATATTAGGGGAATGTTTACTAAAACCACATGAGTGGATTAATTAGGCACTCTGCATTAAAAAATTGGCTCTTGAATATTTACTTGTTCATAAAAAGTAACATTTGCATAGCCAGTTGTGTTCACCTTAGTATATTTGCTCATATCTAGGATTTTGCATATTTTTGCATGTTAGAATATTTAAATAATCTATTATGTATTCATCTAACAGCTTAAGTTTTTAGAATAATTGCTAATGGTTACACAAAATCTTACATAGTATCATATTTGGAGGTCTTGAGTTCAAATCTTTCCAAGCTAATTTATCTTCCTAATTAAATTTTCATGCTTAGTACTAGGCATTCAAATCTTTTCAAGCTCCATTTATCTTCCCAATTAAATTTCTTAGTACTTGGCAAAAGACCAGACTTAACGTAAGGAGGAGTATTATAATATTTGAATAATAAATCATGCATTCATCTAATAGCTTAAGTTTTTAAAACAGTTGGCAATGATTACAAAAAATCTCACATTGCATATTAGGATTTGGATAGGGTTTCACATTATATTTTGCATCATGACAGTTGCCATGTTAAAAATGAAATAACATTTCATGAATAAATGTTGGATATTTGCATCATGATAGTCCTCTAGGTTGGATATTTTTTTCACGCCTCATTTACATGCCATGAAAATTGAAATACACAAACATAAATAATATCATGCGTATTAGCTTTTTTAGATTGCATATTTATTAAATTGTCATTATGATTGTATTTCCATTTTATTAAGATAAAGTTGCATATTTCCATCAACTTAGAGTAGATTTAGTTTCCTCTTATGCATCTTCTATTTTAAGCTAATATTTTCCTCGAATCATAAAAAAAAACCATAAAAGTAACTATTTTTGCATACTTTATCTAGGATTAGATTTAAATACTATGCAACATTTTCATTACAGCTTTTAGTGGTTTATTCTAGGAAAGTGATGTATTTAAGACATATTATATCATATTTGCATATTTATGGTGCGTTTGGTAACCATTATGTTTCCGGAAACAATTTCTACTTAGAAATAGTTTTTTTTTTCTTTTTATTATATTACTTACGAGTTTTTGAACATTCAAAGGTGTTTGGTAACTGCACAAATTTTTTATTTTCAGATTAAAAATGCATTTAGTATGACCCTCAATTTTTTTTTTTATGACTTAGAATTTCTTTTGATTTTTAAATAATTTTATTACTTTTTTTCATTTTATTCTTCTTCTTTTTCCTCTAGCTGGTCGCTAGCCTCAAAGGAGCCTCACCATGGCTAGGCAAGGCTGCCTAGCTACCGATGAGGCTTGGGCTGACGAGCCTCCGGTGAGGTTGTCGGCTCTCGGAAACAAAAACATTACTAAACATATTTCTGTTCTTTTTTTGTTTTAGGGAATTAGAGAACGAAAAATAGTTATCATTTGGCCATTACCAAGCAAGGTTTTACTCTCCTCTCATACATAAATCTATTTTAGGGAACGTGCATGGCCATTTTCATATTTTCCATCTATTATTTACACGGCTCTTGTCCGGGGAGCATGGTAAGGCCATGTTTAAGAATTGCCCAAGATGGCTTAGGTGATTTTTTCTTTTCGATATTGTCCGAGATAGCTTAGGTTGAATATTAATTAATTAATTATTTTTAAGGATAAAAGCCATCAGAAATCTTAAATTATATTAATTGAGACATATTTATGGCGTGTTTGGTAACGATTTTATTCCTGGGAATAATTTCTGATAAGAAATGATTCATTTTTATTCTGTTCTCGGGAACAATTTCTAAGCATTTTAAGTCGTTTGATAACTGTCCAAAATTTCTTATTCTGGAATAGAATTGAGTTTGGTATCATACTTAAAATTTCTACTCCAAATCATTTTCTTAATTTTTAAATAATTTTTTTTACTTTTTTTTTTCTTTTCCTTTTTTCCTTTCTCTCTCCTATTCTTTGTCTTCAAGTGGCCGGTCGTCGGTCCGGCGACCGGCTAGACGAGGGCCGGCTACCTCACTGGAGGGTTGCCGGCCCTTGTCGGCCGAGCCTCGCCGATAGTTGGGCGAGGCTCGCCCAATCCCGCCAGATTTGGCGAGGCCAAGCCTTGTCGGGGCTGGGCGAGGCCCGCCTGGCCACCGGTGAGGCTTGGCCTCATCAGATCGTGAGGCTCCGCCAGCCTCGCTGAGGCTCGGCCTCATCGGTGGCCAGGCAAGCCTTGCCGGGGCTGGGTGAGCCTCGCCGGTGGCTGGGCTTGCCTTTGGCGAGCTCGTCGGATCGGCTGTCGGCGACCAGTGACGGTGGGTGGTGGATGGTGGTGGACGGAAACCACGGTGGTTTAGAGTGAAATAATTATTTCTTCACTATTAATTATCTACCCCTTTTTTAGAGTGAAAACTTTAGCTACCAGTTTAGCTTTAAACTCCACAATCTTTCTTTGAAATCCTTTAAGTTTTGTACATCTATTTGCAACTAATGAGCTTGTGATCTTTAGGCAAGTTAGTAAGTTTCCAAACATTATGATGTTTCATATATTGCATATCGCCTTTCATAGCATCTAATCACATACTTGATTGAGGATAAGAAACAACATTTATATAAATCGCTAAATCAACTATGTAATGGATATTGCAGTCATGCTCTCACAAATAGACTTTATAGTTTGATGGTATAACTGAGCATTTTTCCTAACAGATCTCCTGATACAACCACTTCATTCTGCACTTGAGAGGTTTGAGATTTTTCATCATAAAATATATCAAGAATAGTACTTTGAACCTCAACAAGTTTACTTTATGATATAGGAGATTCCACAATTGTTTGTATAGGTAAAGACAAAAACATAGGAACCTCCATCGTACTATTATCCTTATTAGTCCGAAAGTAGCTATCCTCTACAACTATGTCGAAATCTAGAAACTTTACTATCTATGATTCCATAATTCTTGTATCTTTATTAGGGTCATAAAATCAATACCCCTTTGAACAATTTAGGTTAGATACAAAATAATTCCGAGTGGATCTAAATTGCAATGCACTTACTATTGGATTGTACAACCTCACTTCTGCATGACATCTCTAAATTTAATATGATTCAAGTAATTTTCATCTAGTCCATAACTCAAAAGAAGTTTAGGGAACAATTTTGGTAAGAAACACCTTTTGTATGTGAAAAGGTTGTTCTCAGAATATTAACCCTCAGAAGACTGGATAAATTAGTCTTACAAATTACACTCATCATCATATTGATTATGGTTCAATTATGCCTTTTGGTCAAATCATTTTGTCAGGATTTTTAGGCATAGTAATTAAGTTATGACCCCAGAATTTACCAAGTATTTGACAAATGACCCTTTAAGCTATTCCGTATTGTCATACTTGCCAAAATACTCACTGTCAATATTAAGCCTGACAACTTTTAAGACTAATTCTAACTTTTCTTATTCTTTACTTCGGTTATTTTACTTCCACAATAATCAATAGAAGTCTTTAAATAACTGTTAAGAGTAGATAGAATATCAACATTGTCAACTTTTCTACTCTTTCTTTAGATATGTGTGAGATTATTCCTTAAATAGAAAACCTTTTGAAACAACCTTTTAAACGGTATACGAGACGTATATATATCATTATGTTAAAAAGTCCTTGCAGATGTGCCTAATTTCGGTATTAGACAAGACATAATTTCAAGCGACTAAAGCTTCCATCATCTTTCTGCAGTGCAGTCAGTTGGTAAACTACTTTTCAAGTGTTCTTGAATAGAATGTTTTATGGACAGTAAATAAATTATATTGCTTTTTTCCCAAGTAGCAAATTATATGTCCACTACTTAAAATTTGAAGCAGTAAAAACCTCAATAATAGTTAAATTATTAATTATAGAAAATGTGATTGAAAAATAAGTAATGTATATAATTAGCATCATGTGAGCGCTGTGTAACTTGACGTACAAATACACGTCCAGAGAGTTACACACATAATCATATAATCATATTTTGGCAGAATACATGACATGCAGTTGTATACTCCCCACATGATAACGGTTATGAGAATATATTCTAACCTTCGTGAATTAATCACCTTTGGGTATATGAACCATTAGGATTAGTCACTCTTCTCTTTATGAACTAATACACAATCACCTCATTTGAAAGTATGATCACGCATTAGATCATGAGACATCACAATCATTATACGAGACCGATATTTCTCAAATTCAATCAAGTGTGCCACTTTGGCGGTTACTACTCAATTGAATCCTTGAAACTCTCTCATATCATGTATATAAACTTTACTTCTCACATACACCATATACATGTGATTTTAACTTTAGTGATAGGGGCAGTAAATCACTAAAATCACATATCATGCTAATTGTACTGCTTTATAAAAATCAAACTTTATTCCATATTATTAATGAAGAACACTTTTATAATATTTATGTGATAACATTCCAGTAACCCAACACCTGTATTTTCAAAATTACAAAAAAATACAAGAAATATACATGAAGAAAATACTAAAAATACATGTATTTAGGGTTCCATATGTATCTTCACATCCATAAAATTATCAAACATGTAAAATAAAGACACTACAAGATAGAGAATGCTCATATGAACCTGTAGCAGCCAACCACGCGCCGATCGGAGCTCCCACGTGCCCATACATGCCGCCTGAGCGCGTAGCGTGTGGAGCTCACGTGCGAGCGTAAAATTGGGTCAAAATCGGTCTGATCAGTAGCGTTCTGATCGGTTCCCGGCTCGACCGTTCGGTCCGGTCAACAGTTGACCGGGTTGAGTTGGGTCAATAGGTCAGGCCCGAGTTGCTGACGTTATCGTGACGTCAGCACCTGCGTGCATCGCACGTGCGAGCCGCGTCTCCTGCGTGGGAGCGCATGAGGGTGCGTGACCGCATGTGGGGCGTGTCTCCGACGCCCTAGCGGCACGTGGATGCGCGTGGGGCCACATGGGGCCTCCCCCGGTGATGCGTTGCCCATTGTCTTGCTTATCTCAACGAGCCCAATCCCAAATTTGTAATTTTATTTTTATTAAACAAAAAATCACGAAAATCACAAAATCATGGCAAAAATTTTATGCGTTCGAGATCTAGGGTTATGGTTACTCTGATACCACATGTTGGATGCAAATTGCGCAATCCCAACATCTCCAAAACCAAAACAAGAGCATAAATGATCGAGTAGAAAGATTATCGCACCTATTTTGGGATCCATCATTCTTGATATGGAAGCGGAAAATTGATGATCCACGCGCAAGTCATTCTCCTCTATTGCCCTTCGTATTACTGGCTCAATGAGACGGTCCCCTCACCCTTTAGCACTAGGTAAACGCTCCTTATGTGAGGATACTTGTGAGAATTAGGGTTAGAGGAGAGACTTGAACACTATTTATAAAGTTTCCAACCAGGCTCTCGAGCTAAGCTCAACTCGGTCTACACTAGCCAACTCCATATTAGACTAATTAAGAAACCTTCTATCTCATTTTAGACCAACTCCGTAAAACGATAAATTACAATATCAATTAATGTAGCACACATCAGGAAAATTCTTACAAATTATTCACCAACATTTTGCCTCTTATGCGAGAATTCTTTGAGAAATGCGGAAAAGAGCATCATGGATAGCCTCCGTTGATCCACATAAATAAGCGACATAAGACAACTTTAAGTTTTAACGTCACTTTTCATATACAAATAGGATTGAGATGAATCCGGGGTAAAATTCTAACTCCGATGACATGTGAGAGAAAGCTCAACAAAAAGAAAATGAATGCCAAACTCTTAAATGGGGAGGAGATTCCTTGTGTATAAGACATATATAAACCCCGTCGATCATGGATTCGGGAACCACAAATTTGGTTTCTTTTTCGCATCATGAGGCTACGAATGGAAACACTTGTCCTCTCCTCTCCTCTCCTCTCGAGATCGTCGTCGCCATGCCCCTCCTTGGGAGCCTTCCCTCTTCTTCTTCCGACCGTCTGCGAGTCAAAGCACGAGCCGTTCGCCGACCGCAGCGCGGTCGTCTCCACAGCCTACGGCGTTTCAATTTACAAGGCCGCTTCTATTCCATATGCCCCTCCTCCTCGGCTCGTATCTCCCCTTATTTTAATGGCTTTAAGCCCGTCATTTATTCAGCTTCCTTCTGCCACACGCGATATTCTCACCATTCCCACCGAAAATCACTAATTAAATTAAGTTCTTTTTCCCCATGGCAATAGTACCTCCACTAGGTAGGCACCCCTAGAAATAACTTTCAAAGAAATGAAATAAAATAAGAGGCTCCTCCGTCTTTTGCACCCACAAGCAAACATCCCATGCACAGAGTACCCAGTTGGAATTTAGATTTGAATTTTTATTTTTTTGGGTAGATTTATTGTCTTTGTTGAGGTGATGACAAATCCATTCATCTAATCTGGGTTTTTCCCTTCTAGTGAAAATCAGTGCATGTGACCAATGAATTATGGGTCTGTACTATGTACTCATTTGCCAGTTGAAAAGAGAGAGAGGGAGAGAGAGAGCGCTGCGTGTGCCAAAAACACTTCTGTTTACCTTTTTTCCATGGCCACTGATGCATCATCCTCAGTTAAGTGTGTGTACTTGAGGATTTTTTTTTTGGGTAGATTTATTGTCTCTGTTGAGTTGATGACAAATCCATTCATCTAATCTGGGTTTTTCCACTCTAGTGAAAATCAGTGCATGTGACCAATGAATTATGAGTTTGTACTGTGTACTTGAGGATTTTGTAACCTCATTTTTTTCTTTTTCTTTTATTGTGCAAGGAATCCGAATTTTTTTGACTTAATTAATCCTCACGATTGTGTGCAAAATGTAGCGTTCACAAGCATCGGGTAGAACTCTGCTCATAGGATGATGACATTTCTACAATTCTTTCCACCATAGATAAAATAAGAACTTCAGCTTGTACATTATCCTTCCAAGTTGATCAGTATTTGGGTCTTTTTAAACATCTGACCAATCGTGTCAAACATCGGGTAATTACAAAAGGCACATTACTTGGCGCTCTTAGTGTAGCCCTCAAGAGAATGCCCTAGTACGAAATATGAATCTATACTTTGAGCTGAGAGGATAGATATGCTTACTACTTCTGAAACCTTATACTAATATTAGCTAGCAATCTCTTTACTAATAGATAATGTAGGTGAACGAACGGATCTCGGAGTCAACGATGGAGTTGATGTAAGTTTACATTCTTGTACTGATCTTTGAAATTGGTTCCCAAATTCAGTGATTCATTTCCATGGCTCCAAGCTTATTAGACTATTGTTGGAAGGTTGTTAAAATGAGGAGACGGCATCTTCCTTTTGTCGAAATATGTATGATTCATTCTAATGGGTCACTGGGTCACATGATAAAAATTATCCTTGGAAATGTTATTCTCCATGGACAAATATCATTCTTTGCACGTATTCATGTTGATCTCCAAACAATTTGTGACATACTGGACGATATCTATTTGACCTCCGCTATCGTCAATTCTTAGCATTAACCCTAAGAATTACGAATCCGCGTGACTTTATGATTATCCAATATGGTCAAAACGTGAAACCACCGCACATGTTGAGAATCCATTGGTTGCAGGCTGGCCCCAAATACCCTAAATATAAGAAAAACAATAGAAAACATGAACTTCCGACTCTCATTTTTTTTTTTGTTTCTTTCCCATGGAAGAATAGGACTAAATTGCCACACAAGAACTAAACAGAGAAAATCAGCAATTGAGGGACACGAGACTGGACTGGCAACCCCTTTCTCGGCGGACAACTGTTTGTAGCTGTCCCTCTCATCGATGCTCTCCTTCCCGTCTTGGCTAAGAAATTCAGATTAAAGAGTTCGGCAAACCCCAGAAGCAGACGACCTTGCACAGGTCCTTAATGAATGGTCCGAGGCTCATCTTCATCTCTCTCACCGACGCAAAGAGAGAGAGAGAGAGAGAGAGAGAGAGGACAACTTATAAAATTGGTTCACACGTGTCAACCGTGAATGTCGATTTATAAAGAATAATAATTAGACAACGTTACAGCATTCGATGCAAAAGACTACTTTACAAAAGTAAGAAGAACGTTTTGTGTTGCATCGATTTATAATTTTACTGTGTGAAACAATCTTGGATTTTTTTTTTTTTTTGAACTTTATTGCGTTCAAGATGGAAGAAGAATATAAAAAGATGCAAAACAATTACTTTATAAGGTAACATGACTTTCAGTTCATCACTCCATGTTTTTGGCCTCATTACCTACTCAGCTTTTGTTACTTTATTTACCAAAGTAACCATGTTCATCAAATATTTGGAATACTGGCATTATTATTGAACAAGTGGAAAGTAAAAAGAACAGGGAAAACAAGAGGTTAAGTGGTTGTTCCACATACACCAAAGAGACCTTTCCCGACATTTGTGCTCTCTCTCTCTCTCTCTCTCTCTCTCTCTCTCTCTCTCCCCTCCCCCCATATATCTTCACCTCTGACCCTTATCAAATTTTAACACCATCTCAGCAAATTCTCTCTCGCCTTCGGTTTTCACTCATCTCTCTCCTTCTGCTCCAAAAACCAAGTCTCACCGCATCTCTGCTCCATCTGTTCTAGTGTTTGATCTGCCCTAGACCAACAGCCCTTGAGTTTCTTGAGCCGTATATCTCCTTCAAGATCACACCCATCTATTATAACATAGCAATATGGATGGGTTTAGCTCTCAAAGGCAAGACTCCATGAAAAGGAGGTTCCAAGATAGGAGCTTGCCCATCTCGTCCATGGACAACTACTTCGCAAAAGTCATGGCTGCCGCCGCCACTCCGCCTTCCTCCTCGCCGGCCTTCTTGAAGAACCCTAACAGCAACAGCAACAGCAAGATCCCAAGCTCTATCGGGTTTGATGACGATCTCGTGGCCGCGGTTGTGCCGCCGGTGACCGTGGCCATCGAGGGCCGCTCGATCTGCCACCGCATCAGCCTCCACAAGCACGAGAGCTACCAAAGCCTCGCCAAGGCGCTGAGGCAGATGTTCGTGGACGATGCTGATGTCCCGGACAGGGATCTCAACCTATCCAATGCTGTTCCCGGACACCTTATTGCCTACGAAGACATTGAGAATGATCTTCTTCTTGCTGGTGACCTTAATTGGAAGTAAGTTCTTTCTTTTACGAATATTTAACAGGAACCTTTGGCTTGTCTCTCAAAATTTGTCATGTTCGCCCATGACTGTGCAATAGGAGCTTTTGTCACATACTCCGCTGATGAAAACCTAACCTCTTCGGTTTTATCTTCGAGTAGGGACTTTGTACGTGTGGCGAAGAGAATCCGGATTCTGCCGGTGAAGACAAATTCGAGGAAAGGAAGAGGAGAAGCATGAGAGCTGTTGTGTTAGCTTGGACTTTTGTTGAGGGTTTCGGTGTGATGAAGGCAACCGGAACTTGTATGAGCTTGAGAGAACCACAAAGGGGGAAAAAAAAAGAAAAAGAAAAAAGTGGAAGATATGTTTTGTCTCTTAGGGATCCAGATCCAATGTCCTTTCTTATTCTTGGGTATGAACTTTCTTGGCTATCGTATTTATACAGTTCTACTTCGATTTCTTACTTCTTGTGTTTTTCTCTCATGACTCAGTTCTAAGTTGAGCCAGTGGAATTTGTTCTCTCTTTAGATTTTCTAATTACTTAGGTTTTCTTCTTGTGTCCAAAGATGGCGAGAGGACTGAAAGCATGCAAAATATCAAATTTGTTGATCACCACTCTTTGGAGCTATACGACTTCGTTAATCGATGTTTCACTCCACATTTTTCCCCTCAATTTATGTATCCTGCGTGAGGAATCAAGATATAGTTGGTATGAACTATGATTGATTCATAAAATCGACATATTCAATAATGTACACAACATCATCTTATTGAGTATTAACTGAGCCGTTTGTTTAAAATTCACTTACTGTCGGATGTCATATCATTTATATATGAACTTTGAGATCCGGTCTTAGTGTATTATCATTACAAATAAATGGTCTGTCTTTCCTTGATTTGCCTTGCCTGTACACGTAATGGTTGATATTTGTGAAGCCGTACACGTAATTTACTTGAACAACTCAGGACGCTAATGCTTGAAAATGCAGTGTCCTCCATCATGTAACGGAGGACATGACTAAACCAAATTTCATGGTCCCAATAAATTCTTGTATAACTTACAGCTTTTGGAGTTAAGTGATGTATGAAAGTGTAATGTTTGGCCAATAAAAAGATTCAAATACAACTCCAAGATATCCTGTTTTCCTAAGCCACGATTTCCTCTCCTGCTGCCTTCTTTAATCACCCCCACGTACCATGTTGCAGATTCAAGTCTTTCTGCTTTTCACCTCAACATTTCCATGAGGAAGTGGTGAGATACACAGTTAAACCTATTGCAAAAAGTGGCTTTTAGTTAATAAACGTGGCTAGAGTTACTGTGCTTCCCACGGGAGTAAATGCTTAGGCGAGAGAAAGGGTAAAAAGGTCGTACGAAAATTGGAAGAGCGCTTCCATTTGCATTAACATTTCTGTGTCTTGTCTGTAGTTTTTTTTTTTTTTTTTTTTTTTTTCTTTTTTTGGCATCAAGACCAGAGTTTCTTCCCTGCTCCAAAGAATGTCGTCTAATGATATTCGAAGGTACGACGATTGTTCTGGGTAATATTTTTTTTTGTGTGTATAAGCTTAAAGAATTCATGTCTTGTTCTGCTTATTGTGATGTTTGATTGCTCTGACAAGACCCCATGGATGGAGACTGACAAACAAATTCATCCTATCCATATTTTTATAGTCTTTAACTTATATTTATATATAAAAAAACTGATATTTCATGAAGTTAGGCATCCACACGCATGTTACTAGCTTTTAGCTTACGCACAACTTCTAGAAATACTCAAGAAAGTCACAGATCTTCATGTATTCTCATGGAGGAGGTATGGTGATGCTGCAATGGAGGAAGTGAACCCACTGAACTTAAAGGTGGGGCTGGCTACAGTGTAGTTGACTGAAGCTAAAGCAGCCCCTTCTTAAAAACATCAACCTTATTTTTCCAGCCATTAATTAGTTAATTTTAGATCAGATGGGTCCACTCCTAGAATGTAGGCACCGCTTAAAGGCTTGCACTTTCATTTCAGTGGGATTGTTGTTGCCTGCATTGAGACAAGCGAAATATCAGGTTATCCTCGAGAGCACGATGTTTCCTAATATCTACGGTGATTATCACATCCGCGATATGTTATCTTTTCCGAAAGAATATAAAAGACTTGCAATAATTGACGAGGATGAAGGATCGGGACATCTTACTTTATAAAACGTAAAAGTTATCTCATATGAAATATATGTTAGGTGCATTTTTCTGGTATAATTATAAGAGTGAATTTGAATCAAAATATTCTCGAATATTTGACTCGGTTAAAATTCAATATATGATATATCGCCTTTTCGGAAAAGGAATAAGTGGTCTTCGTTTATTCTCATATATGTATCATGGTTTTTGAGAATCACAATTAATTGAGTTAATTAATTGAACTTAAATAAAAGAATGAGGATCCCAACTCAATAATGTAAAGGGAAATTGATTATTTGTAATTACTCTCTCTCTCTCTCTCTCAGATTCCAACTGGCTGTCGCTCGGTAGGCAGTACACATCATTTTTCCTTATTTTTGTCATTTTATTACTAAACACCTAAAAATTAATTAATTTCTCAACCTTTAATTCTCTGTGGCCAGCTTTTTGTAAACTGCAAATTGGTGAAATGGGTCAGCTTTTTTATTTTTATATTTCACTTTTTGCGTTGCTTTACGTCTAAATCAACGCAATTAATTGAATTCTGATAAAAAAGAAGAAGCCCAAGATGCAATTAATTGGCTTGACTTTTCCCATTGGAGCATCTGCGGGACTATTAACTTCGTGACTGCGTCCTTAAGTAGAAATGCGGAAATGTTGGCAGTATTTCACTGTCGTTAGCCTCAATGCTTGTCGCACGCAATAAATTTTGATATTTTTAGGAGATATTCTCTATCCTTTCTATATTCTTTTTTGAGCCTTTTTTTAAAGGCATTCATAAGATTAGGAATTGTTTCCATCATCAGCGAAATAGAAAGCTTTATTAACACTTATTTTTTATTTATTTGGTAACTGAGGACTCCACTACGCCCCCCATGCCCGAACAGCACCGAAGGGCCGGGCTCCTATACCTCGGGGGAGACTAGTACAGGACTCCACTATCATGACTCCCTACTTAAGACGCTAGTACCCGAAGATTCGAACTTGCGACATTGGTGATGAGGAGCAAGCCTTGAACCATTACAGCTGCCTATTGGTGGGTGCTTTATTAACACTTATTCGTGCACATATTTTTGAAAAATTTGTTTGAATCCTTTTTTTTTTCATTTTCATCTATGATAAAAATAAAATTTAGTGAATATGAGATCGAGTGCATTGATCATATTAGTGAAATTAGAGAGGCTCACGTGAATATCACTAATCCATATCATTATTGACGATAGTCCATAGAGAGATATGTGATTTTTCTCTCGAGAGTATAGTCCTCTTTCTATTTCACCTTTTAGTCATTATTCTTCCCAAGATAGACGAGCAAAGTGACTATCCACATCTCTTCTTCACCTCCATAAAAGATTCCCAAACATAGGTTAGGTTCAAAAGAGTTATAACATGGGGTTTTTACAATAATTTCAATTTTTAATATACTAGAGTTTCTGGTGTTACATTGCTTTGAAGTTGAATTATTTTAAAGAGTCTTATTAAAAATTGCCATAAATTGCCATAAATTGCCATATAATGAAATATTATTCTCGTAGTTGTAACGTATGCAATTAAAATTTAGAAAATCGATTATTTTCTTGCTAAACATATTCAACAAGTGCTCGAGAGACACATGTTCACATTACCATATTTGAAATTAAGCATGCTTAACATATACTTTACCGGGCTGAGACCTCATTTATGTAAAATACAAATGAAATTCAAAGTATGACCAAGAAATCTAAATCGATAGGTGAAATTATGAAGCCTGCCCCTCTGGCGAGATATAAATAAGGTATTGTGGAAGGACAAGATATAAATGAGGGGAAAGACTTTCGCTCTAAGTATGGACCAATTTCAATTAAGTAGCGTTGGTTAGGGATATGGTATGGACCTCTTTTCTTTTCAATTTACGTGCTGTTGTTGCTTTATGACATTGCATTTTCCTGTCCCTTAAGGACCAAGGAAGTAACGGTTCGAATTCATAGCATAGAAAAGACTGACAAATTTATGTCCACGAAAATATGTCCCAGAAACCAATGGGTCTTTTTTTTGCTTCGCCTCGGCAATTCAAAATCAATTATTGTGCTATGAAAGTAACATCAAATGACCTGTACTTGTGTCATATGATCTTGGCTGAGATTCAAAGTCGGTTTGCTTGGGGGAGTTAATGGAATTTGGCAAGTGAAAATAACCGGTTTAATCAATCAAGTCAACTAACTAAGAACGATAATGCTGTGCATGCCAGCTTTAATAACATCAAAATATGTAGGTTGCCCTCTCTCTAGTTTCTGTTTCATTCTGTTTCATTGTAATAAATGTCATCTTTTTTAGTCTGTTTACCATTGAGTCAACATGCAACATCAGCGTTTCTATCCATATTTTTAACGAAAGGACTAACGGGAAAAACCGCATAATTCAGGGACTTGATCAAAAAAAGAAAAAACTATTCAAAAAGTCCTAAATCTATGCATTTTTGCCAAATTAGTTATAAACATTTTAATTTACCAATTTGCCAATTGAGTCCATTGAGCCACTTTTGGTCAGAAATTGCTAACGTAGACACCAGTTAGGGGTGAGCGGTTTAATGTTCCATATAGGCTCCGCCTAGAATTTGGGACTTATTTATTGGAATGGGTTTTCATTTTTTAGAACTTGAAACCTACCGTGCATATCCTAGAACCTAGAATTTACCCCGTCACAAATTTCAATGTCAATTCCAGGTTCTACTTATATTATTATTTGAATGATTATAATTCACTAACCATAACTTATATTTATACACATGAAAAATATAAACATTAATAAAAAAAATCTTAGTTATAAAATGAAAACTCAGACTAGTGCTTCTAAATTATACACTCATCATTAAACGGCATGGAATATTAGAAGATGGCACAGAGCCATAGACTAAGAAAAACATTAAAACTTATTCCAGATTCTAGGTTATAGGTTCCAAGTTCAAAATTTCTCCAATTAAAAACTTGGAATCTACCCATTTTTTGGAATCTAAAACCTATCATGTATACCTTGGAACCTAAAACCTATAGATTTCCATCGGTCCGGTTCTCAAGTTTTAGGTTCTACCTTGGAATCATGTTAATCTCTAATGCCAGACATCCCATGTGACATCGTTTAAACTGACATGAACACTTTTTAATTATATTTTATTATTTCCTTTTTTTTTCTTGAATTGAAGGTCAGTGATGGTGTCACGGTACTTGCGGCTACAGTGTGGGCTTGATGGCACTCGCTGGTCAAATGAAGGGCATGCAAGCCCTTCCCTAGAATTGACATGGGCAAAAAGGGTGCCACAGCCCTTGTCGAGTCCAAGCAAGGGCTTGCATGCCCTCGTTGGCCTCAATCCAAAATCCAAAAAAAAAAATAATAATAATAAATAAAGAAAAGGAAAGAAGAAAGAAAAAAATAAAGAATATATAAAATAATTTAAAATTTATTAAATATTATTAAAAATGTCTATGTTAGTGTTGGCTATATCATGTAAAATGGTTGGTATCTATGTTAGTATTTTTTGGCTAAAATTGACTAAATGGCTCAATTGGCAAAATGTAAAAATGTTTAGGATTCAATTTACAAAATTGAAATATTTATAATTGAATTGGCAAAAATGTAATAGATTTAAGACTATTTGGATAATTTTTCATAAAAAAAGAAAAAGTCTGCTTTGTATCATATATCGTTGAACTTCGATAAAGTACAATTCAATGTTTCTCAATCATTTAATTTTAGGTTAATATAATACTTTGACACGAATTCTACGCACACATGTACAGTAGTGCAACTTTTGCTAGTGGTATTATAAACGAGTAGATTCAAAATAATATAATCAACTTTTGCCCGAGAGATCTTATTTGGCAATTGGGAATTTGCTTTTCTTCTTAATAATATAATCACCCACTAAGATTCATAGCAATGTGATCTTAAGGTCCTAAACTCAAGAAGGATATGCATTATACAGGAGATTTTGTCCGTTGCAACAACTCAAACTCAACTCCTTGAGATTGAGCCGCATTAGTAGCAAGTAGAATGACTTGATGAGAAAAATTAAAAGCATAGGAACAGGAAAAATTACATAAGAAGTCCTAAACCTTATGTATAGAATGCAATTGATTCAAAAGTCATTCAAATGGTTTGATTAAATCCTATGCCTTCTTCACGAAGTACAATGAATGAAATAGTATCTAAAATTGACTTCGTGTCGTTAAAAAAGGGTTATTGGGATATCCTTCAATTGCGCTTTTCAACATAATTCTAAAACTTAATAGCATTTTTCAATAAATCTTGAGAACTTAATTAAACCAACTAAAAGTTTGAGATTCTATTGCACTTTCAATTTAGCTAGGATTGAGAATTTGATTAAACCAATTGAAAGGCTGAATATTAAATTGTATTTAATACATAAAGTATAGCACTTCGGATGCAATTTTCTAATCAAAGACTCCATTAGACAAACACGAAAGTACGATAAACGAAGAGTATATTCTTTTTTCTTTTGAAAAAAAAAGAAATCGTACTTCATTTTTTTCGGCCACATGGACATCATGCAAGAGAGAAAATGTCGACATATGGATTTTTTTTTTTTTTTTTGGGTCTGCGTTCAACATTTGGATTTGAGTCAGCAGTATTTGCAGACTTTGGGATGTAACCGATGGGCTTCCGTGCAGGCTCCGCTAAGTATCTTTCGCATTGGCTTTGTCTAATATAGTCAAAAATGGAATTTAGTGATCCAAGATGTTTTATATTGTTTTCAAGTACATCAATAATTGTAGCTGGCTCACCTTGAATTTAAATTTCTATTGTTTGAATAAGAATCGACACACATGGACAAGAAAATCTTAATCAAACCCACTAAAAAGTTAATATGTACGCAAATCCGTCGTGTCAAAAATAGTACATAAGGAATCAATTTTATTCTATATATTTGAAAAAATTATCTTGGATTTTAGTCTTGTTGTTGGTGGAAATAAAAACAAAGAAAAAGGGTTAGGTCTAGTCTTGCAATTAAATTTAATGCTGATTTTAAGGAATTGTTCGATTGATGATTGATCCCATTATCTAATTCACATCATGTTTTGATTAGAGATTTTGGTCTTTACTATAAAAAATGATGGTTGACCTGAAGTTAAAGCAACGTAATTAACATATTTTAAAGATAAGTATTATTTCAATATCACTACCAAATATATCGTATCTTTTCAAGAAAGTGACCCGGAAACCGGGCTATGCAATTAATGATATGATTTTATTCTTCAACAGTTTTTACATTTTTTAACATCTTAAGTAGTAGTTATGAAATACCTTTTTTAGTGTAGCATATTGACGTTAAAATTAACATTTCGAAACTTTAATCATACAATTTTTGATATCATGGTTGATTTGTCAAGATAATGACTTGATAAGAATATATTTAGTATGGTGACCTCAATATTCTTAAATCTTTAAAAGTACCCAAAAGATGTTGGCCTACATAGTACCCCTCTCTTTGTGATTTTAGGGTTAAGAATTGTTGTGAATACTTCAAGAGTAAAATTATGAAAATGAGTGCAATTTTAAGATCACTAGGAGAGCTGGACCAATTGAGGCGGTCGTAATAAATTTTATGACTTAATTATACATTTTGAAAGTTTTGGAATTTAATTGCATTTTCGTAACAAGTTTTAGGACTTCCAGTAAACTTATCACAAAATAAACATATTTAGTTAGTGACGATTTGGGTTTGGAGTATGTGTAGGACATCAACAAAGCACCAATAAAAGACTTCACATAGAAAATTACAATTGAATTCTAAAAAATTACAAAAAGTGCTACCAATTGAAGCACTTGATTTGATCAATTTAATAAGTTTTAGGATTTCATTACACTTTTCAAAAGTTTTAGAACTCAATTGCACTTTCATAACAAGTTTGCACTTATTTCATTTATTTTTTAATTTTAGTGACGTTGTTGCCTTTCTAGTTAAGAGACTGTCATTATAAAATCTAGTTGGAATTTTGTTGACCGACTAAATTGCAATTTAGCCACACTTCGAATGCATAATAATATGTTTTTCATGAAATAAGTATAAGTAGTGTAATGTAATTATGACGATTATCATAATGTAAATAATAAATTACGTAACTGCGTAAATTTCACTACAATAATCAATCGTAGCTAAAACACACAAATTTGTGCTAATGAATATTGATTTTTTAAGCAAAAAAGAAGAAGCGATATTACAATTATATTCAAAAGAAAAGAAGAATTCAGTCACTTTATCAGGAAAAGATCCTCCTTTAATATCTTTTGTATATCAATTTGAGTGTTTGAAACTTTTTAAGCATCCAATTAATTCCTATTGAGTGTGACAAGCTCTCGATCTAATACACGCTAGAAAATTATTGGAGCATAGTAGGTTTGACCCTCCTTGAAACGTGTAAACGCGACAAGCGGCAAAAATCCTAAAGTCAATTTTGGACAGCTAACTTGGACAAGGGATGAAAATTCAAATAACAAAAGAAAATCTAAAAATTGTTTTCGCACGTACTGTTCGACTAGGTCATGGCCCTCGCCTAACATTTCAAAATCCATATCATTTTCTTTTGAAAATAAGCTTTACGCATACAACAAAAAAATCTTAAAAATTGAGAATTTTGTTACCCCATTTCCTAATCAACGAACGTTTTACAGCGGTCACGGATGGTAATCGGTGTAAAAGGAGGCTGTGACCGAGAATGGCCCACGCACAAACATCTGAAGAACAAGAATTACTTCTACAGATGTTCTTCAATTCTTTGCAATCTATTTCCGGTCGTTCCGATTGTTCATTTCCTTTTGTCGATCCAAAACATTTGCTCTTGTTCTTCTAGAAGGATTTGTGTTGTCATCAGCGGGTTCATTCGATCATTTCAGAACCCGTGGTCGTTCTTGTTCCTTTTCTTGGTGCAAATATCGTCTGTCAATTTCAAGCCCAAGAACTGCGATGTTTGGTCAGAATCGTTTATTTAGTCGAAGCGCGATTCCACTATCGAGTTAGTGATTATGAATTTTAAACAAAAACATCTTTAGGCACTTTCAGTGAGACGAGGGGGAGAAAGCTATTTTCTTGAATTCGTTGCTTTCGAAATGAGTCCGTGAAGTCGAAATTTGTCGGGATTCGTGAAGCCGATGATCGATGATTATGTTGAAATCGCTGTGGGTAAGCGGATGGATGGTTGGACAGGATCTTCAATGCTGTCGGATACAAATATTTGCAGGACTAACCGTAACAGTGAAAAGTTTAACCAAATTTCTGCAAACCTGTCAATGGTTAATCTCGATGCTCTCTGTACAGTCAAGTTTAAATTCTCAAGAGGGGGGTACATTTGTCTTACGAAAGATAAATAATTCAAAAAATATTTTCGAGAAAATGATTATTACCATCGTTTATAAAAATAAATGAATGAAAAATATTTTCATTATCTATCAAAATATTTAGATATAAATTATTGTCGATAATGAAAATATTTTTCATAAACAATTATTTCAATTGATAAAAACAATTATTTTTAAGAAAATATTTTTTTTACATCATTCATTTTTTGTCAATCAAATGGAGCCTGAGAGTCAACCTGCTGCGAAATCTAGTAGCAGTTGACCAAGTGCTCGGGGCAAGGATTAGAAAGGTTAAGGCCGATTTAAAATGCAAAATCAATTCCTCAAGCTAGAATCGTCTAATTTGTGAAAATAAGTTAGCGCTTTTTTGGTAATTAGCCCCCAAGGATTTAGTTCATTTCATAAAAAATGAATAGCGTTGAATTATCCGCCTAACAAATATCATCGACGAGAGTAGATCTTGATTGAAAATTTTCAAAAGTTTAAACTCAATCGGCCAAAAATTAGTATTTAGACTCTTTTAACAAAGAAATGATGGTAGGGCTTCACAGGATAGACCTGCCAGTTGAGCGAGTTAGGTTGAAAATAGTTCAACTCTAATTGACCCAACAAGATTCACTTTCCTTCGCCTCACTGCTACCTACATCTCCCCCCCCCCCTCCTGAATCTGTTTGCTTCCAAGCATCAATCGACCGCGGTGGCCAGAGTACAACTATTAGCTCTCTATTTCATAGATTTTTACAATATGATACCTCTTCAATTTTGTATTTAGTTACATTTTGTCCCTTAGAAATTGTGATTTGCATCAACTTGCCCCTCACTTTTTTTCTTATTCTAGTTTCAATTTGCATGAGGCTTTCGGGAGATTGAGAAAAGTTATGCCATAAATCAAACCAGAGAGGCACAATTAAACTAGGTGAAAAGTTGAAGACACAAAATGTGTCTTTGGACTTCCCATTTCAATTCACTATTCATACTTCACGAAAGCATTCAACTTTCTCCTCCAACTTGCGCAATGACGACTCAAATAAATGGAAGGTTTGGGTGGTCAAATTCACCCAGTTGAAATTCATGGGCAGTTAGTTAATTTCAACAGTCTAAGATATGAGAAAATATTGCGTGCAACTATTTTGCCAGATTATATATAAGATGGACCATTCAAAATGAGACATGCGTAATTTTGGGTCCACCTATTAGAATTTGTGCAATTACCTCTCCCCTCTCTCTGTTACTTTCTCTCTACCAACTTTCGAACTCCATACTTGGGTTTTTTGGTATAGGCAAGAAGAAGGAAATGTCATAACTTCCTTCAAGAAGGAGATTGAGAGCGAAGATTAATGAGACTTCTAAGTAATTGTAGTAGTGAAGGACCAAGAAGAGTTGACAACTACTTGTATAATTGATTCAGATAATTCAACAGCTTTTGTCATGTCCTCGAAGAAGAGTAAGCCAAGGGTGAACTTGAAGAAGCGACTAACAATACCAACAGTTAGTCATGAGAAAGAATTGCAAAAGATGAAAGAGATCTCATCTAAGAGATGAGAAGGTGAAGATGGAGAAGATGTTGAAAATGAGAGACAAAATGCTGAGATGGAAGGACAAGGAGTTCAAGATAAGAGAAAGAGAGCTCGAGAATTTCCCATGTGAGTTCAAAAAAATGGAGAAGGTTAAGGAACTCAAGCCTATTATGAAGTTCCCAATTGGTCATACAGGAACAGACAAGGAACACCTGAAGGAGAAAAAGAAACGTAGACCATCTCCACTTTACATCCTGAGGTGCAAGAATCAATGAACAGGTGCTGGGAAAAAGCCCAACGAGAAAAAGGACCAAGTTGTTGACATCAAAGTGCTACATATGGAGTTAAATCACTTGAAGGAATAAATGAAAACCGTAAATAAAAGGTTTGGCTGCATAAGTGGCAATTTGAAAACTCCAATGAAAGATTTATGGAATTTGGAGGTCAAATTGAGTGAGATAAAGGAAAAAAGGATTGAAGCGCAGGTCAAGCTAGCATTGCTAAAATCTGAGCTTCACAGAACTCGGTTGAAAGTCACAGCTAAAGGGTCATCTAAAGTTGTAGCAGATAATCAAGTTCTCATCATGCGGTACAACAGTTGGCACTAGCAATGGGCAAAGCCAAGGAAGAGTGCCAGAGTTTGAAGGGAGAAGATGATATATTAGCTAACGAAAGGCAACTCGGTGTGATCACAAGGTCAACATTAAGGGAGAGTAGTCGGTGAGGGGGAGTATTGAAGATTTCCGCGTCTCTCTCTCTGCTGCTTTCTTTGACCAATGTTTTATGCAAGTTGGCAAGTTGCCATAAAATAATAATAGAAGGAGATATTTTGGTGTGAAACTCGATTCACTGACCAACTTGACACCCTATAAATAGGGGCTCTTGCCCTTAGAATATGGTGTGTAGAGTGGTAGTGCTGTGTAGTGTGTGCGGTGAGTGACGTGAGTGTGTGATGCGTGTGTGCGCTCTTGATGAAGTGAGTGGGATCTTCGTAGAGTGTTCTAATATGTTGAGTGTTGTAAGTGTAGTGAGTGGTGTTGAGTATGTATTCTAATAATAGTAGGAGTGCTTATTGTAGTCACACTTCCGCATCTAAACTAGTGGCACCAAAGCTATGCCTCTCAAGTTTCACATTTTGGTTGCGAAATATTTTATGAAATGCTTTTCTGATGTTGATTGTTGGTTCTTGAAGAAAGATGTTGATTGATATCGCTTGATATCGCTTGTATCACTATGAGGAGAACCCATTAAGGGGGAGTATGCATATTATTTCAAGATGTCTTTTTGGGCCAAACTACCAGCTGATGCAGGTGGCCAAGAGGCGCAAACTTGGTTGTCTTTCTCATGGGTGTTGAATGTGATCAGAGTTAGATGTTGAGCATTAGATAGTCGATCAAATGGACCATCGATGTCGGATTCAAGAGATTACTCAATGGGATAGACCATTAATTGTTGTTGGTTATTCCTCAGTAGGTTTTGTTTATTAATATTGTACATATAAATTTTTATTAGAAAGTTATCAAACATTTTTGATATTTTTTTTATCGTATATTGAAAATGAGATAATGAGCCCTAATATCGTTTTATAATGATGCATAGTGAATGCACTGAGTCGTGATAGCTCATTTCCTTCATCTTACTTGCTTTTCAAGTTCTTTAGCAAGCCGCAAGTAGGGCGTGGGCATTTCATTATCGGGAGGATTTTTTATAGTGTAGATTTTCGGTATGAGTTATCTATGGTTGTTGAGCTTTTGAGTTAGCTTTTTGGTGGATATGTATATATAGCCTTTCGATAGTTTATAAAAAACTCCAATATTGTATCCAAATGACTTTTTGTCAAATATATATGTATATATGTATTTTGACATTGGGTTGAATTATGATTACATTGAGATTACGTCATTCAATTGAAAGGACGATCGTGTCATTACCTTTGTTCTTGTATGAGTTGGCGGTGTGACATTTTGCTACTCTTCGCAGTCATGGATCACTCGATTTGAGATCCAAAAGGGTGGGTGCAATCTATTTTCGCTTGAAACGAGACATGGGTACAAACGGTAAGGTCTTTGCTTAGTTCGCTGCGTAATGGTTCACATCATGGTCGAACTAGTATCTTGCTAGTTTTGTTAGCTCTAAGTGGCTTGGTGTAACAATTTGTTTATAAAACTTCCCAGCACAGTGCTATAGAACACTTAGTTCTGCATCAACTGGAAGAATATATATATAAAAGGTGGGTGCTTCAACTACATTGCCTTTTTCATGGACGAATAGTAGAGTTCCAATGCAACATTGTTTAGTCATTAGGATGGGAAAGAGACTATGAGTGAAGATTTACTCCTTACCTCGGTTGTAACTTCCCGAAATTTGGCCCATGTTTCGAATATATGAAATAGTTATTTCATCGACGCGTTTCTGGTTATTTTACTCGGAACTGATCATTCACGAGTTAATTAATCTATTATGTGATGCCGTTAAGGGATATAAACACGATAAACTAGAGAATTCGATCAGAAATCGACCACTCGATCATAATAATCGGCAATGGTTAATACCACACTGTTATAAATCGATTAGCGAACAGATATAAATTGATTCGATGGAAGTATGTAGTTGAATTGCGGGTGGTTCCGCACGATTGTGATATTCGCTTCGAACGGCAATAAACCGATTTTCTATCGATATTATATTCAGGATACGTAATTGAACCATCGTAATTACATGACAAATGAGGGTTGCCTATGATTTGGAGATGCACAAACGTGGATCGAAAATTATCGACCACGGGTCAAACGCGCTAAAACCCCAAAAAGTTACCCCATAGATTAGGCCGTACTAAAAGTTCGATTGATTTTAATCATGAAATTTAATTCGGTTTCGGGAATCGAACATTCGAGCGCGTCACAATTTATTTATTGGATGTCGTCTCATCTTTCGTTTAATTTTCGACGAGTTTGAAATTTTGCGGAAAAATGATTTTCGGACAAAAAGAAAAAGGAAATGAAATTCGGATGGGGATGAAAATTGAAATTTTTCTAACCAAAAAACTTTAATTTGGGAAATTAGAGTTAAATTTTGATTAAGGGAGTGAGGATCAGCATAGAGGACTTTGAGGCATGTGTAATGATGAATTTATGATATTTTCCTAAGAGTTTTGATTGGTTGGCCTTTCTTTCTCCTTTTCTTTCTCCTTTTCTTTCTTTCTCTCTCTCTCACACGCGTGAAGCCCCCACCCTTCTGTTCATTCCTTTCTTTTTTCTCCCTCCCCACGTTCTTCCTTCCCCTCACGCCTTCATCCCCTCCATTCTGCCGCCAGCTCCATTTCCTCTCCACCTTATTCTAGTTTTTCTATTTCCCTTCATTCTGCTGCCGTACCATCCATCAACACCATCGTCCACCATCAGCACCACACCATCGCCATCTTCATCATCCCACCACCTCCGCCAATGCCATCTTCACCATCCAGCGCCATCTTCATCACTCCATCATCCCACCAACACCTTCATCACCTATCATCATCTTCACTTCACGCCAGCCACCACCGCCAGCAGCTCACCTTCACGCCACCCTCATCTTCACCTCACGCCGGCACTACCCCAACGTCCAGCACACCCCATCACCGCCAGCAACCACCGCCAGAACTCCAGCTCCTCCGCGTCCAGCCGTCCATCGCCGCTACCGGCCACCAGCACCTACGCCGTCCGCCACCTCCACCGAGACCAGCCCCCAAGCCGAGCCCTTTCCCCCCTTTTATGGCCGAGAGTTTGTAGGGCTGCCATCGCCGCCGTTGAGCCCCGTTCAACCTGCGAAGTGGCATGTCCTCGACACTGTCGTGTCGCCATCGCTGCAAGCCCGCCGCCATAAAAAATCCATGAGTTAACTTCCTAATCTTTAATTAGGCCGTTAATTGCATTTAGGGGTGGTTAGATTAGTGTTAATGGTAGTTAGCTTTAGTCAAGCTTAGTTCACTCTTGATTGAGATTAAGGGTAGATTAGATTAAGCTTAATTATGATTAGTGTAAATAATCATGATTAGTCTAATTAATAACGGTTAGATTAATTAATAGTAATTTACTTAATTTAATCGTCATTTATTTAATTAATCGCAATTAGCGTAATTAGCGACAGATTAGTCGTTACTTAGAATTTTATGCTCGTTTTCTTGGATAAAATTATGCGTGATTTTGATTGTTTGCTCATCCGATTTTATTTGATTGATTGCTTCATGGTAGATACTAATTATTATTATAAAACTCGATTTTAGAGGCAATTAAATAGGAAAATGTGAGGTGTCGGGTTTGGATGCCAAATCTTAAGTACTAGATAAAACCATAGAGTTTTAAAATGAGAGTGTACTAAGTTTGACGGTTTGATTTTGAATACGTGACTACGTACGGATTTTTTTCCGAGAGTTTTAAAGAAAAAAACAGGGTTGCCCAAGTTTGTTATTTGAAAGCAAAAAAAATATGGTGTTCTTGGTTAAATAACGGCAATAAAAGTTGGTTTGATAGATAGTGTGCTTGAGTGGTCACTTAATCGAACCTGTCACCCAACGGGAGTTTAGAGGCGATGCCCGATTTTATCGGATGCCCGGCGGGGGTCTGGATGCTGAGTCACGATTGAGGTTGGACCGAAGCTCCTTTATGGAATGCCGTTTAGGCGGGGGTCCTAGACGATGCCGTGCCCGATGGGGCGGGACGATGCCCGGTTATGCCAGAAGACCGCTGACACTTGTGTTGGCCGTGGCCCGAGGGGTCGTAATAATTGGAACACGTGTGTCGACAATTCGCGTGAAATTCTCGTATATGTTCTGATTGTTATTTATGTACGTTACACTGTTATTATTGTATGAGATGTGTTAATGTGCAGGGGTGTGCCGATGCAAGGTGAGTTTATGTTTAACGCGTGCTTAGGCCGCCTTTGAGGCGAATTCACATCCTAATCGAGGCTTAGGGATTTTAACTCGCTGAGTTTTTATCTCATCCCATCATTGATAACCATTTTTAGGGCCGTAGTGTGGAGATCTGTTGAGTGCGGATGTGGTGGGCGCGAGATGCGACACTTTTTGGCTGGCCTTGTCGTTAGTGAAGTTTAGGTTAATCCTAATCCCTGAAGGTTTTTGAGAGGATCGATCGGAAGTGGCCGTAGAAAGGCTTGTAATTATTAAACTTCCTAGGGGTAACAGTGGATAATTAAATCAGTTGTTTTCAGCAACTTTTGTTGTGTTTTATTATCCCGATTGTTTATTTATTAACCCGGTGTTTATTTATTTCGCTTCCGCATGCGTTTAATTGAAAGATAAAAAGAATGGGTTGGCGACGCGTTTTGGGACGTCGCATTTTTAATCGACCGCCAAGGGATGTGTGCATACTCAGGGTTCGGGGCGTGACATCGATAAAGTAATGTCATGGTGCAATGTAATGCTAGGTACAGCACATTGCACTTAAGTTGTGGTTTATTTGCTTTAACCTTTTCCCTCTTAAGGTTTTTCATGATGTATTATTTTGTATTGGCTCTTAGGAATTAAGAGAAAAATTAGCAAAACAGTCATAAACCTATTGTAATTATACCAATTCAGTCCTAAACATTTTACGTTTGTGCCAATTCAGTCCATCTGGCCAATATTGGCCGGCCGATGCTGATGTGACAATCTTAATATCTTTAATTTTTTTTTATTTTAAGGAAAGAAAAAAGAAAAAGAAAAGGGAAAAAGGGAAAATAAAAAAGCAAAAAAAAAACATTTAAAAAATTAACACGTTAGCCTTTGTTGACATCCACCGGCGTCCACATCAGCATCGGTTGGCCAAAATTGATTGGATAGACTAAATTGGCATAAAAGAAAAAAAGATTTAGGATTAAATTGACACAATTATAATAGGTTTATGATTTTTTTGGAAATTTTCCCCGAATTAGGATGAGTAGTGCTTTATAGAAATTTTGTTTTATTTTGCAGGAATCAATATATTCATTTGATGATGTTTAACTTATGGACTTGTGTTTGCTCAATTAGCATAAGCCTAGTTATTTTTACTGGATTGAGGTTTTTGTTTGCTGGTGGTGTATCCCTTACTCATTCACAAGTGGGAAATTGGATTTCTGCTTCTACACTTTCTCTTCCCTCACTTTTTGTTGTCTCTGTTCTGTAAAGAAAATTCAGGGTTTGATTTTAGGCAGCAATCCAATTTCTGAGTTGCTAAATTCAAGGGAGTGAGAGTGGCAACTTAAATTTCTTCAGGAAATCTTGGGATCCATTTTGTTTGTTTGTTTTTTTTTTTTTGGTCAGAAACTGAAAGTAATATTTAAGTAGGCCAAATATTACATCGTGGTGTTCCAAGAGCAGCAGAAGCGAAAGCATCGGCCGCTACCAAAGTTTGCAAAATAGAAGGAGGAAATACATTCCAGTTTTGGGCCAGGTTTGGTCTTCCGTGGGCTTTAGCAGCCCAGTCGGTTATCGCATTGGCCTGTTTGTTGCAATGTCGCAGCCGTAGGTTAGGGTAAAGGGGCAGAAGCGATCGGAGTTCCTTGAACAGCGGCCGTTCCTCCCATGGTGGCTTCTTCTGCGCTTGAAGAACATCGATCAAGCGCGGGTAGTCGATTCGATCACTAGATTTGCCTTGTGAAGGCCCCTTTCTGCAGACGTTGAAGGGTTAAGGTGAGCGCCTGTATTTCAGTTTGAAAAGCAGAAGCTGCTGGAAATCTGCTTGTATAGATGTCTGTTAGGAGGCCCCTGTGATCGTGACTGATGCAGGCCATTGTGCCCTCTCTGCTCCCAGGGTGGAAGGATCCATCTATGTTGCACTTGAGAAAGCCTGGATCCGGCGGTTACCATAAATTTGCTGGTGGGACTACCGAAGCCCCTATGCGCGAACCATCTGTTTGGGGACGCCGTTGATCCGAGAGATGGGATATCCGAGTTTGTGCCAAGGCGTCTTCAACAGCCCGATTGGGATCAGGGCGAAGGCCACGGAAAACGCTATTGTTGCGCAGACACCACAGCTGCCATAAAACATGAGCAATAGTTGTCAATCCAGGTAAGAGGTGCTGATCTCTTGCTTTTTCGGCGATCCATTTATCCAGACGGTGTATTGAATTTGGCTCAAACGAGATGTTTAGTTGGGGGTGTTTCCATACTCCTTCAGTCCATGAACAATAAAAGAAGATGTGTTCGACGGTTTCTGGCTTGTTCTAATTGCAGAGAGTACATATAGGGCTGGAGATAATATGTCTGTGATATAAGTTGGCTTTAGTAGCTAGGGCATTTTGGCAGGCTGTCCACAGGAATATCCGAATTTTCGGTGTGGTGTGCATGTTCCATATTTTGCGCCATAGTTCTGTGGGAGTTTGGTATGAAGTTGAGGCCTGATTGCCATCTGGTTTGCTTGCTGTCGTTACCAGAGCTTTATAATTGCTTTTGACCGTATAATGCCCTGTTGATGTTGCTGTCCAAATGAGCTGATCAGTTGTATGGAGGGGTCTGATTGGGATCCTCAGTATTTCATCTACAATAAAATTATCGAACATCTCTGTTATTAGGGGAGTATTCCATGTATGGTGGACAGGATCGATAAGATCAGCCACCATCCTGGGCTCATCTCTAGCTGCTGGTCCTCTAATTTTGCCACTTGGTAACCAGCAATGCTCCCTGATGTTAATTAATCGTCCATCTCCCACAGACCATCTTACATTTGGTAAGATGGCGTCCTGTCCAGTGACAAGACTTCTCCAACCCCAGGAGGGATACGAGCCTTGTTCTGCTGATTGAAAATCCTTGGAATGAAAATATAACCCCTTGAGGAGCCGACCCCAGAGCGAGTTAGGTTGGTGAAGTAATCTCCAAGCCTGCTTGCCAAGCATGGCCTTATTAAAAGCTATAAGGTCCCGAAAGCCTAACCCGCCGGAATTCTTACTAGTTTTAAGCAAGTCCCAATTCTTCCAATGCACACCGACCCTGTTCTTGTCATTGCGCCACCAGAAGTTGGCAATCTTCTTCTCAATCACTCGACAAAGAGACATAGGAAGCTTAAATATTGACATAGCATACTGCAGAATGGCCTGAACGACAGACTTGAGTAGAATCTCCTTTCCACCTTTCGATAGTAACAGTTCTTTCTAACCCTCCAGTTTAGCATTGATTCTTCCTAATATCCAACCAAACAGTTCTTTTTTAGATCGGCCCCATTCAGATGGAACACCTAGATATTTCCCATAACAATTCAGCACCGGTACCCGCAATTCAGCTGCCAAGTTATTTTGAAGGCCTACCGGACAAGATTTACTAAAGTAGAGTCCAGACTTATTTCTGTTTATCACTTGACCCGTGGCCAGACAGTATTGGTTTAATATATTTGCCATATTCTGACATTCCGTTACTGTACCATCTAGGAAGAATACTGAATCATCAGCAAAGAAAAGATGGGAGAGAGTTGGACATGACCTGGTAAGATTGATGCCGTGGAGATGTCCCATGGTAAGTGCATTATGAATAAGGGTGGACAGAGCATTCGCCATTAAAATAAAGAGATATGGAGAAAGAGGGTCTCCCTGTCTGAGTCCTCTTGACGGCGTAAAGTAGGGTAGATGCTCCCCATTTAAGCGAACACTCAGAGTCGTCGTGGTGATCCATTTTGTTTATTTCGATGATTATTGACTTTGATAGCTAATGAGGGACGATTGACGGGAAAATTCACACTGGGAAAATGGGAGGAAGATAGGGATAGTGGGGGGCGATCGGTGATAAAGCTTCTCCATCTTCAATTCATATAATGGTAATAATGGTACTCACACCCATTCGATTCCATTCCTAGTTTTGTTAACAAGGAACCCTTTAAGTCCCACTTTGTAATTGAAGCCAGCCATTAATTAAAAAGTGATGCCATCGACGTAATTCAAGCAGTTGCTGAATGCTAAGAGTGAATGCTTTTTCGTACAAACAATCGAGACAAATGTCGATTTATTAGCCAGCCAAATACATACTAGAAGTTTTGATAGAAGAAAAGCAGAAAATAATTAATTTTTTTAATATTATTTCGGACAATCATCCAGTTATCATCCAATGTGAACGTACTAAAAGAAAGCACAAAAGAATGAAGGAAGAAAGGATATTAAGATTGAAGACGTAGGGAATTTTCTGTATATTGTCTTTAATGAATTGTAAATGTACAAACCCCTATAGATATAATACAAAGAGTATAAAATTAATGGAAGTAAATGATCCTATGTATCAATCTAGATCTAAATCTAATCTTTAATTGATATTTATAGAATCATAATCAGACCTAATCAGATCGGTTTTTATCGTATATCTTCTAACACTCCCCCTCAAGCTGGTGGCTTATAGATATCCAAGACACCTAGCTTGCTTAATAGATATGCATGCTGTCTTTGACACAAGGGCTTGGTAAAGATGTCTGCTGGTTGTTCTGTCGTCCCAATTCCTCTTGTCTCAATCACTCCTTCCTGGATCTTTTCCCATGTAAAGTGACAATCCACTTCTATATGCTTGGTTCTCTTGTGCACTATAGGATTTGCTGCCAATGTGAGAGCCACATCATTATCACAATATAACTTTGTTGGTCCTTGCAATTGTATTAAGAGATCCTTAAGTAGGCCTCGTATCCACACGATTTGATAGGTGGCTTTAGCCATAGCTCGATACTTTGCTTCGGCTGAGGACAAGGACATAGTGGGTTGTTTCTTGGTCTTTCATGAGAGAAGTGATTCTCCCAATTTGATGCAATATCCAATGACCGATCTTCGATTTATGGGACATGTTGCATAATCTGCATCACAGTATACTGTTATCTTCATGTCACATTGTTTAGATAGAAGTATCCCAAGTCTTGGACACTTCTTTAAATATTTCACGACTTTCAAGGCAACATCCAAATGAGATCGCTTTGGATTGTGCATGAACTGGCTAAACATATGTACCGCATAGGAGATATCGGGCCTAGTCATAGTCAGATATATAAGTTTCCCAACGAGTCTTTGATAGCCTGATGGATCTCTGAGTATGGGATCATCATTTTGAGATATGCCTTTATCATAATCTGCGGTAGTCAATTTAGTGTTCTACTTGATGGGAATTACAGTTGGCTTGCATCCTGATAAACCTGCTTCTGATATGATCTCTAATACAAACTTCCGCTGACTAAGGGAAATCCCTTGATCAAATCGAGCAACTTCAATCTCAAGGAAATAATTAGGTGCTCCTAAGTCCTTAATGTGGAAAGTGGCATGCAAATATTCCTTGAAATTTTCTATGGCGGCTTTATCATTTCCCATAACAAGAATGTCATTGACATATATCATCAAATAAATAGATGACATACCTTTGGTTCGAGTGAATAAAGCATAGTCATGTTTGGACTGCTCGAAGCGTGTTGTTGTAAGAGCATTTGCAAATTTGGCGTACCATTGTCTGGATGCTTATTTTAATCCATAAAGGGATTTGCGGAGACGACATGCTTTATTCTCCCCGTCTTCGTAAGCCCTGAGGAATATCCATATAGATTTCTTTGTCTAAATCACCATGTAAGAAGGCATTGTGCACGTCCATCTGATGTAGAGGCCAGTCATTAATGGCGGCAACGGTTAAGAATGAACGGACTGTGACATCTGTGGCAATTGGAGAGAAAGTCTCGTGATAGTCAAAACCTTCTCGTTGGGTGTATCCCTTGGCTACCAACTGTGCCTTCTATCATTCAATGGAGCCATCAGCACAATACTTGATCTTGTAGACCCATTTGCACCCAATCGGTTTACGATTAGGTGGGAGTGAAACAAGTTGATTTTCAATCAGTGCCTGTAGTTCTGCCTTCATGGCCTTATGCCATCTTGGGTCAATAGACGCCTCATCATAACTAGATGGTTCCTTGTCTTCTGATAGACGACTAATGCAACATCTTTTGTGATAATCTATGAAAGAAAACATAGGATGAGATTGGATACTGAATACTTGGAGAATTGTGAGTAGCACAGACATAATCCTTGGTCTAGGTTGAAGGTCGTGTAGCCTAACCGGAACGTCTTGGATGATTGACTCCCGTAGTAGAAGGAATCGTCTCACTGGAGGATGGCAGTGCGACATCCTAGATTTCGTCATTAGCAGTAGGGCCTTCTAGTGTGTTCTCCAAAATATCTTCTGAGGAGTCTGAATTCTCAGTTGAAGTCGGTGTTGTTGTTGGAATTAGTGTAGAATAGAAGGAACATTCCTCGGTTGTGCTAGTGGTATGTAGGCAGAATCTCGAGGTAATGCTTCATCAGATAATAGGCCACGAGGAGAGGATGTTATCCTTGAATCTTCCTTTGAAGATATCTTCTTAGAGAAAGGAAAGATGTTCTCATGAAAGATTACATCATGACTTATCGGAAATTCCTTTGTGGAAATCTCAAGAACCTGATACCCCTTTTGTAGGTTGGGATATCCCATAAAAATGCATCGTCGAGCATGTGGACTCAACTTGTCTCGAGGACCCACTGTTGCGACATAGCATAGACATCCGAAAACCTTGAGGTGTTGCAGCTCAGGTTTCTTCCCGAATAGCAGTTCAAATGGTGTTTGCCCATTAAGTATCCGAGTAGGCATCTGATTGATTAAATAAACCACTGTGGTGACACAATCTCCCTAATAATCTTTTGGAATTGATGCTTGAAACTTTAAAGCACGTGCCACTTCCAATAGATGACGATGTTTGCGTTCGACCACTCCATTTTGTTGTGGTGAATAGACGTATGAGCTCTCGTGTTGTATGCCATGAGCAGTAAAGAGCAAGGAGCAATCATGGCTGAAGAATTCTCTCCCATTATTAGTACGAATCTGTTGAATGGATTTTCCAAACTGATTCTTGGATAGTGCAATGAAATTTTTTAAATGAGAGTAAGCCTGATTCTTAGACTGCATCAAATAAATCCATGTTGCACGAGAATAATCGTCTACTATTGTAAGGAAGTAACGAGATCCATCATGAGTTACTATATGGTAAGGTCCCCAAATATCCACATGAATCAAGGAAAAAATTTCACTAGCTCGGGAGCTACTAGATGGAAAAGGCGTACGAGATTGTTTTGCAAGAGAACATATAGGGCATTGTGGACAAGGAAAAGAGGCACTGTGACCCAATCTCAAATGCATAATGAAATTTTTATTATTGGTAGTCAAGTTACACAATGATGGCTTATTCAAGGAATTGCAGGATAAATCGAAATTACTTGGAAAACTTGTCCAGAAAAAGAGTCATTCAGAAAGACTACCCAAGCCCATCAGTCTGCTAGTCGAAAGGGCCTGAAATAAACAGGTGTCGGCATCGAAAATTACTCGGCATGAATTTTCTTGGCAGGCTTTTGACATAGAAATGAGATTAAATTGGAATTTTGGGACATAGAGGACATTTCGAAGAATAATCTGGGGACTGAGATTGATTGTTCCTGTCACATTGACATGAGTAATATTTCCGTTGGGTAATTGTACAGAAACAGGAAAATTCAATCTTTCATTTATACTTGAGAAAAATCATTTGTCACATATAATATGATCGCTTGCCCTTGAATCAATAATCCATGCCTTTCTAGAGATAGAATTAATCAAGCAATGTGTAATACTTGAGAAACTTCCTCCTTTGTTGGAAGTATCCAATTTTTGTAGTGCATGCACCAGTTGCTGATATTGACCATATGAAATAGGTTGTTCAGTGTTTTGACCAGTTGGTCCAGTAACTTGATAAGCCGCCGAGATTTTTTTCTCCTTTTCTCCAGGTTTCCATGTAATTTCCAACAGCTGTCAATCATATGGTTAGTACGTTTGCAATATTCGCAAAACATTTTACCCTTTCCCTTTGAATTTTTTGCGAAATTCCTTGATGACGTGGCAAAAATCTAGCCGTCCATCCCTTTAAACGTGGGCTCCTATCCGCCGTCCGATCCGATTAAAATATCGGACCCTTGTGAACCGTCCGATTCTCGTGTGCGATCAGGGCCGTTCATCCCATCATTTTTAAAGATCCGTGAATCCCCTTCGCCGAACCCTAATGTGGTTCTCTTCTCCCTCTCTCGATTTAGGGTTAGGGTTCTGGTGGCCGCGTCTCGTCGTTCACCGCGGGCTATGAGGGCAATGCTCTCGTTGCTCCTCATGTGTTCTGGCGTCGTGAGTCGCTGACTCTCATCCTGTACAGCCAACTGGAAAATACGCCCGATTGGTGGTATTGGATCCATAGCAAGGACCTGGGAACGGAAGGTAAGATACGATTCATTCAGAATCAATAGAAAGCGTGTAGCTTTCTCACTTTCTCTGATAGATTTGTATTGTTTGAGTGTTGATTCTGGTCCTTCGAGCTTTTCTTCGACCACTTCGAGCTCGTTCCATAATGATGATAACTTGTTGAAGCAAGCCATGACCATCATGTTCCCCTGCTTGAGCTCGCTGAGTTCCCGCATGAGGGAACAAATCTTTGCTCGATCCAGTTTACCATACATTCCTTTAATGTTTTCCCACATATTTTTCGCGTCCTCTGTTGGTGGAAGTCCGGTCACGACTTCTGGAGATATGTAATTTCCGATATGTTCGGACGAGTTGATTGCACTTCCTCCAGTGTCGGGCTAGGCATTCATCAGAAGGGATTGCAACGGTTCCATCGAGAAACCCGTCTTTATCCTTTGTCACCAGTGCGCGCCGGAGCTCCTATGACCATCTAGAATAGTTCTCTGGCTTGGTCAGCTGTTGGCTAATGAGCCACCGTTTTGGTCCGTCGGCAGTGGAGACAAATAGAGGGTCGCTTGGTTCTGGTTGTCCGGTGAACGCCGCCGCTGGAATCGGCAGAAACTCGGGTGTGAGATTCGAGTAGGGATTTTTCCCTAGACCCGATTCATTCGACCTGATCGGATAACCCGCATTAAAGTGTCTTGGGTAGGGATTTGTTCCCATACTCGGTTCACCTGACCCGCTTGTCTGCTCCAATTCGGTGGCTGGGCTTGCCCCGTTTGTCGCTGGTGGGCTCCCATTAGTTTGGACGTAGCTCTAGTGGCCCACATATCTAGGCGATGATGAACTTGGGCTCGGCCCAAAGTATAGTGGGTAAGGAATCCACTGGTAAGGTTGGCCCGTCATGGGTTGCCCCAAATTGAACTGAGTCTGTGTGGGCCGCCCACTGTACGGGTTGGGGCTGAGCCGGCTGTTGCTCCACTATTGGAAGTGTCGTAGGAGGACTCTGAGTCTGCGAAACTTGAGGGATGGCTTCTCTAGTGGACTGATTACCGGCGGTATAAGCATTGTCTTGCGGGGTGGCCATGGTAAGTAAAAATAATAATTCCTTCCTTTGAGATTGATCCTAATGTCGAATGGTAATCCCTTTTGTAGGTCAAGGATTCCTCTGGCAGAAGGTCAAGGTAGAAGCAAGTCAGAAGCCTGGAGGCTCTAATACCATGAAAGAAAGCAAAAAAGAATGAAGGAAGGAAGGATATCAAGACTAAAGACGTAGGGAATTTTCTGTATATTGTCTTCAATGAATTGTAAATCTACAAACCCCTATAGATATAATACAAAGAGTATACAATTAATGGAAGTAAATTATCCTATGTATCAATCTAGATTTAAATCTAATCTTTAATTGATATATTCAGAATCGTAATCAGACCTAATCAGATCAGTAATTGCCGCATATCTTCCAACACGTACTTCAATATTTACCGTGGCTCTTGAAAAACAGATTTAGAATCAACAAACCACAGAAAAGAAAGCAAAAATGTTACCCAGTATAGAAACTCAGAATTTTCAAAGAGTATAGCAAGATTACGAAATAAGGATGCTTGACATGCAATATTAATGACGGAATACAAACAAAATGTGTGGATATGATTCGACAATGTCACAAGGTGCATCACCAGGCCACATTCCTTCAGTCCTTCAAACCCAACTATGTGCGAGTTCAAAACATTTCATGTGCACATCTTACCCCATGAGTATCCACTTAATAAAAGTTCATTCTAACATGTCATTCTTTTGGTGTCTAGCTAGCAGATAAAGGGGGAAAGAGAGAAGAATCTACCAAAATTAAAGCACAATAGTAGCTACTTTCTTTATATCTCTGCAGGAACTTTTCAGAGTTGATTGCAATATTAGCTGCTTCATTCCATCCATGTGGCCACACGATAGATGCAAATCAACTATGTAAACAAACACTGGTTCAAACATACAATGATTTCTAGGGAAAGCAAGAACTTAGGATTATAAGGATTTACCAAATGCAGCTGCAAATCATTTAGGGAGTAGAATGCCAGCAAATCTTAAATTCCATGTGAGTTCATCAAACACTATACAAAAAATAAAGGCTACTCCGATGAGTATTCACCCAGAAACTACATATTTGCGGAATAAACAAATGGTTGTTCAAAGTAACACCACTTTTTCAAACCCATATAATTTAGCCTGCTATCACAATAGACATTAAATACTATTAGATCTTCCACTTTTAGATGTAAAAGACCATGCAAGACATGTCTGCGTCCACATGTTGCAACTATATAAATTAACTTGAACGCCAGCAGAGCCCACCATCTATCATATTGACACCAGTTCTGGATCGATACACCAAAACTTGAGAATTATAAGAAAAATTTATTTGCTGACACATGCTTACAGATTTCAAGTAATCACACAACGAATTATAACTTGATGTAACGAATATTCTAGCTTCCTTTACTATGCAAAACAGTCTTGCCTAAGATCTCACCTAGGATATTAACATAATCGGCCCTCTTTCAAAAACAATAGTCCTGAGAGAAACTTTAAATTAGATCCACTGCACAGGTACCTTAAGATATCCTCTGAATCATATTAGCTGGATTAAGCCACGTTTACATGAGCCTGACAAGAAAAAGTTAAGTCTTTTTTCATAGTCTAAAACAAGAGCGCTCTTTTTGTTACTTACACTAAGGAACCCAATAATATAGAAGCTCAACTGCTACTTTCTACTTTTAGCATTATGCAGTGTGAGGGTACAGCAATTCTGTAACTCCACATGAAGATTAGTTCCATATAACATTCGAGAAGAGAACTCCTACGGAGTAATATCATTAATATGATGATCATGATAACGAACACAATAAAGGGAACCTGAACAGCAGAGATATTGATGGCTCCATCAATAACACCAGGTCTAATTCCCAAAGCCTACAGCACAAAATTCACCAATAAACACAACGGCAAAGAGATCAAACGAATTATATAAGACACGGAATGATCGATACCATCAAATTTTTGACAATTGACAAGGCGGAGTACAATGTGACACTACAAAGTTCTTCAAAAACAGAGAAAGAAATTAAGCACGCATGCACATATCAACTCCGTCACATTAGTGTTTTGTGTGTTAAAATTCTGGCCAGCCGGTTGATCATCTTGTTATTTACTGTCAGGTGTCTTTTGCTGTTCGGACTAGGGTTCAACAAAGATGGTTTCGCCTGGAGCCACGCTGAACAACGGGACAGAGATGATTCTTTATGGAAATGGTTTAGAGGAATCAAGAACACCAAGAAAACTTCGAAATCCTTCCGTTATCTAAGGGCACATTTGTTTTTTCTTTAATAACTCAAAATTTAGAAAATATTTCCAGAAAAATATTTGTCACGTCGCCTAGAAAAAAATTAGTCATTGTCAATTGAAGAATTTAGAGAAAAGAATTGTGATAATTCTCTATATTTCCGTACCAAGATTATAAAGCTATTTATAGGACTTCTACAAGTACTAACTAGGAAAAAATAGATCTGAATAATACAGCTATAATCTCACAAATCAAGGGATACTAATAAATCATTTCCTAACTAATTATTTACAGCTATTTCCTAATAATTAGGACCCAAAAAATCAGGATTGAATATTTCTAATAATCAGCTCCTAAAAATCAGGATGATTCAACACTCCTCCTCAAGCTGAGGAATAGATGTCTTCCATTCCTAGCTTGGAGATAATTTCGTGAAAGATCCCACCGTTAAGTCCTTTGGTTAGCACATCAGCCAGTTGATCTCCGGAAGGTATGTAGGACATGCAGATCAACCCCTCTTCTATCTTTTCTTTGATGAAATGCTTGTCAATTTCAATATGCTTCATCCTATCATGCTGTACGGGATTATGAGCAATATTAATTGCTGATTTATTGTCACAATACAGCTTCATAGGACCCTCCCACTTGATTTTCAAGTCTTCTAGGATAATTTTAAGCCATAATAGCTCACATATTCCTTGGGCCATTGCTCGAAATTCTGATTCAGCACTTGATCTTGCAACTACATTATGTTTTTTACTCCACCAAGTCACTAAATTTCCGCCAAGAAATGTGCAATAACCAGATGTTGACCTTCTATTGACCATGGATCTTGCATAGTCAGCATCGGTATAAGCTTGTAGCACCAGTTTTTAATTTCTTCTAAATATGACTCCTTTTCCGGGACTTCCTTTTAAATAATGTAGCACTCGATGGATGGCTTGTAAGTGTGATTCTCTTGGGTCATGCATAAATTGACTAATCACACTTACTGAATAGGCAATATCAGGTCTAGTATGAGTCAAATAGATGAGTTTCCCAACCAATTTTTGATACATTTCTCGATCTACAGCAGGTTCTTCCTTTGCATCCCCAAGCCTTTTATTAGGCTCAATAGGTGTAGCTACTGGTTTACAACCAAGTTTTCCAGTTTCCTTCGAGAGATCAGTCACATACTTCTGTTGTGAGACAAAAATTCCTTGTCTAGAGTAAGAAACTTCAATGCCAAGAAAGTATTTGAGTCTTCCTAGCTCTTTTATTTCAAACTCTTTAATTAAACACCACTTTAGCTACTATTTCTCCTCATCATCATCACCTGTGAACTTGTGACAATAATATCATCGACGTACACTAGAAGTGCTGTCACTCTCCCTCTTGCCAAATGCTTAATGAAGAGAGTATGATCACCTTGGCTTTGTTTGTAACCTGAAGTTTTCATAACTCTGGAAAATCTCCCAAACCAGGCTCTAGGTGATTGCTTGAGCCCATATAGTGCTTTCCGTAATCTACATGCTTTGTTTGTTGTCTTTTCTCCTTCAAATCCCGGTGGAATACTCATGTAGATCTCCTCTTCTAGGTCTCCATGTAAGAATGCATTCTTCACATCATACTGTTGAAGTTGCCAATTAAAGTGAGCCGCCAAAGAGAGTAGAATTCTCACAGTGTTCATCTTTGCCACCGGAGCGAATGTCTCCTGATAATCTACTCCATAGGTCTGAGTATAACCCTTTGGTTCCAATCGTGCTTTATATCTCTCAAGAGAACCATCAGCTTTGTATTTCAAGGTAAAAACCCATTTGCAGCCCACAAGATTCTTTCCCTTAGGTTTTTCAACAATCTCCCAAGTCTGGTTTTTTTCTAGTGCATCCATTTCTTCTCTCATTGCATTCCTCCATTCTTCTTTAGACAATGCCTTAGACAAAGTATTTGGAATAGAAATGGTGTTTAAACTCACAATGAAATTTTTATGAGATGGTGATAGGCGGTCAAGTGACACATAATGAGATAGTGGATATAAGGGTCGCTTTGTGCACTCCCTAGTACCTTTTCTAACAGTAATGGGGAGATGCGAGTCATTTTCTGGCATATCAATTGACTGTTTATGCAAAGGAGAGTCGGAACTTACTGGAAATTCATTTGCATACTTGGATGGGAATCTTGAACTTGTGTTTGGTCTAGGATAGCTGTCTTTCTTGAGTATACCTGAGGAAATCTCATAGAGTCATAAATACAGGGAGATACGAGAGTGGACTCTTGTTCCGGAATAGGTTCAATCGTAGAGAGTGAGTCTGGAATTGAAGTAGCACGAACTGATTCATGAGGAGCCTGTTGATTAGAGTTGGAGGCTGATTGGTTAGGAGTTGATTGATCAGGGATTGGTTGATCAGAAGTGGGAGCTCGGATTGGAAGATTATTAGGAGGTAAGTCAAGATTAAGACCGCCAAAGTCTTTATCTTCAACTAATGACTTCTCCCCCTGAAGATAAGACTGTGGAAAGTAAGGTTTGTTTTCTACAAATGTAACATCAACTGATATATAGGTCCTTTGAGAAGGAGGATGATAACATTAATACCCCTTTTGTGTAAAGGAGTAATGAAGAAAGACACACTTGATTGCTCTAAGATCTAGTTTTCCCCTTTGCTGATTATGAACATGTACAAATGAGGTGCAACCGAAGACTTTAGGTGTGAGATTATTTGTTGTCCTGAAATGGGGATAAAAGCTAGAAAGAATTGCCATAGGAGTTTTGAAATCTAATACTCTTGATGGCAATCTATTAATCATGTATATAGATGTAAGGACGGCTTCCCCCCAATAAGACTTAGGGACATTTCCATGAAACAACAATGCTCAAGTAGTATTGAGCAAATGACCATTTTTCCTTTCAGCCACTCCATTTTGTTGTGGTGTGTTTACACAAGATGACTCATGGATGATCCCTTCCTTTTGGAAATAGGTTGACAAGATATGATTAAAGTAGTCTCTAGCATTATCTGATCTAAAGCTCTTAATTTTAACTCCAAATTGATTTTGAACCATAGAATTAAAATTAGGAGCAATACTACTTACATCAGATTTGTGTTTGAGTAAGAATATCCATGTGACCCTAGTGCAATCATCGATTAGAGAAACAAACCATCGAGCCCCTGAGATATTTAGAATTGTGGAAGGTCCCCAAATGTCACTGTAAATCAAATCAAAAGGATGAGAACTTCTTTTGTTGTTTATAGGAAAAGATACACGGGTGTGCTTAGCAAATTCACAAGTATCACATTGGAATTGACTCATATCTAATCCTTTAAACAAGGAAGGAAACATGATATTTAAGACACGAAAAGATGGATGACCAAAACGAAAATGGTAAAGCCAAATGACATCCTTATTTGAAGCACTAAGAAATGACAAAGGAGGATTGTTTATGACTTTCTTTGAAATCCTCGACGTCTCAAGATAGTACAACCCATTCTTTTCCTTAGCAAGTCCAATCTTCCTCTCCGAATCCTATTCCTGAAAAACACAGTAGGTAGGGTAAAAAATAGTATAACATTTGAGGTCATTGGTGAGCCTTTGTATGGAGACTAGGTTGGATGATAGTTTTGGCACATAGAGAACATCTTTTAGAGTGAGAACGGGTGTAATATAGATATCACCAACTCCTGCAACAGTGGCCAGAGAACCATCTGCCACCACTATTTTCCTATTGCTTGGACATGGGGTGAAGGTACTAAAAAATGTGAAGTGTGAGTCATGTGATTAGTGGCACCTGAGTCTATTATCCAAGCTTCACTTGAAAGTTATTCTGAGGCATTTAGACAAAAAAAGAATGGAGACTCACCTGAGAGTGCTAAGGAACATACACCAGAGGGTTTATCAAGAGACCCTAAAAGCCCTTTAATTCTTTCTATTTCCTCACTGCTGAAGGATTCTTTCACCTGTCCTTCACTATGACTGATTTGCTGGCTGGTTTGTTCAATTAGATGATCCTGGGCCCTTGGCTGTCCTCCTTTGTTTCCCCACTCTCAGCTTGAGGTTGTTGGTTTGCCATTCAGTTTCCAGCAACGTTCCTTTGTATGCCTTGGCTTCTTACAGTAGGTACACCACAAACTGTCTCGATTATCCCTCCATGTAGGCCTCGAAGCATCCACCTTTCCTCTTTCTTGTGTTGACGCATTGCGAGTTACTAATGCTGAGCCTTCCACAGCTTGAGGCTCTAGCATTATTCCCCTTCGACTTTCTTTTGCCTGGATTAGAGAGATCGTCTCTTCCAAAGAAGGGATTTCTTCCTTTCCAAGTATCTGAATCTTGACTTGGTCAAATTCAGAATTAAGACCTGCCAGTAAATCATATGCTCGATCCTTTTCAATGAAGGTTTTTAGAGTTGCAGCATCATCTGCACACTTCATCTCAAATACTCGATAATGATCGAGTTCTTGCAATAGATTTTGAAGGGAATTGGCATATTCCGTCACCGTTTTGCTCCATTGTTTTGTTGCACTTGACTTTACCTTGATTTCATATACTTATGCTGCATCTCGAGCCTTTGAATAAGTCCTGCGAATAGAATCCCAAATCTCCTTTGCAGTTTTGAGAAACATATATGTATCACTTATGGCTGGATCCATTGAATCCCAAAGCCATGACATGATCATTGAATCTGCCTCATTCCATGCGTTGAACGTGGGATCTTCTGGTGTTGGACCTGTTCCGAGAAGATGGCTGAGTCTTCCTTTACCCTTCAAATAGGTCTTGACGAATTGTGACCATTTGAGATAATTCTTTTCATTCAGCCTATAAGTCGCTCTCACATTTTGTAGATCCCCGGTCATATGATTGGTGTTGGCCTCCTCATTTTGACCCGAAGTATCTCCAATCAATTTTGTCTCAGACATGGATAATTCCAGGCACAAAGAAAGTACTTGGAAAGGAAGAGCAAAGAAAACAAAAGCAGTAAAGGCTGCAAGTGAATGAGGTTTTCGGGCAAAAAAATAAAATAAAATTGGGACAAGTTGCGAAGAGGGAAAAATATAGCTAAAGGGATCACAACAATGACAATTGCGATCATATTGTTAAGGACAAAGACAAATCCAGCAATGAAGGTTATGATTAGAAGATTATTGCATCAATGAAGGATGCATTGCAACACTATTCCAAAAAAATGAGCCTAAGGCTCTGATACAATGAAGAATTTAGAGAAAAGAATTGTGATAATTCTCTATATTTCTATACTAGGATTACAAAGCTATTTATAGGACTTTTACAAGTACTAACTAGGAAAAAACAGATCTGAATAATATAGCTATAATCCCACAAATCAAGGGATACTAATAAATCATTTCCTAACTAATTATTTACAGCTATTTCCTAATAATTAGGACCCAAAAAATCAGGATTGAATATTCCTAATAATTAGCTCCTAAAAGTTAGGATAATTTAACATCAATGATAATTTATGCCAAACTATTTTCGGAGATGACGAAAATATTTTTCATCCATTCATTTTTGTGAGCAATATAACCAAACATTTTTTTAAAAATGTTTTTCCAAATCTTGAAATCTCCATGAAATAAACGCACCCTAGCATGCGAAACTTTAAGGCTAGGAAGGAACTTAAGGAATTTTGAAGGCATGGAATCAAATTAGCAAAAGTTGAACAGCCTTGCTCTAAATTTTTCCACTGAAAAGGAACTGCTTTTTTTTTCTTTGGGGGGGGGGGGTTTGTTTTCCTTCTCTCTCTCTTTTTTATTTTACTTTCCGATGTATATAGTTTATGGGTACTCAATCTACAACTTTCTTTTATTTCAATGAAGTTCTTAGCCATTATAATAAGTAAAGAGACAGAAAACAATGCCACTATGTTAGAATTACGAAGGGTAAATGGGTCTTTACCACTTTTAGGGTTTATTTTGATGTATATATATTAAAATTTATTGAATAATACAAAATTAGTTTTTCCCCACATGGTGTCAGAGCATAGGGCTTAACCCTAGACGATGGAGCAGTTGCTTGCTGTCGTTGACTCGCCGGAATAGTTGGCTATCGCTGCCACGGCTTGTCACCGTCGAGCATTCCCCTTCTCTTTCTCTCACTTTTGTTGTGTTGCTCCCTCGCGAGGCTCGATTGCGTTGCTTGCGCGGCTCGCTCGCTTGTGCGACTCGCGCGTCTCCTCCGCGCTGCTCGCGTGACTCGTGTGACTCGCGCGGCTCCTCCGCGCTGCTTGCGGCTTGCACAGCTCCTCTGCACTGCTCGCGTGGCTCGCGCAACTCGCGCGGCTCCTCCGCATAGCTCGCACGCCTCATGCGACTTGATGGGTTGTTGTTTCTAGTCATTGACTCACTGAATTCGTAGAGGATCAACAACACCATCAGGGACAACGTGAAGAGCAAGGACTGACACCACACCAAGCTTGGGTTCTGAGGTGTTTTCATGGGAGAAGATGCTTTTGCGGGTTAGAATTTTAAGTTGCCAAGAAAGAGACCTCAATGTTTTGGCTGATTATTTGATTCGAGACTTATGATGAAGCAAAATAGCTGCTGCGTGGGTACAGTGCAGTTATTTGTTACTCTTGACCAATTTTTTTTTTTTTAATATTTGATGATCTGCAAGTTGTGGTAGCTTCTATTATTTCATATGGGTGGTGGAGATTTTTCGTGCGGGGTAATATTGGGTTATTAAATTATTGAGGCTGAGTTGCTTGACATAAGCTAAGGTCAGAGTTTTCTTATTATTATTTGGAAAATGGGTGATCCCTCGAAGAGTCCAATTGAAGTAGATCCCAAGAAGAATAATGTTGTGATGACTGAGGTGATTTCCTCTTCGTCTAATCGAATTACTGATAAGAAGCTCGAAGGTAGTGCTAACTTCCACCAATGGAAGAAAATCGTGAAGCTTACTTTGATAGGCAAGAATCAACATAGACATTTAACTGAGTTTAAGCCTAAAGCTGATGTAACTTGGGATGCTGTTGATGCACATATTCTTTGTCAAATGCTAAAGTCTATGGAGAGTTGTCGCGATCCGATCTCGCCGCCCTCGATGTCAAAGGGGCAAAGGTCGGGTCGCGATAGGCTTGGTGACTCCGCTGGGGACTGGTTACTAGATTAAGAGGACTTGAAGCCGTTTAAAAATGGTTGTTGTGTTTTAACTAACATGTCTCGTATAGGATCGCCTGCATGTCAAAGTCGCGTGGAAAATCAGGTTAGTCGCTAACCTCGTGTTAAATGGTCTTGTAGGTGGGAGTTATAAGGGGACACGTGCTTGTAAACCCTTTGTTTTGCAGGTGGTGTAAGGATGTATGAATGTATGAGGGTTTATATTGAAGTGCTGGATGTTTAAATTTAAATGCATGTTTACAAGCTTTAGCACAACACCGCACACACAACTGTGGTCTAAAACCCTGATCGCCCAATTTAGGACCTTAGGAGGGTTTATGGGTGGAATTTGCGAGTGAATACTCGTGGTAATCCATTACTTACATAAGCCCGCTCATCCCAACTGATAAAGATAGCACTGACCGACGATAGTAGCGGTGGGTAAACTATTTTTATCCTTTGGGATGAGGACCTTGAGCCTTTAGCACCATCACCTTAGGCGTCAAAACCTCACAGTTTCATGCGACATGTGATTTGTGCTTACCATGTGTTTGGTGGGTAAGATATCGTTCCTTTTTTCTATCGTTCTTATCTTTTACTCTCCATATTTCAATTGTGCGTTTTATATTTCAACGACGATACGTTTTAATCATGGATGCCCCTTTAAGTTTAGTTTTAGATGGGTAAACCCAAAGTGGACGTGATCCCTGTCCCTGGGAATCTCAAGACTCTATGGGAGAATCTTGACCCAAGACATCAAGACTACGTGGAAAAACGTATAGGCTTCCTCCCAACTTTATTAAAAGTTGAACCACGTATTGCAATGGTCAAAGCATTGGCTCATTTTTGGAATCCCGTGACTTCCACTTTCGTGTTTAATCAATATGAATTGACCCCTACAATTGAGGAATTCCAAAAAGCCATTGGATTAGGTAAAGCTTCTTTAGGTTTCGTCACTCCTCCTATTGGTCAAAATCCAATCTCTCTTCTAAGTCAATTCCTCAATGTCCCAAATGATAAAATTGAGGCTATTCTTAATGGAAATTCTCATGCCATGCCTTATAATGTCCTCGAACAACTTTTCCTTAGCCTTAAGCCTAAATCTGGGAACCAAATTCCTCGTGTCTTCCTACTCATGTTCTTTGGCTTTGTGATATTCCCACATACCCAAAAAATAATGGATCCTTTAGTCACTCATATTGTTAACCAAGTGTGCACATTTAATTGTTTCACACACATGATCCTTGCCGAAACTTTTGTGTCTCTTAATCGTTTCAAAGCAAATGGTCGAGGAACTCTTAGAGCCCCATTAGGACTTCTCCAAATTTGGCTCTTTTCACATATCAAAGAGTTTGCCCCTCACATAAAGATTGTTGATGTCACAATATATCATCATCCCATTCTCAAATTTTGCCAAAGAAATGAATTCTTTCCCTCATGGTCTTTCTCTACTTGGTTTCATTTCCTCAAAAACCTTAACCCTAGCTTAATTCAATGGCATGTTCGGTGGCTTGGGAATCCCGAGGTGCGTCTTTTTAGTGGAGTTGACGACCCACTCCCCCTCATGGGATTGACAGGTTTAACGTCATATTACCCTTTAAGGGTACTTCGCCAATATCGCGTGCTTCAAACGATCCCGCCAATCCTCAAGCTAGGGTTATATCGTATTGATTACCACGAAAAAGTCATAAAGGAAAACCAAATTGACCATGTCAAGGCCGCGATTCAAGCTGCTATTGGAATTTCGTACTCCCATTCTTCGCATTACGTGGTCACTGTCGATGAAGCTGACTTGGAAGGAGAGATGAAGACTCACCAAACTACCATTGATTACATATACTGTCAAGTGGAACCTGAGCTCAAGGTTCAGTTGCCGAATATTCCTGAACTTCAAGGATTTCGGCGAGCTCATATTATGGAGCAAGAAGACATAGCCTTGATTGATGAGGAACGCTTGGCCCATGATAACAAGCGTCTCCGCACGATCCCACCTAGTCCTTAGGTTTCCATTCCATTGTCTTCTCTTGTAAAGGGATTTCCTTTGTGTTTCCCTCCTTTCTATCAAGATTTCCCTGTATTCATTTTCATATCATATGTAAAATCGCATGTAAAATCGAACCACTTTGTAAGCTTCAAGAAAGCAAGGTTCTGTTTCCCTTGTAATTGTTTGATTGAAATGAATGAAATTCGTCATTCATTTTCAATTGTATAATTTCTTTTGAAGAAATTTTGATAAGAGAATATTATATGATACTGGGATCATATGCACTTCTTATCATTATATCATCTCAAGAGAATATAAAATTGACTAGGATTTGTATTTTAATGGTTTCTTTTAACTTGTACTAATTCGAGTCATCTTCTTTTATAGGAGGTCTTGAAAAACGGCTAAAGAAAGATTTGTTATACGAACTCGCCGCCAAACAAAGATGGAAAACGAAGATACCCGAGCCCGTGTCATTAATATGGAGAATCAAATGGCACAGATGATGACGTTATTGGCTGATCTCTCCAGCCAAGTCAAAAACTTAACGTCTGTAACTCCTGCTTCTTCTACCATGAATATTCCTACCGCGCCCCATGAAGTGCCGGTGGTAGAACCCGTGGGGAAAGGGCCTGTGGAAAAGATTCCCACCGCAATCCCGATAGTTATTGGCCTGGAGCCTCCATCTAAGGAGACTCCAACTCCACATTTCGATGAAGAAAATTCAAGGTGCCTAGCAAAGATCGAGGAACGCCTTTGCATGCTGCAAGGCTATCAGTTGCCGAGGGTTGATAAACTGTCGCCCTTTGCCAAAGTTAAGGTCCTCGAATTCTATAAGGAGCCGGAGTTCACAAGGAAATACGACGGCATCGGATGTCCTAAGACTCATTTGAAGTACTATCGGGGCAAGATGGCCCGTTACTCAGATAATCTCCCACTCCTGATTAATTCCTTTCAGGACAGCTTGGTTGGTCCTGCGTTAACATGGTTTATAGAGTTGGACATGGAGAAGATCCGTACTTGGGAAGATCTCGTTGATGAATTCCTCCAGCAATACAAGTTCAATATTGAAATCGCTCCGACTTGAGAGGAATTAGTTCGGGTCGAGAAAAGGAGAATTGAAACGTTTAGAACCTACGCTCAAAGATGGAGAGTCACCGCATTTCATGTAAAGCCGCCATTGTTTGAGAAAGAGACCATGAAATTGCTACTTCAATCTATGCCCCGTGATTATTTCGAGAAAATGTACAACCATACTTGTATGAACTTTGCCACATTTGTGGAGTTGGGTGAGCGCATCGAGGGGATCATGCGTGAAGGAAGGTTGACTGAGAACACGAATCGTCGATATGCCCCGAAAAGAGATAAGGAATCGACTGTGGAGATTGCTTATATACAAAATTCCTCTTCTCAGAAGCCGTATAATCCTCAGGCTCATAAACCTGCCATGGAGGTAGGGGGTTCTTCCAGAAGCTTTGAGTACAAAGGAAAAGCCCCTCAAAGGCAATTCACTCCATTGCCTAGACCCATGTCACAACTACTTCCAATGCTGATAGAAAATCATCTTGTGGCAAAAGAGATCCCGAGGAATAATCCGCCAAAGTTTGCCGGATTTGACCTTAATAAGACATGTGAGTATCATATGGGTGAAAAAGGTCATCATGTGGATAATTGTTTTGTGCTCTGTTCTAAGATCCAGAATTTGCTTGATAAAAAGTTGCTCACCTTTAAGGACTTAGCACCGAATGTCCAACAAAATCCCCTTCCAAAGCATTCTGAAGATGTCAACATGATTTATGGGGATGTCAATGACTATTGATGAATATCCAAGAGATGGAATAGAGCATGCCATTCGACGATCACCAGTTGAAAGGTCACATCATTCATGATGAAGAAGACTTTATTTCAATTTTGCCAAAGGATAAAGAGGTCTACTCCTACGACGAAGAAGAGGATGAATACAAAACTGCCCATTTAGACCGTGAATTTGTGAGGGAAGCCCGTGAGAAGGGTGAAGTGGTAGACACCTTGGGACAACCAAGTGGGAAATACGACTTTATGGTCAAGTATACTCCTCCTCCAAGTTATTTTCAAAACCCTGAAGACGTCGTCCCTAGTGGATGGGGAGAGGAATTCGAGGACGATTTTGTGGCTATGATTGAGCCAGTTGTGATCGATCTGAATAAAGGGAAAATCCCATGTGGGAGTGATACAATTGCCAAAAGCGTCATCGAAGTCGGCTCATTGATTGATAATTTTGGAGCCATGAAGATCTCAAGCGCAGGTTTTAGACCCGTTATGATTGAATTGCCACCAGAAGTTGGTGAATGTTCCAATACTAAGGTGACTCTTTCTTATGACACTAAGGCGGTCCCTTGGAATTATAATACAAACGAAATCGACGCCGTCACTCGATCGGGTCGAATCTACCCACCATGTGAAGGTGAGGAAAAGAAGGCTGTGACTGATGAGGAAGCTGAACAACTCCTCAAAACACTCAAGACGAGTGAGGCTGAAGTGATTGACCAATTGCGCAAGATGCCTGTGTAGATTTCCTTATTGGAGCTTTTCAAGCCCTCTGAAAAGCATAGAAATGCTCTTCTTAAAATTTTGAATGAAGTTCATGTGCCCGAGACTATTGGAGAAGTACAGTTGGAGGAGTTTGTGGGTGCTATACTTCTAAGAGATCAAATTACTTTCTCTGAGAAAGACCTCCCTCCTGAGGGCCAAGCACGCACTAAGGCGCTATATGTGTCCGCTCAACATTTTGAGACTAAGATTTTGAAGGTCCCGATCGATAATGGCTCTACCTTGAACATTTGCCCTTTGTCCACCATTCGTAAATTGGGGATAGGAATGAAAATGTCTCTTCTCCAACAATTCCCGTTCGAGCCTTTGATGGGGTGAAGAGAGAAACAATAGGGGAAATTGACTTACCACTGACTATTGGCCCTATCACCATGACTTAAAAGTTTCAAGTACTGGATATCCCGAGCAACTTTAGCCTGCTATTGGGACGGCCTTGGATCCATGCTGCAGGAATCATTCCTTCCAGTCTTCATCAGATGATGAAACTTCCTATCAATGGAAAGATTGTGACTATCCAACGTGAAAGAGATGTGGAGACTTTCCATAACACGGCCATACCTTTCATTGAGCCTGAAGTTAAGGGAGAGTCGAGCTATCACTCGTTTGAGATGGTGTCTGTCACTCATGTGCCTATTGGGTCGATTATCAGAAAGCCTCGGTTCTCAGAAGCCTCCCTGATGGCAAGTAGAGAACTACTCAAGAACGGTTTTGCTATGGGGAAAGGTTTGGGTAAGTTTGCCCAAGGCATGCCAGATCCCATTAAGATGGTCAAAATCAACAAGCGTGAAGGCCTGGGTTATCAAGGCGACCGTAAGGGTCAAGGTAATCGCAAAGGCCCAAACATCAAAGGTAAAAGCTACCAACGCTCTCTTGCCTCCACCTTTGAAGGATTTCTTTTCTGGACCACCGAAGCTCTTGCAAGAAGAAGAGGCCAATGTCTATCACTTTGCTGATTTGTTTGAAGATGGTCTGGTTGGCACTATTAGTGAAGATGAAGAGTCTACAATTGCCACTGTGTAAGGGATGTTTCTAGTTCTTGCATTTAATTTTTAGTTGTATTCCATTCATTTCTCCCCTGCGAGGGAATTCTATTCATTTCTCCCCTGCGAGGGAATTTCATTCATTTCATTCGTTTGTGCTTGTAATAATCTGGATCATAAGCTTTCTAGATCCAAGATGATATACGTTGTAATGCAATTTTCGCATATCAATAAAATTCATGTTTTGTTAATAGATGTGTGAAGCCCAAATTAGTCCTATGATGATGCTTTGAGGTCTGAGCCTCCACACGATCTATAGTTTCAAAATGTTTTAGTGGAACGAAGACGTCCAATGACATGAGGGTTAGTTCCCAATAAATTTCTTCGAAAACCCAAATTTGAAAACAAATTTTTCATGGCATTTACATACATTGCATCCATTTATATGTATATATACTAATCATTTTTCGATTGCATCTCAGGCATGACATTTCACATCATGATAGTCATTCGCATGGCTCGGATTCGCATTCAAAAGATTGTGATGAACTTGATTATTCCAACTCAGAGAATGAAGATGATCTTCGAATTATTGAAAATGAATGGCTCAGACATGAGGAATCCAAACCTCCTACCACCAAACAGCCAGTCACTGTAAATTTGGGAGATTCAGACAACCCTAAAGAAACCAAGATTGGGGCAGGTCTCTCTCAAGCAGATGCCAATAGACTAATTGAACTTTTGAAAGAGTACCGAGATATTTTTGCTTGGTCATATGCCGATATGCCGGGTTTAGATCCTAAGATTATGGAACATGCGTTACCACTTGATCCTAATATTCTGCCGAAGAAGCAAAAGCTCAGAAGGACGAAACCTGAATTGTCGAAAAAAATTGAAGAAGAAGTCATGAAGCTCTTAAATGTTGGTTTCATTGAAGTCACCCATTATGCGGATTGGATTGCTAATATAGTCCCAGTTATGAAGAAGGATGGACGAGTCCGAGTATGTGTTGATTATCGTGATCTGAATAAGGCAAGCCCTAAGGATGATTTTCCTTTGCCACACTGATGTCTTAGTTGACAGTACTGCTGGATTTGAATTGTTCTCCTTCATGGATGGATTTTCTGGTTATAACCAAATCTGGATGAAAGAGGAAGACAAGACGAAAACTTCATTCATCACTCCATGGGGAACATTTTGCTGCAAAGTTATGCCCTTTGGCTTAAAGAACACAGGGGCAACATATCAAAGAGCCATGGTGACACTATTCCATGACATGATGCATAAGGAGATTGAAGTTTATGTTGCTGACATGATTGCAAAGACAAGACAAGATGAAGATCATGTTGAAGTCTTAAGAAAACTATTTGATCGATTGAGGAAATTCAAGCTGAGGCTTAACCCCACAAAATGCATATTTGGGGCAAAGTCTAGGAAGCTTCTTGGATTTATGGTTAGTAACAAGGGCATCGAGATAGATCCCTCTAAGGTAAAGGCCATATGCGACTAGAAACCTCCTTCTACTGTTAAGGAAGTCTGAAGCTTATTGGGAAGATTGAATTATGTTGCAAAATTTATCTCTCAATTGTCAAAAACTGCTAAGCCATTCTTCAAGCTATTAAAAAAGAACGCCAAGGTCAACTGGGATGAAGAATGTCAGAAATCATTTGAAGAACTGAAGCGATATCTTTCGCAATCTCCTGTACTCGTACCGCCTATCCAAAGCGTGCCTCTGATCTTATATCACACCATTCATGAAGAGTCTTTGGGAGCCATGTTAGCACAAAAAGGACTAAGGGATGGAATAGAACGTGCCATATATTACCTCAGTAAGAAGTTTACTACTTCCGAGATTCGATATCCTGAGGTGGAAAAGACCTGTGTAGCCTTGATTTGGGTTTTACACCAACTGAGACAATACACTCTTCATCACCGCATCCTTCTGGTGACTGAGAATGACCCGATCAAATATCTTTTAGAGAAGCCCGCATTGGTTGGGAAGCTCGCTAAATGGCAAATATTACTCTCTGAATTTGATATTCAAAGCATGACACAAAAGTCCGTCAAAGGGCGAGCCATAGCCGATATGTTAGCCGAAAATCTCGGGAAATCTAATGATTGGGATGAAATCGATGAACGGATTTATTTGGTCTCGCCTGACAAGTGGACCATGTATTTTGATGGTGCAGTTAACCTTTCTGGTTCTGGCACTGGGGCAGTTTTAATATCTCCAGAAGGTCAGCATTATCTAGTAGCTGCAAAGTTGGTATTCCCTTGTACCAACAATATTTCTGAATATGAAGCATGCATCCTTGGTTTGCAATTAGCCATTGATATGAAAGTCAGAAAGCTTCAAGTTTATGGTGATTCTGCACTCATCATCTTCCAGATGGGAGGTGAATGGCAAACACGAGATGTAAAATTAATCCCTTACCATGAATATCTCGAAGACTTGGTCAAGGAATTTGACGAGATCTCTTTTGATTATCTGCCGAGATCACAAAATCAGTTTGCTGATGCCTTGGCAACTTTATCTTCGATGTTGCAAGTAACTAATGGTTTGAGCGTTGATCCTTTGCAAATCGACATTTTGAAAAAGCCTGCTTATTGCCTGATGATAGAAGAGGAACCTGATGGTCAACCTTGGTATTATGATATCATGAATTACCTTTGAGAAGGAAAATTTCCCCAAGGGAGTCAAACCATTGATCGAAAATACTTGATGAAGTTAGCATCTAAATTCTTCCTCAGTGGAAGGGCCCTTTATAAAAGATCTTTCGATTCAGTTTTACTGAAGTGTGTGGATGCACAAGAAGCTAAACTCCTGATGAAAGAAATACATGAAGGAGAGTGTGGTCCACATATGAACGATCATCTCCTGGCTAGGAAAATCATGAGGCTCGGTTACTATTGGTTGACCATGGAGGCCGATTGTATTCAACATGTGAGGTGTTGTCATCAATGCCAAGTCTATGGAGACAAAATCAATGCTTCTCCTAATGAGTTACATCAAATGTCCGAGTCCTGGCCTTTTTCAATGTGGGGCATCGATATCATTGGACCAATTAATCCTAAAGCATCGAATGGACACCGTTTTATCTTAGTAGCCATTGATTACTTCACCAAATGGATTGAAGCCAGTTCTTATGCCCATGTTACTGCAAAAAGCGTGGCAAAGTTCATCCGTCGTGATATCATTGCTCGATATGGAGATCCTGAAGCGATCATCACAGACAATGGGTCAAACCTGAACAATAAAGTGGTGGATGATTTATTTGGAGAATTCCTTATGCGCCATTTGAATTCTTCTCCTTACCGCCCACAAATGAATGGAGCTGTGGAGGCGGCAAATAAAAACATCAAGAAGATTTTAGCCAAAACGGCAGAAAATTATCGTGATTGGCATGATCGGTTGCCATATGCTTTGTTTGCCTATCGAACTTCAATTCGCACTTCAACTGGGGCAACACCGTTCTCATTGGTTTATGGGATGGAAGCTGTATTACCCGTGGAAGTGGAAATCCCTTCACTGAGGGTACTTTCTCAAATCAAGCTCTCTGAAGCTGAATGGATTCAACAAAGATTTGAACAACTTAATATGATTGATGAAAAGAGGGTGAAAGCCTTATGCCATGGACAAAGCTATCAAAAAAGAGTAGCTAGGTCGTTCAATTGCAAGGTTAGGCCAAGACATTTCGAGATCAACGATCTTGTTTTGAGAAAGGTCTTGCCTATCATTCCAGGTCCTTGTGGGAAGTTTACTCCAAACTATGAAGGTCCATATATTGTAAGAAAAGTGCTACCGGGTGGGGCATTAATCCTTGTAGAAATGGATGGTAAAGAATTGCCAAGACCTGTAAATGCTGATGCTGTCAAGAAATATTATCCATGAATAAAGTGAAAGGCCTTCAAGCCATTTTTTGGATTGAATCTGAGCCACTCTAGGATGTTTGCATCATGCATTTCATGCATACATATTGCATCTGCATGTTTGTTCATTTTGCAGGATCTTTGATGAAGACTCTGCCTGTCCATAAGAGGTTCATCTCAAAAATGAAAAATTTTCAAAAAGTGACAATCTTCTCTAGAACTCTAGAAGTGAACCTCTGTGCCGAGCAAAGCCTGTTCTTTCTACAAATTTTATTCAACCTTATTTTCAAAAGTCTCTGCAGTAGGGGCAGGAAAACATGTCCTTTCAAACAAATTTTCCTTACATTTTCATTCCCTAAGGAGCTGAATTTAACTAAAGTGGGTTTTGGAAAACCTAAAAAGGATTGTTAAATATGCCAGGTGGTAGTGCCTAAAATGATGAGAGGCAACCTCTTTACCAAACACATCCTCATACACTCTATGAGAGAATTGAGTGGAAAGAACCATGTCTTAGGGCATAGGATTCATTCACAGTGAATATATGATTTGAGATGATAAAGGCATTTCATTTTTCAATCCCAAATACTATTGATATCCCTTGCAAGCCACTTTGAGCCAAATAGGGAGCATTTCCAAAATAACCCTGTCAAGAACAACCCCACATTGGGGCAAATAGGGGGTCTTGGTTGAAAATTATGGAGCAAAAGATTAAGAAAGATTTTATTGCTTTCACTTGCATCAATCTTCTTGTGCTAGCTTCAGGTGATTTCTTATCGAAACTCGAAGCATCCCAAAGTGACGAAGAGCATTCCGTTCACTACCACAAACACAATTATCCTTTGCTTAGCCAATTGGAGCCTTATACAATTCTTTCATAACCCCAGGTGATGATTATCTCCCCACACTAGGGCAAGGCACATGATTTACCAGCAAAATTGAGAATATTGGTGATGTTTGTAAATGCCACTCGAGAGTCCTAGATACTCAAAAGAGAATGAAAACTAGGGGGCATGAAAAAGCAGTGTGCCTAGTAAAAGCAAGGCCAATGCTCATGAAAAAAAAATGCAAAGAAAAGCAAAAATGCAAAGAAGAGCGAAATCTATGGTCATGCAAAAGATCATCTGTTGAAAAACAAAAGAAATGTCTTGCAAGAGAAAACATGTATTGCAAGCAATATCATTAGAATAGAGAGTGAAGCTCTCATGTCTCAAGACAAATTATCAAAAGAACTCTCGAGATTGGTTAAATTTCAAGAGTCAAATTTTTCGAAAAGTCATGTGATGGTAATGATGCCAAGATAATCACTCACTTTTAACCCTTCGATATTTGAAAATTTTTCAAGCCTTTTAAGCCTCACCCAAACCAACATTACAACCCTTATCCGAAGTCTCTTATGATTGGGATGGTTCAAGTTGAAATGAGAGTATCACATAGGAGCTACTACTAGAAGGAGTGGAAGCAATCCTATCTTATCTTGTCTTCGAGGTTCTTGACTTGTAAACCTGATGAAGATATTGATTGAATATTCATTTCTTGGCCTCAAAGTGCATACCCTTTGTGTAAGCCCATGACCAAGTCATCATTACGGTCCCTTCAAAAGACCTTTTGATCAATGGATTGTATTCACTGTGAACGTTTCCGAAAGCCATAGACATAGGTTGAGTGAGACTTTTCTAGTGAGATTTAAACAGTTTTCCCATATCAATGGTTGGGAACAAAAGCCCTTTTTGAGAGCTAGTGCAAAAGACCTCTTTTGATTAGGATATTTCCACTTGGCATATTTGATTTAACCTTTAGATGGTTAATCAGTTCTCGTTTTGTTAAAATCTTCTCTGAAAGGATTTGACAATCAATATCATTTCGCAAGATGATTTCTCCAGCAATTTCGAAAATCATACCCTGGTCGAAACCGTTTTTACATGGTGAGACCTTTCTCCCAGTCGAAACCCGTTTTTACACGGTGAGATATTTCTCTCAGTTGAAACCCGTTTTTACACGGTGAGATTATCATACTCGGTCGAAACCTGTTTTTACATGGTGAGACATTTCTCCCAGTCGAAACCCGTTTTTACGCGGTGAGGCTATCATACCCGGTCGAAACCCGTTTTTACACGGTGAGACTATCACATCTAGTCGCAACCCGTTTTTACATGGTAAGACCTTTTTTTTTTCTTTTCCAGTCTAAACCACAAGGTTCGTGGGTCTATCCTTAAACCACATGGTTCGTGGGTCAATCCTTAAACCACAAGGTTCGTGGGTTTATCCTTAAACCACACGGTTCGTGAGTCCATTCTTAAGGTTAGTGGTTATCCTTAAACCATTCCTTTTTCATTTAGTAATTTCATTGTCTTCATTTCATTCCACGAGAGAGAGAGAAATAGAGACAGAGTGAATAAACCCTAACAAGAGTTCAGATACCCTCATGAGCAATGGTAAGTATTGGGTACGTCCCTAAGCAAATATCATTGCTTTTGTCTTTCCTCTATTTCCGAAGTGGGGTCGACTAAAAATTGCAGGTATCAATTTTGTCTTTGAGTGGAACCTCTTCAAACTCCCACTCAAAGAGGGGCAGCTGTTGACACCTGATTTTTAGTCGATACATCATTAAAAATAAAAAATAAAATAAAAAAATAAAAAAATAGAGAGAAAACACCAATTAGTTCACAATTAATCGTCGCCGTTCATCAATAATGCATCATGGCCGTTGAAATAGGCATGTGCTCAATTAGGGGAATTCTTAACTAGGAAGATCAAATCCTAGCCCTTAGTTCAATCCAAGGGCTAAGATTTGATCTTGCCCTGAAAGATATAAAAAAAAAAAAAAAAAAAAAAGAAATAAAGAAAAAATAAAATAAAGAAAAAATAACAGAAAAGGGAATCGGGGAACGTTGGCGGGAAAAAATGCTCTCTCTACTCTCCGTGGACTCTCTCTCTCTCTCTCTCTCCTCTCTCTCTACACAGCAAGCTGGTAACTCGGAAGGAAATCCCCGAACCAAAAAGCGGAACCGGGAGAAGAAGATCGATTGATCGCCATCGCTCATTTCCCCCGCCTCGCGCGCGATTCGAGTCGATCGGGTCTATCGTCGACGGCGACGACGACGACGACGACGACAACGGTGGTGACAGAGGGCTCGATCAGTTAAGGTTTTCTTCCATTGGTGCGATCGGAGAATCTCTCTCTATCTCTCGATCAATCGCTCTCGGGATTTGGAGATCGGAAGCCCTGTTTTTGCTCAGGTTCTCTCTGGTTTTCGCTGGATCTCTCGGTTGCGACGCTCTCACCTTCTCGAGCCTTAGAAGGAGAGCAACTGCTGGACTGAGGAGCTCAAGGCGTGAAGCTCAGATCCGAAGCTGACCGGTAGTGACGACGATCAGCAGCGGCGTTGACAGCGGCGACAACAGCTTCCGATCGTCTTCTCATTCTGCTTTTCCGATCTCTCTGTTCTAGTTCGGGCTCTCGCTTGCTCGCTCGATCGATCGAAGACTGGCGGTCGAGGATCGCACGTGAGCTCTCTTCCTCTCTCTCTCTCTCTCTCTCGATCCGTTAGGGTTTTTGCCCCTGATTTCTCTCTCCCATTCGCTCCCTCTGACTTGAACAATTTTCTCTCGACTTCGTATCGCGCGCCGGATTTGACCTGCTGGAACGGCCGGTCGAGGAGCTTGGAGTTTAGGGCTCAGACAGCATCGTCGACAACGACGGCTTCGATCCTTCGCCAATTCATTCAAGATCACTCGATCAAGTGCCAAAGTGTCACGAACAAGGTTAGTACACTAAACGTCGATTAGGATGATTCATATGGCCAATTTGCATATATAGCTTAGATAATGGCCAACAATGATGATGTGTGACATGAATGAAAGTTTTGAACAGCATATGTTCAGCAATCCATGAGTAGGAGTTGACTGGCGATTGATCGTCCTATGTTAATCTGTTCTAGAATTTCGGAGGTTAATGAGTCAATGTGATTAATGGACTGATTTGGACAATTAAACGTAGAAATTAAGGGAAGAAATCATCTAGGAAAATAATTCTGACTTCTTAAAGCTTCGAATCAGTAGGTTGCCTGTTAAAATTGAAGTTCATTTGCTGTGAGAAACAAGCCACTAAATCTAGGAGCTGAATCTGGAAATTTTGACTTCAATTCTTCAATGATAGTTTCTGGCATGATCTGTGTTTGTTCTCTAATCATACGTTGTCTTGAATATATTGATACAACCTATTGAGGTTAATGAATTTCTGTGGTTTGACGATCAATGATCATGAACTTGAAGTTGATTGAACTTGATTTGCCTTGATCTGCAATTTCGTATACCTGATATGTCACTCTCTATTTTGGCTGTAACGAAGTGTTAGATGAGGTTTTTTGACCTCGAGCCCTTGTAGACATAAAAATTACACTTCTAGAACTTCGATTTGATATGTCTCATGCCCATAATGGATGTCGTTTGGTCGCTGAAAAACACCTACAAAGTCTGTTGATTCTGCGGTAGTTTTTTTAGGTTGATTTGCTGTTCCGACTTACTGATGTTCTGTTTTAACTGGATTGAGCTGGTAGATGATGTTATTAGGACTTAATGTCTTCTGGAGATTTGTAATAGACTTCTCAAGCTTTCCATAGACATATTATATGTGCGATTTGACCATCGTTTTCTCTGCCTAACGCTTCTTGCAAAGATCGAGCATTAATCTGGTGTTGCAGTTGTTCTGCTCTGATGTTCTGTTTTAATCGATCTCTATTAAGATTTTCTAAGTCAGTGTTTCATCAAAGTTGATCAGGACATGTAGATCTACAACATATAAAATTTTCATAAAAATATAAGTTCATTTGGCTAGGGTGATCGTCCATGAATAGTCATTGTTCTGCACTGAGAATCTGCTTTTGATGACTGACATACATGAAGTCCCTGATCTTTATAAAATCATACATTGTTCAACCTTGTTTGTTTGTTTGTTTTTTTTTTTTCTGATTTCCCACTGGAGGTTATGTTTAGATTCATGGGTCGGTGCTTCATGATAGTGGAATATTGTGGGATTGAATGGTTGTTCTGGAAAACCCTTTTGATGTGTTTTGGATTCCTAAAGAGATTATAGTCATTTTCAAGCTCCATAGGATCGATAGATATATCAAATTGTTACGGATTGTGTCTATTCTTTGTGTGCTTGTTGTTCATATGTCCTGGTGTGTGGAATTGTTTAGTTGTGTCATTGATGTGTTGTTCGCTGTTCATGCGTGCATTTGCTGTGTTAATTGATGTTGAAGATGTACATAATATTAGTCCTCTAAGCTGCTGGACGTGAGAAATTCTGATATGAATGACCTGAGACTGTTGTTTTTTAATTTTTTAGGTGCATAAATATGCATGGTGAGATGGGCATGTGTGGATATGGATTGCTCATCAAATTGTCATCGTTTCCAGCTTTGAATATAATAAGAGTGTTTGCTGGCCACTTTGTTCTCATGGGGAATGCGAGGATTTCAATATCATTTTGGTAATGTTCTAGTTGTGTGAATATATAGAGAGATGCAGCATTGATGTTACATTTGTTTTCCATCAAATTGGGGCAATTCAAGGCTTGAATCATATAAGAAATGATAATATTCCATGTTGCCTTGTTCTATGGTAAACTGACTAGTTCATATTCTAGTATTTTTTGGAAATTCATGTGTTGATATGATGATAGTGTCTCTATGAGATTTATTTGGGATATCACCTAGAATTAGAAAATCTGAACAGAGATCGATTAAAACAGAACATCAGAGCAAAACAACTGCAACACTAAATTAGTGCTCGATCTTTGCAAGAAGCGTTAGGCAGAGCAAACGATGGTCAAATCGCACATATAATATGTCTATGGAAAGCTTGAGAAGTCTATTACAAATCTCCAGAAGACATTAAGTCCTAATAACATCATCTACCAGCTTAGTCCAGTTAAAACAGATCAGTAAGTCGAAACAGCAAATCAACCTAAAAAAACTACTGCAGAATCAACAGACTTTGTACGTGTTTTTCAGTGACCAAACAACATCCATTATAGGCGTGAGACATATTAAATTGAAGCTCTAGAAGTGTAATTTTTATGTCTAGAAGGGCTCGAGGTCAAAAAACCTCATCTAGCACTTCGTTTCAGCCAAAATAGAGAGTGACATATCAGGTATACGAAATTGCTGATCAAGGCAAATCAAGTTCAATCAACTTCAAGTTCATGATCATTGATCGTCAATCCACAGAAATTCATTAACCTTAGTAGGTTGTATCAATATATTCAAGACAACGTATGATTAGAGAACAAACACAAATCATGCCAGAAACTATCATTGAAGAATTGAAGTCAAAATTTCCAAATTCAGCTCCTAGATTTAGTGGCTTGTTTCTCACAGCAAATGAACTTCAATTTTAATAGGCAACCTACTGATTCGAAGCTTTAAGAAGTCAGAAATATTTTCCTAGCTTATTTCTTCCCTTAATTTCTACGTTTAATTGTCCAAATCAGTCCATTAATCACATTGACTCATTAATTTATGAAATTCTAGAACATATTAACATAGGACGATCAATCGCCAGTCAACTCCTACTCATGGATTGCTGAACATATGCTGTTCAAAACTTTCATTCGTGTCACACATCATCATTGTTGGCCATTATCTAAGCTATATATGCAGATTGGCCATTTCATTTATCCTAATCAACGTTTAGTGTACTAACCTTGTTCATGACACTTTGGCACTTGATCGAGTGATCTTGAATGAATCGGCGAAGGATCGAAGTCGTCGTTGCTGACGACGCTGTCTGAGCCCTAAACTCCAAGCTCCTCGACTGGCCGTTCCAGCAGGTCAAATCCGACGCGCGAGACAGAGTCGAGAGAAAATTGTTTAAGTCAGAGGGAGCGAATGGGAGAGAGAAATCAGGGGCAAAAACCCTAACGGATCGAGAGAGAGAGAGAGAGAGAGAGAGAGAGAGAGAGAGAGAGAGAGAGAGAGAGAGAGAGAGGAAGAGAGCTCACGTGCGATCCTCGACCGCCGGTCTTCGATCGATCGAGCGAGCGAGTGAGAGCCCGAACCAGAACAGAGAGATCGGAAAAGCAGAACGAGAAGACGATCGGAAGCTATTGCCGTCGCTGTCGACGCCGCTGCTGATCATCGTCACTGCCGGTCAGCTTCGGATCTGAGCCCCACGCCTTGAGCTCCTCATTCTGGCAGTTGCTCTCCTTCTAAGGCTTGAGAAGGTGAAAGCATCAGAACCGAGAGATCTAGCGAAAACCAAAGAGAATTTGAGCGAAAACAGGGCTTCAGATCTCCAAATCCCGAGAGCGATTGATCGAGAGATCGAGAGAGATTCTTCGATCGCACCAATGGAAGAAAACCCTAACTGATCGAGCTCCCTGTCACCATCGCTGTCGTCGTTGTCGTCGTCATCGCCGCCGATGATAGACCCGATCGACTCGAATCGCGCGCGAGGCGGGGGAAAGGAGCAATGGCGATCGATCGATCTTCTTCTCTCGGTTGCGCTTTTCGGTTTGGGGATTTCCTTCCAAGTTACCAGCTTGCTGTGTAGAGAGAGAGAGAGAGAGAGAGAGAGAGAGAGAGAGAGAGAGAGTCCACGGAGAGTAGAGAGAGCGTTTTTTCCCGCCGCGTTCCCCGATTCCCTTTTCTATTATTTTTTCTTTCTTTTATTTTTTCCTTTTTTCTTTTCTTTTTTTTTCTTTTTTTTCTTTTTTATATCTTTCAGGCAAGATCAAATCTTAGCCCTTGGATTGAACTAAGGGCTAGGATTTGATCTTCCTAGTTAAGAATTTCCCTAATTGAGCACATGCCTATTTCAATGGCCATGATGCATTATTGATGAACGGCAACGATTAATTGTGAACTAATTGGGGTTTTCTCTCTATTTTTTTATTTTTTTATTTATTTTTAATGATGTATCGACTAAAAATCAGGTATCAACAAGAGTAATGTAGTTGACTTGGTAACTCATATTGATACAGTCAGAGAACTATGGGAGTATTTGAATGTGTTAAATTCTGGCCAAAATAACTTGTCACGGATTTATGAGTTATTGCAAGAGTTTTATCAGTCTGAAAGGAAGGGGCGTTCCATTACGCAGCACTTTGCAGATTTTAGGAGAATGTATAAGGAGTTGAATGCTGTTCTCCCTATTTCAGCTGATGTTCAACAAATGCAATTTCACAGAGAACAATTGGCTGTAATGGGATTCTTAGGAGGCCTTGGTTTTGAATATGAAACCGTTAGGTCTCATATTCTTGGAGGAGAGAATATTGCGTCACTCACAGATACGTTTACTCGAGTTCTTCGAGTATCTCATGAGTCTTCTTAGGATACTACATCTATGGTGGGAAGTTCAGCTCTTATGTCCCAGACTCGAACTAGTAGTGGTAATAAGAGTGATGGAGGAAACCATGGCGGATATAGTGGGCGTGGTGGTCGAGGAGGAGGCCGAGACATAGGAACAGGGAGATGTCAAGGTCATCAGCATCTTTATGGACAATCCTACATATCTACTGATAATTCGGGGACTACACGAATTTGTCATTACTGTGACAAACCTAGTCATATTCAGAAATTTTGTTACAAGCTACATGAGAGACCAAGGCAGCAGCACTAGTTCGCAAATACGGCTTCTAATATTGACTCTACTCCACAGTCATCTGAATGCAATGTAGTGGTTATGTCTGATGAGGAATATGCTTGGTACAACTAGTCTCAAATCTCACAACCTGTTTCTTCCACTGCTACTTCGGTACAGACAGGTAATGCTACTGCATGCCTTTCGGCTACTTCTCGTCCTTGGATCATTGATTCAAGGGCTTCCGATCACATGTCAGGTCTTTCAGGTATATTTTCCTCTCTTCCTCCGTCTTCGTCAATATTTACTCTAGCCAATGGATCATATACACATCTTAAGGGAATTGGCACAGTTAATCCAACTCCTTCATTGCCATTGTCCTCAATGCTTTATCTTCCGCAATTTCCGTTTAACCTCATGTCTGTTAGTAAATTAACCAAAAACTTTTAATGTTCAGTAACATTTTATCCCGATTCTTGTATTTTCTAGGATTTGGCTACGAAGAAGACGATTGGTAGAGGACGTGAGGTAGGGGGGCTGTATGTACTTGAAGATGCTCCTTCAATTGCTTGCTCAAGTGTTACGTCCCCACATCAAATCCATTGTCGTCTTGGTCATCCTTATCTACGTAGTCTTCAAAAGTTGGATGCTAGTTTTCAATCTCTTTCTAGTCTAGAGTGCGCGTCATGCCAACTTGGCAAATTACATTGTGTTAGTTACACACCTCGAGTCATTAAACGAGTAGCATCTTCCTTTTTATTAGTTCATTCAGATATTTGGGGTCCATGTCATGTAGTTTCTAATTTGGGTTTTAGATATTTTGTTACTTTTGTCGATGACTATTCCAGAGTTACTTGGTTATACTTAATAAAAGATCGTTCATAATTATTTTCTATTTTTCGTGCATTTATATCTGAAATTTATACTCAATTTGGCGTGCATGTTAAAGTTCTGCATTATGATAATGTTAAGGAGTACTTTTCCACATCTTTTTTCTGATTTTATGACTCAACATGGTACGATCCATGAATCTTCTTATCCTAATACTCCACAACAGAGTGGTGTTGCTAAAAGGAAGAATAGGCATTTATTGGAAGTTACTAGATCCATGTTATTTGAGATGAAGGTCCCCAAAACCTTTTGGTATGATGCTGTTCTAACTGCATGTTATCTTATTAATCGCATGCCTTCTTTTGTTCTGCAAGGTGGTATTCCTTTTTCTACTTTATTTCCTAATGAGATACTATTTGTCCTACCACCCTGTATTTTTGGTTGTGTCTGTTTTGTTTGTGATCGTCGACCTGGAGTATCAAAACTTGATCCGAAGGCAATCAAGTGTATGTTTATGGGTTATTCTTGCACTCAAAAGGGATATCGTTGTTATTCTCCATTACTAAGAAAATATTTTATAATAGTTGATGTTTCATTATAACAGCTGATGTTTCATTTTTTGAATCCACTCCTTATCATGATGTTCCAATTACTGTGTTTGAATTGGATGAAGACTTGTATGTGACCACTATTCGATCAACTATTCCAATTGTTTCACCAGTATCTATAGAGGAACCACCTTCTCTCTAGGTTTATACTCGACGTCCTCGTGTTGCTGCTGCTCCCCCCACTCCTCCCGTCACTACTATGTCATCTTTTGCTCCAGATCCGCCATTAGCTGACATGGCTTGTATCTAATCTTGATCTTCCTATTGCTCATCGCAAAGGTACATGTACTTGTACCCAACATTCTATTGCAAATTTTATTTCACACTCTTCTGTGTCTCCTACTTTTCGAGCCTTTTTAACTACTATTGAACAATATACTGTCCCCAAATTTGTCGTTGAGGCATTACAAAGTTCTGACTGGAGGACAGCAATGGAAGAAGAATTAAAGGCTCTCGAGATTAATCAAACTTGGGACTTAGTACCACTTCCTCTAGGCAAAACTACTATTGGTTGTCGATGGGTATTCGTTTAAAAGCAAGACTTATTGCCAAAGGGTATGCTCAGGTGTATGGGGTTGACTATCTAGTCACATTTTCTCCTGTTGCCAAACTTACTTATGTTCGTATTTTGATCTCTCTTGCTACAACATATAACTGGCCTTTGTTTCAGCTTGATGTTAAGAATGCTTTCTTGCATGGAACTTTTCATGAAGAAGTTTATATGGAGCAACCTCTGGGGTTTGTTGCTCAGGGGAAGTCTGGACTAGTTTACAAATTAAAAAAAGTCTTTATACGGTTTGAAACAATCTCCACGGGCATGGTTTGGAAGATTTTTTGAGGTTGTACTGTCTTTTGGGCATCAAGATGTGGAAATGATCATTCTTTCTTTTATGGACAATCAGGGGGAGACAAACTATTCTTGATTTTGTATGTTGATGATATTATCATCACGGGAGATGACTTGGTTGGTATTTTTTTTTTTTTGGATTGGTCCTACTCTAATCCTACTCTAACACTCACTCTCAAACTTTTGCCATGCTTCCTTGCAGGGCGTGGGAGTCGAAACCCACTCCTGAAATGAAATCGTCCCCACCCCAATCTCCCCTGAGAAGGTGGGGATTTGAACCCCCCCACCTCCCCCTTCCAAGTTGGAAGAGTGGCCACTGGGGACTTGGTTGGTATAGCTGAGCTAAAAACCTATCTTTAGCACCGGTTTCAAACTAAGGACTTAGGAAAATTGAAATATTTCCTAGGAATCGAAGTGGCATAATCACAGAAAGGTATTATTCTGTCACGGCGAAAATATGTCTTGGATTTGCTCACTAAGACAGGTATGTTGGGATCAAAGCCTCTTGATTCACCCATGGAACAAGGGGTTAAACTGGTTGCTGATGGAGGAGAAATTTTTAATAATCCCGAGAGATATAGAAGACTGGTAGGTGAGCTGAATTATCTCACAGTTACTTGACCAGACATTACTTTTCCTATTAGTGTGTTAAGCTAGTTTTTGTCTTCCCCTCATACATCTCACCGGGATGCAATTATTCGGATATTGAGGTATTTGAAGAAAGTTTCGGGGAAAGAAATTGTCTACCAAAATCATGGTCATCTCAAAGTTGAAGGATTTTCTGATACTGATTGGGCTGAATCTCCGATGATAGAAGATCAACTACTAGGTATTGTACCTTGGTTGGAGGAAATCTAGTATCATGGAAAAGTAAGAAACAGAGTGTTGTTGCCCGCTCCAGTACTGAGTCAGAATATAGAGCCATGGCACAAGTGACATGTGAATTAGTGTGGATTCGACAATTATTGAGTGAGTTAGGCTTTAAAGATTTAGTACCCATGACTCTATGGTGCGATAATAAAGCTGCAGTGCATATAGCTTCCAACCCCGTGTTTCATGAGAGAACAAAATACATTGAGGTTGACTGTCATTTTATCCGAGAGAAGTTGCAGAGTGGAGTAATTCTTCCCAGTCATATTTGAACCAGCGAACAACTTGCAGACATCTTCATTAAATCTTTGGGTAATGGGAGGATAGAACATATGTGTAACAAGCTGGGCATGATTAATATTTATGCTCCAGCTTGAGGGGGAGTGTTAGAAGTACGAAGGGTAAACATGTCTTTACCACTTTTAGGGTTTATTTTGATGTATATATATATTAAACTTTATTGAATAATACAAAATTAGTTTTTCCCCACACGCTAAAAGCATTAAAGGTGAAGTAGGAGAAAGGGAAAATGTGCCTAATTTCCTTGGATTTAAAAAAAAATACAATTTTGAAGGCAAATAACACAAAAAAACCCAAAAAAATACTTATTGGGACACAAATATCCTAAATTTTCTTTTGTGTCACCAAAAATCCTACATTTACCTACTCTGACACATATATCCTTAACTTTTTTTGTGTCAACTGTGTCACAATGGGCATGTCTAGAGCTTCTAGTGATACAAGAAAAAAATTCGAAATATTTATGTCATAATGGGCAAAATTTGAAGTTTTTTTGTGGTATGAACCCCAATTTGCAAAATCTTAAGTTGCTTGAGGTCCGGCCGTCTTGCCGTCTCAAGCAGCTCTCGAGTTGCTATCAGGACCATTACTGAGCACTCATGGAAGACCTCATAGTCTAGTATAGGGTTCCCTACTGGAAGTACAGGGTGAGTACCCTTTCAAGGAAGAGAACCTGCAAATGGAGATGGTCGGGTAGGAGCAAGATGCACTGAATGGCAAAGGCATCGGAGAGAACGTCAAGACAATGCCTCGATTAAGAGTGAGTTCCGCCAAGGGCTGAAAATGGATTTGTTAGAGATCATTAAACCCATATGTTTTGGGCTTCTTATTTCAAAACTGATCATGACCCATTTTAGGTTTAAGTTGGCTCATATGTAATCTATTACAATAAATTGATTGTGACCCATATTGATAGATTTACCTCCTATTAAAACTTATTCCAAGTAATTGACCAGATCCTATTTGATGTTTACATTCAAATAAGGTATCAACCATCAAAAAAGCATGAACAGCCCACTAGTTTCTAAAAGAAATTAAGATTTATCACAGAAAAATTGTAAAGAAAATTTGATAACAAGTTTTGGTGCCTCTAGCACTGCTCCTAGTACGCTAGGCATACGATGTAGTAAAACAGTCGCACAATAGATTATCCATCTATCAAATTACCTCAGGAAAGACCAGCTAAGTAAAATAAGACACTCCAACTTCCAAGAAAAATCACTAGATCTAACTATATGCAAGTGTTTTCTCTTGCTGCCCTGCAGCTTTGTTCAGATAATTTCTGGGAGTACCTCCCGTGGAATTAATCAGATGGTGTCAACGGCGCCTCATTCTCTGTTCAAGACAAACTACCATCCGTAATTTCTTAGCAAAGCAAGAGAATTAGCCAACAGCTGAGGTCAACACAACTATAACGACGTTTTACAAAATGCCAAAAAATGAAACTTCTTCCTCCCCTGCTGAATTTGAAGCATGTAAACTTGAAGGCTTTCAAGTTTAATGCTAGCGACGAATTCTAAGCATGTAAAGTCCTTCAGAATTGACCTAAAACTGTTCACTCCCTAAGAATACTGAAGTAGCACTTCAAAATCTTAAAAGATTGACAAACAGTAATTTGCATTAAGAGCAGAGAAATGTTCTTGTATTTTTCAGTGCTAAAAACCATAGTGCTCTGATTCCACCTAGTCTGGTGCTTCTTTATTTTTATTTTTATTAGTTTTTCCTTTTGTTCTCGTTCGACATTAGAATTGCTCTACTAATAAAGTCCTTCATTACTTATTGAATAAAAAAAGCTTCAACATCATATTAAAGATTCAACATGGACAAGTCAAGACTTTCCATGCCACTCTCACACACATAAACCACCATCACCATTTTTAGTGATGATCAAGAACGAAGCTTTCTCTATCATACCTGAGACACCAATTGCAAGTACCAGATCTAACTATCTATCCGTCTAAACACACAAGAAATATGTTTCTTATGTTACAATGTTCACATGATGCAAAATTACTTATTATTCCTTGACTCGAACATGGCCCTGCATTCAACTACATAGCAAGACAAGTCTTGCCATTTATCCTGAATATGCGGGCATAGCACTATGCCAGCAGTACACTGAAAGACATAAAGAGTACATTGGGGAAAAAAAAAAAATTAGCACCCTGACTGAGCCAACATGTTGTGGAAGACACCAAGGCCTAAATCGGTGAGGTGTCTAGTTCAACAAACTTCAAGAGTCATTTGTTTTACCTCCAGAAAGATAATAAGCAAGTAATCATGATCACAGCAGGAATACGTCCTCTAAAATAGCATGACTTGGGGAACAGGAGCTCTCCATCCAGTTATATGCAGCACATGGAAGAAAGGCAAATTTAACCCGGTGTTTGTCAGTGTTTCAGAAAATGGAACTCAAACAAGCAGTTCAACTGGTTAAGCAAGATCTCGTCCAGTTTCAGACTGTTGAACCTTGAGTCAAAATCTAGCTGGACCAGGGTTGACCAGGTTAATCAGTTTTGGAGAAAAGAAATGATGCGACAGATGGAAATTTTAAAAAATAAATTCCGGACTTTAAGTCCTTGGGAATTCCGTACACAAGGTTTTGGCACTGAGCTATGCAATTTAATAGGAGTTTGAGTCAAAAGGCACATTTACTGAGGAAACATGAAGTCAGTCATTAGCGTATGATTCAAACTTAAACCAAGCATTCCAGTAAGTAAAATCGAATGAACACACTTTGAAAAACCCTGAGTGATGAACTCAAATTTGAACAAGTAGTTAATGAGAAAATTACGGCTTCTGTACAGGCGGAATAGTCTCTTCAGAAAACATGAAATGTAACGATATGGAGCCACAGGACATAAATTGTAACACAGTCCGGTCAGCTGCATTTCAGGGCTTCAACTAAACAACATACATATCCTGGCTAAAGTAAATGACTGCAACCACGGTGAAACCAGAGAGCCGCAAGACAGCCATAACAATGTTGAACAAGAAAGATTTCCCATGCCATAAACCAGATATTCCCAACCAGGCTTATTCCATTGCACCTTTTAAATCCCTCCTAGACAGCATGATTTGAAATACAAGAAAGAAACTGTCCTCTTGGTTAGTCAATTCCCTTAATTTATCTCCTGGATATCTACGCTATACAAGCTTTATTTTAATCAGTGCCAGTTGCAGTTTCAAACTCATGATGGACATCTACTATATACTAGCTTTCTTTGAACGGGAAGCCAAATAACTATAAAACAGAATGACAAGCATGCCATGCTCTTACTGAACCATAAAGGAGAAAATATTCACCTTGAATTCTTCTAAATAGAGCTATCTGTTCCTTCCTGCTGTCAATGGCCAATTATACCCTCCACTCCTGTTCACGTACCATCTAGGCTGCCACTTGGTCACTGCCCTAATGCCGCTCACATCCATTCTCCTCCTTCATGGTTCCATCAACAAAGTCCACCACATCTTCGAGCATGCGGAGTAGGATCATCGACGACTAATTTATGGAGAATCCCGTCAATCTAAATGAAACTTCAAGCAGAAACTCCGATTACTTTGTGTTCCTTCACAGTTTTCCTCAGCTGCAAACATCATCCCAGTTGCGCATCTTAGCTTACATATTGGCCAGAAGGATATAGCATCCACTATGTTGAGGTTCTAGTTTGATCAAATGCCTGCCAACTCTTGCCTAACTCAACATTACCCCGTTTCATATAGCCATTTAACTAAGATGCCCTAATTACACCATCTAGTTCCACTGTCATACTGCTTATCTACACACCAGCCTCTTTGATTTGTCCAGCCCAAGCCAAGAGGCCAACCATGCATCCACAGTGTTCAATAGTTGGATTGATGCCATAAGCTTTTCTCACACGTCCAAACAAGTGCCATGCTTCATTGATTAGACACTTCTGATTGCAGGCCATCAGAGCTCCAATAAATGTCACGGCATTTGGTTTAGGACCCCTATTTTCCATCTCGTGGAAAAGCTGCAGCCCTGTTTCATTCTCACCATTTGCAGCAAACCCCAATATCATCACACTCCAAGTTGTCACATCTTTCAGAGGCATTTGATCAAACACTTTTTGTGTGAAAAATGACTGATATAGAGGTTACTAATGCAGTGCCTGGCTCAAGTTCGTACTCAATGCAATTCTCGTCTATTTATTTATGAAACCATATTCCTTCTTCACAGATTCCTCTAATTCCACGCCAGCAGGATCTTTAACCTCAGAAAACAAATCAATGGCCTCATCAAACTGCTCATTCCTAACGTAGCCAGATATCATGGCACTATAGGAAATATCAATTTTTCCCAGCACTGTATTAAACTATCCTCGAGCTTCGTCGACAGCCCACTGCTACAGCAGCCATTGATAAGGCACATGCATGCATGCATGTATGTGTGTGTGTGTGTGTGTGTGTGTGTGTGTGTGTGTGTGTGTGTGTGTGTGTGTGTGTGTGTGTGTGTGTGTATGTATGTAAGTATGTATGATCCATTTATCAGAGAAGCAGAAAGCTTTTCTTGAACTATCTGGTGCGATTTGCATATGCATCGACGAATCTGGACTGCCAATCCCACATCGATGCTACTTTTTATCATATGGGAATAAATTGACTCATCTGAATTCCCGATGTTGAATCATGCAAAATTTTTCAACATCCTCCAAAAATACTACCTAGCAGAATTCCACTCTGCTTTTATAAACCCACGACAACAGAAGAACAATGCAACTCACACATACGTGTGATTAGCATTACATTGATCTGATATAGACTACCACTTCAATAAGATTGCAGCTATTGCAGTTGCCAAAGCGAGAGACCCATGGGATGTCGAAAAGAATATAACGAATATGATATGTTCAACAATCTATGTAAGAATAACAACACTTTCAGAAGAAATCTTACAGGATTCCTTCCATCTCATCGGTGTCCAACGGCTCATAGATCCTGCAAAAACAAAACATGAAGACAACAATTAGAGGATTAGCATCAACCAACACCAACACTCAGATGGAAGTCACACCATAGAATAAGCAACTTCGGCAATTCTTTCAGCTTCGTTGTTAAACGACACCCAACGGAGCTTCTAGTCGAGGTTCACGAATCAGGAAATTGTCTGAACATTTTCTCAGAACAAGGAAACAGCGAGGGAAAAAGCAGGAAACTCAAGGAGAGCTGCCTACAATTTTAGTTACCATAACAATCATCACGTTAGATATAATCTGAACTCCTTCAAAACTCAGAATCCAAACACTTCAGTAATTAACCACTTTGATCAAAGGACAGCATCAGATTCTGGTTCGGTTCTTCAACATCGCGAGCGTGATGGAAGAGGGATCGGCGAACTGCCCAGTGGAGTGAGAGCGAGAGGCGGCGGAGAAAGCGGCGGCGGCGGCGGCGCCGTCGAATTGGCTTCCGAACGTGGCCATCTTCTGTGTTTCCTTTTTCGGTTTCGCAGAGAATCAGTAGTTTAGAAAAAAAGAAAAAAAAAAGAAAAAGAGAATTTGATTAATTTCCTTTATCGCGGCACGTGCATAGCACGCTCCTTTAAATTTTCACCGCAAAACCAACGGCTAATATAGTACGACCTCGAACCCAGGCTCAATTGTATTCCACTGTTTGTCTTCTCCTGAGAGAATTACAATTTCCTATATTCTGCACAAACCTCAGATTTCATCGTTTCTTTGTTTCGAAGCAAATTGATCTGTTCGCAGGAGGGAATTGCTCCATTTTTCGGTTCATTCAATTCTCGGAATTTCTTTCTTCGTCCTAGAGCTTCTTTTTCCGTCTGTTTCTCGATATATTTCCGAAGTATTTTCTGGGCTTTTTTGTGATTGGATTTCAACAGTACACGTGAAAACCCTCTTCAATGATCAATCCACTCTTGGTGGCAACAGTATGGAGGAGACAATCTACTGTGGATATAGTTTGAAGCTTTCTGGCTTGCCAACCACTGTCTTCAAATTCAAGGTCAAGTGGCACCATTTGCTAGACTTCGTTGATTGACTGGGAGTACCGATAAATTTCGAAGACACTATACTGTCGGAGTTGAGTCAATCGCTTGAGATGCTGCTCTGCATCCTATCATGGCAATCCCTCTGCAAAACACACATGGAAAGAGTCCTCGATACTTTGGGCATTCATCACGGTTTTTGGGCTGATATTATAAGAATTATTCTGCATATGGTGTATCGAGCATCGGGTAATGGCCATGGAGGGTTCCATATGAACATAAATTTGGAATTGGCCACCCAAGATGAAGTCGAAATGGAAGACACTGGGGAAGTCTTGATGGAGGATATGAGCTGGATCCCGATCAAGTCACATGGGGCATCTCCAGAAGCACCATTGAAAAGCTTGAGTGTAAGAGCTACTTTATCGTGGATGGTGACAGACACTGTCCTATTTGTTTAGAGGAAATAGATGGGACAAATAAACTGATGGAGATACCGTGTTCGCACCTATTTCATTGCAAGTGCATCATCAAGTGGCTTGAAAGTAATAATTTGTGTCCGCTATGTCGTAGCAAAGTTGAAGTAGAAGATCCACAGTAGCAAGTTTTAGTTTGTAAGATTTTCTAATAAGAAATTACTTCTTTTTCTTTTCCTGATGGATTAACAAATTTGCTGCAATTACTTTGGGCTATGCACGCATGGCAGAACTCAAAATCAACTCGCGCTGGGCTATGCTTTCTCGATGAACTTGAAAAACTGCTCTTTTCGCCCCTTGCTAAGAATCCATATGACGATCCAAAAAAATGCCCTAAAAATAATCAAGACAAATATCGATTATAAGCCAGCCAAATAGGGACCTGAAGTTTTGCAAGATAGAAAAGCAGAAAAGAAGGAATTTTTTTGATCATTTTGGACAATCATCCAATTGTCATCCAATACGAAGGAACATACTTCAATCTTAACCGTGGCTCGCGAGAGGACTTATCTGCATTGCATATCCACTGCATGAAAAACAGATACACAATCAACAAAGAACAGAAAAGACACCGAAAAAGATTCCAAGTCACCCAGTGTAGAAACTCAGAGAATTTCCAAAGAGTACGGCAAGATTACGAAATAAGAATGATTAACATGCAAAATTAATGATGGAAGACAAACAAAATGTATGGAAACGATACAACAATGACACAAGGTGTATCACCAAGCTACATCAAACCCAACTATGCCCAAGTTCTAAAAATTTCATGTGCACGCTTTCACCCCATGAGTATCCACTTAATAATAAGTCATTCTAACCTATCATTCTTTTGGTGTCTAACTAGCAGATAAAGTGGGGAAGACAGAGAGTTGAATCTACCAAAGTTGAAGCAGAATGGTAGCTACTTTCTTTATATCTCTGCAGGGAACTTTTCAGAGTTGATTGCAATATTAGCTGCTTCATTATATCCATGCGGCCACACGACAGATGCAAATAAACTACGTTAACAGACATGATTTCAAACATACAATATTTTCTAGGGAAAGCAAGTAGTTAGGACAACAAGGGTTTACCATACGCAGCTGCATATCATTTAGGGGGCAGAATGCCAGCAAATTTTAAATTTAATGTGAGTTCATCAAGCACTATACAAAAGACTAAAGCTACTCCAATGAGTATTCACCCAGAACTACATATTTAGGGAATAAACAAAAAGTTATTCAGGGCACAAAGAAATAACCAGATAGTTGTTCAGAGTAACAAGACTCAAATTCTTCTAAATGTATATAATTAAGTCTGGTATCACAATAGACATTAAATACTTCCAGATCTTCCACATCTAGATGTGAAAGACCATGCAAAACATGTCTGCATTCGCACGTTGCAGCTTATAAATTAACCTGAATACAGGTGCTAAAGCCCACCGACTACATATTGACATCAGTTCCAGATTGATGCACCAGAACTTGAGAATCACAAGAAAATTTCACAATGAATTATAACTTGATGAAACGAATATTGTAGCTTCCCTTACTATGCAGAATGGTCTTACCTAAGATCTTACCAAGGATAGTAACATAATTGGTCCCCTTTTAAAAACACTAGTCTTGGGAGAGACTTTAATTAGATTTACTGCACAAGTACCTTAATATATCCTCTAAATCATATTACTTGGATCAAGCCACTTTTACTTGAGCCTGACAAGAAAAAGTGAAGTCTTGTTTCATATACTGAAACAAGTGTACTCTTTTTGGGTTTTTACGCTGAGGAACCCAATAATACAGAAGCTCAACTGCCAGTTGCTACTTCTAGCACTATGAAGTGTAAGACTATAGCAATTCTGTAGCTCCAGATGAAGATTAGTTCCATATAACATCCAAGAAGAGCAACTCCTATTGAGTAATATCGTTAAAATGATGATCATGATAATGAACACAATAAAGTGAACCTGAACAGCTGAGATAATGATGTGGCTCCATCAATAACACCAGGTCTAAGTCCCAAAGCCTATAACACAGAATTCACCAATAAACACAACGGCAAAGAAATCAAATGAATTAGATAATATGCAGAACGATTGATATTATCAAATTTTTGACAATTGACAAGGCCGAGGACAATATGCCAGTACCAAGTTCTTCAAAAACAGAGAGAGCAATCAAGCACACATGCAAATATTCACTCCATCACATTTATGTTGCGTGCGTTAAATTTCTGGCCAGCCAGTTGATCATATTCGTGTTCACTGTCAGATGTCTTTTGCTATTCAGACTAGGGTTCAACAAAGATGGAATCGCCTGGGTCATACTAAAACAACGGGACAGAGATTATTCTTCATGGAAATGGCATAGAAGAATCAAGAAGACTCAGAAAACTTTGAAATCCTTCCGTCATCTAAGGCTGTGTTTGTTTCTTGGAAAACTCAAGATTTAGAAAATATTTTCCGAAAAATTATTAATTATATCAACTAGAAAAAATTGGTCATTGTCAATAACAATTTATGCCAAACTATTTTCAAAGATGACGAAAATATTTTTATCCATTCATTTTTGTGGATACTAGTAAACACTTTTTGAATTCTCAATTTTAGAAAATACAGTTGAACAGCCTTGTTCTAAATTTTTCCATGAAATATTTCCAAATCTCAAATTCTCTGTGAAGTAAACGCACTCTAGTATGCGGAAATTAAGGAATTTTGAAGGCATGGATCCAAACCAGCAAAAGTTGAACAGTCTTGTTATAAATTCTTCCACTGAAAAGGAACTGTACTTTTATTTAATAAGATTAGTTGCCCTTGCTACTTGTCACTCTATTTTATTTTTTTGCTATAGCCATGGAAATAAAAATAAATGATTCCTAAATTATAGGTTATGACGGACCTGAGCAGGTTCTTAAAAGGCTTACGGGGAAACAAGCGAGAGGAACTGCCCTGGGATGAGAGACCCCGCGCTGTCCTCTTATTTCCTTTATGTTAGGAAGACAGAGATAGACAGGGAATTAGGGGGCTTCACGGTGGTGAAGGTAGACACCACGTCAGAACTTCGATTTTGACTACTACCGGGCAGACATGTATAGCAGCCTCCTGCGCCTGAAGTGAGTGAGGGTGGGTTAAATACCCACAGCTAGGTTGACACGCCTTACGGGCGCGGGGTTTCTCACCTCAGGGCGGTTCTCCCGTCTATTTCCCGCGTAAATCTTTTAAGGACCTGCTTAGGTCCGTACCTGTTTGAGTTATTGCTTCACTTTATGCTAGTTTTTTTTTTTTTTTGGGTCCGTCTTACTATATTCCTACTCCAACTCTCACTCTTAGACTTTTGTCTGCCTCCTTGCAGGGTGTGAGAGTCGAAACCTACACCTAAAACTAAATCGTTCCCATCTCAATCTTTTGAAAATGCGAGGATTCGAAGCCCCTCACCTCCCCCTTCCCTTTTAAAAGGGTGGCCACTAGGGCAAACCCCAGTGATTTTGTTCTAAATTCTTCCACTGAAATATTTTGCTTTTCTATTTTCTTTCTCTTTTTTTTTTTTTTTTGACTTTCCGATATATAAAGTTCATGGGACTCAATGTAAAATTTTATTTTATTTCAATGAGTAAAGAGACAGAAAACAATGGCCTCTAAAAGCATTGAAGGCGAAGTAGGAGAAAGAGTCAATGCCTCGAATTTCCTCAAATTTAGAAACAATACAATTTCAGAGGCAAATACCACAAAAAACCCCAAATAATATTTAATGAGATATAAATACTTTAATCTTTTTCTTTTTGTCATCATCAAAAATCCTAAATTTGCCCATTATGACACAAATACCATCAAAAAATTTTTTTTGTGTCACATAAATATTCTCTATTCCAATTTTATCAAGGATATATATTTTGTTATTTTTGTATTCGGGTTCACACCCACGTTAGTACCGGAAAAAGGACCCCCTCACTTGAGATCTTTATGACATATATATTATCTATTTTAGCCGCCCCGATTGGGTATCAAGGATATATCTATCACTATAAGTTTCGGATATTTTTTGACTTTGACATGTTTGGAGTTTTTAGTGACAAAAAAAAAAGTTCGGGATATTTGTTTAATAGTGAGCATAATTTGAACGTTTTTGTAGTATTAACCCTAATTTTAGAATCCAAATATTGTAGATTCTCACGAGAAAAAAAAGTTAGTGTAAATTCCAGTCAAAAATTTGGTTGTTAGCGCAGCAGTCAAAATTCTTCTCCACTCGTCAACCTCTCTCTTCAACCTCTCTCTTCCTCCTCTACTTTCCTATGCAGATTCTCTCTCTCAATTATCACAATCATCACTCCTCTTCAAAAACCCTAACGTTCCCCGATCGGACCCTTAAAATCCTAGTCTCCACACTGCCGCCTTCACTGCCGCGGCCTCTGCCCGCGTGTCTGCCGACAACCCCTCACTCCAACCCAGGAGGACCTAGTCCTCTCACGTGCCTCCCACCTTAAGGCCTGTCTTGCCATCTCAAGCAACTCTCGAGTTGCTATCATATTTTAAGTTTTAGATGGTCCATATATAATCTATTACAATAAATTGAATTGATATAGTGGGTTGTAATTTTGACAGATTTACCTCCTATTAAAACTTATTCTCAATTGATATGACCAGACCCTATTTGATGTTTAAATTCAAACAAGTTATCAATCATCAAAAGCTTGAACACCTTACTGGTTTCTAAAAAAAATCAAGATTTATCAGAGAAAAATTGTAAAGAAATTTCCATAAGAAGTTTTAGTGCCTCTAGCTAGCACTGCTCCCGGTATACTAGGCGTATGATATAGCAAAACAGTCGCACAATAGATTATCCATCTATCAAATTACCTCAGAAAAGACCTGCTAAGTAAAATAAGATACTTCAACTTCCATGACAAATCGCCAGATCTAACTATATGCAAGTTTTTACCCCTGCTGCCCTGCAGCTTTATTCAGATAATTTCTGGAGGTACATCCCGTGGAAATAATCAGATGGCGTCAACGGCACTTCATTCTCTGGTCGAGACAAATTACTATCCGTCATTTCTCAGCAAAGCAAGAGAGATTAACCAACAGCTGAGGTCAATATAACTAGAACCACGTTTCAAGATCAGGTACAAAATGCCGAAAATGAAACTTCATCCTCCCTGCTGAATTTGAAGCATGCAAACTCGGAAGGCTTCAAGTATAATGCTGGCAACGAATTCTAAGCATGTAGAGTTATCCTTGGCCTGAGAAAATACAGTTCTTTCCTAAGAATACTGAAATAGCACTTCAAAATCTTAAAAGATTGACAAACAGTAATTCGCATCAAGAGTAATTTAAATGTTCTTGTATTTTTCAGTGCCCACAAGCATAGTGCTCTGATTCCACCTAGTCTGGTGCTTCTTTACTTTTTTTATTAGTTTTTCCTTTAGTTCTCGTGCTGACATTAGAATTGCTCTACTAATAAAGTCCTTTATTACTCATCGGATTAAAAAATGTTTGACATCGTATTAAAGATTCAATGTGGACAAGCTGAGACTTTCCATGCCACATGCACATTAACCGCCATCACCATTTTTAGTGATGATCGAGGACGAAGCTTTCTCTATCATATCTGAGATGCCAATTGTAAGTACCAGATCTGACTAGCTATCCATCTAAACACGTAAGAAACACGTTTCTTATGTTCCAATGTTCACATGATGCAAAATTAGTCATTATTCCTCAACTCAAACATGGCCCTGAACTACATACCGAGACAAGTCTTGTCGTTTATCCTGAATATGCAGGAATAGCACTATGCCAGAAGTACACTGAAAGACATAAAGAGTACATCGAAAACAAAAAAAAAAAAAATTGCATCCTGACAGTGCCAATATGTTGTGGAAGACACTGAGGCCTAAATCGGTGAGGTGTCTAGTTCAACAAATTTCAAGAGTCCTTTGTTTTACCTCCAGAAAGATAATAAGCAAGTAATCATGATCAGAGCAGAAATACATCCTCTATAATAGCATGACTTGGGGAACAGGAGCTCTCCATCCTAATATCCAGCACATGGAAGAAAGGCAAATTCGTCTCGGTTTTTGTCCATGTCTCAGAAAATGGAACTGAAACTAGCAGTTCAACTGGTTAAGCAAGGTCTCGTCCAGTTTCAGACTGTTGAACCTTGAGTCAAAATCTAGTTTAACCAGGGTTGACCAGGTTGATCAGTTTCGGAGAAAGAAATGATGTGACGGAAGACATTGAAAAAGAGATTCAGGACTTTAAGTCCTCCGGCATTTCTTACATAGGTTTGGGCACTGAGCTAAGCATCATAGGAGTTCAAGTCAAAAGGCACACTTAGGACAAAACACAAAGTCGGTAATTCTTTCGGCTTTATTGTAAGCGACCCAACAGTCACCTACTCGAGGTTCACAAATCAAGAAAATATCTGAACATTTTTCTGAGAAAAAAGGAAATAGAGAGGGAAAAAGCAGAAAAGGAGTGCTGCCGACATTATTCATCTATTTTACTGTCACAGGAAGCAACGTAAGGAAGAGCTTCCCGAACTATTCATTTGCTTTACAGTCACAGGAAGCTGTCAGCCTCTTCCACTTCTGAGGATATCCAAGTGTACCTACAAGGCTACCACATTACTCAACCAATGAGTTAAGTCTACAGTTGCACAGCATCAATTCAAAGTACAAACAAGTCCGTGCATGTCTGTATATGCTGGTGTCAATTACTGAAAGCTTTTAGTTATCAACTATAGATCAAGTTTACCTCACTTGCGAATCAGAAACTTCTGTGCATACATTAGGAGGACGATAATTCATCCAATTGAGTTCACGTACATGAACTGTAGCCTCGTACTTCAGAACTCCATCATTGAGCTCGGCATTCTTCACACAATTGTTAAGGATTTCATCTCCATGATCTAGCAACACTCACTGAGACTATTCTTAAAGTAACAAGAGAGAATGAGTTGCGAAAACGCTAGATTGCCTAATGATATTAATGTACGACATGGGGAATCAAAGGTAAACTTAAGAAATAAAACATTCTATGAATTGTTCTAATTGCTAAGATTAGTTTTTCCTTCTATGTTTTCCAGAAAAAAAAAAATTTGGGGGGGCTCGGGGTAATCTAGGTCATCACCTTATTCAAATCGCAAAATGGACTATATTAATATATCAAGACTGCCCTCGATAAATAAATCGGCCAAGGAATTGTACTGCATGAACCTATATATATTTCAAATAGGAAAACTGCCAGCAACAGATGGTTGTATGTGCCGAAAGAAAATAATATGGTTAGATTCGAGTCCAATATTCCAACCTGTGAAGAATAGTGTCTTAGCTACATGTGAGAGCAGTATGGCAACCGACCGTAGCATAAAAATTGAAATGAAGACTGTCATAATAGTAGTACCAAGAGACTTTAGTGGGTGAAATGAAGTCAATGAAGAATTTAAGCAGTCTTAGCCTGAACACTCAGTGAAAATGGATAAGATTCTCTATAAGACAAGTTCCATCAGTACCCTTATACCTCTAGACTGTTCACCTGGTAATTTAACCGGAAGCACTTTCGAAGGACTGTTGCCAAAGTTTCGAAAAGACAGGAATGCTAGATTGAATTGATTATGCACTCCTCTTTGTTTAAATAGGGGATGTATATACATGTAATGATAATGGTCAGTAAAAGGTAATCCTGACCTTTCAGAATATGGCAATTCAGATTACACCTAAAATAAGCCCACAAGAAGAAGACATCCATAACAGTTATTATTTTCATCCTCCATTCACCAATTTTGATTCTCTAAATAACTTGGACACTTCCTCATGGTACTTCACCGCTTAAGAAAACTAAGCAATCTGTGAAGTAAGAAGTAGGCATGGTATGCAACACAAAATCAGATAATGCTAATTCAGCTTTCCATCCCTCAACAAATGGACAAAAGTGTTTAGATGTTAAGCAGCTCGCAGGATACCAAAAGAGAAGATTATGAATGCAACTAATACCTGCAACCCGACATTCAGGATAGAAGACGTGATATTATGCTGCATGATCGCACTAAAACAATGTGAAGATGATTCTGCATGTTGAGTAATGTCCGGTTATCATCATTTCGTAGGAAAAGAAGATTCAAAAGCAAACCATGTAGACATTGTACGATAGCCGCGAGTCGTTTTGAGCTACAAGTCTAAAACTTCCTGTTTGCAAATACAATTTAATTATTGAAAGAATCGTGTTAAGTGTAATCAGAACTTCTTCAAAACTCAGCATCCAAACACTGCAGTAAGAATTCTGAAGTACTGAGTTAAATGAGCCCCGGCCATATCCATCATTGCACCAACCCTCTTATTAAGATAGATTCCTCTCTGTGCATTTCCACAAGGGCGAAACTCTTAGTTCCAAACACCAAACGATGAACTCGTGATCAACCATTTGATCAAAGAATAGCATCAGATTCTGGTTTGGTCCTCCAAAATCCTAACTCTCCGTAAGGTAATGCATGCTCCGGGGAGAGAGACGGACGAGGGATCGGCGAACTGTGCAGTAGACTGAGAAGGGGCATGAAACCACCGCCGGAGAAAGCGCCGGCGCCGGCGCCGGAGAAATGGCTTCCGAACGTGGCCATCTTCTCTGTTTCCTTTTTTGGTTTCGCAGAAAATCAGTAGTTTAGAGAAAGAAAAATAGAATTTGATTAATTTCCTTTATCGAGGCACGTGCACAGTACGCCCTTTCAAATTTCACCGCCAGTCCGCAAAACAGGAAAGTCCAAACAACAAACCAACGGCTGTATAACAAGACCCACGAACCAAGGCTGCATTGTGTTCCATTGTTTGTCATCTCCTGAGAGAATTACAATTTCCCGTTCTGCACAAACCCCAGATTTCATCGATTCTTGGTTTCGAAGCAGATTGCTCTGTTCGCAAGAGGGAATCGTTTCCATTGTTCGGTTAGTTCGATTCTCGGATGTTTCTTTTTGTTGTAGAGCTTCTTTTTCTGTCTGTTTCTCGATATATTTCCAAAATATTTGCTGGGCTTTTTCGTGATTGGATTTCTACATTACACGTGAAAATCCTCTTCAGTCTACTCTCGGTAGCAAAAGCATGGAGGAGACAGTGTATTGCGGATATAGTTTAAAGCTGAAGACAAGAAATCCTGATTTTTCTAGCTTGCCGACCGCTGTCTTCAACTTCTCAATCAAGTGGCACCATTTGCTTGTCTTTGTCGATCGACTAGGAGTGCCGATAAGTTTCGAAGACACTACACTGTCGGAGTTGAGTCAGTCACTTGAGATGCCGCTCTGCATCCTATCATGGCAATCCCTTTGCGAAACGCATATGGAGAGAGTCCTCGATGCTTTGGGCGTTCATCACGGCTTTTGGGCTGCTATTATAAGAGCTATTCTGCGTACAGTGTTTCGGGCATCAAGTAATGGCCATGGGGGGTTCGACATGAACATAAATTTGGAATTGGCCACCAAAGATGAAGTCCAAATGGAAGAATCTGAGGAAGCCTCAATTGGAGGATACGAGCCAGATCCCGATCAAGTCACGCAGGGCGTCTCCAAAAGCACCATTGAAAAGCTCAAGCAGAAGAGCTACTTTGTCAAGAATGGTGACAGATGCTGTTCTATTTGTTTAGAGGAACTAAATGGGGAAAATAAAGTGATAAAGATACCGTGCTCGCACTCATTTCACTATAGGTGCATCGTCAAGTGGCTCAAGAGGAATAATTCATGTCCGCTATGTCGTAGCAAAGTAGAAGCAGAAGATCCAGAGTAGTTAGTTTTTAGTTTGTAAGATTTTCTAATAAAAAATGACTTCTCTTTTTTTCCGATAGATTCATTAATTAGCTACGATTACTCTTGGGTACTCAATGTAGTGCCCGCTGATAGAGCACCGAATGTCACCCGTCTAAAAACCAAGAGTACTGTGATGTCCCAGCAGAGACCAGAGTAGCCTTTTCGATGAAACCAAGTTAACCAACCATCGACAAAACTCAACCTAAAAACCAAGATTTACCTGCATGATTAGCTCACTAATCTCCCAGAAACACAAGGTTGAATCTGGTAACAAGAAAAAAGAGTGAAAAAAACGAAGGATGGCAGGACAAGACAGGACATCTGTAATTATCATAACATAACGAGTCACTCAAAATTTTCGCAGGACCATCCTGTCTCTCTCCAAAGTATATCAACACTAATACGCATTAATTACTCGATAGAGAAAATTACATATGACTGCTGGAAATGGAAAAACATAAATAGCAAGACATTATTTATGAATTGTGAGGATAGTCATGCTTGACAATTCTGTCTCCAATTTTCCATCACAAAGACTATTGATAACTTGACCATCTATTATTATTGATGCTGAACACGAACTGAAAACTGAATCCAATTATCTGGATAAGAAGAATAATAAATGTTGTCCATGAGATTCTAGACCTACCTTTAAACAGACCATAAATCAACAGATGGTCCTTTTTGGAATACTATTATGTTGAATTACGTATACAGTGAGTATATGAAGTGAGCCAAAATGTTTTAACAGTAGAGAGAGCAAGAGAGATCTGGGGCAGAAAAATAAAGCCGGTGGTGTTCAATGGATGGATTAACAAATGATTGTACCCTAATAAAGGTTTTCAACCAATCGATTGTATCTTAAGATATACCACTTGATTAATTGAATCTGCAAGTAAACTAACTTCAGATGCAGTCATGATATGCATTCATCACTAATTCAAAACGGGAAAGAAGACGAAAGGCAACATGCACTTGTATAATTGGATTTCATTGTTAGTCTTCACTAACTGAAACAAGAAACTTTTTCTTCTGCAGTCAAGACCAGAGGGCGTGTTCCCATATGCCTCTCCGGTTTATATGTCGACCAACATTTTCTTTCCCCTCACAAAAATAATTAGTTCCAGACGAGGAACATGGCGACAGATGAAAGGAAAAGACAAACATGAGATGACAAGACCATCATAACTGAAGAATTCTGTGTCCATAGTTAAGGACCTTTGCCCCTCCATTACCATGTGGTCTTCCAATAATTGCAGATGATGGAATCAGAAGAACTGTGCAGATCAAGATCATGCATAAGTCGGTACCTGTCACCCATCAAGAGAGTTGACACCTGAAAGGTTTACCTATATGAAGAGGCTTTGAGACAATTGTCGCAAGGATTAGAACCGTATTTACAGTCTTTCCGATTCAAAGACTCGCCAAAGTGTGCAAGTAAGGTTTGCCGCCGACACTCATCCTGAAAATTTCACAAATTAGAGAGGAAACACACATTTATCCATAGACTTTGCTCCATTTAGGCGCGTTGAATATGAGTTTAAGCCCAAAGGGTACATTATTATTTGAAAATGTTGCCAACAGACCGGTCTAATGATCCAGCACCCAGACAGGTTAATGCCAGACTAACACTAACAACAATCAATAGAACAAAGTGGAAAGTGTAGGCACAAAATGGAAGCATCACTTAGTTGAGATCATCAGAGAGAAGTTGAGAACACAAATTGGATTACCTTGAGTTCACAATATTGCTGCATTTTCCTAGCTTGAGCCATTGCACTTTTAAAGATTTCAGTTTTACATCCTCGACCACTCCTTAACATGCACACAACCCGGCTGAAATCCTTTTTGGCATATAGAGCAATGCACACTGCTGGTAGATTATCTCTTCCTGCCCTCCCTGATTCTTGGTAATAGCTTTCGATTGACTTGGATATTGTATTGTGGATGACAAAACGCTGACCACATGCCACAAAAAATATTTACTGAACCACCAAAGTTGAAAAATGATAAAAACATTATAAAAGGAGGACAAATTAGATCAGATTCATTTGCCACTTTTACAGTAAAGAAAAGAACTTTATCCTAGTTTAATTAATTTCAGCACAACAAAGTGCCATGCATGGAAGAAAGAATTTGACTTGGAAAAAACATATAATTCGCTAGTTGCAATCAATAGCCAAGAATGACAATTTAGCAGGCCACTGGACCATGGAACCAGCAAAGTTTACTTCCAAGCACGATAACAAACCAATCGATGAAACTAAAATATTAGAAAAAAAGTGAATTAGTTGAGTATTTGGTGGCTTGTCAGCTTGACTCTACAACTAAAAATAGGCAAAGGCTTAGAGTCCATTTCAACTTACAACATCAGGTTTGTCTATTCCCATTCCAAAAGCAATGGTTGCACATACAACCTGGACCTCTCCAGTATGCCATTTCTTTTGAACAGCTACTCTTTGACGGGCTGCTAATCCAGCATGATAGTACACTGTCTTTATACTGCACTTATCATTCAAGTATTTTGCAACATCAACGCATTCACTCTTCGAGAGGCAATACACTATGCCACACAAATTAGCAAAACGATTCTTTAGCAGCTCTCCAAGCTGCTTCAGTGGTTCCTTGGTCTTAGATATGACCTCATATTTTAGGTTTGGTCTGTCAAAGCTTGTCTCAAGAACAAGAGCATGGGGGATCCTGAGAGCTTTTAGGATATCCTACAATGGATGTACATTTCGATCAGACCCGAATGATTTTTTCAACATAATTTGGAGGATAATGTGCAAGTTTCTTACCTCACGAACTGGCTGGGTGGCGGTTGCAGTTAAGGCCATCACTGGGACATATGGAAAGTTTTGCTTGAGACATCCCAGTCCCCTGTAATCTGGACGAAAATCATGTCCCCACTGACTGCAATAGTGACAACCATGAAAGTAATGATCAATAAGCTTTACTGATTTACAATCATTCAAATATACAAGAAAAGCTTTAAACAGTGATACATTCCTTTCATGAAATCGCACTGGCAGAGCAAGTCCAATAAAGACCTCATAAGAAACACAATCAATCAATGATCACATGCGTGAACTTTGGCTTGATATCTCAAGTTGTTAATGAATAGTATAAAAGTTAAAAGAATATGTAGGGACACAAGAACCAGCTTAAAAGACCTAACTATTGTGCCAAACATGGACACCTTCAATTACATCCGAAAGTAATTTCTGTGGAGCTTAATTTAGTTGTGTGCATTGTGCTTACTATGATTAATGATGTGCCACTGACTTTTCACAAAACAAGGAACTAGATCATTTCCAGAATTAGTTATTTCAACATTGCATTCTGTTATACTGGAACTCCACAGAAGGTCTGGGTTTCAGAAGGTTCAGTGTGACACTGACAATGTAATTAGGCCAGAAACACAGAAGATGCAAAAACGTTTGAAAAAAAGAGTTTGAGTGAGCATGTATAAAAGTTAACTTGCTTTTTTCTCTGGAACAAGGACAGTAGTTTTGCAGTGGCAACATCATAAATACTTTTTTCCATTTGATGTAACTCTAGCATGATCTTTGCTTCAGATACAAGGATGCCAAAAAGCATACCTCACACAATGTGCCTCATCGACAACAAAACCAGCTAGTTGTGCCTGCAATGTGTGATGACTGAGTATCAAAAAGTTAAAAAGAAACTTTCAGAAAAAGCTACAGTATATCAGAATTAGTACCTTTCTGTGCAAGCATTTCAATATCTCGAGAAATGATGGGTTTCCCACAATCCTTTCAGGAGTTACATACAATAGCTTGCACGATGGTTTATCTTTCCTGAAAAGGCAGGCAAATCAGTGGAGATTAATGACTTGACAATCCCAACACTCAGCAAAAAGAAAGTTTTAGAAGTCCAATAGAAATCCCATTGCAACAAATGGAGCATAGCCCAACATTTTATGGCGGGATAAAGATTGTATGGTATGATATACTTCTCTCGGAAGGCTAAGATGCTAAAATTTATTTTTAAGGGAAACATCTTAGGTATGCATCTTTTCATTAACCACATAAAAAAATATGCATCCTTTGCAACAACTGGAGCAAATCATTTTATGGGGGATAATGATTGTATGGTAGGATAAACTTCAGTAGGAACACACAGAGAGAGAGAGAGAGCGAGCTAAACCTTGCCTTAGTTCTTGGAGGACAGCTGCTGCCTGGACAGCAGTTTGCTGAGAGTTCAAGAAAGTTGATGGAATTCCGTACTTGAGGGTTAGAGTAATTATTTGATCCTGGATGAGAGATAGCAGGGGAGATATAACAACTGTGACACCTGGTTTAAGAGTTGCTGGCAGCTGAAATGAAGGGTAAAAACATCAGAAGAGCAAATGAAGGGATGAGGGAATAACTCTTTTATTCACCTTTAGCTGATCAAAAGCACCAGTTGTCACTATTTGTCCTATAATTACTTCAGCTAGAAACATTTATGAAATACTTCAAGACTAAACAGAAAACACTTCAGGATAATTTAACTTAATAAATTCAGATTAATATCTTCCTTCTTGATTCAGTGGATCCAATATTTTGCATGCTCCCAAGATCCATCTTATATGATAAAAGGACATCCATTTCAAACCAATTATGGAAATGACCACCCCTAGTTGAGATGATGACATAGCACATACCTGCATAGGAAATATAGACATCTACAATCTGAATTTGGTGCAATTAATTTGAAAACTTATTCCTCTTTGACTTAATAACCCTTTTGAATTAGACCTGAAATATGACCGACAACAACACTTACATGCAAAAACAAGATAAATTTTCCAGTAAGTAATTCGAAGGTCCTAGAAGCATAGCAGACCTCAAATTCTAGAAATTACAGAATGGACAGAGATGGGCGAAGGCAGAACGAGAATGTCCTATATCCTTCTCCAACTGAGTCCAATCCCGTACATTTGAACACATGGTTATGTACCTGAATCACTTCCTATTGCTTCACTTGCATTAGGAAAACATTTTCTTCCTTAAGTTTAAGCACAAACTTCTCAACAGTGCTAACAAAGCAGATTGCAAGATCATTTTATGGCTTAAATTTCAATATACAGGTCTACCCATCTAGTACGTAATTGGTGGAACCATTTGGCAAAGTGCACAGGGCTTGTGCTCTAAACATTGTCTCCACACATACTTCTACATTCGATCATTACACAAATGAAATAATGCTAACATTCTCTAACCTGGTAACATAAACTTTTACCACCTCCAGTGGGCAGGAGAATGAAGGAATCTTGCTTGGCTACAGAAGCTTTACAAGCCTGATGCTGCATTGGTCGAAATGCCTTGTTTCCGAATATTACAACATTTGCCAATTCTATGTCATCCAAGGCTTGCAATTCCTCAAAACTCAGAATTCCTTGTTTGCATGTCGAAATCCGAGAGCAACGTCTTTTATTTGAAACTGATGATATCGAACCATGAGTGACAGTGCTCTTACAGTCCTTCAACACAAATAAACCTCTTCAGCACCATAAATAGTTTCTGACGTGGAGTGAAGGAAAATGAAAATTGTGCACAAAGAAATCCCAAGCCTTCATTTTGCAAAACACACCTATCAAAGATGCTGGATGCTAAATTCAACACTTGGATGATGTACCATACTCTCAAAATATTTGAGAAATATAGGTATTATTACATATCAAAAACAAAATGAACTGTTCTTATTGACCAAATAGTTGTCATATAAGTCATTTTAAATCTTTTAGACTGTGGAAGTAACTGGCAAGTTAGGAGTGTCTATTATACATTTGATCGGATGAGAGCCCTCATAGGCAATGTACTATCTTAGAGAGATTTCCTTGTGAAGTATCTATACGCATGAGTTTGCAACACGAGCTCACCTCTTTCCAATACGAAGTCAAGTTTCAGTTCGATTATCATTCTGACATTCTGGAGTTTTCACCTGTCTCTGATCGGCTTCCACCAACTCAATAACTTCTCTGATGAATTGTGTTAAGCATGAGTGGTTGGTACAGATTGGGAATATATATTGTCCTTGCAGGTGCATACTGAAGCACCATCCCATGTTCTAATCATGTTAAACTGTCAATAACCCCCGTCAGGTCGTCTCCTTTTAAGATAGTTTGCTGACCTTTTTTCTAACCCCTGCAGCTTTCTATAATCCTTAAGAATGTCATGAAATAGCTTGCAATTTCTTCTACAGAGAGATGGTTTCTCTTTGAATATACATCTTTTGACCAAACACAGGCATCATCTATCTACCATTCACTTGATGTGTAATATTTATAAGTTGATTTACTAATCTGAAAAGTATTTCTTCAAAGCATACCACGCATCTACACAGGCACCTAAACTCTTTAGATCATTGTGCAGCAATCCAGAAAGTCCAATATGGCAGCAAAAAAGAAGGTACAATCTCTAGTTGCCTAATTTCCCTCTCCACTCATAATTAAGAGAAGCATTACAGCAGCACTTAAATATTATGAATCATACTTTCATTTAACAGGCTAAGCATTTAGATGCCAATCAAAAACCAATACAATCTGTTCTCAATTCTTCTCATTTTCCTTGTTGACCCCAATATACCTCAGCAACAAAAATATATAAAAATACAGGTGCAGAATCATTGTCAAAAGAATAAAAGGTCATGCCGAGATCTGCCAACTTTTTGTCAACCTCCTAAAAAACTGGACCATTGTGGCCAGACTCATGGGATTTGCCCAGTAACTATTGTGTCTTCTTCAGGTGCCCATAGTTTCTTCACCGAATGGGCAACCCTGTACAATACTGAGACATTCTTCAAGCCACGCATTTGGTCCAAACAATTACACGGGCCAATCCCAAGACAAATCTAGGTCCATGAATCAAAAAATTAAGCCACAAACTTAACAACTATCAACCAAATTAGTTTTGGGCATGGGAAAAAACATGCCAGGCCACCCTGCTTTTCTTTCTATTTCTTAATCCCTTCAAAACTGGTTAGGGCAGAAAGGAGTGAGACAACTTCTCAGTTTTCAGAAGCATACCATTGATTCTAAAGATCGTCTGGCCAGGGGTTGAGTGGACGAATTGCTTCGAGCACTGCCAAATGTATCATCTTCGTCTTCACTTTCAGTAGAAGAATCCACCTCAAGAAATGTTTGATTTTTCTCAGGTTGTGGAGAATCCTCTATAATATTAACATCATGCACAACATTGCATTCGCCGTCATTAGGGGCATCTTGGCCAAACATATCAGTCAAAACTCCGCAAGCTTCTGATTCCGCAGCTTGCAAATCATCCCAATCCTCAGTATCTTGCATAGTTTCGGCAAGTTCTGCTAGAAAATCATCGCCACAGTGCTCCACGGTGATAAACTCTCGACCTTCGTCACCTTAAGAAAACCAAAAGAAGAGAGATGATTTTGCAAGTTCCATGACAGAGAGAGAGATCAAAAATTAAATACAATCTACAATATGTAATCTGCAGTTAGTACAGTAACACAGCATACTTAATCGTAGGCAAGACACCATATGTAAATTCGCGTTCAGTTCCAGAAATAAGTTAGACATTTCGCCAGTCAATAAGACTATTCCACAAAATTCACGCTCAATGAACTACATTTAATCAGCTCCTCCGATCCATTCAAATCCGAAAGGTCGACTACTCCGTAGCCACCGTCAGAATAAAAGCCTAACCGCAATAAACCTCCTTCTTTAGCAACCACACCATTCCCTAATCACCAAGATACCATGATTCGGCTAATAACCAGGAAAAACCACCATCCGAAGCAACCTCGACGCATCAAACCATAACCGCACCAGACATCTCGCTCGTCAGCAAGGCCACCACTTCGCTAAACCAGCCCCGATCTATTCGAACCTAAAGCAGACTACACCCCAGCCATCATCGTCGTGGCGGACGATGGAAATACCTACAGTTAACCTATGCAGCGCTAATCAGCATGAAAGAAGTCGCGCGCGACGAAGTAAGCGATTGGAGTTACCGTAGAGGGAAACGAGACGGTCCAAGCAGTTGCTGGCGGACTGCTCGTCGAAGCCGAACTCGAGAGCCAAGCTCAGCAACCGAGCTCTCTCCACCTCCTGCGAGCCCCGATCCGCCATGGAATCTCAACCCGCCCGGAGCGATTCGACCGATCGATCGATCGATCGATGGATGATGCAAGAGCCGGAGTCGAATCGAATCGAATCGCTATTCGCTCGAGAGAGCGCGCACGCTCGAAGGGCTCTCGTTCGAAAAACCTTTGACGGCGATGGCGGAATTGATGTTTTTCTTTTGCCTTTTTGAATGTTGGAGGGAGAGAGATTGGAGCCATTTTTCTTTCTAATTCTTCTCGACAAATTCCGTTTTCCGCCCCCGAAGTTTGTTTTGAGTTCTATTTTGGCCGCCCTCGTAAGTCATCTTTGCAAAATTCGAAACAGAGTATAATTATTTTAATTTTAAAAAAAACATTAAATCATTATGTATGATTGATTCTACACATCAATATCTACATAATGTGAAGAACTTTTTGACGTTTCACATTAAAAAAGCCAGAACAGAATCGCAAAATTTGTTATAAAAAAACTATTCTAAATATTGACATCGATTGAGTATTTTAAGAAACTAGAGACCACATCGTTAGCGAAAAAAAAAATTCTTAAAAAAAGGTTATTCGGTTAAAATTGATGTTTATCTCATTTGGTGAGAGCCTTCTTGACTTCATCCTCGTTGTAATATTTTTACCTTTATTTATGTATACCTTTCACTAGAATATCAAATAATTTGGAAAGAAAGGTTTCCAACACTACCATACTGTTTGGTGAAAAAGGAAACACTACTTCCTTGTGAGGATGGAGTCATCAAGTAATCGATCGGATGGGTCCTATTTGCAAAAATTCAAGTTTAAAACAAGAATTGTGCTTAAGGGCCTAATTATGGGCCAAATCACAAATTCACGGAATTGGAGAGCATCTACAAAATCATGGGAAATTGAGGGTGTTAGAGTGAAATTGGTACGGTGAGAATCCTAGAACCCATCACGGGAGATCCAAAACTGGCCGGCAAGGGGTCGACCCGACCTGCCCTGCTAGCGGTCGGTAGGATCAATCAAACTGATTCACGTCGATTTGACTGGTTCTTGAGTATTCTTGATTGGTTCCGGCCGATTCTTATTGTTTTATGCCTTTGTGGCTCTTGTGGGTTTAAAATTTATGCAATCTAATCCCTAAAGGATCAAATTGAAGAGAAAACTTGCCCAATATGAGGAGAAATTGTCCGATTTTGATTCAATTAAGTCAATTAATCATAAATGTAATATATGGACCCTCTATTGACTGAATTGAGCAATTATCATGAAAAACAATACACCAAAACCATGGCTAAAAGCGCAAACTAATTGAAATGTCATGCGTCAAATAGTTTTGCTCGTGAGGCCTCAATTGTCTAGATGCGTAGGCCACCACTCTTCCATGCTTCATCAAGACATAGCCTAGTCCCTTATATTAAGCGTCACTATAGACCTCATAACCTCCAAGAAGATTAGATTGTACCATCAGTACTAGGGCAATAGTCAACTTGTGCTTGAGCTCCTGAAAACTCTTCTCACACTTATTTGTTCATTTGAACTTTACTTCTTTCTTTAGCAGTCATGTCAGGAGCATTGCTATTCCAGAGTATCTTTTCACGAATCGCCTGTAATAGCCACCTAATCCCAGAAAACTATGAACTTCGATCACCATCGTTAGTCTTGGCCAATTCATGATTGCCTCAATCTTTATTGGGTCCACCGAAATTCCTTTGCCGGATATTATGTGACCGAGAAAAGCTACCCGACCTAGAATTCACACTTACTAAACTTAGCGTAAAGTGCGTTTTCTTAGGGGGTCAGCAATACTATCCTCAAATATTGTTCATGCTCTTTTCAGCTCTTCGAGTATATCGGTATGTCATCAATGAATATTATGGCGAATTGATCCAAGTACGATTTGAATACTCACTTAATTAAGTCCATGAAAGGGAGAAGAACACCTAAAGTGCCAAATTTGGCACGGGGGGACACTTGAGTACCAAAAGTTTGGAAATATACACTTAAATGCCAATATCAGAGTAAAATGGATCAGTTAAATGCCAATAGCAAGAAAATCAAGCCAAAAAATTGACATGGTGTTTTTCTGGTAAGACAAGTGCAAAATAATGATGTGGCTATATAAGCCAAAAACGGTGTCGATTTGCCTCGAATTTCAATTTTATTATAAATATTAATTAAATTAAATTTAAAACTAAATTTATAATAATAAAATTTAAAAAGGGGGAGGAGTTGCAGAACAACGAGGGTTGGGCAAGCCCTTATTGACGCTTCCCCATTGTTGCCGAGATGGGTTAGCGACGGTGGGAAGAGGGTCAGCTGGGGTCGTCGGGCCCTTGGCAAGGGCCTACAAGCCCTTGCCTAGACTTGAGGTGAGGGTTGCGACCTTCCCCCAGATTCGGCGATGACCATCGCCCCAAATTCAGCAAGGGTGCCCAATCAAGCTAAAGGCCGACGACCCGCCCAGATCTAAGGCGAGGGTTGCTGACCCCCAGCCCTCGTTGCTAATGACCTCGACCAATCCTTCTTGGCAACGATAGGGCAGCAGCAACGAGGGCTTGCACAGCCCTCGCCATTCTGCTATCCTCCCCCTTTTTTAAATTTAGTTTTATAATTTAATTTAATTAATATTTATAATAAAATTCAAATAAGAAGCAAAACGATGTTGTTTTACCTCTATTTCTTGACTCAGCTCTTTGGCGAGCTATATTAATAAAAATTATAATGTAGGATTTCTTGCGAAGGTTGTCAGACTTAGCACTTAAGTGTCTCATTTTCAAAGAAAGTGGCACTTATGTGTATATTTTGTAACTTTGGGCACTTAAGTGTCCCCCGTGCCAAGTTTTGGCACTCCGGGTATTCTTTTCCCATCCATGAAAGTAGTTAGGATATTGGTTAACCCAAATGACATCAAGGTAAACTCGTAGCGGCTGTATTGCATTCAAAATGCTGTCTTTAGGTCTATTTTGGAGAATACCCAAAGCTCCTCGAAGTTGATCAAACAAGTCATCGATCTTTGGTAGTGGATACTTGTTCTTGATTGTCGCTTGATTGAATTGTCGGTAGTCGATGCATTGACACAATGACCCATCCTTCTTCTTCATGAACAGGACCTATGCTCCCCATGGCGATGCACTAGGGCAAATGAATCCCTAATCAAGCAACTGTTGCATATGCACCTTCAATTCCTTCAATTCTGACAACGCCATTCGATAAGATGCCTTGGAGATTGGTTCCGTTCTGGGGGCTAACTCAATGACAAATTACATTTCCTTTTCTCGGAGGCAATCTTGGTAATTCCTTCAGAAAAATGTCTGCAAAGTTTCGCGCCATTGCGATATCTTCCAACTTTGATTCTTTCATTGTCACATCCATCACCTTTGCCAGATAGCTTTGGCAACTCTCCTCTAGTAGTCATGCTACCTCGAGTAATGTAAATAAGGATATCGAGGGTCCTCTCCTGTTCCCTATGAACTCGTAGCGAGAACGACCAACTAGGTTGAATTGTATTACCTTACTATAGCGGTCCACCATGACTCATTGTTTCTTGAGCTAATCCATTCAAATAATGACATCAAAATCATACATGGCCAAAATAGCTAGGTTTATCAATTCCTTCTGACTACTGACAACAATCTTGCACTTTCAATAGCCTAAGACAGATAACACCTTATCCTTCATAGGGTGGAAATTCTAAGTACCATTTCCAACGGTTTCAATTCTAATCTAGCTAATCTAACAATTCTTTGCTACAAACGAATATGTAGCTCCCATATCAAACAACACATAAGCAGCATGCTAGTGTAAGGAGGCTGTACTTGTGATTACGACTCGGGAGTCCTTCACATCCTCTCTGGTCACCGCATACACTCTTCCTTAAGTTGGGGATTGGTTAGGATTGTTCTGTGGTGTAGTCCCAATTTGTAGTCCCACGTGCAGTTGTTGGGGTTGTATCTCGACTGGTCGACGCAGGTAGTTTCGCACCTAATGGTCGTGCTGGCCACACTTGAAGCACGCTCCAGTTTGGCTAGGCACGGTGCTGTCTCGTGTTGCCTACCACAGAATTGGCACTTGCTATTAAGATTATGCGCCAGCTTCCTAATACCATTTTTCTTATTGGGAGGGATGGAGTGCTTTCCTCCTATCATCATCTTCTTTCCAAACCGATGGTGGTCCCGATTAAAGGCATACCGCGATCCGAGTGCGACTATTCGTTCGCCACATCCCTTTCAATCAACGAGACATTTTCATATAACTCGTTGTAGTCTTTAAAGTTTAAGGGCGCCAACTAGCAGCAAATTTCTAGCTTCAGGCCATCTCATAATCTCCTCGCTCTATCTACCAGGTCCTCAATCATCTTGGTTAGTACTTTGACGGCTTAGTGAACTTGGCTTTGTATGGACAGATGATTCAGGTAGATTCATAGAAATTCCGCCATCTTTTGTTCTCGAGTGCACTTGGAAAAGTACTTTCTGTTGAATGCTTCAACGAAGACTCCCTATGTTAGGGTTGTGCCTTTAGAAAAGACCCTTCCTCAAGTGGCTTCCCACCAGTCACTAGCATTACCTTAAAGTTGATACACAGCCAATGTCACATTGTCCTCCTTAGTGCACCTCAATAATGCAAGGTCTTTTGTATCTCCTTGAACCATGAGGTTGCAACCTCAAGATCACTTTTCCTATCGAATTGCGGCAACTTCAGCTATATAAATTGCTCCACTAGTTTATGAATCTATCGATTGCCATTCCTGTCTTTAGTTAACGAGGCATCATTATTAGCAACAGTAGCAGCAGTGACAGTAGCCTAATTATACGCCTACTGTCCCATTATATTTCTAATCGCCTCTAAGGCTTGCAGAATCCATCTATTTGGGATTCCCTTGTGCCTTTGCTCCAGCACTTGTTTGGGCCGGAGCTGCCCTTCCTCTAAGCATTCTCGAGTCTAGGTTATTCATCTTTTAGAGTTATAAAGAGAGTTGGTTCTACAATCCTAACAACTCGGTTAGGAATTCAAAATCATAATTCAATAAAACAATCAACAATCACAAGCATGGGGTGTGTTCCTAACTAACTATTCCAAAGTCTCAGCGCACCTTATCACTCTAGGTAATGACGAAGATTTGATACCAAGAAGACACAAGATGTCATGCCCTGACACTTGGACACACGACGCCCCTTCTTTCCTTTGATCATTTAATTGCGACGTCCTAGGAGGCATCATCGACCCATTCATTTTATCTTTCGATTAAACACAAGCGAAAATGGAATTAACTCCACTCGTTCATACACATCAATAGGGATAGCAAAGAAAACACATCAACAAACACTTTTATAAATATATATGTATATACATTAACTTAGTACATCAAAAGTTCAGTAGTTACACATCCACAACGCGGATTCCTTTCGATTCACCAAAAGGTGTTGGGGGTTAGCCTAGCTCCTCTATCCTACGAGAGCAACCTCAAAAAGTGGTATCCTAGTACACGCCCACGTCAAAGTACCATGGCTCGAGCTTGGGATTGGGCTTTAGGTCCGAGTTTGTCTCCAAGTCAATGACAGAGTCATCGGGGACGTCCACGGCCAAGGGATCCAAGATGGCACCCCCGAATCCCCCACTAAGTGGTTTGTCAAAACTCCATAGAGGCCGAAGAATTTCCCTTCGAACCATATGTACCACGCCACGAAACGGTGAGGTACCAAGTTCGTCAGCCCCTCATGCACCCAAATGGTGGCCATATACTTTTTGTACATGATGTCAGTCCCCTCTATCAAAAGGGGGTCACTTTGGGTGTCCTGATCTACTAGCACCCCAAATCACACGTGGCAGAATGGACTACTCATGGTTAAGGCCTGAAAATTTTAAATCACAATGGGCGAGAAAAACTCAGTAAGTAAACTCCTTAAATCTCGTGTAGGAGAGTACTTCGCCTTGGAGACACCCTATATGTGCGGCTTAATTGTAGATGGCATATCAATAGCCAAACCTTTACTCTGCATCATCTATAAGCATGAAATGAGCAACTCACCATATAACGCCCTAAAAATGTCAACTAATAATGACATAAATAATTATCTACGTGAATCCACAATTCTAGTAGGCACATGACAAATACGACTAATAATCCAAACAAAATCTATACAATGTATCCACAAGAGTCCAAATTATTATGATCTCTCACAGTTACAATCGACACTTGTGTCGGTGGTTTTCCGGTGTTACTGAGCATCATCCTACCCTATTAGTCAAGGCAATGTCTCGACTTCACTTGAAGATGACATTCAATTAAGATCATCGCTCCAAAATCCATCCGCGAATGACATAAAGACCTCCACCGGGCATCCGAAATCCATTAGGCATTGTCCCTCATGGTCATGTGAGTACGGAACCATTTATGTGATCACACGAGCATACCAACCACTCAAGTCAATTTTTATCTTCCAATTTAACCGATGCAAGAGTATTTAGTGCTCACATGTTATACACTAGCAAATTTTACACACCAAAATGCCATAAAATAATCCCAGATGATCACCCATTGATTAATTACTCACCAAAATAAGCATATGAAAACCTCCTAGCAATCACCCCTCAATTCCACACAATATCACACTAGGGATTTACTTCAAAATAACTTATCACTTTTCAAAATAAGATATCACAAGCACTTATGACTTTCAAGATAAGCTATCACAAACGCTTATCACTATGTAAGATAAGCTATCGCAATCACTTATCACTATTTAAGATAAGTTATCACAAGTACTTATTATTATTTAAGATAAGCTATCACAAGCACTTATCACTATTGAAGATAAGCTATTGCAAGCACTTATCACTTATCGAGATAAGCTAACACTCTTACTTATCACTTATCAAGATGAGTTATTACCCTTACTTATTACTTATCAAGATAAACTATCACCCTTACTTATCACTTATCAAGATGAGTTATCACCTAATCCACCTATCTTTTAATCTAATTATCATTAATCTTAATCCTAACCCTAATCCCAAGCATAACTACCACCCTAATCAAGAATTAGGAAGTCACTCATAGGATTGGCTTCTAAGCTTTGATGGCGAGCGGCAACGACGACGACAGCACGCGGCTCACGATGGTGGACAGTGGAGACGGTGGTTAGGGCGCATGGCAAGGGAATAGTGGTGATGGCATCACAACGCAGTGGCGAACAGCCTGGGGTGGCGGTGGCATGTCACAGTGGTGGATGGCAATGACAACAATGGTTCACGACCTTAGGTGGTGGCACGTCACGGCCCGGCAACAAATGACTAGCAAAGTGCGAGGACGGCGATGAGGCGGCAATGACAACTACATCGGTGGATGGTGGGAGTGACCGAGGAAGAAAGAGAGGGGGAGAGAGAGATGGTGTGAGGGACAGAGAGTGTGAGAGTCAACAGAGAGAAATTTGGGTGGGGGGTTTAGTGGTGAGAGAGAGAAGAGGGAGAGAATGGGAGAAATGAGTGAGAGAATGAGGACTTCTCTTCCAAGTTTCCTTCAAGCATTAATGAACTTGGTACAAATTTTCTCGAATCGCTCTTGACCAAGTCCTTCGAATGGCCACAAATTACACTTGAAATCTTTCTATCCAATCTTCAATTAATGCAAGATTTCAAACATGTGTTATAATTGGAAATGAACTAGGAAAGCTAACTTGGTTGGTCTCTCGCCTTTCTTCTTCAAATGGGCACCCACCCTCTCTTTGAAGACAACAATTTTGTCTCGTTAGGCCAACAAGCTTCTAGAAGGGGTAACTTACGGATTTAATTGGACTACAGTGTAAAACACTATTCATGCACATGGGTAAATTAATGTGCAAGCTTCCAAAAGAACAAGTGTGGGCTTAAATGGCTTTGGTGGGCCCTCTTGGCCATCCATGGTGGGCGTGAGGCCCATTGGGCTAGCCCAGGGCTTGGGCCCTCATGGCTCCTCATTCGCAGCCCATTTTCACGTTTCCCAAAATTCACGGTCCACCGACATAAAATTGAATTTTTATCCTAAGATGACCATCCTTTGCTTTTCCGTTATTTGTTGATTACTATCGTAATTCTACTCCTTAGATAGGGATCGGATTGAGAATGTCACATGATGGCACTGCTCGAGAATTTTAATTAAAGTTTCAGCGAGTTAGGGCATTCTCTTCCATGAGGAAATTGTGGAATTTCTCATTGATAGAACTTCAAGCTGCTCTCATCAAAATACTGACATAAGCATCATTTTGCGATACAAAGTCGGGCAACATCACGACCTCGATATCAATTTTCCTCTACAATCAAACAAATAAAGATAGTCAGGGAAGAGACCATATAATTGTTGGTGCACAGAATCTTCATAGTCATAGCAATGAGTTGTTACAGAATCTTAAAAATATAATGCACACTGCTGAATGCCATTTTTTTTTTTTCGCAAATGCCATCTTGTTAACTAGCATATTAAAAATTTAAAGGAAACAAAAGGAGAATTTCCAATGTTTTCGCACCAACTTTTCCAAATCCACGACTGCTCCTCAATGTCGTCGTCTTCGATCACGCCCGGAACCACAGACTCCAGACCAGAGCACCTCCCTACCATAGTCGGCCGAACACACGCATTTACTGGACTGATGTTGCTGGCGCAAAACCAACGGCCACCATTGGCCACCAGCCACTCTCGAACACGAATACAATGATGCCCATCATAACAAAACAAAACCATAAAAAAATCCAATCAAACATCATAAGGAACTAGCATTCACTAGAAATCTTCATTTTATTTCTTCACAAATCTCCATTTTATAGCCCTTTCCTCCGCGAATTGAGTTGTGCGAACGACGGTCCCTTTCTTTCCTCACACTCTGCCGCTGACTTGTTGCTCTAAGCTCTTCAACTTGACTGACCACCTTGAGTTGTCAAATCGGCCGAAGCTTCCTTTCTGTCAGTCCTTGGAGCGTCGGCCGGTCCTCCACCTCAATAGCAGTCCCTCGGGTGCCCTGCCTTGCACGGTCGAGCGAGGAGGAAGAAGAGAGGGGAAAGAGATGAGTGCGGGCCAGGCCGATGAGGGAAGGAAGTGGGCTGGCCCGAGCCAGGGGGAAGGCGGGGAAGGGAAACAAAGGGAGGCCGGAGTCAGGCCGACCCTCTCCTTGGTTGCTATTTTTATTTTTTATTTTTTAGTTAATTATTGTTTAATTTTTTATTTTTTTACGAAATTAGTAAATTTTAGCACCATTGATGCAAATTATCCTAATTCCTACATGCTGTGTAATTTAATGAAAATTCTTTTTGTTTAGAGGCTAAAAATTAATCTGCAATTTTCTATGTAATTTAACCACAACTAAGTAAAATATAGGTGTTAACAATCGCAAGTCATTCTATACGGTCTAACATAGTATGATGATAATGAGCACAACTTGATTTCATGTAATAGATTGTCATGATATTAAGTCCCAGAAGGAACTGGTCACTTGCGCATTTGATTGCAACGTTGATCATAACAAAAATAACCGTTTATAAGTGTGCATATGTAAACATACACAAAAATCATGTAACTTTTCTATGATGACTTTGTAACTAACTTACATAGTCTAAGGTAGCTATATAACTTTTCTACTACACAAGTCATATTTGTCACTACTCATTTTGTAGCTGATTGATTGCGTAATAAGTTAATTTTTTGACTAGTAATTTCTATTCAACAATTTCACATACGATACACTTGTACATGACATTTTTTAATTTTTTTTTCTTTAAGTGTTCAAGCTATCATTTCAATTACTTCCCACGGTGCATGTTACTTGTCTCATGTCACACATATTGGATAAGACATCATTTTCTAAAACGATGGGCATGTCTCCCCATTAAGTCAACGGTGGGGCAATAAACCTTCCATTTTAAAACTCTTGTACATTTTGCATGGACAAATACCATCACTTGCCAAATGAGAATTATTACTAGTATGTCCAACAAAATCGCATGTACTATCGCAGAAAGGTTTCCAATAGATGAAGATATTTAGTGAAATCTCTAGTGTTAAGGCATTCAGCGATAAATTTCAAGATTGACTCTTTCCTATGAATTGGTCCGAATGATTGAGGTTCAACCACGGTCAATGACTTTATATCATCGTGTGTGGCAAAAAGAAAAAAAACTAAAAAGTTGTTCTAAAAAAAAAATCCAAAAGAAAGAAAAGATGGTTAGTGGCTTTCTTCTTACCCAATTCTTACTCTTTTGTCTGAATTAATTTGGATGATTGAGGTTCAACCATGTTCAATGACTTTATGTCACTTTATGTGGCAAAAAGAAAAGAAAAAAGTAAATAGTAGTTCTAGAAAGAAACTCCAAAAGAAAGAAAAGATAGTTAGTGGCTTTCTTCTCGCCCAATTCGCACTCTTTCGCATGAATTGGTTCGGATGAGTAAGGTTCAACCATGATCAATGACTTTGTATCACTCTATGTTGCAAATAGAAAAAAAGTAAAAAGTAGTTCTAGAAAGAAACTCCAAAAGAAAGAAAAGATGGTTAATGGCTTTCTTCTTGCCCAATTCTTACTCTTTCATATGAATTGGTTTGGATGATTGAGGTTCAACCATGGTCAATGACTTTATATCACCTTATGTGGCAAATAGAAAAAAAGTAAAAAGTTGCTCTAAAAAGAAACCCCGAAAGAAAGAAAAGATGGTTAGTGGCTTTCTACTTGCCCAATTCTCACTCTTGCAATATTTAAAAGAAAAGAAGAACTTGAAAGGTAGACTAGTGTAGTTTCTCATAAAAATTCAGCTAAATGACGATATCAGCCGCAAAATCTCCTTCACTAATTTATAATTCAACCGCAAAGACTTACATTCAAGTTAAAAATAATTATTTGGTAAAATCATCCTTCCTCCTCTTTTCCAAGCTAATCTATCTAGAAATCTTAAGGTATTTTACGTACATAATTTGAAAAATCCCTCTATACCAACATAGTAGCAAAAGTGTACTAGAAATCATAAATCTTTGCATATAATGCGTATGAGTCCTAATTACTTGATGACCCAATTGAGTCGTCATCCTTTGCAAAGAGTAAAATCAGGTCATTTTCCATGGAGAATGTAGAGACTTGCTCAAATAGCACTTGAAGGCTATGCGGCAACCTTTAATTTCACTTCTTAATATAGGTTTAGACTTTACGACTTGATGACCACCCACATAATGGTTTTAGTAGGCAAGTTCCTCCATTTGGACCTGAATATACAACCCAACCAGGAAATTTACGCATCCTTTTCTTCCGTGAATTAAGCTTACTATGCTGGAGTGCTTGTCAAATTTCATAATTCCATGAAAAGAATACATATTTAGTCAAATCTAACTCAGTGACCTCAAGTACTAGATTGAAAGTTACGCTGGCCAAGTTGACAAGGACATCGACCCATAACTTCATCCAAGCACCAAAGGAGACAAGTGCTTCGAGGAAAATAAGAGACAAATATTATAAATATGGTATAACTGATGTCATGGCAGAACAAATACGGTGCTTCAATTACTTCCCATGATGAACGTTAATTGCCTCGTGCCATACATATCGAATAAGACATCGTTTTAAAAAATAACGAGCATGGCTCCCAATTAAAGTCATCAATAGGGCAATAGTAAGCTTTCATTTCCAAACTCTTGTATATTTTGCATGGACAGATACCTTCACATGCAAAACAAGAAATATTTCTAGAATGTCCAGCACAATCCCCATGTACCATCACATCAGGTTTTCGATTGAGCGATAAATTTCATGATTGACACTTTTGCGTAAATTGGTCCAGATGATTGAGGTTCAACCATGGTCAATGACTTTATATCACTCTATATAGCAAAAAGAAAAAAGGTAAAAAGTTGCTCTTCAAAGGAAGTAATAGAAAGGAAAAAGAAAAGATGGTTAGTGGCTTTCTTCTGCCCAATTCTTACTCATACAATGTTTAAAAGGAAAGAAGAACTTGAAAAATAGACTCGTGTTATTTTGGCAAAAATATTCCGCTAAATGACAATACAAGCCTCAAAATTTCCTTTAATGATTTATAGTTCAATTGCAATGACCTATATTCAAATTAAACATGAACTTATTTGGTAAAATCATCCTACTTCCTCTCTTTCGAGCCAATTTGTATAGAAAAAATCCCCTTACACCAACATAACAATCAAAGTGCACCAGAAATCTTAAATTTTTGCACAGAATACAATTGAGTCCTAATTACTTTATGACCCAATCGAATCATCAACCTTTGCAAAGAGTAAAATCAAGTCTTTTCTATGGAGAATGTCAAAACTTGCCCAAATAGCACTCGAAGACTCTGTGGCAACATTTAATTTCACTTCTTAATATAGGTTTAAACTTCATGAGTTGATAACACCCCCATAATGGTTTTAGCGGGCAAGTTCCTCCATTTGGACCTAAATATTCAACCCAACCCAACCAGGAAATTTACGCATCCGTGTCTTCCGTGTTTTAAACTTACTATGCTGGAGTGCCCGCATAATTCCATGAAAATAATACATATTTAGTCAAAATCTAACTCAGCAACCACAAGTTCTAGTGGATTGAAAGTCGCTGTCTAAGTTGACAAGGACATCGACCCATAATCTCATCCAAGCACCAAACGAGACAGGTGCTTCAAGGAAAATAAAAAACAAATATGGTACCTAGTCTCCAAAATCTTACATTATTTCTATTCATTACTAACGAGCAATGCACTCTAGAATCATTGATCCATATTGTGATTAACGATATACTTTAGATCAACCAATGATGTGCACATCTCAATAGACACATCAATATTGTGGATAAAATCGAGAATCCGAACCTAGCTAGGTTAAAAGAAATATAAGTCTTGACTATCGGACTATTTGGTACATGCTCCATTGCATCACATCCACACAACAATCAAAGATGAACAAAGATGCACATAAATTCTAGAACATACACCAAACTAATTGGAAGACCATCTAAAATTGTCAAAATACTAATGCGTCACACGATGTACCCATTCATTAGTTTTGGGCATTGAAATGTCAGGCTTAAGGAGAAAACTATAATTGACTTTGCCTCCAAGGTAAGCCTCTTGCATCCCTATATGCATAGTAGGAAATTTGCTACTATGGACAGCCTTTTACACTTAGGTGTCGCAACCTTTCTTGAGGTGAACCACATGGGGAAAACTAACAGATTGCTGAGCAGGAATGATAGACCCTCTTACAAGGCAATGCTTGCATTTAACCCGGGCTCTTCCAAGCCCATTCAACCACAACTTGAGTTCTTGATTGAACTTGTAAGTAAACTTACCCTAGAGCCGCCACCAATATTTTATGGATCGATTAGAAATCCAACTAAGGTATCGTAGTCTACCTTACTTTTGCAAACTAGAGATTCATGAATATAATGAAGGCCAAGCTTGCAGTTCCTCTCATTTGAGACGATCAACTTCCTTCGAAGGAAACTTCTCGCAGTCCCCCTCATCCTCGCGCCTCCATTGAATGAGCAAATCTGCTTGCCTCTTGTTAGTTGCAAGACACTGGATTTTCGCTCGGTTCTCTCGAGAAACATTTTCATCAATCAATGGACTCTCGAGTAGATTTCAGAGAAATGGGGGTCTGACAGAATTATCAATTAAAGTGCTTATGGATATTAGAATCAATCACATATAGAGGATGACCGAGGAAGCCATAGTTATCAAAATATTAATGCATCACAAAATGTCCAGATTCATTAGTATTAGGCATTGAAATGTCAGGTTTAAGGAGAAAAAGAAAATTGACATTGCCTACCAGCTAAGCTTCCAAACCAGGACAAAACCCCTTACTTTCTATAAATTATTGTGGTCTTATTCTTCTTCAAGCTCTCACTCGAAATCATATCAAATGGAGAATGCGGGAGTATTTTTCACTATGCTTCAAAAGAAAGTAGTGACGTTTTCCACGGATTTTAATAGTAGAGATTTCGAAGCCATTGTCCTTATCCTTTTTGGACAAGAAGCCTAAATTCGTTGTTGAAGAGAGTCCACATGACACGCACAAAACTCACGTAATTTTCTCCGTCAAACATCAACTTTATCAAATTGGTGTCCATGATGCATTTCATTTAAATTAATTAATGAAAGGATGACGATAAACATATCAAATACATTAGGATCTAATTGGACCAAATGAAAGTTTCGGCACAACATTTCACATTAATTAAAAGTGATTTAATTGAATCAATTAAAAATTCAAATATGACAAGACACATGGATAAAAGTTGATAGACTACTAGTATCATTATCTATTCCAGCAATAGAAACTTCCAATCACTCCCTATGGGAAGGTTACAGCATTCATCACAAAACCTTTTCACATTTGTGCCTTGGAGCATTAGTCAAAGGTCCATTTATACTCTCGTAGAGTTGAAAATAAGTGTGTACATGTAAACATAAAGAATGGGCTACTAAATTAAACGTGATTGAGGGGTTCTCCAACTTCCCCTCGTTCACGGAAGATTTCACTACATGATTATGGTTTGGGTTAATTTGTGGGTATTGTGAATAGCATCCTTTTAATTATTAAAGAGCCAATGAGTTGAGATTATCATAATAGAGCTTTTACGCTCAAAACAAATTTTCAATTTATGAGTATATCTGAAATGTGGATCGTATGGTTTGTTAGGTCCCTCACATTGAATAGCAACCTACTGTTTTTCCATAGAGACCCCATGTGGGGCATGGTTTGGTAGTTAGTCTTTCTTCACAATTTTTTTTATTTAAATTGGGACAATCATTTGGTTCTTTTTGATATTAAATACTGAGAACAGGTCCTAATTAGCTAACCTTCTATTGATGCACTCAAAAGATACACTGTTCATTATGGAGAAGTTCATCTTCATAGCATTTCTTGATGTTATGTTGGCTTCCCTATCAATGTTTCAGCCCGTCATATGTTCTAGCAACTTCACTGATCAAGTGGCTCTTCTCCACTTCAAATCGGCGATCGAAGTCGACCCGACAAACACAATCAAAGGTGGCAATTGGACCACTGAAGCAAATTTCTGTGAATGGATTGGCGTCATTTGTAGCAACCGCAGGCAGAGAGTCACAACTTTAAAGCTCTCGGACATGGGTCTCCAGGGGAGGCTCTCTCCTTATCTAGGCAATCTTTCTTTCCTAGCTTCTCTTTATCTTCGCAACAACAGTTTCCATGGGAGAATTCCTATAGAAATTGGTCATTTGCGCCGCCTAAAAAACTCATGCTCCAACTTAACCAGTTTGAAGGAAACATTCCTCCTAACTTAGCCCAATGCCAAAATCTCGAAAAGATGTCACTCATAGGAACATGCTAACGGGTGGCATACCGAGAGAATTTGGCGCCTTCCCTAAGTTACAACTACTATATCTTAGCCTCAACCCCTTACGTGGTCAAATTCCAAGCTTCCTAGGCAATATATCCACATTGCAGTTCATTGGTTTGTCCGCGGCCAATCTCATAGGCTCGATTCCTCCGACACTTTTCAATAGATCACTCACCGTGGTTGACTTGATTCATAATGATCTCTCAGGGGGTCTTCCCTCCAATCTTTGCTCCTGCTGGCCTAGCATTCATATACTTCTACTATCCGATAACCAGTTCAGCGGCGTGATACCAGAGACGCTAACCCAATGCAAAGAGCTTCTCATATTGGCGTTGTCATACAATTGTTTTCAGGGAAGCTTTCCTCGAGACATTGACAGGTTGCAAAAGCTACAGGAGCTCTATCTCGGTGAAAACAACTTGACTGGCACGATTCCTCGAACCATCGGTAACATGTCAAGCTTGCAATTTTTGGGGGTAGCATCTAACTATATCGGAGGTGACATTCCAAGTGAGATTGGCAAGTTGGTCAATCTGAAATATTTGAACCTTGAGAGCAATTTGCTAATAGGCAAAGTGCCTCAAGAAATTTTTAATGTTTCTTCTCTACGAAAACTTGATTTGGTCTCCAATTCCTCTCTGGAAGCTTTTTTCCCGGGTAGCGAACAGAGCCTTCCAAATTTGGAAGAACTCGATCTCAATCAAAATAGTTTTGGTGGCAACATCCCACAATATATTTCAAATTTTACGAACCTAATACTTTTCAGTGCCGGGTCCAATCAACTCAGCGGACCCATACCCATGAGTTTGGGCAACTTGAAGAACCTCAGATTCTTTGAGGCTGGATCAAATCAGCTAACAGGTGAGACTCATAGTTCGGAGCTTAGTTTTCTATCTGCTTTATCAAATTGCCAATCGCTGCGATTGTTGGCTCTGGGAAGCAACCCACTTTGCGGCTCCATACCAAAATCTATCAAAAACTTCTCGAGTTCCCTACAAATTCTATATGCTTCCGACTGTCAAATTAGAGGTCGCATTCCACAGGAAATGGGTTCCTTGAAGAGATTGACTACACTATGGTTGAATGACAACGATCTAGATGGCAACATCCCATCATCAATCAGAGGACTAGAAAGCTTGCAAAGGCTGTATCTTGATAACAACCATCTTGAAGGACCGATCCCCGATGAGATATGCAACTTGACAAGTTTAGGAAATTTGTTTCTCCAACAAAATAGTTTATCGGGATCGATCCTGAATTGCATTGGAAACTTGAGCAGCCTTCAAAAGTTTATAGTAAGTTGGAATAACTTGACATCGATCGTACCAGTTAGCCTGTGGAGTCTTCAAGGACTCATCTTCCTCGATTTGTCACACAATTCTTTCATTGGAGGGCTACCATTGGATATAGGGAAAATGAGAGCTATGAACGGCATTGATCTTTCTCGAAATCAACTTACCGGCACCATACCTAGTTCCATCCAGGGGTTAGAGAGCCTTTTTTCTCTCAACTTGTCAGGGAACTCGTTTGAAGGATCAATACCACCATCGATCGGTGACCTCAAAGGGTTGGAGTTCCTCGATCTCTCCTACAATGAGTTGTCAGGTGCAATACCCAAGTCCATCGAAGAACTTAGATTTCTGCAAAATTTGAACTTGTCCTTTAATAGGCTGTCGGGAGAAATTCCTAATGGCGGATCCTTTGGAAATTTCTCAGCTCTCTCCTTCATTGGGAATGAAGCGCTCTGTGGAAATGCAATATTTGAAGTCCCAACTTGCAAAGTAAATGAAAAGAAATCATCAAGGGACAAGCGGCTATGGTTATTATACATTATGTTGCCAATTGCATCGGCTATACTTTCGGTCATTGTCATTTGCTTGCTTAGAAAGCATGGAAACACGATTAAAAGAGCTCCAGTTTCGGTGGGCAGCCTGCTTGGAATTAACCATCCAATGATAACATATCGGGAGCTTTGCTCAGCTACGAACAACTTCAGCGAAAGCAACTTACTCGGAGCAGGAAGCTTTAGCTCTGTATACAAAGGGACTCTGGCCAACAGGACTGACGTTGCGGTCAAAGTACTAAATCTCCATATTGAAGGCGCCTTGAAAAGTTTTGACGCAGAATGCGAGGTTTTCCGCAAAATCCGGCACCGGAATCTCGTCAAGGTGATTAGCTCTTGCACGAATGCCGATCTAAGAGCTCTGGTGCTGCAATATGTGCCCAATGGGAGCTTGGAGAAGTGGCTCCACTCCAATAACCGCAACTTGGGTCTCCATCAGCGAGTGAATTTAGTGGTCGACATCGCAACGGCACTCGATTATCTCCACCATCGCCAACCAGAACCCATTGTGCACTGTGATCTGAAGCCTAGCAATGTTCTTCTAAATGAGGACATGGTCGCACAAGTCTGCGACTTTGGAATTGCAAAGATTTTGGCTAAGAACAAGCTTGAAACACAAACCCAAACTCTCGGCACGATTGGATACGTTGCTCCAGGTATATTTGTCAAAATTTTAGCTAATTCGGGCCTTTGATTCCCAGTATAATGGTACAATATAATAGAGATACATTAACACTCGTATGCCTCTCGATCTTATTATTTATGCCCCAAAAATAAAAAAGATCCATCGCTGATGTTCTTTTTTTCACAAACTATGATGCTTGCAGAGTACGGTTTGGAAGGAAAAGTCTCGACAAAAGGAGATGTTTATAGTTTCGGTATACTGCTGTTGGAAGTGATAACTAGTAAGAAGCCAATTGATGAAATGTTCGATGTGGATATGAGCTTGAGGCAATGGGTAGGTGCAGCGACTCCAGACAGAGTGCTTGACATCATGGATAGCAAACTCATTAGCATGAAACATGAAGATTTGACGCCTCCGGAACTCGAGAGTATAGTTTTATCGATCCTAGAGTTAGGATTAGAATGCTCGAAGGACTTGCCTGAGGAAAGAATGGACATGAAAACTATCATGGTTAAGCTCAACAAGATCAAGTTGTCACTACTTGACAAGAAAATAAGGTAGAGAGCAGTACGTAGAATATGGAATAGTATCATCTTAGTTTGTACACGGTCATTTCGTTTTCACGGCATTCTGTATAGCCATCTGCTATAAAGTTTCTAATCTTCCGAGTTTTCTGAATCGGAGAAAAACAATTAAAATCGCGACAACATTTTCATGCGTTGACATTTGACCCAACGAAATTCTCAACTCATGTCCGACTTCGGAAGGTATAACACTCATCTCAATGTCAGAATGTCGAAATGAATGTTTAGAACTAATTCTTCATTCCGACATTCAGCAGGGCCTCGATACTTTCGGTTTCTGGATTGCCGTACAGACTTTTTAAAATCCCTATTTTATTTATAATCACCACCTAATCTACAAGACCTCCCACCTTATCGTAAGTCATAAATAAATTGAACAAGACCTTAGTGATATAAAAAATAGGTCTGTATATTCATAGCAATTTTATTACTTTTATTACGGGTCCTTGAGTATTAGAAATTTTAAAATTTACAGCACATGGAATGCCTAGTTTTAAGTGACTTCCGAAGAGTGTCCGTGCTACATAGGGTATAGCACCCATCTCAATGTCAGAATGTCGAAATGAATGTTTAGAACTAATTCTTCATTGCGACATTCAGCAGAGCCTCGATATTTTCGGCTTCTGGATTGCCGTACAGACTTTTTAAAATCCCTATTTTTAGTATAATCACCACCTAATCTACAAGACCTCCCACCTTATCGTAAGTCATAAATAAATTGAACAATACCTTAGTGGTATAAAAAATAGGTCTGCACTGGAAAACTTCACTGCCGCTATTTTAAATTACAGCTTACGGTTAGGTTTCAATAACGTCATTTTCGTATCAAACAGTTGAAAAAACACAAAAACAAAACAAATGAAGAAAATTCATTAGTATGACATAAAAAGGCATAAAAAAAATACTTATCTAGAATAAATCATCGGCTGTCATCTCGACATCTTGATTGAGATCGTAACTGGCCCATCGGCCTTCCTCATCGAATTCATTATCAATCACAAAATCATTATTAGTACTACCAACAAATTTGTCGCTTAGGTGATATCTGGAGTTTCGGATTAAATATTTTAGGCTGGGCATTACTAATTTTGGCCCAAATTTAATTTTTGTATGGGCTACTTTTGTGATTTAACGTTCAGGAATAAAATTTTAAGATCTTGACGGGCAATCTAAAATGGTTTTTATCTCTAACCCCTTTTCCGTGTGATAGGGATCGTTTAGTAGATTTGGGATCGTACGTCATTGATCGTACAATCTGAACCACAATTTTAACAACCATGTCCTCGTATGCTACTAGCAGTAGCACCCGGAATGACGTGCTTTATCAATTGTAGTGCTGTGCCTATATTAAGGGTGAATATGTGACCGGTGCACTTGAGGGATTCCCAATTCAAGAACTACAGGTTATCCATTTAATGTGTGCAAACTACTCTGTGTCAAGGCTATCCATAAATCCAAGGTGCCAACCTAAATGGTTTATGGGGCTTATAGAGTATTTGAAGCTGAGTCTGCACCTCCATAACCCAGAAACAAGGAATTTTCATTCAAATTAAATGAAATATTTGTGCAATTAATTCGTAATAATATTTGAATTACGATATTGTCCATTACATTCAACATACCATTACAATTTATCTCTAATGACTATAGAAAACGTCGTTTTGTTATGATATAAGTGAATATCCTATATATTTCAATAAATTATATTTACACGGAGCATTGATTTTAATAACAAATATTAAAAACAAAACTCAGAGATGCTTGGATATGCTTGGATGGACTTATCGAAAGTATTCACAACGATGTATCCAAATTTAAAAACTATTTTCTTTCAAAAGTTTACCAAAAGATTTTACACGACTTGAAATAGATTCCAAATATAAATATGTGTAACTCAAAATCATTAAAGTGAATAACATTAAATAAAAGTCAACTCTCAAAATTTAAAGTAGAAGTAAAAGTAAAAAACAATGTTTAACCATGTTTATCCCATCGAAAACTGTATATAAATTTAGAAGATAGAGTTAGGATTATAAAAATACCTGTTAATAGTTGAAAAACTGGTGAAGCAATTCTTAGAGTGGAAGCATGCGGACTCTTCCTAGAAATCACAAAACCTTACCACATTCGTGCGGGGGAGCTCTAGTCGAATGGTCCGTTTCTATCCTCATGGAGAAATAAATGCGTACGTGTAATCATAAAGAACTTACAGAATCGGACATGGTTTAGGGGTTCTCGAGGGTCAATCAAAAGAGATTCTTCGTTATGGAGAAGTTAATCTTTTTAGCATTTCTTGATGTTCCATTCGCTTCCTTATTGATGTTTCAGTCCATCATTTGTTCTAGCAACTCTGCTGATCAAGAGGGTCTCCCCCACTTCAAATTGGCAACCAAAGTCGACCCGACAACACAATTAAAGGCAGTAATTGGATCATCAAAGCAAACTTCTGTGAATGGATTACAGCAACCGCAGGCAGAGTCAAGGCCTTAGACCCCCTCCATAGGTCTCCAGGGAAGACTCTCTCCTTACCTCGGCAATCACTCTTTTTGGCTTCTGTTGATCTTGCAACAACAGTTTCTATAGCACAGTTCCAAGTAAAAACGGTCATTTATGCCGCTTGAAAGAACTCGTACTCCAGACATACCAATTCGAAGGAAACATTCCTCCTAACTTAGTGCTGTGCCAATATCTCCAATTGATGTTACTTGCAGTGAGCAGACACAGGCTAACGGTGGCATATCGAGAGAATTGGAGCCTTCTCAAAGTTGCAACAACTGTTTGTTAGCTTCAACAACTACAGGGTCAAATCCAAGCTTCTTAGGCAACAAATCCACAGTGTAGGGCATTGGTTTGCTTACGGCCAATCTCATTGTCTCGATTCCTCTAACACTTTTCAATAGATCGCTCACCAGTGTCAAGTTGGCATATAATGATCTCTTGGGGAGTCTTCCCTCCGATCTTTGCTACCACTGGCCTAACATTCAAGGGCTTTTACTAACTAAAAACCAATTCAACAGCCTCTTACCAGAGACACTCTGAGTGAGATCGGCAGTTTTGTCAATCTGAATTAAATGAGCCTTTAGGATCGTTTGCTAACAAGCAAAGTGCCTTAACAGGATTTCAATATTATTTAACTCCAACTGCTTTCTTTGATGGACAATTCCCTCTCCAGAAGCCTTCCCTTATGTAGCGATATAAGCCTTCCTAATTTGGTAGAATCTTTCTAGTAAACAATGGCCTTGGCAGCAACATCCGGAAGTATTTTTCAAATTTATTGATGCCGGGATCAATCAACTCAACGGACTGATACTTATGAGTTTGGGCAGCTTAAAGAACCTCAGATATTTCACAGTTCAGTCTGTCAGCACCTTGGTTTTATCCCTGCTTTATCTAATTGTCAATCCCTATGGACCTTGTTTCCGGAAGAAAACTGGCTTCGTGGTTCCAAACCGGAATCTATCAATAACTTCTCAAGTTCCCTATGAATTCTAGTTGCTCCCAAATGTTCGGTCACATTCCTAACCAAATGGATTTCTTGACGAGCTTGACTTTCTATAGTTGAGCTGTTGTACTTTATCAGTACGTCTATGATGGGGTGCGATTAAGACGCACCATTTCGTCTTGATATATTATAATGAAGAGACACCTTCTGAAAGGGTACGAGGAAAGTCGGACTCTAGGATTCTTGGATTTCAATCAATGAAAGAACTTTATTCTGAAGATGTGGAGTTCTCATCTATCATCGACAATTGCAAGCGGGGAGTTCAAGGTACATATTCTTTACAATATGGGTTTCTTTTTAAAGGAAATTGATTATGTGTACCAAAGAGTTCTTTTTGCGAATTGCTGATTCGAGAGGGGCATGGTGGAGGATTGGCTAGTCATTTTGGTATTAACAAAACTCTTGAGGTTCTTCAAGAGCATTTCGATTGGCCAAAGATGAGTGGAGATGTGCGTGCTATCGTCTCAAGGTGTGCAACTTGTCAAAGATCAAAAAGCCATTTCCATCAAGGTTTGTATGCTCCACTTCCAATACCATTGCAACCTTGGGAAGATGTTAGCATGGATTTCATTGTGGCTCTACCAAGAACTCAAAGAGGAAAAGATGACATCATGGTGGTCGTCGATCGGTTCTCTAAAATGGCTCATTCAGTGTCATGTCACAAGCATCTCATAGTGCTAAATTATATTTCAAAGAGATTATTTGCATTCATGGAGTACCAAAGACCATTGTGTCGGATTGTGATTCCAAGTTCTTAAGCTACTTCTGGAAGACACTATGGAGAATGCTTGGTACAAGACTCTTATTCAGCATAGCTTGTCATCCACAAACCGATGGTCAAACGGAGGTAACTAATCGTACTCTAACCACTCTTCTTCGTGGTATGGTGAGTAAATCTTTGAAAGATTGGGATTTGAAGCTTGCGCATGCTGAATTTGCTTACAATCGATCACCAAGTTATACTATGGTCGATCACCGTTTGAAGTTGTATATGGAATTAATCCTCTCACACCCATTGATTTGATTCCAATTCCATCTAACTCTCAAGTAAGCTTTGATGGTAAAGAAAGAGTTGAATCAATGAAGAAGCTCCATGAGCAGATTCAATCCAAGATCAAAAAGGCCAACGAATCTTACAAGACAAAAGCTAATCAGCTTCGCAAGAAGACTCAATTTCAACCAAGCGATCTGTTGTTAATCGGCGTCGCAGCGGAAGCGGATCGTATATTTTGCAATTATGTCGGGAGCTATAGAAATCGATCGAAATAAAATGAGGAACAATAAAAGGACACCAGAAATTTACGTGGTTCGGTCCGAATGTCGGAACCTACATCCACGGGGAGAGCCAGCAAAACAATCCACTATAAATCGGAGAATTACAGGATTACAATCACTCAATACACTCAAGTATTTCCCAGTCCTACTTTATACCCGATACCCACAGTGTTTAATAACTCAACTCACTGGACTCGACTCCGCACAAATCTCTCTGAGCTCACGTCTCTCGCTCTCGGTCTCTCGAGCTCTTTTCCTTTCGGTCTCTCTGTCGAGCTCTATTCTTTCGCTCTGTCTTGAGCTTCAGACGTCTTCACCTTTTATCGGTTGAAGGGGAGGAAACAAAACAAAATAAACTTGTCCTCCACAATTGTCAGAACGGTGCCGATCTTCAAAGCATGCGCCTCCATGCAATTAATGATAGCGTGTGAGCGAATGACCAGCATGCACTGACACACGTAGAATAGCTTTTGCCTTCCCTCTTTCTTTATTAATAGTAAAACAAGAGAAGCCCACAAACGTTGAACAAAGAGAGGGAGAGAGTTCGGCGCCTACACGATAGGCTTCTGAGGCAGCACACCTTTTTCTATGGGCATGCATGCACATGGCCATGTGCATGCATTTAATGACGTAGAAAAACTTGGACGATCAACTCTTCAGAAATCATGCGGACAAGTGAGAAGAATCCCACGGATTGTAGCCTTCATTTCCAACGTGAAGCGCAGATTGAGGGCGGGATGCTTTCGGCTCCTATCACACGCCATTTTTCATCAAATGCTCCGCGCACATTCTTTCTTGTTTCAGCATGTAAATATTTTGTACGGATCGGGTATCGTATACGGACTCAAACTTGAGACATAATTTAACACAATCTTATATGGCTTCACTTGAGGAAGGAGAGATTTCCATCTCGACAAAAGAACAAGCTCATGCCTAGAGCTAATGGTCCCTTTAAAGTTATTGAGCGAATTGGTGACAATGCTTACAAGATTGACCTTCCTGGAGAATTTGGAGTTTTGGCAACATTCGACGTGGGAGACCTTTCTCCTTACTTGGAGGATGAAAACTTTCTAGATTTGAGGACAAATCTCAAACAACCCGGGAGGATGATGCGGGAGCATCCAACGTAGCTCTATCGACCAACTCAGAACCATTGATGCTTATCCAAGCCAAGAAAGAAATTGGGCATCATGTGCTTCGATGGATCATTTTAAATGAATAATGTCAATTACTTATCGATACTTTGTGGTGTGTCGATAACTATCGATGGGAGGCCATTTTAGACGTTTTGCATGACCAATTGATGAAGTTTCAGGAGGGTTATTTTCTTGTCAAGGGAGGAGCACGAATTTTGGAAGGCTGAAGGTTCAAGAATGCAAGTTCCCGTGCTAATAAATGCATTTCCTAAGTTCCTAGGTGTCTTTATTGTTATCTAGTTTTCAAGAGTTAAAGGTCTAAGTTCATAGGTCATTAAAGTCTGTTTTTTATATTTCCTAAGTCTAAAATCCTCCTATTAATAGGGGAAAATTATCCAATGTAAGGAAATACAAATTTGATAAATGAAAATTGTGAGATTTCCTCTGCTTGAGTGAACATCTTTCGAGAGTGGATAACTCTTTTCGGTCTCTTTATCCTCGAAGCGTAGATCACTCTTTGGTGGTGAGCCACGAAGCCATTTATCATTGGCTGGTGGAATCTTTAGACCTTGGTGGTGAGCTTCTCCTATCCAGAAGTCCTTTATCCTTGGCTGGTGGAAGCTTTAGGCCTTGGTGGTGAACTTCGTAGATCTCGATCCTCATCCTCGGTTGGTGGCGTGACCTTTACACCTTCGAAGGAGATTGTTCAATCTTTTCTTATTACCCTTCATTTATTCCTCGTATACACTATTCCATACACTTAACTAGGAAAAAAAAATTTCATTCTGGAATCACTCGTCCCCATCACGCATCATCTCGCCCAATCGAGCACGGTATCGTCCCATGTGAACGCATCAAGACAACATTTCTGTAAGGAGTTTCATTCCAAAATGCATCCATAAATGGCATCCCGTTGACTTGGAGGCATTCGAACTGAATCGGGCATCATCCCACGTAAAACGCATCAGAACGAGTTCATTACCCCGTGTAAAATGCATAAGAGTTTTTAAATGATCACATAAGCAAACCATCACACAACTCATTTCATATCTTTCTCATTAATCAATGTGTGATGCTCATGCATTGACATGTGTCACATCCAACATGTCATAATTGCCTCCCATGTCACTCCATCAATGCATAACCTAAACGTATTCATGTTTCATTAGATCTCGTAACTTCTCATGCATAACAAATGGTCACATGAACTTTCATCAATTAAAATCAGCAACTAGTAATGCATCAACAATAGAAATCGAGCATACAAGACACTTCTTAAAGGTAAGTCATCTTATAAGGGTCTAATTTAATACGATAAATGATACGATAACTTATTTTAATAACGTACCGTATCACAACCTCATGTTACATGCTACGTATCATTGCATAGTAGTTTATCGCTCTATTAAGACACATCATATCAACATATCACACTTCACTCATCCCATCTTAATAACTTATCGCATAAGTACTTATCATATAAAGATAGCTTATTAGCAAAACTTGATAACTTATTGCGATAACCTATCGATAAAACATGATAACTTATTGGTTAAACTTGATAACCTATCGTCATAACCTATCAATACAGCCTGATAACCTATCGACAAATCTTGATAACCTAGGCCGGCGGTGTCCAAACCGCGAACAAAGAGAGGGAGAGAGCTGCTGTGAAGGGCTGGACAACTCCCTATTTGGCTCCAAAGATCCAACATAGTTACGGGAACAGCGATTCGGAATGGCAGTTCAAAGGTGGCAAGCGAGGTGGTCATTTGCTGGTGAGGAAAATGTGAGGAAAATGAAAAAGATGACTTGCAAATGAGATGCAAATGGACAAGGGGTGGTTCAGTTATGGCAATGAGAGAGAGAAAGATGAGATTGAGAGCCAAAGTGAACAAATGAGAGAAGAAAGAGTGAGGGGATGGTGGCCACCGGTTTTTTGGGGGGGGGGGGGGGGGGGAGAGAGTGAAATGATGAGAAAATCTAACTATTTAATGTCCATCCCATCCCAAACCCCTTGAATCCCTCCCTACCAATCAAAGGAAGACTTTTTGAAGAAAAAAAGTTTAAGCCATTAATGGAAGATATTTGCACTTGATTGAATAGGTTTAGGGTAAGGTAGGTTAGGCTAGGCTAGGTTGTCTTCAAACATCTCCTTTGCCACCCTCTTCATGCATGCGGTGCCCTCTTCCTTAGCCAATTCCATTCTTGCCCCTTTGTCTTTAGTTATATGGGAGAGCAATTGGGTCATTTCACCAAGACTGCACACTATTCACGCATATGGAGTGCATTAAATGCTAAGATCTTGCAATGAATGGCTTAATAGACTTGGAGGATCCATGGCCCTCCATTGGGCCACCCACTCCTTAGGCGTGTAGCCCTTGGGCCGCCCACATGGGCTTGGGCCCATTTACACCATCCATTGTGGGCTTCGACCCATTGAGCCGCCCGACGTGAATTTGGGCCCATTAGGGGCATGCATGATAATTTTTTTTTTTTTTTGGTAAAGACGTGCATGATAAAATTTCTACTTCTCTATTACTCTGTTTATTTATTCCCCGGAACAGGTTTGGGTAAATCCGTTTGATAACGTAATTTGATTTTTCTATTTTTAGAACAGATTTCTATTCCAGAAATAGATTTGAAGAAAAAATCAAAAGCTAAAATTTTTAACTTCTCAATTTTTGAAATAGAAATTGAGAAATCAATTTCTGGCCAAAAATCAATTTATGTTCCAGAAATTTTGTCATGTACACCCTAGGCCGCCCAAATATGGGCTTGGGCCCACTTGGGTCCTCGCCCGTGGCCTATTTCTACTTTTCTAAACTTTTACGTCCCGCCAATGAAAAAATTGAGTTTTCACCCCAAAGTGGCATATTCAGCGTTTTCATGGTCTATCAATCCTCATTGTAATCCCGTCCGAAGATTGGCCGCCAATGTAATTCCATTATGAAAATCCGAGTTGGATTGAGGATGTCACAACTTTGGCAAAAAATGTGATATCTTAAGATCCTTCTATCCAATTTAACCAAATTGGGTATCGTTAAAATGCCAATCATACCTTTTGATTGAACCTATAACGAAGTAACAATTCCGGTCAACTTTAGTCAAACCTTAGGTAAAAAGTTTTGTACAAACATATTCTTTATGTGCGTTGTTTATAAGAGAATAGGCTAGTCTTTTATCTTTAAATAAAAGCATTAGACAAAAGGAGGGTTCTGTAATGTTCAAGATATATTGTTGTGTTTTCTCAACAAGTGCAACTCATAGTGAACCCTAGTATGCTAAAATCTTTCTTTTTATTATATATAAATCACTTTATGTTGTTCATCTTTCTTTTTATCTCTTTTTTTTCGGATGTAATTTGTCTTCTTTATTTTATTCTCTTAACTTAGCATTTTTAGGTAGATTACACTTCCAACGTTGGATTTTATTTTATTTTTGCCGAATGTCATTGGATTATTGACATGTGGAAAATTTGGGAAAATGGCCACACAAATTCTAAACCTTCTATACATAATGCAATCAAGTCCTAAACTTTTCTATAGGTTCAATTCAGTCCTAAACTTTTTAACAATATTGCAATCAAGTACTAATCCTTTCAATTGGTTGAATTAAGTCCTAGACCTATTAAAATGCAGTAAGGTTCTAAAACTGAAGTTGAAAAGTTCAATTTAAGGATTCGTAAACAATTTTTTGAGTGACGCATAACTAATTGTAAGAAATGTTTAATGAGAGGACTTGATCCCATCAGAGTAATGATCATACAAATTGTGCATCTGTTTTACAAACTTGATTTGACGCAAAAATCAGCAACTTTGAGTTCATTTAAAACGGATCATATGCGCATTTTACGTTTGTACCGAATCATGCTAATTCTCATTATTGTTGTATGAAAAAGTCGCTTCGACTTACTTTCTAGCCATCGGATCAGGGTGTGTTATGTCAAGAGAAGGAACAAGAAATGGGGCCCAATTGAAAAATTAACAAATTATGAATGGGGCCTTCCTTCAAAAAAGACCTGGACTTCATGAGCTTTTTTGTAGTTCCTTCCAAGTAAAGGCCCATCTCCGCAACATATTTTAAGACTTCATCTCATTTTTCTTCTGTGGCACTATGTAACTGGGTTCAGCCCGCATATATGTGTGCTACAGGAGGGCAATATCAACATTCAACAAGTTCAACTTTTAAAATTTCTACCTAGTTAATTAATAATTTTCCGCTGCAGGAGAGCGAGGCAAAAGTTAATAATTTTCCGCTTTGCCTCTTTTTTTTTCGATAATCCAGGGGCGCGAGCATCAAATCTAGCAAAAGTGAACCTGAAGCCCAATAGCCCACCCAAAAATTAAGGTACTTTTTTTCTAATAAAGTTGGAGTTTGACAGTATTGATTACTGATTTGCAGTTCACAAGCTCCATCTTTTGTTAGGGTTATATTTTCAGGAAGAATAAACGAAAAATATCTTCAATTTGTTTTTTAAGTCATATAGTTTGTTTAACTCAATCGAATTTATCTAAAAATGAAAGAAATTATATGATTTATGTAATTTAGCAAAACTCATCAACAAAGAATAAAATATATTCGTGAATAACATGTTTTTTTTATATTAAAAGACATGTTTTATTTAATTCAACCACATATACTTTATTAAGAGTGCGAAAAAAATGTTGTAGTTTATTTAATTTAGCAAAACCTTAAGAAAATAATATTATATATACACACACACCCACACACACATTTCATTCAGTTTTATTTTCTTCTCCTAAAATGCAATTGATCCGAATGTAGTTACGTCATTTAAAGATAAGCCATTTTAGCCAAAATTGCAGCGGCAATTTCCATGTGGGAAGGGGCATGACATAGTTTTACACTTAACTCAAGTTGATTCTAAAAGAATCTAACAAGTCAGAAACTTGTAAGTTGTAATTTATTAGTTTAACGTTTGAACTCATAAGGATTAAAGTGCTTCTTTGACAGACTGAGCTTCTAGCGAATTGTTCCGAGCCCAAAACGTTTGATATATTACGTTTTTATTACTTTTAAGAGATAAAAATATTATAAGTTTTAAAACTTCACAAAAATATAATTAAGTCTTAAAACTTATCACAAAATAATAATTGAGCTTTAAATTTTCAAAAAGTACAATCAAATTAAAAAATTTATCAAATTTGTCAAATCAAGTCATTTCAAGTGGTTCGATCAAATCTTTTCGTTAATTGTATTTTTTGAAAGTTTTAAAATTTGATTGTACTTTTGTGATAAATTTTATAATTTTATTTTATTTTTTAAAGTTTTAAGATTCAATTGCACTTTTGTAATAAATTTTAAGACTTGATTGCATTTTTTGAAAGTTTAGAACTTGGTTACACTTTCATAATAAATTTTAGGATTTTCAGTACACTTATCCCTTCTTTCAACAATGGAACTTAATTAATCCCTTGAATGACAAACCCTTTGGTAGCAAAATAAGCAATCAATAGCGGGGAATCTTATAATCTTTGTCGTGAAGATGCATATGAGAGTATAAGTAAAAAGAAGGTAAGGCAAACAAACAACATTCTCTTAATTTTTTGTCTATACCACCGGAAGTCTGCGAGGAAATGGCTCTGTATTTTACAAATGTCATAAAAAAAATTAGGTGAATTATTTATTGTCTTTATATCATATATTATTGATTACTGTGGCAAATTTATGGTGTTACCGAAGTTGTTATAGACCGCAAAAATGGGTGAGCACAAGTAGAGCGGGCCGCGCAGGCCTCATGTTGATTTTTTTAAGCCCAGTCTAAAGATAAATACAATGTTCCATCGAATTAGACCGAGTTGATCCGAGTGTAGCTTGAAATTATTTTTGAAGTGTTTAAAAAAGTTTAACCCAAATTAGTTAGTATGCTTTTGGCTAAAAATGATATTTTTTATGTGCTTATTTTTTTTTAATTCATTTACAACTTTATTAAAGTGTTCCAAGTATAATAATATTTCATTACTATTTGTCTTTGTTATATATATCATAATTATATTATATCTTTCATTTAAAAAAAAATAGATTAGGCAGGTTTGCGCCATTTGTGTAATATTTGACTTGGTCAAATAAAGAAGGGAAAAAAGGAGATTTTTTTTTTTTGGGGGGTCAAAAAGTGGCCAACTGAAAAGAGTGTTACATTGATCACATCCTCTAAAGTTCACCCCAAAAAGGAAGCCATATTAGGAAAAATCAAGGCCCGACACAAGTTTTGCGAGGAGCACTCGTCTCTCAAAGTAATTACTGGAGATGGAATTTCAAGCAAAATTCAAACCTTCTTTCTCCTACCTCTCCACAAATCTGGAAATCCCCAAAGGTAGGAATTTTAAAGATCAACATCAATGGCTCTTTCGAGGAGGGCTCCATGAAAGGCGCTGTTGCATGCATATGCAAAAACTCGAAAGAAGTCCTCATTGATTCATCAATCGTGCATGCGGAATACTTGGCCCTATCTGAAATTCTAATTTTTCTGCGAAATAATTGGCCCTATCTGAAACCCTAATTTTTCTACTCCCTCTAAGACTTGAAGAACTTGGTTAGAGTCTGACAATTTAATTCTCTTTGGACCTATCAAAATGTGTCATGAATCAATTTCTTAACAAATATATGATGGGTTGAGTATTTAAATGGGTTAGTTATATTTAGTAACTGGGTTTAAATATAATGTGTATTAAATAAGTCATAAATGGATTTACCACTTATTTAGACTAAATCTACCTCTAGAACTCTCTCTTCATTTTCTCTCACCATCACTCAATCTCGCACTCACTTACTCTATACTCTCACATCAATTTAGTTATGAGCTTTCTAGATTTTTTTTTTTTTTTAAGAAATGAGCTTTCCTAAATTAGGTTAAATTTGAAAATGTTTTAGCAATATAAGTCGAATATTGTTTGGGTATTGGTCAAATTTGGTCTTGGTCACTAGATTTACATTATATGAAAATGGATTAGAATGAGTTAAATAAGTCTATTTAGGCCAGATCATTTTTTGCTCGACTCACTTGTTTGATGGGTTAACTCTACTTGATGTTTAGATAACTCACCATACATACCATGAGACGCACATGCAATTATCATTCACTGCCTAGAGTTGTTACCCTACTTTTTCACTAAGAATGAGCAATTCCAAGTTTCATTTGGAATCTATGTTGAAATAGGTTCCTTAATTTTGGAACTTGAAACCTACCTTGCATATTCAAGAACTAAGAACTTACCATATCACAAGTTTTAGAGTTGGTTTCAAGGTCTATCAAGGTTTCACCTATATTATTAGTTGAATGATTATAGTAAATCATTACCTCTAATAACTACCATTTGCTATATAATACATTGACCACAACTCATATTTTGACTTAGGAAAAATATAGAACATTAACAAAGTAAAAGTCAACTATTGACAAAAATGGAAGCTCAGACTAATGGTTTTAGATTATATACTTATCATTGGATGTCATGAAATATCGTAGGATTAGGCAAAAACATATAACAAGAAAAATACAAACATTTCTTCGAGGTTTCGAGTTCAAATCTATTCATCAGAATAGATTCCTCAAATTTTAAAACCTGAATCTTACCCTATATACCCTAAAACTCTAGAACTTTGAACCAGACCGGTTCGCATGGTCCAGTTTTCAGATTCCACTATTATTAAACCGTATTCATCCCTACTTTTCACGTTTGCATATCGCTCATTGTCTACGTGAAGCAAACTCTACTGCCAACTGAGCTGCAAAAGCCCAGCGGAGGAAATCTCTCTCTCGGAATTGGGTCTCCTCTCCACCCCAAATTTTGTTGGACTTGTTTTGTAATGAAGCCCATTTGAAGGGGCTCTGCGGTTTATTCTTGAATAAAGGACATCGGTTTTCAGACCCAAAAAAATGAAGAGAAACTAAGCCGTATTACAAATTTCTTAAGTAGAACACAAAGGCAACGACACCCACTCTTTAAAAGTTTGCGCATGCCACTTTCTGATTATGTCCCTTTTGATATATTTACAATTGAGAAGTCAAAGATTAAATTATTCGAATCCCGTGTGATTAATCACTTAAATGAAACGAGGCCAACCTATGTGAGGCCATGGTTTTTTTCTCTAGAAAATTAGTGAGAAAATGTCCATCAGCTCCCTCTCCAACGAATTAAACGATCAAAGCAGCATCTGTTGGTCCCTTCTTGTTGCGAGTTTCTTGGAGGGGGGAGAGAGAGAGAGAGGAAAGAGAGGACGTTTAGCTTTTCATCTCAATCTGGAGATCAATTCCTCCCCTCTCTCTCTTTTTCTCTCTGTCTCCCTCTTTCTCTTCCTTCCATCCACCATAAATCAAAGACTTCACCAACCGGATCTCTCGAAATTCAGGTATTAGATCTTTTCTAATAAAACCCAGATTAGAATGGGCACGTTTGAGAGTTTCAGGAAGGCCTATGGAGCGCTCAAGGATTCCACCAAGGTTGGCCTGGCAAAAGTCAACAGTGAATTCAAGGTGGCCTCGTTTCCTTTCCCTTTATCATCCCCATTTGAACATCTTAATCGATTTGTTTCAATACGTTCTTCGTCAATTTGGATGACCCTGCTTCTTTTCTCTTGGGTGACGTTTAGGATTTGGATATAGCGATCGTGAAAGCGACCAATCATGTTGAATGTCCGCCCAAGGAACGCCACGTTAGAAGTGAGTTGAAATGGTCTCCCCTAGAATAATCTCATTCACGATTCCCCCTACCATGTATCTATAACGGATCATATCAATGAATGAGCTCCGATGGTGGATAAAGAGAACGGGATTTGGACATTTTCATTAACTGTCTTGATCTGGAACAGGAGCATGACTTGTTTTCTCAAGGAATTTTTCCATTTTAGGTTAATTTCATGACTAGTCTCATTGTTTTTTCCTGAATTTCACCTGCAGAAATCTTTTCGGCAACATCAGTCGTGCGGCCAAGGGCAGACGTCGCATACTGCATCCATGCGCTTTCGAAGAGACTATCCAAGACACGGAATTGGATAGTAAGGACTTTTCTTATCCCCCTACATAATTTGTTCATTGCTCAAAGATAACTTTTTAGCCCTATTACTTTGTAAATTTGTGAAAATGAACCCTTTGAGTCCAATTTTCCTCGAGCTTCTTAATGAATTCCGAAGATTCCATGTCACCTAAATGTCGTAAAAAAACCAAACGAGAAGAGCAGATCAGAGGACCATTTTTGCCAATTTACGATGTGTATAGATCGATATCGCTGACCCAAATTGCATAGGACGATCTGCCCTTTCCTTTGTTAGTTCCGAAATGCAGGAATTGTTTGAACTTTGGCAATAGAATGGACACCTTAGGATGTGTAAATTCAAGATTATAAAATGAAAAAGACGAAAGTTTTAATCACGGGAGGAGGTTTAATCCATTTTAATTTTCCATTAGGGTTTTCATTGTACTTGCTATATTGTGATATCAATACTTTTTTAATTGATTCTAGCATTTTTTTTTTTTGTGTTTCTTCTGTAAGGTGGCGTTGAAGACTTTGATAGTCATTCATAGGACATTGAGAGAGGGAGACCCAACATTTAGAGAAGAGCTATTAAACTATTCACATAGAGGGCAAATTCTCCAGATTTCCTATTTCAAAGACGATTCAAGCCCTCTTGGTAAAAAGCTGCTCCCAAATCTCACCAATTTAAATTAATACACATGTTGGAAAATAATTTCCTTTTTTTTTCCTCTTTTCGGTAGCATGGGATTGCTCTGCGTGGGTACGGACTTATGCTCTCTTTCTGGAGGAACGACTCGAGTGCTTTAGAATTTTGAAGTACGACATTGAAACCGAGCGCTTAACCAAGTCATCTCCAGGATCAACAAAGGTGCATATGTTTTTCATTTCTATCCTCTCTTTTATTTTATTTTTCAATCGAATCGCTTATATGAATCTTTAACATGATTGAAACATTTCTTTTTCACCATATCTTATTATTATAGGCACACAGCAGAACGCGACTTTTGAATGGGGAGGAATTGCTAGAACAATTACCAGCATTACAACAGCTTCTTTACCGCCTTATCGGTTGCCAAGTACTTAGATTGTTATAATTCTTGGCATTGATATTGCTTTAGGTGATTGCCATTTCACTGTCTCACTCATCTCAAAATTTGCAGCCTGAAGGATCAGCTTACATCAATTACCTCATACAGTATGCCTTGGCCTTGGTACTAAAAGAGAGCTTCAAAATATATTGCGCCATTAACGATGGAATCATCAACCTCGTGGACATGGTACGACGCCAAAATATATATATATATATATTCGCAGAAAGAACATTAGATCTTTGTTAAATTATTTCATCATTGCCTTAACATAATATTTGATTTCCTGTAGTTTTTCGATATGTCAAGACATGACGCTGTCAAGGCACTCAATATTTACAAAAGAGCTGGACAGCAGGTTACTTCAGCCGTCCCTTTCATAAAATATTGTGGATTTTACTTCAAATTGGCTCCCATAAATATATATAAAAGTGCAATTGCTTTCATTTTTTTTGTCCCATTTGATTATTCTTCTTTGGTTATGTCCAGGCTGAAAATTTGGCGGACTTTTATGAGTACTGCAAGGGCTTGGAGCTGGCAAGGAATTTTCAATTTCCAATGCTAAGACAGGTGTCTAATCATGTTTAATGACAATTGAGTTATTTTCATGATCCTCAAAGCACTATCTCAGAAAGCCTTCTTCCTTTCGTTTTCGTCTTAATGGCATGCAACAGCCACCTCCATCATTTCTTACAACCATGGAAGAATACATTAAAGAAGCTCCTCAGACAGGTTCTGTGAGCAAAAGACTGGTGAGCATAATATGGTTATTTGGATTCAACTTGGTGAATGTTCTCGGCTTGTGCTTTACGTAACAATATTGTTTCGCTAGGAATATCGAGAATCCGATAACCTATCAGTAAAGACAGAGGAACCTGCGGAACCATCAGAAAGCGAAAAGCAAGTTGAAGAGGTTGAAGAGAAACATGAAGTGGTGGAAGAGGAGGAAGAGAAGCAACCCAAGGAAGAGGTTGAAGATGCGCCATTGATATCAACAGCAGATACCGGCGATCTCCTTGTAATTACGAATAAATACATTGCGTTTCCTTCTGGATCGAAGTCAAAAATACATGCGTTGAACTTTAGATTTCTTGCAGGGTTTGAATGAAGTAAACCCTAAAGCTGCAGAACTAGAGGAAAACAATGCTTTGGCTCTTGCAATTATACCACCCGGTCAGTCATCTCAACGAATTCATGACCTGGTTATTAACACTTATTTTCAATAAAAACCCTAATACAAACTCCATGACATTTTTGAAGTTGAAAAGATGGCACCATTATAGTTTGCAAGTTCTTTGCACTTTGTTTCCCGGTAGTTTTGTAGACTTACAACATTTTGCACCATCAATTAATCATAGAATGACAAGCATCTTGTTGATTATCGCATAACCTTAAAGAGTGAGATATGTTCAACCTTGCTTATTACTTTCTATATGCTTCTATGAAATGTTGCTTCTTCCCAAATCGGCTCCAACGATGATTTTGTGTGCTTCATGTTGAGATGCTGACAAAAATTTAAACAATTGTAGGTGGCAATCCCCTATCTTCCGCAAATCAAGGATTAAGTTTAATGGACGTGTCAAGTAGTTCTGGCTGGGAGCTAGCACTGGTTACCACTCCTACCGTCGACATCAGCAAACCCGTGGAAAGGAGAATGGTTTGTATTAATAATCTCTACAATTCTCTACTATTAACTAATGCATTTAGTCAAGTAAGTATATCACAGAGCTGTCTTTTAGAATCTTCGTTACCGCAGACGTCTGTTATCGCTTAAATCTTTTCATTTAGCTGTGGTTTCTCCGTTAGATAGATGCCCATGTTTTCCCAAGAGTCCTTAGTAACTTTATGTTGTTTAGGGAAATGCCACATATATTCGATAGGCAGATTAGCATGTGCATTCAACTTAGGTGAAAGAATATAACTAAACGTGGTAAATAATATCTATAGTAGGTAATCCGAGTGCTCAATCTTTAAACTGGTACAATTAAATCGTAGTTCTTTTTTCAAGAAAAATGTAATCAAGCCACTCCCATCATCTATATTGAAAAAGGGCGACTCGGGAACCACAACTTGCAGGCCAAGGATGACCGTGTATTTGATCCCCCTTTCAGAAAAGGCTCAAGATCTTATTGCACCAACCTTGAAGCTTAGTACTCTATTTGTTTCATGACATATTTAGGACTTCTGGAGTACTAATTCAACAATTATACTATGTTAGCGGACATAAAATAGTACCTTATGCATAATTATTTTTACTTTGATGATAACTCGACCTGAATAGTGTTTTGGCTCAACTGGAATAACCTTTTGGTTCAGGCCGGTGGATTTGACAATCTATTGCTAGATAGCTTGTATGAGGACGAATCCGCGAGGCGACAGATTCAGTTGCAAAATGCAGGGTACGGACAGGGAATGGCCGTGCAACTGCACAATCAATTCGATCAACATCCTCATCCTCATCAACCACAACCCGACCCATTTGCGATGTCCAGCAACATAGCCGCCCCGACCAATGTCCAAATGGCCTTAATGGCTCAGCAGCAGCAGCAACTGTGGCAGCAACAGCAGCAGCAACAACACAATGCGATGACGATGGTGCCATACGACCCGGCCATGCAGTATTCTCAACAGCCTCAACCCATGCCGCAAACAGGCGGTTCTTCCAATCCATTTGGAGATCCATTTCCTTCCTTTCCACAGCATTCAATGCAACAGCAAGAGAACCACCGTTTAATTTAGGGCTATGTTTCACCTGCTCTTTTCGCTAATTTTAATCTGAGATATAATTAGAAGGCCTAACTATTCTTGAATTCATTGTTGCCAGTCATCGATCCATTCTTGTATAAAAATCGGGGTCAATTTCCATGAAGTATGTGCATTGTATTCCTCATTAGCACAAATTAAGGAAATATTTTTTTTGCTTCTCTGAATTTGGACAAGGCTGAAATTTCCTCATGCTTGGCATTTATGAAATGTGCTAGTACTCTAGCTCTCTAGATGCACAAAACTTGACAATAAATTTCTTTGTATTCAGCTGGAAGGTAAAAAAACAATCTAGTCATAAGAAAAACTTTGGCGCTCCCTCAATCTCAGTTGAATCGCCATCTCTTATTGAACATATATTCGCTGCACGATCCTACACCATCGACTCGCTCTTGCAGGTGCAATAAGAACATTATGTTTCCACGATCTAAGTGTCCCTTTTAACTTGAAAGTCCTAAGAATCCTAATTTAGGACTTCGGATTTACTTGAAAACTTCTCTGGAGAGTAATACCATATCTGTGTTCTACAATTGCTTATGCATTCTATAGTAGTAGAGTATCTATAAAGCTTCAGTTTTTCTAAACCAGGGTCCAATTACTCTGCCCCTAGGTTTTCAATTAGTAGATTTGTGGTGTTGTCTGTACATTACATGCTACCATATCTCCATCTCCATATATGTTAAATCGAAGCATTCATAGCAATTCCTCTTGTAGCATATCTCCACCTCCATACATGACAAAAGGAAGTATTCAAACGGTTTCTTCTATTTCTTTTGGTGACATTCCAAGCACCACAAGGATAATTCAGCGTGCTCTTAACACCTAACCTTGAAATGCGGATCATCCAAGGCACACTAGCATGACGTACTTCTCTTGCTTTAACCGGGATTGAACTCAAACCTCTCCTCCCAAGAATAGACCAGCCAATTTGGGTGAGATCATTATGCATATATTTGACTCTCTATTCACTCGTCGGACATTGAGCTTGATTGGTATAACTTCATCATGGCAACACCTCCAAAGTTGCAGGAGTGTATAATAACTTTTAGAAAGCCGCCTCACCATGTATTCCTAAACAAGAAATTTACGTTTCACAGCACCAGCGGCGGAGCCAGAATAAATTTTCACCAAGGCACAACATCCTTATTTTTGTTCTTTTCTTCTCCTCTGTGCATACGCAAAAAAAGATAAGTCTTCTGCTTTTACATAACACCTTATGCTTCAGCACGGTGGGCCAATCTTTTCTTCAAGAAGATGGGCTCTGATTTTTTAATTTCACTCAAAAAAGAAACTTGAAATTGAGAGGCTCTAGACTCACATGAAGAGCTTGATCTTCGTAAAATCAACAAGCAACTCAATATACTAGTAGGAATTATTCCTCTTTTGTGTGGGGCAGCTGCAATTCGGCCAAAACTGTACCAAACGAGTTTTGGAGAGAACTTAGTCTCAAAAGTTTTGCCAAACAAGTGATCTTGAACCTATTTAAACACTACTAGATATCAGTCGCGACCTATATACACGGACATTGACAAATACATATCAATATTTTTACTGGCAATTTCACCATCTCACATAGAACTCAAAAAGCAATTCAAATATGTCCAACTATGTTTGCCATGACCACTTTTTCTTTCAGTTCCAAGAAATCAGTGGATCTGAACAATTATCACATACAAATTTTGAATCTTGACTCCATTTAAATGTGGACCAGAAAATCTTAGAAGTATATCCGGTTCAGTACATAAGTAGACCCTAACCATTAATGACACTAGTATCAAATCAGACTTGATCGTGAGAAAAAAGAATGATTAAAAGAGTACTGCAGTTCTGAGAAGGTGCTTCTTGATTATATCCTCTGTCCACAAAAACCATGTCCTCTTGCCTTCAGCGTAACCTTGGTTATGGTCACAACCTCCATCGTCATAACTCAGAATTCACAAAACCATTCCCTGAAAATTATAGGTTGATACCAGAAAGCAAACATTTGAAGGATTGCAGATGCAGCAGCAGGGGCATTGCCATCTATAAATTCCTCAAAGAATTACATGAGCATTTTGGTGCCATTACAACCCAGTACGAAAGCAATTTAGTTAACCATGATGCAAGATCCTACATCTAAAACACTCCCTTCCGTGTGATCTAAAAAACTGTTCAGTTTTGTGAATAAGATATCTCTAGCTCTTGGTCTTCCTCTGCCACCGCAACCGCTTCCTTGCCCATTAGGTGATCCTCCTATTTAAATGAGGAATATAATTAGAAGAAAATTAGAGAAACGACATAACAGTCACCAAGAGACAACAACGACAGAATAATTTCTAGAAGTACCCCTCTTATACTAAAGCTCGGATGATGTGTTCACCATCTCAACAGGAGGTTGATACCTGCAGTAGAGGGCATTTATGGCTTATGATGAATCAAACACTAAGCTCTTAATATGTCTTAACTCTGAACATGAGGAATCAATGTCAAGAGAAGAACACCATTAACTCACCCCACAGCCGACGCATCCAGTTCCTTCTTTGAAAGAGTTACTGTAATCATCAACACATGGCTTGTGGTCTCCAGCCAATCCAGACAAGAGAAAGACATTAAATCGAGAAAAAAGTGCAATTTTGAAATTGAATACTTATGAACGTTCAGTTTGCAACTACACTTACACAACAATTTCCTGTCTGAATATCAACTCGCAGCTCCAAAAGAACAGATCTTCAATGTCAAGCAAATAGGCTGGAAAAATTCTGGGCAGAAGCGGCAAAATGATGAGCCCCAGTCAATCTGTTGAGTTCAACGGATACCATGCCAATTGGCAACTGGCTCAGAAGGGGTTTTGGGTGCTGGCTTAGCTACTTCTGGTATCCCAAATACTTGCCAGAACATTAATCTTTCATTTGCTGCTGCAGATGCCACCATGCATTCATCCGTACTCTGCAGCAATGAGAATCATCAAAACGATCAACTCAAAAAGCAAACTTCAAAAGTAGTTGCACGGACGGATGACTGGTAGGCATACAAGTAGTACCTGTGCCAGGAATAAAACTCTAGATGTGTGTCCAATTAGCTCTGCCATCCTTCGCATAGAAGGATATTTCCAGAGAATGAGCCAGTTCTCTGTAGGCCTGTAAGAGCTTAGCAGTTCCCTCTCCCTCTGGTTCCTCAACAGTGCACAAACCTGATAACCAGTGTCCATTGAATTCAGACACGCGCCTGTGCATGTGTTCCAAAATTTGATGCACCGGTCACTCCCTCCCGAGGCCAGTAAGTTGCCATGAAATGGGCACCAAGCATGGGCTTTTACAGCAGCTGTGTGGGCTTCAATCTTGTGAAGCCACTGAGTGCTTGAAGAGTCTCCGGACCTATCCCACAAGTAGAGGAGATTGTCATTTCCTCCGCTAGCCAGCTGTTTTCCGGAGGTTGAACATTTCAGCCGGCAGACTTCTTGGCGATGCCCCTTGTAGGTTCCAACAATGTGGGATCTAAGTCTTACATCATTGATGATGACCTTACAATCCATGCCTCCTGTAGTGAGTATGTGATTGTTCCAGGTTAAGGAACCAATTCGGAGTCAATGGCCTCCTCTTAAAGTTCTCAGCTGCAGGAAACAAAAACAAAAAGCGAAAAACTCAGCTTGAATAAGAACCTGTCAGCACGGACGAAACACTAATGCTATCAAAACAACAAGCAACCAGCTTACCTGTCTTAAGGATGGAAGACTTAATGAGGATGTTCACACTGCCGTGGAGCAAGAGCGAGAGGGAATTGCTAAACTCTCACGGGTTTACTAAGAACCAGCTCATTCTTTGGAAATATCCATCTATGAGAAAGATGGCGGAGCTCACCAGTCATCCATCTAGAGTTTTATACCTGGTATAGGTATTACTTGTATGCTATCATAGTCATTTGCAATTCGCTGCAAGTAGTTTTTTAAGTGTGCTCGTTGAGCTGATTGTTTTACTGATCGTCGTTGTCGAGTACTTGTTTCGCAGAGTTCGGACAGATGCGCGGTGGCATTTGCAGCAGGAGATGAAAGATTAGGCAAACATTACTCATTCTCCTAAGGGCGCATTTGGTAACGATTCTGTTCTCGGGAACGGATTCTGATCAGAAATGATTATTTTTTATTCTGTTCCCGGGAACAATTTTTAAGCATTTTAAGCCGTTTGGTAACTGTCCAAAATTTCTGATTCTGGAATAGAATTGTATTTGATATCGTGCTCGTTAATTATGTTCCAAATCAATTTATTTTAATTTTTAAATAATTTTTTTACTTTTTTACTTTTTTTTCTTTTCTTTTCTTTTTTCCTTTTTTTTTCTTTTCTTTTTTTCCTTTTTCTTCTTATTCTTCTTCTTCTTCTTGTGGCCAATCGCCGGACCAGCAACTGGCCAGACGAGGGCCGGTGACCTCACCAGAGTGTCGCCAGCCCTCGGCGAGGCCGGCCCTAGTCGGCCTAGCCTTGCCGGTGGCCAGGCTGACCTCGCCGGGGCTGGGCAAGGCATGCCTGGCCACTAGCGGGCTTGGGCGAGGCCCGCCTGGCCAACAGCGAGCCTCCGACGAGCTCGCTGGATCAGTTGCGGGCGGCGAGCGGTGGCAGGCGACGGCGAACGGCGGCAGGCAGTGGCAAACGGCAACGGCAGGATGGCGGTCGATGAAGAAGAAGAAAAGAGAATAAGAAGAAGAAGAGTTGGTTTTAATTCTTAGATTTGTTCCCGGAACAAGAATCAACTTTTTGTTTTGTTTTTGATTCTGTTTCAAATCTAATTCTGAGAACAAAAAAATATAAATTTTTTCCCAGGAACAAAATTTTTACCAAACACGATTCTGTTCCCAAACTGCTCCTGGGAACTGAAAATCAGAATTAGGCAGATGGTTACCAAACAAGCACTAAACAAACTGAACATGGAAAGATGAGAAAAATGTCTTCATAAAAAAATAAAAATAAAAACAGAACCATACAAACATATATTATTTTCTTAAGGTTTTGCTGAATTAAATAAAATATACCATTTTTTACCATTTTAATTAAGTACATGCGGAACCGACCAAAAAAAAAAAAAAAAAAAAAAAAAAAAAAAATTAAGTACATGCGGTTGAATTAGATAAAACATGTCTTTTGATAAATAAATAAATAAGGTGTAATATTCAAGAATATATTTTATTCTTTGTTGATGAGTTTTGCTAAATTACATAAATCATATCATTTCTTTCATTTTTTAGTCAGATAAATTCGATTGAGTTAAACAAATTGTGTCACTTAAAAATAAATTTAAGATATTTTTCGTTTATCTTTCTTGAAAATATAACCCTAACAAGAGTTGGAGCTCAGGGGTTACAAATTTCTAATTGATACTGTCAACTCCGACTTTAATTCGACCAAGAAAAATTCCGAGTTTGATTAAAAAAAAAAAGATACCTTTTTTTTTAGGACGGGCTATTAAGTTTGGGTTCCCTATTGCTAGATTTAGTGCTCGTGCCCCAGTATTATCGAAAACGAAAAAGGAGGCAAAGCGGAAATTATTAATAAACTAGGTAGGTGAACTTGTTGAATGTTGATATTAACCTTTTGTAGCGCACGTATATGTGGGCTGAACCCAATTAACCAGCTGCCGTCATCGGAAGATGCGCGCCCACCCAATGGTGGGGAAATAGAGCTTCCTCTGGCCTGGGGGAGGGTGGGTTAATCACCTTTAGGTCCCCTAGTGGTTTATCATTTTCCTTTTGTGACAAGAAGGGATGACTCCGATAACCCCAGCCTTTGTTTTAAGGTCCTTAGGCTGGACCAGAACTTGTTGAATGTTGATATTAACCTTTTGTAGCGCACGTATATGTGGGCTGAACCCAATTACATAAGACCGCAGAAGAAAAATGAAATAAAGGCCTATGTTGCGGAAATGAGTCTTGTCACAACCTACCCTCATGGTGCACCACTTAAGAATTAAGTTAATGGATTATTGAGCCCAAACTTAACTTGAACTCTCTCAAGTCCATGCCAATTCACAACTTAGGATTTAAGTTTTTATCGTGCAAACTAATTTCATTTTGGAGTCGTCACTAACTAGCTTATGGTGAGTCAATTAAAACCCCAAATAAAGCATAAAAAAAAATACTTTACTATTGTATTACTAAGAACCAGAGATTATGGGTATGGATACTTGGTTACACTAGCTTTCTCTAATACATTTTCGATACCGTTCTATTATGAAATAATATTTAGTAGACAGCTTGGATTCCATTTTATTACTCTTTAATATGTGAGATGATTATACGAGTGTGCAAACCACCAATTTAACACCTAATAAGGCGATAAATAAATTATAAGACTTACCTCATAGCAATAAAAGCATTTGCAACCCACTCGTGGGCAACGCAGTTAGTTGAGATCTCTCATCCAGCGAAGGAGGTCAAGGGTTTGAAACCCTGCGTTGTTAGCGATTAAAGCGGCGGGCCCCGGTGGTGGGTTGCTTGGCCAGTTTCCCTCGAGGTATAGTCACTGTTGGGCCTCCACCGTGGAGGCCCGTGAGACCCCAAATCGGCGTAAGCCGACAAGGGCAGGCTCCGGCGGATCCTCGGTCACCAAAAAAAAAATAAAATAAAAATAAAAAGTATCTGCAATGTTAAATCAAAATTTACATCAATATTCATAGAAATGATTTCTAATTAATATACAATTACTCACATGTTTTTTGGGTTTTCATTTATTTAAATGAAACCTAAAAAGTACATGCAAGGTAATGCAATGACATACAAAAATGCTTACTTAAAATGACATGCAACATGCAACTTAACAACGAACTATATGTCACGCAACATTAATTAAATGTCCCTAAACGTGCAATTTACTATATAATGTGCAATAGGCAAACTAATTCTACGTGACACATTTATAATTTTTTTAATTAAAATTCAGAATAAAAAAATACCTAATATTTAAATATACCATCTATTCTAAGAAAGGAAATCTAATTCATCCTAAAGCAATATTTTTTGGATTTTTATTCCAGATTTAAAATGCAATCTAATCTAAAATAAGCAATATTCTAGCAAGAATCAAATCCTATTTTAATATTTTTTAGGTTTTCTTTTTAAGGAAAACAATCAAACAATGGATAATTATTTAGTTAGATAACGCAATACACAAACCTATATTATCTATCTATAAATTTGGTAATGAAATAAGCCAATGATCATCTCCAAATGGTTATGGATATTTATGGAAAGTTGTCCGTTCAAATTTAGAATACAGGTAAATTGATGATAGTATCCAAGTGGTTATAGATAGAATGGAAGATATTCCATGTTGCCAAGTATCGTATCTTGTAGTTAGAGATCATATGGCCATGTGTTGTTATTAGACAGTCATGTGTTGTTAAGTTACGAAATATTCCTAACTACATCGGCACGAGGAAGGTTAGGGCTTTAAATATCACTCGCTCAAGATGCTCAAATAACAGCATATCTCACAACTCCAGCGGATCTGGGCAAACCTAAATACCGGTTGAAGTCGAATAAAGTTACGTGTCGAGTACAAGATCAAATGAATTTCACTTTCCGCTTGTACTTGGTTTTGCGATTTCGAAGATTATGTTAAAGGTTAGGCTGTATAGAAACTGTAAGTGCTCCACTCATTCTACGTGTCTGGAGTGAGTTTTCACCAATGAATCCAATTCTATGCTCAAGAATTGTTGGGAGCATCGAGTTATTGCAACCCAAATCTAATGTAGCAACAAAAAGAAGAACTGCAGTCTATGTTCGTCGGACTGGTAATTATGGTTTTGTTTCGTTTGGTCTCTTTTTGGAGTAGGAAACGAATGGAAAAGTTCTATCAATTGCTACTGAACAAGCTCATTATAATTTGGTAAGGTTCAATGTGAGTAGTAATACCGACCAAAAAAAAAAAAATGTGAGTAGTAAGCAATTAATGAACCAAGCTCATTATAATTTGGTAAGGTTCAATTGCTACTGAACCAAGCTCATTATTATTATTCTCAGTTACATCGAAATTATTGAGTAGTAAGCAATTAATGCGTAAAAAGAATAAATTTGGCATTGCGTGACTCTTCACAATAGTCTTGGGTTTTCCAAATTTATCTGGATTTTTAATTCAAGAAACCAAATTCAACAAAAAAGCAAGTTCAGTTGGTTAACAAATTATGAACAAGAGATTCAGGAAAAAAAAACTATGAACTAGCGATTAGGTCTTTTTATTTTTCATTACTGATTTACATTGACCAATCAACGCCCAAAATTTAAATTAATCACTTGAATGCTATTATTTTCACAAAATTTTAACCACAAGCATCAAATATTTTGATGCTATGCCAGATTTTTCAGCAAAAAAATAGCCAACATCACTCAAGTCAACGCTTTTTAAAAAAAAAAAGTTATAACATTTAAGTGATCGATTGAAAAAATTTATAACACAAAACACATATACTTTGTGCCATAATTTCTAGCTTGTTATCGTTGCCCTTGCTTTTGTTGTGTATGGATGTCCCATAGGGTTGAGCATTGTTCCAAGACATAACTTAGAAACTAAGAATTGGACAAGTCGGAACATGTCCGATTTCAGGTTCTAAGGTATGTAGGGTAGGTTCTAAATTCCAAGAATTGAGGAACCTATTTTGACAAATAGATTGTAGGTTCTAGGTTGGTATAACTTTGAATTTAGAACCTGTAACTAAAAACCTGAAACAAGTTTTATGTTTTTCTTGGTTTATGTTTTCGCGCGATCCTACGGTATTCCATAACATTTATTAATGAATGTATAATCTGAAACCTTTAGTCTACCATTTTATGAATGAGACTTACTTTATTAATGTTTCATATTTTTCGTGTGTCTAAATATAAATTATGATCAGTAAATTATAGTAACAAGTTGTGATCATTAAATATGATAATTCACTGCAGTCACTTAATTAATAATTTAGGTGAAACCTGGGTAGATCTTTGAACCGACCTTAGTCAAGTTCTAGGTTTCAAGCGGAATCTCTACGGAACTTGAAAACACTAAAATCTAGAATCGCTCACCCATAATGCATGTACTTAATCCAGTAATTCATTTATTTTTTTTATCCTTTTTGTTTATTTGAATCGGTTCTCATTATTCCATCCAAATATATGTAGTACAAGAGAAGTAGCCCGAGCAAACGCAACTTAGTTATCTGAATCTCTAACAAAATAGAGAGCCAGTATGACAAAATGAAAATGAAAGAGACCATTCCATATATAAAATAGGTAGGATAGTCCAGGAAGCCATTACAAGATCATCTAGTAAAAACCATGAACTTCCTTCAGGATGCCAAATTAACTGAAAAACAAAACAATGAGCCTGCCACGCTCAAAACCAAAACGTAAAAAGAAGGAAATTTACACCATGAATTCTTCTAAATTGAGCTATTTCTCATTTTCATCAGCAATGCTCCTGTTCACGTACTGTTTAGACTGCCGCTTCATCACGGCGCTAATGCCGCTCCCGTATGCTCTCGGCACTAGCTTTGCTTTTGTCGAATCGAACCTAACCAGATATTTTCCAAGATAGAATAAAAAGGATGATCTGCGAAGCTCAAAAGTCGTCTCCAACAGTCAGCAAGAGAACGAGTTGAGGTCTTGGGGCCATTGGAGACGGCAATTTGACGCGTATTAGGCACTGAGTGACTTTGTTTAATTCGAAGTCAAATCAGTCCCTATCAAAATTTGAACTTTCTTTTTTTGGTCGGATTTCAAAATTAAACTTGGCTCCAAAAAAAAAAACACTATTTTAAAAAATTTCTCAAGACTTTTGATACCCTTTAGAGGAATGTGCCCGGCCAGGGTTCAAGGGGAAAAGGGAAATCATAAAGGGAGGTGGGGGGATTTGAGGGTTTAGGGGATGTGATTTTATGGTCACATCTCACCCATTTTTACTTGGGTAAGGCACCAATGGCACATGGTCCGTATGATATTCCCATAAATCACGTCCATTCCCAACTTTGGTCCTTTCTCAAAGACGAAACTCCTTATATCTTCAAAACATTCAAATGTTAACATGTATATTCACAGTCTAGTTTTTTAATTGGGAAAATACCACCAAAAACCTCAAACTTTACCCAAAGTAATAAATTTACCCAAACTTTTTTTTTGTGACATGAAAAATCCCAAACTTTGCAAACTGTGACACATTTACTCAATCAATGGCATTTTCGTCTTAATTTTTTTGTTTTTCCTTTTCCTTTTTCTTTTTTTCTTTTTTTTTTCTTCTTCTTCTCTCTTCCCTTCGCCGGCTATGGGGGAGGGAAGCCAGCATCGGGCGAGGGTCGCCCTCGCCCAATGCCGATCAGGGCCGCCCTCCCCTGCATCAGGCGAGGACGGCCCTCACTAGATCTGGCGAGGGGTGCCCTCGCCGGTGTCGAGGACCGCCCTAGCCACCTTGCCCGACGCCAACAAGGGTAGCCCTTGCCAAACGCCGGCTTCCCTTCGCCGACTTCATCATGGCCAGCGGAGGGAAGAGAGAAGAAGAAGAAGAAAAGAAAAAATTTTAAAAAGTAAAAAAATCAAAATGCCCTATAGTTTTAAGGTAAATATATCACACGGATAGAAGTTCAGAGTTTTTTGTGTCACGAAAATAAATTTGGGGTAAATGTGTCACAGTTGGCAAAATTCGGGGTCTTTTCATGTCATAAAAAAAGTTTTTAGTAAATTTGTCACTTTAGATAAAGTTTGAGGATTTTTAGTGATCTTTTCTCTTTAAGATTTGAATTACATTTTAGATTGTGGCAAGGAAAGCCGAAAAAGTTGGCTCTAAACAAATGTAATCACGTTGCTTGTCAATGCCTTATATATTTTAATGTCACGATGTTTGAAATTAAATGAAAGTCCAATTATAAATGCCAAGAGTAAAATAAAATCTAAAGGTGGAGATAAGTAATTTCATAAATATGAATTGTGACCAGTAAATTGGCTAACGAAATCGAAGTAATTCAGCATGTTTTTTCGGTAGAAATAGTGAAAGAAATCACTTATAGAAACTGAACGTCACGCGAGGTGGGTGCGAGTGGGGAATGTAGCAACGTGAAAATGAGCACAATAGTTAAATAATCAGCATTAGAATACCTAACCACCCTTTCTTTCTATAAATAAAAAAGAACACCGTCTTTTTGGGGCTGAGCTTAAAATAGCAAGAGGGAAATTATTAATTAAAGCAGTAATTAAATGATCTGAGAGAGAGAGAGAGAGGGGGAGGGGGGGGGGAGAAATTAATAAAATGCAGGAAATTAAGTAAGATCTGCCTCAGACGTTTCGGAGAGTCTAATGAAGGATCGGAATTGACAAAATAAAAAAAAAAATGAAGGATCGGAACATCCCTTTACACACAATTCCATCATGACCAACCTCTGTTCTCTCCTCGATGGACGAGAGTCCAGTGGTGGGGCTCAAGGCACCTGTAACCCAAAAAAATTTTAAAATATTATTAGTAATAAATTACCGGATTAAATCCCAGTTACGAAGGGGCTTTGAAAATAGGGTATTAAAAGTGCGACTAGTTCAATTTTTACAAAGGGCCCAAAAAAAATGTTGGAGCGTTTGACAAGTATTTTAAAATAGCTTCAAGCTAAATACATACTAAAAGCTTAATGTTACTCTCACTCAACATTTGTAGAATGTTGAAATTAGAATTAAAATATTTTTTCTTTCAAAACTGCCCTCATCAATTGTTTAGTTTTCCGATTTTACCTTTCTTATAACCGTTCATTTTCTTCATGCAAGGGTGGCTAGTCTAGTGAAAGGCGAATGAGGGTTGCACAACCCAAGCGACCTCCGCTAGAGGTCCCACATCTTTTAGCGGCCCTCACCTGGGTCACGTGACCCTCACTGAGGATCGCCTGAGGTTACTTAAGGTCAAGCAACATCAATTGGCGACCATTGGAACTGACAACCATTGGCGCCAAATCTGACTCATTGGCGGCCGTAGCCCTTCATCAGCTCTAGTGAATGTATAAATTCTTTTTAATAATATATATTTATAAAAGATACAGTTAAAGTTCATTGCAAGGGTTTTTTTTGCCAAATATTATTTAAACTCAAAGTCCTTTTGCAAATAATTTTTACCAAACGTAATTTGCATTTCTTAAAGAACTTTGACTTTCAACATTTGTAGTACACCTAGAACCCATTTACAAAGTTGAAATAAATCCACTGTAATTCCAAGGAGGAAACGCCATTATCAATGGAGATGGATTAATTATTGGGGGGGCGCTTGAGATCTGGTTCCTCTAGGGGCAGAGAAAAGCCGAGGAAGGGCAGGGCGCGGGAGCGTTGCTAGCTGAAAAAGGTGGAGCGGGGGCCCCAGCTCCGACCCGTTTTTAACTTTTTAACACATGCTGCTCGGTGCTGTGAGCACAAGATATTCTCTAATAAAAGGCGAAAGAATAATTTGACCTGTGCTCACGGCATGACTGCGTGAAAACAACAAAGTTACATGCCATTGCATCCCCTCCCTAATGAGGATTTGGGTGATGGGTGCTCTCAAGAACCCTAATCTTGCAACCGAATTGAAGAAATTACAGAGTTTTCTCAATATTTATTACCCCTTTACTGTGATGTGCACAGCCAGTGCTTTGCACCCTATCAAACAGCAAAGCTTACCTGCCAAATGGGTGTCGGTGCATCCCCTTCCTAATGAGGATTTGATGATGGGTGTTCTCAGGATCCATAATTTAACACCCATCGCCCCTCTCCCTCTCTCTCTCTTAATATTCAAAAGTCCAAGACCCTTTCCCCTTTCCTTGTTGTTTTCTTCGTCATCAGCGTCCTTCCCTTGTAACGGAAATATTATTTTAAGCCAGAGCCAATCGCCCTCATCCCCAAAACCAAGACCGAGAGGTTCCTTTTTTGAGAGGGAGAAATTGGTGGAAGAACAGTGCATGATAGACCAATGGCGACGACTCCCATCTCACCAGCACCCACTCCACCCCACTTTTGACTTCCAAATTGAGAGGGGGACGGGGGTCAAGGGGGTCGTTCCTAAGTGAACCGTTTTCCCATGACGTCTTACGAAATTGACATGAATGGGATTTAGGTCAACTTTGATGCACTTTTGAATTTCTGAGTACAGGACCGACGTGTAAAAACAAATATTACACAAGACGTGTGCCGAAAAATCTAAACTTCAAGGACCACATCGAATTAGTTATGTTCGGATCATGGGTTGCTTTCCTTTAGTCCGGATTTTATACAATATTATTGTGGCCGTGGCGTGGAATTGAGCGGCCGTGTTCTTGGGCACTTCCACGAAGAAAAGCAAAAATGGGACAAAGGAAAGAGAAACGCACCTTCCCCCTTCCACTTGTGGAGTCCTAATGGAATCTTCTTCTCTTTAAAATCGAACACGTGGTGGTCTGCTGCTGGCTTTGAAGGGGACCGGCATGGCCTCTTTTCTTCAATCGCCCTTCTGTCCCTCCCCCAACGTCTTCCCAGAACGACAGTTGATAAATTTCCGTGCCCGCGTCCTTCTAGATGGGATCGACCCTTCGTACACTAATGTGCTAACAAGGCGGAGCAGCAGAGATGTAAAGATCGTCCTTTCCCTCGTACCCCCCAACACCACCCTCTCATCATCCCGTCCCCAAGACCCAAAACCAGTCTCTAACTTTGATTCGCGCAGAGGCGCACAGATCGCTCAGAAATGGAGGAGTTCTGGACATCCCTGGCGTCCCTCCTGGGCGTCCTGGCCTTCTGCCAGACCCTCCTCCAGGTGATGTTCCCGCCGGAGCTCCGGGTCGCCTCCCTCCACTTCCTGAACCAGGCCCTCAACTGCTTCTCCTCCTACCTGGACTACATCATAAATAAGGCCAACGAGATCCGCCACAAGAACCGAGAACGCCTCCTTTATATTCATTCGCGCGGCGGGTTGCTCGATTCCCGGGGCCACCCGTGGGAATCCGTGCCGTTCAAGCACCCGAGCACCTTCGACACGTTGGCCATGGACCCGGAGAGGAAGAGGGACATCATGGAGGACCTCCGCTACTTTGCAGCCGGGCAGGCCTTCTACCAGCGGGCGGGCCGGGCCTGGAATCGGGTGTACTTGCTCTATGGCAAGCCTGGGACGGGGAAATCGAGCATGATCGCCGCCATGGCCAATTTCCTCGGCTACGACATCTACAAACTCGAGCTGCCCCATGTGCACACCAACTCCGAGCTCCGGAAGCTCCTCATGAACACCAGCTCCAAGTCCATGATCGTCGTCATCACCGGCACCGACTGCTCGGTCAGTCTGTCCAACAGGTCGGAGGCGCCCTATGCCATGGCACCTCGTAGCAACTACGACCCCGGCGCGCCTGAGGGAGCCCGCGGCAGCGAGGACGGGAACAACAACATGGTCACCCCCTCAGGGCTGTTCAACTTCACCCATGGCCTATGGTCATGCTGCGGGAGTGAGCGGATCTTCGTGTTAACCACCAACCGCATCGAGAAGCTCGACCCGGCATTCCTCGAGAGAGGCCGCATAAACATGCGCATCCACATGAGCTACTGCTCGTATCCCGCGCTCAAGATCCTGCTCCGGAACTACCTGGACATTGACGCTGAGGACCTCGGAGAGGTGGTGGTGAGCGAGCTCCGAGAGGCAGTCGAGAAGGCCAAGATGACGCCGGCGGACATAAGCAAAGTCCTGATCAAGAACCAGAGGAACAAGGAGGGAGCCGTGAGCGAGTTGCTCGAGGTGTTGAAGGCGAGAGCGGAGAGGAACTACAAGTACGAGCTGAACACGGTGGAGGAGGAGGAGAAAGAAGAGCAAGAGGAGCAAGAAAAGACGGCTCTGGAGAGCCCGAAAGAAGGGAGCGACTGCGGTGACGATTCCTGCAAGGTGGAAGAGGATGATGAAGAGAAGAAAGCAATATGAGAGGGAAAAATCAGTTCGTCCCCTTTCCATTTTCTTTTCACTTTTTTTCTCCTTTTTTTTTTTCCCTTTATTTTCTCTTCTTTTTGGGTTAGAAGTGAAAAATGGAAAAGCAAATTTGATCTGTTGGGAACAGATGGTTGATTTTTGCTCCTGTGCAAGAATTTACCATTTTCCAAAGTAACATATCAAATGAATTTCACTTTCTGCTTGTGCTCGGTTTTGCGATTTGGAAGATTATGTTATAGGTTTGGGCTGTATTGAAACTGTAAGTGCTTCCCTCATTCTATGCGTCTAGAGCGAGTTTTCGCCAATGGATCCGATTATGGTTCCATTCTATGCTCAAGAATCGTTGGGGGCATCAATCTATCGTAACCCAAATCTAATGCAGCAACAAAAAAAAAAAAAAAAAAAGAACTATAACCTCTATTCATCAGACAAGTAATCATGGTTTTGTTTAGTGTAGTCTCCCTTTTTTTCCTTTTTTTTTTCAATTACTACCTAACCAAGCTCAGTATAATTTGGTACGATTCGATGTGATTATTATTATTTTCAGTTGTATGAAAATAACTGAGTAGTAAGTAAGCAATTCATTAATAAAAAGAACAAGTTTGACATTCTATGATTTTTCTCATTAGTTTTGGGGTTTCCCAATTTATTCGGCTTTCTAATTAAAGAAACCAAATTCAACAAGGTAGCAAGTTCCATTGGCTAAGAAAAAACTATTCACTAGCGATTAGGTTTTTTATTTGTCATTCCCCATTCAAATTGACCAATCAATACCCATAATTCAAATTGATATTTTGCATACTATAATTTTACAATATTTTAACTACAAGCATCAATTATTTTGATGCTATGTCCGATTTTTTGGCAAAAAAAATAGCAGATATCACTCAAGTGAACTTTTTTTAAAGTTATAACACTTAAATAATCGATTGAAAAAATAATGTCACAAAATATGTATACTTTGTACCATAATTTCTAGAGCTCGGTATTGTTGCCCTTGCTTTTGTCGTAGACAGATGTCCAATAACAAAGGGCGTGTTCTTCCACTAATTCTTTTTTTGTCTTTTTTTTTTTTTTTTCATTTGAATCATTTCTCATTATTCCATCCAAATATATAGCACAAAAGAAGTAGCTCGAACAAACCCAACTTTTACAGCTTTCTCTAGCTATCCGAGTCTCTAGCCGGATAGAAACCAAGTATCACAAAATGAAATTCAAGGAGACCATTCGATATAGAAAATAGGTAAGACAGTCCTGGAAGTCACACCCCTAATGCTGCTCTTGTATCGTGTCAGCTCCAGCTTCCCTTTTGTCGAAGCGAACCCAACCAGAACTCCTAACTTCATCATCTTAACATCATCATCCACAGCTGCCTCCCCTTCTCCAGCGCCACCATCCTCCTCCTTCATGCTCTGCCGTTCCTTCACGATTCCATCAACAATGTCCATCGCGTCTGGGAGCGCGTGGCAGGATCATTGGCAACAAATTTATGGACAATCCCATCAATCTAAATGGAACTCCAAGTAAAAACTATGACTACTTTATTTTCCTTCATAGTTTTCACAGTTGCAAGATATCATCCCAATTGGCCATCTTAGCATATATATGTTGCCTGAAGGATATAGCGTCCACTATGTTGAGGTTCTAGTTTTGGATCAAATGCCTCCCTACTTTCTCTCCTAACTTAACATAGCCATGCATCATACACCCCATTCACCAAAGATGCCTAAAATGCACCATCTGGTTAAATTTTAGAGATGAAGGGATGAAAACTAAAGAAGGCCAGACATCGTAGAACAATTAGTTAATTCTTAGCTTCAAGTAACTTTTACCAGGAGTCAACTTAGTAAATAAGTTATATTTGGTGAAACACATGCAGAAGAGAAGTCATGATGAGGCCAAATGAAGAAAGCTAAGGATGGCTAATCATTAGCTGTGTGAGGAGATAAGCTAGCAATACTCATAAAGCTTATCGCCAATATCTATACGGAAGAAAGAATGGCCAAAAGAACCCATTCTCCGATCAAGTCTAAAATGGTTACACGACCAGAACCTAGCCACAACATTGGTCAGGGCTTGAATAGAAAATAGCAATGGATAATAGTATAATATGAAGGAAGCGCATATCAGAAGGTCAATCATGCATGGAAGAATTATTGAATGAAAAGGAAAGTTCTTTTGATGTAAAATATGATTTGATCAAAAGGGGAACGGTCGTTTGATGAAAAGGTCACTAACGTGGTCCTTATTGTAGTTTGTATCAATGTGACTTGGTTTGGTTCAACATTCAAACCACGTCTTACTCATCCTAAGGACTATCAACAACTTGTGACATTACTACAATATATCTATTTTTTTTTTTTTTGGGTAAAGGTAAAGATGGATAGAGCTTTGAACCAACATTTATACAAGATCTAGCACCACAAAACTTGCACTCAACAAGACAAAGAGTCTAATCGAGTGGAAGGGCGCCGGATGCAAAAGAACAACGCAAGAGCGGCCTAAGCGAGCAAAGGCCTAAACAACGGCCGACACAGAAGAGGAAGGACGAGGCCGCGCAGGACCAAAAGGAAACCAACCTCACAAGAACAACAAACAACCGATCAAAAGAAAAACCAAAAACAACACCTAGTAGGGAGCCACCGAAGAAGACTTTAGGCCATCCCATTCGAGGTGAGGTGAAACACGAACCGAGCCAGAAGAAGGACAACCATCAAGCGTCCGAGCGAAGAGAAGTCACACTGCAAGCCTTCTCAACGCCAACCAAGGAGAACTAAGTATCCGCTGGAGGAGGAGAGAAAATAGAAGGATCAAAACCCCAATTCTGCTGGAGTCTTCTATTTCTAGGGTTATCTTCAACATTCTTGAAGGTTAAGGCTTTATCCTTAACCACTATGATAAGGTGCTTCTTATCAGCCGCAACTGCGACCGGATGATCTCTGAAGAGAATATCATTCATGTACTTCCAAATAAGGTGGCAAAGAGCACCAAACGAAAAATGGCCAATGGAGCGATAGAATTCCTTACCAGAGAGGAATCTCATCGCCCACTGAAGGTTATCTGACCAAGACCTGTTTCGCCACGGGAGATTGCATTTAGCTGCCCAAAAGAAAGCCATGCTAGCAGTGATGCAACATCCGAAGAAAAGATGGTCGATGGAGTTCGAAGTGAGCTTGCAAAAAGCACACACTTCTCTCCCAATTATGCCATGAGACATAAGCAAGGCCTGGGTAGGAAGACGGTTCTTTATAATAAGCTAGAGATTGAACTGATACCTCGGCGTAATAGCTTTGTTCCAAATAAAGGATGCCCAATTAACCCTTTCCTTCCTTCTTCTGAAGATATGCCAAGTCGAGGCGACCGAGAAGAGACCTGAAGGATTGTCACTCCAAACAAAACTATCGGGATCACTGAAAAGGAGAGGAAGGGGCGAGTCCCAAGAATCGATCACCGTCTTGAAAGTCATTCCGGCCGGTGAGAAGAGGTCTTCCACGGGTGCACACTTAGATAAACCCGAGTTTAAGATTGTCGATTCTGAGCAAATAAGATCCAGCGGACCTCTCTGATGCCAGTGATCAAACCAAAGTAATACCGACTGGCCATCTCCAATCCTCCAGCGGAAGTAGAGTCGAAACTCAGATCTCAGGTGAAGGATTCTCTTCCAAGCCCAAGAGCAAAAGGTCGGAACTCCAACCACCCAAAAGTTTTTCCTTTTCAGGAATGTCGAATGAATCCACATGCACCATAAGGATTCCTTGTCCGTGAATAGGATCCAAATATGCTTGAGCATCAAAGTTTTGTTGCACTCTCGTAATCTGCGGATCCCAAGACCTCCTTCCTCCCTCCCTCGGGAGACAAACATCTTCCCATGAAACTATCGCCCCCCCTTTCCAAATGAAGGCCCCTTCCACAGGAATTGTCTAAGGATCTATTCAATTCGGTCCAAAACTGCGACAGGAATAGTGAAAACACTTGCCCAATAAGCTTGGATTGTATGAAGGACTGACCTTAGAAGTTGGACTCTACCGGTGAAGGAAAGAAAACGATGCGTCCAAGATTGGACCCTGGCCGTTATACGATCGACCAAGGACACACAGTCCGCCTTGCCGAGCCTTGAGGAGATTATAGGGGCTCCCAAATAGCGCACCGGCAGCTTTCCCTCCTCAAAACCAAGGGCATTCTTGATTTCCATCCACAACTCATCCGAGCCCCCCACAAGAAACAATTCACTTTTGTTGTTGTTCGGCTTCAATCCACTCCATCCCGAGAAGGTATCAAGCCCATCCTTTAGAAGCGAAATGGAGGCCATATCCACTCGACAAAAGAGAAAGACATCATCCGCAAAGAAAAGATGAAACAAACTTATCGCCTTGCACCTCCAGAAGAATTTGAAACCAGGTTGCGCCGCACAAGAATTGAGGATCCCTGAGAAGACCTCCATAACCAAGGTAAAGAGATAAGAGGACATGGGGTCCCCTTGGCGAAGGCCACGGCCACTAGGGAAAAAACCATGGAGCTCCCCATTCAAGGAGATAGAAATCATGGGAGTGTGCACACAAATCATAATTAGCCTAATGAGATGGTCTGGGAAGCAAAAAGCACACAACACCAACTCAAGAAAGACCCAGTCGACCGTATCATAGGCCTTCTAAAAATCCACCTTAACAGCACATTTAGGGCTATACAAGTGGCGATGGAAACCTGCAAAGAGCTCCTGAGCAATGAGGATATTATCCCTGATGCGACGACCCTTGACCAATACATTCTGAGAAGGGCTAATAGTGTCCTGAAGCACGGCGGCGACGCGATTGGCTAAGACCTTGGTAATACATTTGTAGATCGTGTTGCAACATGCAATGGGTCTATAATCATTGACCGAGGTCGCATTAAGCACTTTAGGAATCATCGCCAGGATGGTGGTATTAATCTCCCTTAAGAGTCTCCCCGCAGCAAAGAAGTCCTCAGCTGCTTCAACAACCAAAGGCCCTACCAACTCCCAGTTGCTCTTGAAGAAATCAACACCGAAACCATCCGGCCCCGGAGCCTTCCCATGGGGGAGGGAGAACAAAGTGTCCTGGATTTCCTTTCCTGAGAAGGGACCGGAGAGAAAAGTAATCTGATCTTTAGTGAGAGGGCAGCAAATAGCATGCTGCAGGTCTATCAAAGCAAGACTAGAGGAAGCGGATCGTGAAGCAAAAAGCTCCTGAAAGTCAGAGACGAAGGTATCCTGAACAAGGCTTGGTTCAGTGATCAAGATACCATTTCTATCAAGAACCGAGAGGATCCTGTTCCTCAGTTGCCTTGTAGTCATAGAATGGTGAAAGTACTTAGTGTTTCTGTCGCCATTCTCAAGCCATCTGATTCTGAATTTTTGCCTAAAGAAAGGCTCATCCTGACTTCTCAGCTCTACAAAGGACTTGTAGTGACTCTTCTCTAACTCTGCCAAGAGTTCATTGGTCGGATCCTACTGTAGGTCAAGCTGGGCTAACCTAAAAGCATTCTTGGATTCTGCAACCCTCACAGATAAGTTGGAGAAGGAATCTCTATTCAGCTGCTTGAGCTGCCTCTTCAGAGCCTTCAATTTGCTAACCAACCTAAACATGGGATGTCCTTCCACCGATGAATCACACACTTGCGCCACAATATCATGAAAGGACGGGTGCTCCATCCAGAAATCAAAGAATTTGAAAGGCTTTCTTCGAGGAACCGGCTGAGTCACCTTGACCACCATAGAAGAATGGTCAGAAATACCGGAAGTCAGAAACGTCGCTTCTGAATAAAAGAACTGCGAGCTCCACAAAGCATTTACTAAAACCCGATCAATTTTCCTACCTTTGCGGTTTGGCTCGTAGGACGTGGACCATGTAAACTGAAGCCCAACATACCTCAAATCATCAAGCTCCGCCCTATGCAAACACTAATTGAAATCATCAAAAGATGGAGGCTAGGCGAGAGTTCCGCCAATCCTATCAGACGGGTCTCTGATGGCATTAAAATCCCCAGCCACCATCCAAGCCATATCCTGGACGCAAGAACTCATCCTAATCAGGTCCTCCCATAAAGGCCTCCGAGATACGAAGGTGTGATGAGCATAGACCACTGAGATGCAACAATAAAGTCCCAACGAAAGGAGCTTCACTCTGCCATTGATGGCCTAATCATTGGAAGAGATTACTTCAAAATTGACCAGCGAAGGGTCCTAACCAACCCAAATTCTGCCCCTCGAAGCATAATCATAATTGGCAGTCCAAGTCCAACCCGATAATAGGCCAGAAGACATAGAATGAAAAAGATTTTCCGGGACTTTAGTCTCGACAATGCCGATCATACATAGGCTATTAGAAATAGCCAGTTACGAACCTTGGCTCTCCTCAACAGGTCCATAAGACCTCTAATATTCCAACACCCAAAATACATATAAAAACAATATATACAAGACTAAATAAACTCTACAAATACAAAGGGAGGCGAAGAGCCTACCTCTGCTTGTGAGGCTTCTATCGGGGAACAGCAATAGCCCTAGGGACCACCACCGGAACCAAGCCCGGAGCTAAAGCCTGTAGTCTTTCCTGGATGGTCTCCATGCTAATAAAGGCAGCTCGCGGGAGAGGGAGAGAAGAACCAGGAGATACAATGTCGTCCTCATCTGAGGATCCATAAGTGGCAGGAACTTGCGACTCCACACTGTGATCGAGGCCAGAGGAAAAGTCTTGCTCCGGGCAAGGCTCGGCTGAGGGAGAAAGAACCACCTTCAGAGAAGCACTCGATCCTCTCTGAACCTTGCGAGGAGGTCCGGGAGGCAGCAATTCTGCAGCAGGATCCTTGCGCGGACTGGCCTGATCTTCACTCCTAGCAGCGGAGGGACGGGAAGTAGGAACCTTCAACAGACGGGGCTGATCATCAACACTAGCACCGGACGAGCAGGAGGATTCTCCAATCCCGGAGGCCATTTTCTTCTTCTTCTTCCCCTTCGCCTGCTTCCAAGGCTGCTCCGGAGCAGGCTATGGTTCAGCAATCACGGATTCGGAACGTGGGCCACTACAAGGGCCAAAGGAGCAGAAACGCCCAAGGGCTGTTGCGGATCAAGAACAGTCAAGGCCTGGTGTAGCGACTTCTCAGTAATCAGAGCAGGGATGGTGGTCCTCTGCTAAGTCGAATCCACAGCGTCCAACGGAGCAAGCCCACCCGGATTATGCTTCGGAGCTCTAGCCTGACCGGCGTGGTTGTGCACGCGGGGAGGTGCACGACAGTTGTGACCAAACGCTTCACAATCCGGACATTCAGCCGGTAACCATTCATATTCGATGGTTATCGACCGAGAGACACCCTTCAAAACCACTACAGCAGTCTTGCATCTCGGCTAATTTGTCTTGATCTCTACACAAATTCTAGCAAACGAAACCATCTTCATTTGGTCCGTTCTTTGGTCCACATAAAGAGGCTTACCCACCACGCTAGCAATTGCACTCATCGCCGGAACCGTCCAACAATCGAAAGGCAAATTCCTTAACCGGATCCAAACCGGGATAAAGGTTAGGTTCTCCCTCTTGAGATCCATAAGGGGCTACCATTGCCGAAGGATGAGAGGGACTCTCACAATCGTGACCGGTCCATCCTCTAGAATTTTCCTCCAAAAGACCGGATCCGGAATGTGGAGGAAGAGGAAGCCTTGATCGTTGGCTAGAATCTCGACAAGCTTAGAACCCCAGGATTTTTTCAGCGTCTGCTCCATGAGCCCGAACGGAAGTCTTCTTCTCCCGATCAAGTAACTGACCAAACATTGATGCCACTTTGGGTCCACGGCATCAAGAGCTTCATCCGGCAAATTCACCACTGCTTCGCCATCAACAAACGTGGGAGGGACATAGGAAAGATCCGATCCTTTCATTGCTAGATGGGCCACATTTGCCCAAGAGCGAGGTGGGGCAGCCAGATGACCAACTGGAATGTGCACGAGCCACTTGGAAGCAGACCGCTTACGGCTTTGACCCCTTGACCGGTATGGCCGAGCAGAGGATTCCTGCTGAAGTTGCTACTTATCCCTCCGACCAGCATGGCCAGCCAAGGAGTTCAAGGCCCTAATAGGTTGCGTCGAAGGTGCACCATTACCAAAGGAGGGATAAGGAGGTCCCTTGGATGATGCACCCGAAGGTCGGGCTGCTGGAGCATTGATTCCAGCCTCAACAGCAGTTGAGGACATTTCTCAAACACCTGGTTTGCACCCAATCACTGCCTAAGGAAAACCATAGAGGGAGAGAGCCTTACCGGTAATCTCTTCAACCACAACAGAAGGGCAAGCAGGAGACCAAAATGAACAGCAACAGCAGCCTATGAAGCACGGACACGTTGTCCGTGCTTCCGTGTCGTGTCCGACACGTGTCGGAGCGTGTCGGACACGTCGACACGCTCGGACACGGTCGGACACGTCGACACGCTCGGACACGGTCGGACACGCGGTCAACGCGTGTCGGATTTTCTGACACGTGGTCAACCTTTGCCCGACACGTTTCGACACGCGTGTCCGGGAGGGAGAAGACCGCGAGCGACGGCGAGAGACGGCCGAGCATAGACTGAGGCGAGGGCCGGCCCTGTGATGCTGCGATGGATCCGACGAGGAGCAGCGAGCGGCGAGCGGCGAGGAAGGGGGTCGTGCGTGCGGCGAGGAGCAGCGAGCGGCGAGGAAGGGGGTCGTGCGGCGAGGAGCGACGAGCGGCGAGGAAGGGGGTCGTGCGTGCGGCGAGGAGCGGCGACCGGCGAGGAAGGAGGTCGTGCGGCGAGCGGCAAGGAGGGAGGAGGAGAAGAGGAAGGGTCGCGAGCGGCGAGGAGGAGGAGGAGTAAAGGAGCTAGGGTTTTTGAGAAACTCAAAAGTGATTAAAAAAATGGGAGTCTATGGTACCTATTTTGGGGGGAGGGAAAGTGACGGACAGATGGGGGGAAATGGACGGGGGGAAATGGACGATTGTGGGAGGGAAAGGAAAATAAATAAATTTGGGTGGGGGAATGGACGATGGTGGGGCCTGGAGAGGGAAAGGAAAATAAATTCGGGGGTGGGGGGAAATGGATAAGGAAAAGAAGAGAGTGAGGTGGACTCTAATGGGATTTTTTTATCCGAAAAATAAATAAATGAGATTAAAAAAATTAAAGTAAATTTGGGGAGGGGGGATTTCGAAAAATAAATGCAAATTTGGGATAATGAAATAAAAAAAGTGTAAGATTTATTAATATTACTAGTATAAATTCATTGTAAACTATTTATTTATTTATTTATGAATTTGAATCAAATTAATTAAAAATAAAAATATTTATTTAATATTTAACGTGTCGGAACGTGTCGAAATTCTCTATTTTTTGAGAAATGACGTATCGTGTGTCGTGTCGTGTCGTGTCACGTGTCCGTGTCGCCGTGTCCGTGCTACATAGACAGCAGCACACACCAGTAGAAACGAATCCAAAAATCGCAGCAATAGAAATGCACCAGTAGAGCTTAGACTCTGGATTGGAGAAGCTGACCACCTGGGATGACGCCGCTTGGAGGGACGAATACCGAGGCCTATACGACCTCACCCTCTGAAAAAGAGACCAAGCCACCGGAAGGAACCACCTCAAACCGCGACAGCCAACCGAGAAGATGAAACCGCTCGCACGTTTGGGAAGAACAGGATCTCGAGATTGAGACCACCCCAGTGAAAATCCTTTGGAGGGGAAGAAGAAGGAGGTACCAATAGGTAGCCTACCAAGAATCAACCCAATCCAACCACTGCTACTCCCTAGGGACCGAGAAAACCAGTAAAATCGGAGCAGGAAAACCTGGTGTGAACAGCACCCCTAGATCAGACGAGATCTTTGAAGGTAGACCATCTCTTGCAAAATCCTTCGGTGGAGTTGCAGAGGAGAAAGAGATGAAGCTGCCCTCCAAAAATCACCCCATTCCGATGGCTACAACCACGGGAAACAGCTTCGCAATAGAACGGTGAACGGTGTCTCGGGAAACCAGTAGAGAGGATGCCCAATAAACAGTACCCCAATATATCTATTGTTATTATAAAATATAGGGATAATTCCAAATAAATGCCTAAAGTGGCCATGGTTGTTTCAAATAAGGGCCTAAAGTAGTCATGATTGTTTCAAATAAGGGCCTAACCTCACCGGTCATCAACTGGCTAAATATTCTGATCAATCAGAGGCGTTATTGTCCAATTACAATTTTAATCTTAAATTATTTTTATTCTTTTCTTTTCTTTCATTTTTTTCACTTTTTTTTTTTTTTAGCAATGGCTAGTGGTTGCCGATGAGGGTCGAGAGCTCTATGAGCCTCGCTAACCATTGGTAAGGCTGACCAACCCTCGTTGGCCCTAGGCGAAGCCAACCCTCACTAGATGGTTGCGAGGGCAGCCTCCCCCAGGGTGAGGGTTGCCAAACCCTCCTCAATCCCAAAGCAAAACTATAAAAAGAAAGAAAAAAAAAAAATTCGAAAAGAAAATAAATGACTAAAATACCCTTTATTAGCCAAAAAGTCAAGCCCTTATTTAAAATAAACATAGTCACTTCAAATCTTTATTTGAAATAAAATCCATTTCATATCCTTATTTGAGAAAATGATAGCACTTCGGGACCCTTATTTAAAATAAGATCCACTTCAAACTCTTATTTAAGAAAATAGTATTTCAAGCCCTTATTTGGAATTTTTCTTAAGATATATTCAAAAGCACTTTCAACTTATCTATACATATATATAATAAAAAGATCGGATATAATAGCTTTCCATGATTGTATGAAATATCAGAATATTGTCATTCCGCACTTTTGCATTAATGGACATCATTGATCCATATGACATTTGAGTGCAACAAGAAGGAAACAAAATTCTGTTTCTGAGCTCTTTCCTTTAGCCATGTGGCTGCACTTGTGTATTACATGTGGCCTTTAACTCTTTCGATGTGAAGCCAAGCTAATTACATGCACATTTAAGCCAAGCCAAATAGTAACATTTTTGGGGCCATCAAAGGGGGAAAAGGGCAAAATATCTTGATAACAAAGCAAAAAGAGCCAAGCTAATAATTTTTTTTTTTAGAATAAAGTTATGGGAAAAGAGCAATGTGTTGAGATTTATTGTAATGAACTTGATTTTAAAGCCCCAAGTTCCGGGGCTCGAAGGCAATGAGAATTCAAAAGGATGAATACCTTTAAAGTTCCATGCGACGGAGTCATTTGTTTTCGAGTTTTTGGCGGTTGTCTTTGTATGAGGAAGTTATATAACAATTGAATTCTTCTAGGAGAAAAGCTTCTCAGGTGAGAACTAGGAAGCAAAATTGTTGATTATACTAGAGCATAACGGTGTGGGACGATATCAACTAAATATCGAGGTGTGTCTTCAAATCCCTTCCACAAAATATGAGGCCACCTACAAATCCATTCAACAAGATATGAGAAAAGTCTTCTTGACAAAGCCTAAATTGCATGCGTAGTAGGTTTAGTATCAAATGAGGAAATCATTACAATAATAAAGAGGACGTACAACTGAAATTAGTATTGGCAAATACAGTTTTTATGTCATGTCAAATTCAGGTCAAATTTAAACACGACATATATGTTAATCTTGTCTTATTTTGAAACCAAATACAAGAAGACAATTATCAAGAAGGTTACATGGCACAACATGTTTGACCTGTCTTCAATGCAAACTCTCGCTATAAAAATCTCGAAACATATTGTTCCTAATCCGAAATGATAGACATGCTGACTTTTCAAATTTGAGTTAAAAGGAAAGGCAACTTGGATACGATCCATATTTTATACCTTTCGTGCTACGCAACCCTAACTTAAGACTAGAAATGTGTGATTTCTGAAGCATTTACTCCTAATAACACACACATTTCTGAAGCATTTACTCCTAATAACACACATTTCTGAAGCATTTACTCCTAATAACACTCGATATCACATTTTGCTTTTACACGATAAAAGAATTAAAAAAAAAAATTCACTACCTGCGGCGCTTATTGAAAAATAATAAATTGGGCCCATCCAAGAACTGGCCCATGATAACCCCAGGTAAGCCCAATGACTAGAATATTATGTTTTATGAGTAATAGCTCGAGATGGACGCCTTGTCAGCAACATAAGTCCAGATTTTGATATCATTGGCATCGTTGAATGAATTTCAGAAGAACAAACCGAAAATAAACGAAATGTAAATTGAGGTTTTGTTGAGTTAAATATACTATAGCATTAATTTCACTTTTATTTAAGTATATGTAGTTGAATTAAATATAATATTTCATTTAAATCAGAAAATGATAAGTTTTGCTAAGTTAAACGAACCATATCTTTTCTTTTGTTCTTAATTTGATAGATTCAATTGAGCTAAATAAACTATATCATTTACAAACGAATTTTAAGATATATTCCTTTTATTCCTTTTTTACAATTGAAACTTGATAAGTGATGGAGTTCATGCATTACTAATCAATCAATAATACTGTCAGCTTCAGTTTTATTAGAAAAACCAAAAATACGCTATTTTCTGGGTGGGCTATTGGGTTTATGTTCACTTTAGCCAGGTCTAGTGTTGATGCCTCTAAAATATTAAAAAAATAGAAAAGGAGGCAAAGCTAAAATTCCTAACACACTAGGAGGCCATTTGTTTCACTCAAAACGTCTTGTTGCCGTAAAATGCTGTTGTGACCCTCCAAGGTATGAATTAAATCATCTTGAGGGAAGTCGAAAGATTACCAAGCGGGCGAGAACAATTACTCACGCAAGGTAGCGCCTTTGCTTAGCACAAATCATCCCAAATCTTACCAATTGCAACTTGATTTTCTTGTTAACTATGCATCCGTGATTAAATTTATGAGTAGCCACTAACTTCAATCGGCTATTGATAGTTGTATGGCCAAAATGCAAAACTGGATTCAACTGATAGTAATATCCTCTTAAAACTCCTTTTGACAATTACAAGAAAATGCAGGAATATTTGTAACACGTTCAAGTTGGAGCACAATTTTTTTAGGAATATTAAATGAGTTCATTAACGCTCTGACCAAGATAGGAAAAGAAACGGATAAAGTTAACGTTATAATTCTTTTGCCAACCGATTGTGAATGGCGATCCATTCCTGTTGTTATAGATAATTTATAGATTAATGTTATGTTAGTAATGCTATTTGGCAAAATTTAACTTTTGGTTACTAAATTTGCGTATATTTTTTAATATCAAATCCCTAAATTATTAAATTTTCTGTTTAGATCATTCAACTTGCGTAAATTTTCTAATCGAGTCATTTTTGTGTCCAGATCCAAATGATGTACAGCGGACTTAGCAACACTTGTGATATGGAAAACTTGAGTGCAATTTCTTGTTATAAAATATCATCGCTCAAGGTATAATTGTGTATATCATCTGGAGATTATAACCCTACACATTGGTTGATAATTCACGATGGCTTTTTATGTCAAGCTCTCGTCGACTCCGACAACAAGTCCGATTAACCAGATTCGGAGTCACCCCGGGGGGCTGGCGGGGCCCCGGGGGGGGGCGTGGCGGTGGTGTTACTTGATTGGAAAAGTTTACACATTTAGGGACTCGATTGAAAAGGATGTTTAGTTAATTGCAGGACTATGGCATGATAGTTGGCTGCTAAATAGAATGAAGTAGGGAAAAGAATTTAACAGGTGCTTACTACATCACATGTCATGCCAAAACGAAACTCTTCTTCCGTCTTCCAATTTCAAATTTAATGCAGTGAATGAAAGAACTCCACCTCTTTCTTATAGATTTCCAAGCACAAGCCTAAAAAGGGTAAGGATCTTCAGTCGCTTCTGTGAGATTTTAAAAGTCATTGGGCATAACACGTTTGGAGACTTCCCACAAAATTAAATATGTAATTGTGGCCACAAACTAATGCTATTACCTAGTCTTGGTGAAGATGGACCGTTGCATGAATCTGCAACATAAATAAGAATGCCAAAAGGATTAGGATTCTCTTATCTACTAAGATTTCAGTACTATTAGATTTGCTGAGCTTCCAATTTTACAAGGTCTTTCCTATTTTTAAGTAGGATTCATGTTCCTATCTCAACCTAGTGAAGGTCTTAGTAGAGTATCTGAATAAGATCTTTACTTGTGAAGAATGTAATGAACGCCAGGTGAAGGAATTTGTTTTGAATTTTGCCAGCCTGTCTTTTGAATTGTGTGATGCAATTCTTCTCTTCATCTTGATGCTTATGGAGGTGTGATGCTTCGAGGAATGTATCCTTCTTCACATGTGATTTGCTGCAAGTCCTTTTGGAATCTCAATCCTCGTAGGGCTGACTAGTTTGGACTCAAGAGTTCCACGTCAATGCATTATATTCAGAAATGTCAAACATCGCGTCTCCATTTTGAAGATAACATGTTCAGCCACAAAATATGCAATACCTATTTTGGAGTTGATTACATTAAAATTTTGTGGGTGTCCAAGTGTGCTTAAAGATTGTCAAGTGTTCATGAAATGGAAACAAAATCAACTTGTAGTGGGCAGCACTTTGGTCATGGTAAGCTGTAGTAAGATCAATTGTCTTCCTTTTCTCCGATAAAACAGATCAATGGTCTGAAGAGGTGGTCAAAATGATAACTTCTGCCCAAGGTCGAAACTTGGCTAGAAAGGAAAAGGGCACATGGACAAAACAAGAGTGCTTGTGCAGTGTATAGGCACTCAGATAGTATCCACCCAAAACGGCTGCTTTGGTTTTGCGGGTGGTCAAATTCCCTTATATGCTCGCTGCAGAAGCCTTTGGAAGTTGTGTATTTCTAGATGACATCGGGAAGAAGACGAAAACTTGATAAAATGAATCAAATTTTGCAATGCGACCTTATGGAAAAATGTCAAGTTCTCGTCTGAACTAATCTTGTTTTGCCTCAACTCTTTTATGTAATGTTGTGTTTGCCTATTAAGGTGGATGCTTCTCAGCGCTTCTAGTTTTTTTTTTCCATCATTCGTGTTGCCTCCTCATTGACATGATTTCATCAACTAATGGGAGATTGCTGAAGGGTGTACACACGTCAATGATGTTGCTCAGAAATTGTGTCTTCCAGTGGATAAGATCATCTCTCTCTCTCTCTCTCTCTCTCTCTCTCTCTCACATACACACACCAGCACAAACCCACGGCCTCACCTCTAATCTGTCTTTAGCTTTGAGTCTCTTGTTTGGGCTATGACAGGGAAGCCATCTGTTATTTGGAAGCGGAAGGTTGGGTTTATTCGATGATTAACGACTTCCACCACAAATCAACTGCCAGTACTTGATGTCCACGTTTCTTACTAAACAGCTTTTGGGAGAGACATTCTAAAACAGGAGATGTTATATCCCCCTAGCATGATCTCCTAGTGCTTTAACATTTTAGCATGCCCGGCTGAGTGGGCTAATGAAAGCATATATCTTTAGCTTGTTATAATCCTTTTGTTGTTCCATTTATCTTTGTCATGTAAATAGCGGGACATTTAGGATACCTTCCAAAAGGGTAGTATAGATTGAATCATCCTGTGACCAGGAGGATTGCTTGCATTTCTCAAACAGAATGATTTTGCACCCACAAGCCACAAATGTTATAGAAGAGGTTGAAGTTCACATTTCACCAATTACAGTGCAAGTTGGATAACCTGGAAGTTCTCAGAAACTAATTTATACTTATCCTACAGAAGGAAGAAAGAGATACGAGAGAAGAAGTGATTAGATTAATTGGAGAAAGCCAAGGGTTCACACTGAATATGGTATCAAAGAGCAATATTGCTTTGCCTCCGTCCTAGGCTCACATAACTAGACCCTAACGATTAATGAAACATGTATCAAATCGTACCTGTCCGTGAGAAAAAGAATGATTAAAAGAGTACTGCAGTTCTGAGCAGGTGCTTCTTGGTTGTATCCTCTGTCCTGCTGTTGATCAGCATGAGGTCCATTGTATCCTCCCCATTCGCAGCCACGAAAACCATGTCCTCTTCCTCGACCGAGCCTTTGGCATAACCTTGGTTGTGGTCCCAACCTCCATCGTCATACTCAGAATTCACAAAACATTCCCCGAAACAAGCAATATTATAGGCTGTTACCAGCAAGCAAACATATGAAGGATTGCAGATGCAGCAGCAAGGGGTATTGCCATCTGCATATTCCTCAAAGAAGTACATTAACATTTTGGTGCCATTACAACCGAGAATGAAAACAATTTACTTAACCATGATGCAAGATCCCATATCTAAAACACTCCCTTCCATGCGATCTAAAAAATTGTTCAGCTTTGTGAATGCAATACCTCTAGATCTTGGTCTTCCTCTACCACCGCGACCTCTTCCTCGCCCATTAGGTGATCCCCCTATTTAAATGAGGAACATAACTAGAAGAAAATTAGAGAAACCACATTACAGTCACTAATAGACAATAATGACAGAATAATTTCTAGAAGTACCCCCCTCATAACGAAGCTCTGACGATGTCTCCACCATCTTAACAGGTAATAGAGGCTGATACCTGCAATAGAGGGCATTTGAGGCTTATGATGGATCAAACGTCAAGCTCTAAATATGTCTAACTCTCACAATGAAGAATCAGTGACAAGAGACGAACACCATGAACTCCTCCAACAGCCGATGTATCCAGTTCCTTCTTTGAAAGATTTACTATAATCATCGGTGCATGCCTCAAGGTCTCCAACCAACCCAAACAAGAGAAAGACATTAGATGGAGAAAGAAGAGCACTTTTGAAATTGAAAATTCATGGCCAATCAGTTTGCAACTACACTTACACGACAATCTCCCATCTGAATATCAACTTGCAGCTCCAAATCCAATGTTGGTTAAGCAAATAGGCTGAAAATATTCTGGGCAGAAGCAGTAAAATGATGAGCACCAGTCAATCTGTTGAGTTCAACGGATACCGTGCCAAAGGGCAAATGGCTCAGAAGAGGTTTTGGGTGTGGGCTTAGCCACTTCTGGTATCCCAAACACTTGCCAAAACATTAATCTTTCATCTGCTGCTGCAGATGCCACCGTGCATTCATCCGGACTCTGCAAAACAAGTATATGACAACGAGAATCAGCAGAATGATCAATTCAACAAGCAAACTTCAAAAGTATTTACACTGAATTGCAGATGACTATCATAAGCATACAAAGTAGTACCTGTGCCAGGAACAGAACTCTAGATGTGTGTCCACTTAGCTCTGCCATCCTTCGCATAGAAGGATATTTCCAGAGAATGAGCTGGTTCTCAGTAGGCCCGTGAGAGCTTAGCAATTCCCTCTCCCTCTTGCTCCACAACAGTGCACACACCTGAGAACCGGTGTCCACTGAATTCAGACACGTGCCCGTGCATGTGTTCCAAAATTTAACACATCGGTCGCTCCCTCCCGAGGCCAGTAAATTCGCCTGAAATGGGCACCAAGCAAGGGCTTTCGCAGTGGCTGTGTGGGCTTCAATCTTGTGAAGCCACTGAGTGCCGGAATTCAAGGAGGCTCTAGATCTGTCCCACAAGTAAAGGAGACTGTCATTTCCTCCGCTAGCCAGCTGTTTTCCCAAGGGCGACCATTTCAGGCCGCAGACTTCCTGGCGATGCCCCCTGTAGGTTCCAACAATGTGGGATCTGAGTCTCACATCATTGTTGATGACCATACAGTCCATGCCTCCTGTAGTGAGGACGTGATTGTTCCAGGCCAAGGAACCAACTCGGAGTCGATGGCCTCCTCTTAAAGTTCTCAGCTGCATGACAGGAAACGAAAACAAAAAGCAAAAAGCACAGCCTGAATAAGAACCCGTCAGCCACAGGTGAAACACTAATGCTATCAAAACAAGAAGCAACCAGCTTACCTTTCTTTGAGCAGAGAAATCCCAGAGCTGGACATGAGAATTTTGTAAGCCAATGGCAATACGCTGACCATCAGGAGCCCAGCTCACGCTCGTGACGGGACCCTCCTCATTATTGAAGGTCACCAGTTCTGTAGTAGAGCCGTTGGAGGCATTCCACAAGTACACCGTTTCGGAAAGAGCAATCACTACCACGTTGTTGGCACCCCAGTCCAGCAAGTTCAAATTATAATCATCCAATATGTTAGGAGCATCCAGCATCCTCTGGCAGGTCTATCAATTGACAAACCAAAGAAAATATTTCAAAACACTAATTCGACAGTCTTTGAGAGCACAAGCAAAACCAGTACATACTAATGTTCCAGGGAACAAATGCTAACTTGTTGGTCAAGTTTTATGTCATCAATAAAAGAAACAGCAATGGGCATGAATTTGAGGCTACCTTGGGTACCCATCGACAGGGCTTGATGAATTTAGACTGGTAAGCAGTGGGGGAGAGCCAGCTTTTTGGGATTAGCTCTACTGGGGTCGGTGGCTTGTTCTTGAAGGCCAGGATCCGACTTCGGTTCATGTCAAGTGCCTCTGCGAGAAGCTTCTGGTACGCCTCACTTGATGCTGACATCACCGCAGACTTCTCCTTCCACTTCTTCCCTCCAGTCAAGAGAGAACGAGCGTAGTCGAAGTCCATAGCTGAGCGGTTCGGGATGAATCTATCCAACTGTGATTATAAATAAAAAAACACATCCCATAATCTGTTGTTTTTCAATAAAAGTCTAAAAAGTCTCTGTAAATGACACAAGAAAACCACTGGCTTACGTTTTCTCGAGAATTCTTCTTCTGAAGGTATTCCTGGAGAAGATCCAGCGACCAATCCTCGCCCGGTGAAGCCATGGTCCAGCAAACGCCCCCGCCGCAGAGGTAGGTCGAAATTCTGCAAAAAAGACAAAAAAAAGAAAGGAAATTTCGAGGACAGAAGAAGACCCAGAAGCGGAGGAACAAAGAGGGACTGAACGTTGATGATGGGTCGTCAGTTTTTCAACTAAAGAGGCTAAATTTTATCTGGCAATGGTTTCAAATCAGAGGCGCACAGAGGGCGAGCGAGAGAGCGAGATTCAGAGAGCAGCTTGAGAAGGGAGAGCTAGTTTGCCCGCGGAGTAACCGGTGAAATCATGGTCCGACGAACGCCCCCGCCGCAGAGCTCGGTCAAAATCCTGCAACAAAAAAGGGGGAGAAATTCCCAGGACAGAAGAAGACCCAGATGCAGACGAATGAAGAGGGACCGAGCGCCGTTGATGGGTCGCCACTGTTTCAACTGAAGCCCCCAGATTTTCTGTCGCTGTGCGCTCAAATCAGAGGCCCACAGAGAGCGAGCGAGAGAGCGAGATTCAGAGAGCAGCTTGAGAAGGGAGAGCTAGTTTGCTCGCAGAGTAACCGGTGAAGTCATGGTCCGACGAACGCCCCCGCCTCAGAGCTCGGCCAAAATCCTGCAAAAAAATGGGGGGGAAATTCCGAGGACGGAAGAAGACCCAGATGCAGACGAACGAAGAGGGACCGAGCGCCGTTGATGGGTCGCCACTGTTTCAACTGAAGCCCCCAGATTTCCTCTCGCTGTGCGCTCAAATCAGAGGCCCACAGAGAACGAGCGAGAGAGCGAGATTCAGAGAGCAGCTTGAGAAGGGAGAGCTAGTTTGCTCGCAGAGTAACCGGTGAAGTCATGGTCCGACGAACGCCCCCGCCTCAGAGCTCGGCCAAAATCCTGCAAAAAAATGGGGGGGAAATTCCGAGGACGGAAGAAGACCCAGATGCAGACGAACGAAGAGGGACCGAGCGCCGTTGATGGGTCGCCACTGTTTCAACTGAAGCCCCCAGATTTCCTCTCGCTGTGCGCTCAAATCAGAGGCGTGCAGAGAGCGAGCGACAGAGCGACAGAGAGAGAGAGAGAGAGAGAGATTCAGAGAGCAGCTTGAGAAGGAAGGGAGAGAGCTGCAAACAGCTAAAGATCGTTCGCAGAGGAATGGTTGAGAGGGAGAAGATGACGATGAGGAAGGAACGAGAAGACGAAGATGATGATGATTTCGAACGTTGTGGGCGGGAACGGGAATAGTTATGCGAAGGAATACAAGGAGCCGTTGGCGGCAGCGTTCCTCCGACGCCAATATAATTATTAGCTTATTATATAAAATTTACTCAACATTATATTGTTAACTTATTGACTCTTCTTTTTCGTCTGAAAAAATAAATTATTGACTCTTCACTAGCCATGAAATTATGAAACAATTTTATTTTTCAATCAGCACAAGCAAAAAAAAAAAAAAAAAACCCATTAATATTATCTAATCCTCACTATAATTGGTTAATCAAGAAAATTAATTGGTGATTTTTTCATATACTCAAATTCAATAATGAAATCCCTTGCACCTCACGATATATTGTGGAAATCAATGTCCACAAGATAACGGGAGGTAAATTATCATTCTCATTTTTTACATTAACGAATTATAGATCTTAATAATCGAATTAAGCACAATTTTATTTTATTTATCAAAAAAAAGGCTGCACGTATTATCCTTAGTGATTACTTACAAATATACTTGCCACATGCTTGTGCACATTGCACGGATAATTTCTCTTCTAAAAAATTAAAGTTCAACAAGAGAAATGTACTCTAAAATTAACCAAATTGTGATGGTGCCATTGGCTAGATACAATGATTTTATCATCATGTGACGTTGTCATAGTTACATATGTTATGAGTTAATACTAGTTAGTGATTTACACTATATTAATCGCACTATTTATTAGAGCTACATGGCTGGCAAATTTGGAAAATCAAAGTTCAATAATGGAAATTTGCCTTGAAGTTAGGTCTACATTTTAAATATTTGGCGGTTATAATCAAGTGTTAATCTTCATCTTCCATCAAGGTTTGATTTAATTTTATTTCAAAATTTTAAATTTTTTTATGAATACATCATATATTTGTATATAACTTTGATTTGTTAGTCGTCAACTGATCATAGTAATTGGGGTTTATTATTTCTTAGTTTTGATTTTATTGAAGTTAAATTTTTTCTTGGGATTAAAATTAAATATTTTAGCACTATAAAATTGAGAATTTTCTTATTTTGTGATGTTCATTTTTAGGACAATTAATGTCGGATTGGAATTTAATCATTCGGTTATGGAGTAGTACCTAATCCTGAAGGAAAATTCCTTGTAGAATATAGCTCATGAGCCTCTTCAAAGCTCAAAGCATTTATGCAAAAGGAGAATTTCCTTTTGTCATACAAAAAAAAATGATATTTACCATCTCGTCAGCACGAAGATCACATAAAGAAACTATTTACTATAAGAAAAAATTAGTTTCTTTATATTTTTTTGGGAAAAAGTCACAAAAGGAGCCATTGGCGCAACGTTCCTCGGATGTGAATATAAAATGTTTAATATAAAATTAATTCAACAATATATTTTTAATTTCTTTGCCGACCATTAAAATTATCAAGACTCGACCAAAAATAAATTATCGAGCAATTTTATTTTTCAATCGACACTAGAAAGGAAAAAAAAATTACCCCACAATATTCTCTAATCACCACTATAATTAATTAATCAAGATAATTAATTAGTAATTTTTCATACATCAAATTCGATAATGAAATTCCACACCTCAAAATATCGTGTAAAAGTCAATGTCCATAAAATAACAGGGGCCAAATTATCATTCTTTTTTTTAATTTAATGAAATATATCTTGATAATCAAATTTCAAAAATATCATTTTTATTCACAAAAGAAGACTATATGTATTATACTTTGTGATTATCTACAAATATACCTGCCTCATGCTCGTGCACATTGCACGGATAATATTCTTTTTTATAAAAATTAAAGTTTTTTTTTTATTTAGATAAAAATTAAAGTTCAATAAACGAAATGTACTCTAAAATGACTATATTCTTTTACCACTTTTACACTTATAAAATTGAACTTAAGCTGTCTTTCACACCAAGAGAAATGTACTTTAAAATTAACCAAATTGTGTTAGTGCTATTAGTTGGATATAATGATTTTATTATCATGTGACGTTGTCATAGTTACATATCTATTTATGCTAGTTAGTGATTTACACTATACAAGCCACACTGCACAATTAGCGCATTTTGAAAATCTAGTTCAATAAGCAAAATCCACTCTAAAGTTAGGTCTACATTTTACTATTTGGCACGTATACTTAAGTGTTAATCTTCATCTCCTATCAAGGTATGATTTAATTTTATTTCCAATTTCACTATGCAAGTCCAATATAGGTAATAGTATTAGCAAAATGTGAAAATTTGGTGGATCAATCTATGATAGGAAAGTTCAAAACATGTCTCACTTCATTGCTACTTTTGCTATACGCAAAAAAAAAAAAAAAAAGGTGTTTATCATCCTGTGATAAGCACAAAGATCACATAAACACGCCATTTTTTATAAGTAAAAAATTTAAGTTCTTTCTTTTTTTATTTTTTGCTAAACCAATTAATTTGCAAAGCTAGAAGACAAGGTTTTTTTTTAAAATAAAAATAAAGAGCAGAAATTTTTTTTTTAACTCAAATATATAATTCGAAGCATGTTTAATATTTTATAGGGTCAATATTCTGAAAAACCCTAAATTTGTACACTTATAACAAATTTACTTAAAACTAATTTTTTGATTACGTAAAACCCCAAACTCATATACTTATGATAAATTTACCCCAAATGATCTCAAAAAGTGGTACGCTTATAACAAATTTATCCCAAACGAATTTGTTTAATCTCAAAAAAATTCCAAACCGATAGAGTTGTGACAAATATACCTTTTATTAAAGTGAATTAATACCATAAAAAAATTATGAAAATGGTACAACGGTGGCAAACATAGAGTAAAATCCAAAAAACCGTTACATTTCATCTAATTTAACAATTTGATAGTAAAATTTAATGGAAATTATTTGATAGTAAAATTTGTCACAAATGTACCAGTTTTTGAGTAAATTTGTCAAAGGTATATCAATGTAAGGTTTTTAGTTTTGGATAAATTTATCATACGTATATCAATTTAGATTTTGCAAGGTATTAACAGTATTTTATAAAAGGATGCAATTTTTTTTATTTTTTAAATCTAATTTATTACCATAATTTCATATTGTGACGTCTCGAATTTCACACATCATCTATATTTCGATTCATTGTGATAATAGTTTTTTTTTTTTGATGATCGAGGAACCGCAAAATATCACCTTTCGAGGATCACACGACCCTCCGATGCTCAATAGCACCATTAGGCCTCGCCCCAAGCCATAATAGTTTTTGTTATATAGAATTTTAACAATTTTTTTTTTTTATAGAAACAGGGAAGGAAAAAAAGAAGAGAAAAAAGCCTAAAAGGAAGGGAGAGGGAGAAGTCTCCGTCATTTGGCGCCTCACTCTCTCTCTCTGCATTTGCTTTCTCTCTCTTCCTTCTTCGCTTCTTCTCGGCGAAGAAGAAGGAGAAGGAGAAGAAGGAAGAGGATCGCTGCTTCAGGTCGATCGTGTGGGTTGTGAATGGCGGGGGGAAGGACGATTCCTTCTCCTCTGCTCCTCAGCGAATCTGCCGATCTTCATTTCTAATACATTCTGCCTTACGATTCGCCGATTGCTGAATCTGCATACATGCTTGTTGGACTCCGTGCTTTGTTGCGTTCGAGTCGTGACTGATTCTTGAACATCTGCATTACTTCATTCTTGGGCTCTTAATACGCCACCGAAATTGATGAAACGGCAACTCGATCGAATGAGTTCACGACGAAGGTTCCATTAGCTATTCACAGTTTGCATGGCAATTGCTGTCTTTCGGCTGCCCCCGATTGTATATCCAATGACAAGTTATTACGGGATTTTGTAGTTGCTTAAACACCTAGCATGAGCACCCACGGAGTTGAAGTTGAATTTGAAAGGGTTCGTGGAAACGTACTTAAATTTGAAAGGGTTCGTGGAATTTGTGCTTGATTGATTGCTTTTGGGTTTCGACTGATTCTTGAATATTTGCATAAGTTCATTCTTGGGTTCGAATGTGCCATCAAAATTAGTGAGATGGCACTTTGATTTGCATTTCATTCTAATTTCTTGTTCGGGTGAATGCCGGATTCCTTTGTTGCCTTGGAACTGAATCCGTTGGTTTTGGTCCTGCTCATAGTGAAGAATGAAGATTGAGTTCATGACATCGTGAATCTTTTATGAGATATTTACAGTTTACATGGCAATTGCTGTCTTGCGCTGCAAATTGATATCCAAAAACAAATGCTTGGTGTGGGCATTTCAGTTAATTGGGTTATTTTACATGTACTTTAATGCATTTGCCATTTTCTATATGTAAGTAGAGCTAGTCTGGGATTGTGGTTGCTCATGAGTAGCAATGGAGTTGAATTTGAAAGCATTGAAGTGAACTAAAATTGTTTCAGTCCTGCTTCATGTATGAATGTTGTTCTTCACAAATTGTAGTAAAATCATTTAAAGGCCATCTTGATAGTTTCACCATTACTGTTTAGGCAATAGGCTATCTTAACGAGTGCACACTTGATGTTTAGCTTGCCGCTCCCCTGTTATTTTGTCATGTCCACTATTTGCTGGCAAATGCAGTTGGCATGTTCTCTTATTGTTTGTTTGGTTTACCAGGATGGAGTCAACATACAGAGCATGGGCTAGGGAGATGAGAGAAGCATCATCACCTGAATATTTGAATGATCTCTCTAGGGACCTCCAAACTGCTTTAGGTACAGCAAAGTGGCAGGTATTTCCTTGTTTTGCCCAACTGAACATGAGATTGCTCAAATTTTTTTTCTCAGACTGCACTTTTGTTGGCTTTTAGCACCTTCTACTTCGTAGATTGCCATGTAGAGGCTTACACTTCCTTGGTCTGTGGCTTGAATTTGGACATCACATCACATCTTTCAAACTCTGATTACGGACCCATTGAACATACAAAAGAAACTTTTTCTATGAAGCTTTGTGCTCTTTACTTGCCTTGGAACTGATATATGTCTGCTCTTGGATCTTTGTAAGTTGGAAGAATTTGAGAGAGCAGTCAGGCTTAGCGATGGGCCTCGTGGTGACAAAACTACGACAGCTCGACATGGACAGTTTATTGTGGCCATTAGAGATCAAATCATGTTGAAGCAGCGTTGCAAGAATTTCTTAGCGAGGGGGGAAACCAGCCCCTTCAGTGGGTAAATCTTGACAAAGAAGAGCGAGATGATTTAGCCTTGTTTCTCTCTGGGACTTCGGAACTATTGCAAACTGCGAAGGATGAATTTGCAGAGCATGGAACATCCTTGAAGGGTTTCATTTTGGAAAATTATGATAAGAAGGAAGATGTGGGGTCTAATACTAATGCTGCTTGCAGCAGTGGCTTAATGGATGAGAGCAAGAGCTTAAAGGATGGACAACCTAATGAAGATGTTCACCGTGTGATAGATCTACATGCAAAAGATCAAGCAGATAAAACAGGTGGTACCAGAAGGACATGGAGTTCACCCAGCATGGGGGATTGGAGAATTGCTGTTGCAGATGATGAAAAAAAAAAGGAGGAGGAGGAGGAGGGAAAGCGGAAGTCGAAAGGAATAAATTGTAGTGCTCATCGGTGTTGACGCGGTCGATCTCGGGATGTACGAGAAGAAAAAAAAACGAAATTGCATAAAGAATTATATACAAAAGAAAATATAAGAATATTCTCTAGCGTGGAGGAAATTGCATGCACAGAAATTCCAAAGAAATCGAAATCATAATCTATATAGGATTTTCAAAATTATTACTAAACAGCAAGACACGATTATAGATGAATATAGAAAAAGAACTTTATTGAATGTACCGAAAACTAAATATTGTTATTACAAGAATTACAAATTCTTATTTGGCGCGGTTCAGGAGCTTGAGGGCAGCGAACCGGAGCTCCGGCGGGCTACCGCCTGGAGGATACCCAGGGCGGAGTTAATGATGCCAAGGAGAGCCGCTACGATGGCAAGAACCGAAGCCAATTCTGCAAGACCAGCATTCTTCATTTCTACCTTTCCGGGCGAGGGTCAAACTGATGCTCTGGCTCCAAATCGCGCCCTAGAGAGAGAGAGAGAGAGAGAGAGAGGGTAGGGGTTGTGTTGCAGAAGGGGGCTTAGGATTTTAATTTATAGTTTACTGTCCGATGGGAATGACGTCCGATGGGAAATGACGGGTTGGCGACGCAACAGTCTATTTCCCACCAACCTTTCGCAAGGTTCCGTCTTTTCGCATCGGAGCACGACTTTTCTCCTCGTGCTCGTCAAAATTACCGTAGTGTGCGCAAGATCCCTCCATTCACGTGGGTTTTACCCTCCATTTAGAATCCGACACGTGGCTCCACGTGGCTCCACGTAGGCGACAGGCCAGAGGTTCAAAATTTCCGCGGTTCACACTATCTAGCAAGATTTCTCCCTTCACAGTTCACACTCCCTTCACAGTTCACACTATCTAGCTAGATTCCTCCGCCAGGCATCTTTTCGAATCGGGGCACGACTTTTCTCAACATAATCCTCAAATTATTATAGGCTATTTATTAACCATCCAAATAGTATCGATTCTAATTTTTTATTCTCAATAGCAATTTAAGAACAAAATCACGTTTGATAAAATTTTTATTCACGGGAATAAATTTCTTTTCTTTTTGTTACCAGAAGTAAATTTGGAATAGAATCAAGAAAAAAAAGTTGGTTCTTGTTAGGAACAAATTTAAGAATCAAGATCATATTTCTCTCCTTCTTCCATTTTCTTTTTCTTCATCTACCGCCATCCCGCGGTTGCCGTCCGCCACCGTCTGCCATTTGCCGCCCACCATTGAGTTCTTCGGGAACAATAAATCTCCACACCATCTTTCACTAAATAATTTTACCACTTTTGCACTAATAAAACTGAAATTATGCTATCCTTTACTCTAAGAAAAATGTACTCTAAAATTAATTGCATTGTGATGGTGCTATTGGTTGGATATAATGATTTTACCATTGATATTATTATAATTATACACCTTATGGTATTATACTAGTTAGTGATTTACATTGTACTAGCCACATTACTTATGCACTTTGTATAATTAATGAATTTGAAAATCAAAGTTCAATAGGTGAAATTTGCTCTAAAGTTAGGTCTACACTTTTACTTTTTGGCGCATATAATCAAGTGCTAATCTTTATATTCTGTCAAAGTTTGGTTTAATTTTATTTCCATTTTTTAATTTTTTTAATGAATATATCATATTTGTATATATAATTTTGATTCTTGTAGGGAAAATCATTTTAATCCTTGACAGAATGCAGTAATTGGGATTTATTCTTTCTTAGATTGATTTTATTCGAGTTAAATTTTTTTTCTTGGGATTAAAATTTAAAATATTTAAGTACTTTTATGAAATTGAGAATGTATTTATTTTTTTCATTTTGTGATGCTCTTTTTTTTGGGTATTTTTTGATTGTTGATTGGCCATATGTTCGAACATGTTCCTTGAAGACTTTGCCATGCGCCTAACCCTTTATTTATTAGGCATAAATGAATGATTTAGAAAATATTTACCTAAAATAATCACTTGAAATAATTAGCCATTGAAAAATATTTTTATAATTAATAATAATTTATGTCTAAATATTTTCATGAAAAATAAAATTTTCTTCATTGATTCATTTTTTAAAATAATATATTTATTTTTTTAGAAAATTATTTTATAAATCATTCATTTTTGCTAAAGAAATGGAGCCTTAATGAAATCAATTTTACTAAAATCTTGGATGCTAAAAGAAGCTTTGTCAAACAAGTGATGGGCTCAACCAATCCAAAAGAGACTTTGGGGCTTAGATGATAATTGCAGGACAATTACAATCACGATAAAAAAAAAATTACTATCTAGTCTTAAGTAGTTAAGCACAAAGATCACTTAAACTAGGGTGATCGGTTTTCAGTCTAGTTCGAGGAACTGAATTGGGAGGACTAGTTCCCAAAATTGGTAATCGGGACCGGACTATTTAGTCCTAAAATCGAGAATCAAACTATCGGTTTTCGATTTGATCTAACATAATTTGCCACATTTTTATTCCATAAGGATTTTAGTTTAAATTTAATATATATGTGCGTTTTTAAGAAACATAATAGTTTATTTTAGAATTTATTGCTATTTTTAAGAAATTAAAAAATATAGTCTTAAAAAAAAAAGTTGGTCTAGTTTGATTCTCTCCGAAACCGAGAACTGGATGAAAATCATCGATTCCATAAATATGGAACCGAGAGACGGATCGATGCCTTTGGGAGCCAGACCAAACCGGCATAAAGACACTATTTATTATAAGTTAAAATTAATTTCTTTTTTTTTTTAGGTAAACTAAGTAATTTCATTCTAAAAAAAAAGTTAGAAGACATGATTATTTTAAAAATTAAAAAGGAAAAAAAATCTTTCAACCAAGATATATAATTTGAAATACCCGTATTATTTTATAAGAGAAGCAATTTTTTCCCTTCATAAATCCAATTTAGGGCTTTTCCTTTATTTCCACTTTTTTCAAAAGGACGATTTACTATAAGATTTATGCGTACATTATGCTTTTCAAACACCATATAGATCAATCAAATTACATGCATTGTGGCATCCGGAATTTCATAATTGGTTCTTCTCCAAAATTGGGAAATCGCCGGGGGGGGGGGGGGCTATATTTTCCATTTTCATTGTGATGATATTTTTTGTTATATAGATTTTTTACAATTTTGTTGTTATAGAAACAGGAGGGAAAAAAAAAGGGAAAAAAAAAAACATAAAACGGAAGGACTTAGAGAAAGGGAGGGAGAAGTTTCCATCATTTGGCGCCTCTCTCTCTCTGCATTTGCTTTCTCTCTCTTCCTTCTTGGCTTCTTCTGGGCGCAGAAGAAGGAGAAGAGGGAAGAGGATCGCTGCTTCAGGTCGATCGTGTGGGTCGCGAATGGCGGGGGGGAAGGACGATTCCTTCTCCTCTGCTGCCCAGCGAATCTGCCGATGTGTACGTCCCCGATCTTCATTTCTATACATTCTTTTTATACATACTTTGGGGGCATATAGCTTGTTTGAGTTTTACATGTACTCTTCTACAAGTTATTTCGGGATCGTAGTTACTTGAAGACCTACCATGAGTAGCGACGGAGCTGGAGTTGAATTTGAAAGCCTGGAAACGTACTGAAATTGTTTAGTCCAGCTTGTGTGTTTAAGAAATAGATAGTCTATTTTTAGTTATTGTTTGTTTGGTGTTTTACCAGGATGGAATCAACGTGCAGAGCATGGGCTAGGGAGATTAGAGAAGCATTATTACCTGATGATTTGGATGATCTCTCTGGGGACCTCCATACTGCTTTTAGAAACTGCAAAGTGTTAGGCATTTCCTTGTTTTGCCCTCCTGAGCCTAAGGTTACTCGATTGTCAAAAGTTTTCAATAGCACTGGGTCCTTAAAATTGTCATCATTGGTCTTCTTAGAGATGTAGAGTAGGTCGCCACTGCACCGTTGCCTTTTAGCATCTCCGACTTCACAGATTCTCATGTTGAGGCTTACACTTACTTGGCTTGAAGTTGGAAATCACATCATATCAGAGAGCTTTCAAACTCTGCTTACGGACCCGTTGAACATACAGAATAGTTTTTTTAAGCCACGCGCTATATTTTTCCTTGGAACTGATATGTGTCTGCTCATTGGATCTTTTTAAGTTGGGAGGATTTGAGAGAGCAGTCAGGCTGAGCCACGGGCCTCGTGGTGACGAAAGTACTAAGGCTCGAGATGGACAATTTATTGCGGCCATCAGAGATCAAATCTCTCATGTTGAAGCAGCATTGCCAGAATTTCTTAGTGAGGGGGAGGGGTGTGGAACAGCCTGCATTGAACATCTTTGAAGGATTTCATTTTGGAAAATTATGATGAGAAGGAAAATGTGGGGTCTAATACCAGTGCTGCTTGCAGCAGTGGCTTAATGGATGAGAGCAAGAGCTTAAAGGATGGAAGACCTAATGAGAATGTTCACTCCATGATAGAGCTAGATCGCAAAAGATCAAGCAGATAAAACAGGTGGCACCAGAAAGACATGGAGTTCACCCAGCATGAGGGGATTAGAGAATTGCTATTGCAGATAATGAAGAGAGTGATAACCTAATTTCCACTGTTGTTGACAAACCTAAAGAAAAGAGGCCCACAACTCTTTTTGGAAGAATCGGTGTGCTGAACGTACTCAGACAAAGACATTGAATAGAATGTTCAATCAGGTTAATTTTTATCTAATTGGTAGTGCGAACGATGTTGAAAATTAGAATAAACGGGGCCTATGGATGATTTTCTCAAAAACTTATGATAAAGAAAACATGGTTGGGCCAATGCAATGCGTTTTTTTGTTTTGACGTGGGCTAGAGGTAAAACTAATTGAATTTGATGTGCATTGTTTATTCGGAGCATTGATGGCCTCCATGTCTGCAGTTATTTGGACATTGTCATGCGCTTCAAAGACAACTGCATAGTCCACAAAGCTTGCTATTTAGTTGTTCAGTTCGATTTGTGCTAGTGTATGTCATAGTTGGAACTTGGGAGGCTTTTGTTTCATTTTTTTTTTCTTCCTCTTCTGGTAATTATTATGTGCAAAGTTCAAAACAATCTTGAACTTGATAAGATGAATGTGGCGTTTCATTGCTTCCTTGGATGTCATTGTGAACTTCTTTTACCATCAGACAATTTACGTAGTCTTTTTCTCCTCAAACTCCTCATACACATATGTACGTACATACGTACGTACGTATCTCTCTCTATATATAAAATCTGGATTTATAATTAGTGATCTGGAGGCCTTTCTATTATTGGAATGGTTTGTGTAAATTTTGGGCTTCTGCACTCATCAATTCATTGCCTCATGCGCTAATTGTCAGGATGTAAACTTCTATTTTTTGTATTCTGATTTTCTTGATTAGGTAAGGTTGTAACTTTGGTATGGAATACCTCTTCTTTAATGGGTTTCATGTACTCTACTTGGATCTAGTTCTGAGTCTGCTTATTTTATTCATTTTAAGAAATATTCAGGCGAGTGCATGGAGATTTTCGTGGACGTGCTGGCGATAGAGAAACTGAGTTTTTCTTCTGGGTTGATGGTTTGGGTGCTGTTAAGCGGTTTGTTATGCAGAGTTCCCGTGTTAGCAGCATCGGGAGTGTTTTATTCCATTTGAGAACGACTCGTTCAGATGAGCCTATGCCCATTCTGAAGTATAGCTTGTTCCCAAGGTTAACGCCGCTACCATTGAGGGTTCGCCCTACGAAAAGACGTTGGGGGACTTCACTTTCTACGATGACACAGTATGCTTCCAATCCTGAATTGCCATTTCCAGTGGAATCCAATGTGTATCAGTCTAAACTTAAAACTCAGCATGCAAAATTTAATCTCTAAATTCTAAAATAACCTAATCTTCATCATTATCAACCACATCATCTTCATCATCAACACCATCCATTCTCTCATCCCTTCCATCACTAGACCCTGAGCCTTCAGGTTTCTTCTGAATCCGCTTCATCATCCTCAATGCTTACTGCTCTAGAACTTGAGGCTCTATCACTTGTTTTTGATCTTGCTTGTTGTATCCAGTGTGTTCTTTCTTCTCCTATCCTAGATACTTTCTCCACATCACCCAAGTTTGATTGTCACCCTGAAAGACCAAGTTATTCTCAGCGTTGTTGTTATGACTCTTTATCTCTCCTATTTGTTACTCTCCTCAATGTTTAGCAAGACGAGATCAGTGGCAAATCCCAGCATGCCTCGAGCGTTTTTTTATTGTACTTGACATATCTGAGATCAATCGGTTTGATTTCCTTTAAGTGATCTAACCTAATAACCCACAAACATTTTAAAGCAAAAACTAATACTACTAAAAGAGCAATTTCATTTCTGCAAATTTTACAAAACTGCTCCTAGAACACGTTAAAAATTACTTAAAATCCACTTTTAGGTCTAATTTTACCATTTTCACTTCTTTCCCATCTAAGATCCAACAAGCCTTTTGATAATTATTCAAACGCAATCTAGGTATCTGCCAAATTTTTCAATTTAAGTTGAGATCACAATAGCTCAAAATAACAAGGTGCACAACATTCCATTCTTCAAGTCCATTTACCATGAATATCATAACTAAACTAAATAAGCAAACATTAACCAAGTCCAAAAATATCAAGTAGATCAATATAACTTAGTCTCTTGACCCCTGTGAGTGACGCAAGGACACATATCTTTTCTGCTGATATTGATCTATAAATACTTGGTCTGCACCAAAGTTCTGAGGATGTCGGCTTTTATGTTGACTTGGCTAGTTCTCTTGGTCAAGCTGATCCTGTCGCAATTGAGGCTTCTCTCTTGTCACGCCTTCCTTGCGGTAATCAGCTAACCCTAGCGGCCCTCTTTGGCTTCCTCAACTTTGGTTGACGGTGCCATGCTCAGCGTCTCTCCTCTATGGGATGTATCTATCAAGGTGAGTCAAGTGATGATTTCGTGAGTCGGCCTCATTAATCTATCATTTATCTAATCGTATCCCAGGTCAACTCTGCCCTTTACTTGACCCGCCCGTATGCTCCGAAGAAAGAACTTTTGAGGAGCGAAGAAGGGCAAAATGCAGTCAATTTTCGGGTGAAATTGAATGCTCGATAGAACAATATGCAGCCTTCATCAGTTAGTAGTTTTGTTTAACAATTACCCTTTTATTTTGAATTTGATTTGAAAATGTATACTTAACTCTGTCACATGAGTATTATGTCTCCCATAAGAAAACGAAATATAACAGTAGCCATTCTTATTTTTCACATGATACCACTCTTTTTTGGGTCGCTAAAATATTTTTCATTTCATAAAGACAAATCAATTGAGCACATCAAGGGGGCTTCTGAGGGCGGGGGTGCTTGATATCCAACAAGGGAGGGCTTTTCGGATTAGGGCTTTAGAAATCCAGTTCCGATATTATTTTGGTCTTTTAAGCAATGGGCCAACTAGAGAATTATAAGACTGATAAGTACTGGATTTGTCAAATTGGTTTATAAATCCATTACTTGACCATATTTGATGGGCTGAATTATTAGACAGGTTAAGTTATCTTATGTAAATAGGTTATAAATGGGTTTAGTATAGTAAAGCTCAAAATAATATGAATATTAAATGGGTTCACAAGTTACATCTATTACTCTTTTACACTCTCTCTCGCACTTACTCAATCTCGAGCTTGCTCACTCCGTGCTCTCATCTCAATTGGAGAATGAGTTTTCTTAAATTGGGTTAAATATATAAGTGTTTTAATGATATGGGTTAGGTATAAGTCATTATATTTGTGTTACATCGAAATGAATCAAAACAAGTCAAAACAAGTAAAAGTGGTCAGTTTTGGTCATAACATTTTCAATTTGACCCAAATTTGACTTGACCTATCTATTTGACAAGTTAATTGGGGACTCACCACAAGTGATAATCACAATATTATCCCAAAAAACTTGATCTGTGCCCAAGAGAGTTACCATATCTCAATCTACCATTTTACATAGTAGGAGAAAGCCTTACAATTAAAAGGACTCAATTGCCTTCCTATCAAATTTTTTGCCCCAAATTCCCTAATATGGTTGCTCAAAATCCCACCACCACAAACTCTGATCATTCTGCAGCCTCCACAATCCCATGATGAGGAATACCGGCGGCTTAGTTAAAATTAGGGTTGATTTTGGGATTTTCCATGGTGAGGAATGGGGTCATTTTGGGGAGGTAAACGTCAATGTCTAAATAAGACCATGATGGTAACTAATGCCTGGTGCAATGCAAATTAGTAGGCATATCTCAGGGCGCAAACTGGTCAATTTATATATAGAGGGTGAGAAATTATATCGACGTAAAAAGTGAGGACACGTTTTTTTCCTAATTAATTATTATAACTGCATTCAGACGTCAACTGAAATAATTGCTTTTTGCCTACATTCGCTTTCAAAAGTTCTTTATTCGCGCCAAAACTTTGCATTACCAATTTGTCCTCTTTAAGAACCCAAATCTGTTCTTTTTCCAAGAAAAGAAAAGAGAGCAAGATTGGAAGGCACGTGACGAAAGTCCGATACCTTAAGTTAAAGTAATGGGCTAAGCAAGATATATTAACTATTCAACATTATACTAATTTTTCGATGTGTGATTTCTTTAACACAACTCACATATGTATCCTAACATTCCTTTTCTCTTCAAAAGAAGATCTCCTCGATATCAAGGCTTGGTTGAGACTAAGGGAGATGACGCAGCTTAGATGAAAGATGGGATGTTGTTATATTTTGAATAAAAGGAGCTGTTGGTGGCAGTGTTTGTGTGAGGCAAATATAAAATTTGTTTAACAAAATTAATTCAAAATATATTGTTAATTTCTTCACTACCCATTAAAATTATCAAGACTCGACCACAAAAATAATTATCAAGCAATTTTATTTTTTAATCAAAACTGGAAAGGGAAAAAAAATACCCCGCTAATATTCTCCAATCATCCCTATAATTAATTAATCGAGAAAACTAATTGGTGATTTTTTCATACATCAAATTTGATAACAAAATTCCTTGCACCTCATAATATCATGTAGAAGTCAATGTCCACAAGATAATGGGAGGTAAATCATCATCCTCTTTTTCTTTTTTTAAACTTTAATGAACTACAGATCTTTGTAATCAAATTTTGCATAATATCATTTTATTTAAGAAAAAAGATTGTATGTATTATACGTAGTGATTATTTACAAATAAACTCGCCACATGCTTGTGCACATTGCACATATAATTTTTTTTTTTATAAAAAAATTCTACAAGTGGAATGTACTTTAAAAATTACTATATATTTTACCACCTTTACACTAATAAAATTGAAATTAAGTTGTCTTTTACACTAAGGGAAAGGTACTCTAAAATTAACTGAATTGTGATGGTGCCATTGGCTAGATATAATGATTTTATCATTATGAGATGTTGTCATAGTTGCATATCTTACAAGTTTATACTCGTCAGTGATTTACACTATACTAACCACACTGCACGATGGGTGAATTTTAAAGTTCAAAGTTCAATAAGTGAAATTTACTTTAAGGTTCAATCTACATTTTACTATTTGGCACGTATAATTAAGTGTTCATCTTCATCTTCTATCAAGGTTTGATTTAATTTGATTTCCAATTTTACTCTTCAAAGCCAGTATAGGTAATAGCATTAGCAAAATGACAAAAATTGGTGGATCAATTTATGATCCGAAATTCGAAAACATCTACTCGACTACACTTTGCTACTTTTGGGACACCCCAAAATGATGTTTGCCATCTTGTCATAAGCGCAAAGATCTCATAAAGACACTATTTATTAGAAGTAAAAAATAATTTCCTTCTTTTTTTCTCAACAAATTAATTTCATTCTAATGAAAGTTAAAAGACATGATTATTTTGAAAAAAAAAAGGAAAAAAAAAACTTTCGACTCAAATATATGATTCAAAACACTTTTTTTTTTTTATTTTATAAAGAGAAGCAATTTTTTCTTTCTTGAGATCCAACTTATTGCTTTTCTGATCATTTCTACTGTTCTGGAGAGGTAAAAATTTACCATAAGGTTCTTTACCAAAAAAAAAAAATTACAATAAGGTTTATATATACATTTCACATTGCGACATTCGGAATTTTATACATCATCTATATGGAATTTCACACATTGGATATTTGGTTCTTATCCAAAATTGGGAAATTGCCGAGGGCTATATTCGCAATTTTCATTGTGATAATAATTTTTGTTATATAGAATCGCAGAAATTTTCTTTTTTTTTTTAAAATAGAAACAGAGAAGGAAAATAAAAAGAGATAAAGAAAACATAAAAACGGAACAACTTAGAGAGAGAAAGCAAGGGAGAAGTCTTCATCATTTGGCGCCTCTCTCTCTCTCTCTCTCTGTCTCTGCCTCTGAATTTGCTTCTTCTGAGCGAAGAAGAAGGAGAAAAGGGAAGAGGGACGCTTCTTTAGCTCGAGCTTGGAGCAGTTGTGGTCGCGAATGGCGGCGGAAGGACTATTTCGGAAAATAATTTGTGTGCTGATGATCTTCATGTTGTTCAGACCCCACTCGCACCTCGTCGCGTGAACTTCAATTCCCCATTTCGGAAGAAAGGGTTGCATCCTTTCTCAGTTTTTTTGACCGTTTGATATTTAATTGCATTTCCAAAGTCTTTAGCGCATGGTAGATCCATAGGTGCTATGAGTATTCCAAAATGCTGATACATCTTTTTCTTCCGGCTTTACTCTCGCTACAATTTCGAAATTCCAAAAATGTCTTTCACTAAACATTATTTGTATTTAAAAAAAAAAATTCATCTAAGTTCATTTGCATTTTTCGAGATGCTTTCCTCAAAAGCCTTACTAAAATACACCATTATGCTCGTGTTTCCCAAAATGCACAAATGGAGCACGTGATTTTGTAGTCTTTTCGTGTTTTCTGGTCTTGCAACTTACTCATGCAACATCTAATTCGTGTGATTGTTGCGGTGTTGGGAAATTTTGTGACAAATGCTTTCCAACGAGGTCGATATCTGTAGGTAAAATCGCAACATTATGGATCCGAGATTTTGACCCATAAGAGCTTAAGGCTTTGGTCTATGAACCGAATGCCATTTGAACAGCTTAGAGATTTAGAACATTCTATCTCATCAAAACCTCAAGCTTGGTTTTGGACTCGGGGACCTTTTTCAAGTTTCGTGAAAGTTTGAGGGGTGCTTGACTGGTGATAACTTCCTCATCCGATGTCTAATCGATCCAATTTTCATTACGTTGGTGTGCTTGCAATTTCTAGTTTCGTAACTTGAGTTTAATATTCAAAAGTTGCAAAATTCCAATACCGTGAAAAGCGAGCAAACAATCTCAAAGGGTCAAATTTTGATTATAGGAGTTGGGTGACAATTTAGAGTGTCAAAAAACTCGTTTTAACCGGCATAATCCATTTTCTAAGTTGAAAAGTTGTTTTGAGGCTTGTCACTCGTCGATCAAACATCTTTTAACTTTCAGTCAACCCTAAGTCAATTGTTTAGCCTTTTGAAATCTTAAGGAAGATTTAAGGTGTCAACGAGCACTAAAACTCATTCAAGCCATTTTACTTTTTTGGTTGAACAAAGTTCATGGTATCGAATGATTCTAATCATCAATCCTAGCAAGAGAAGCACCCATTGCAAGGGAATTGATCGATCCCTTACAATTTTTTTCTCGTTGAACGAAGTTTCATGGATTTTTGGTGGTATATGAAGAACCCGAGAATGAACTTACCCGGATGTTCAAGAAACAGTTGCGACACAAAAGAACGAGTAGAATTTTCTTTTTTCTCGTGTATATGTCTACTGTTTGTACGGGAGTATTTCAAAAAGGATGTTTCCCGTGCGTTCTCTTCTCCTGCGTTGCTTGCAAAGCTCTCTTTTCTTCTTTTTATTCCAAATTACTAATCGGAATTGTTGTTGGAGTAGGCAAGAGTTTGGCATAAATTGCCACTATGAATCAGCCAATGCATAAGAATAAACTCTCAATGATGACATACACAATTACATCTTGAGAAGTGAGATTTTTTAATAGGAACTCCGTACTCAAATTTTCCATATCAAAATTTTGACATGGTAGGGATGCCTATGGCTTGATCTTTGACTTTAAATCAATCAACCAGGCCAAATCCTGAAATTCACGATACCTCACGGTCAGATGACCATTAACTAAAAGTGGGATATCTTAAGATCTAATCATTCGATTTTGACTAAATTGGATATGTTAGAATGCCGATCATACCATTTAATTGAACTTATAACCAAGTAACATTTTCTGTCAACCGTGGTCAAACCTAGGTGAAAAAATTATATGATTCCCCAAATTTTAGTGAAATAGCCGGCTCAGGAAAGGAATAGTTATAAAGAAAAGAAAAAGATGCAAGTTAGGGAACTGCGGCAAATGCTAGCACGTGCTCTTTTCGATTGGCCGCTTGTCCACAAAACAGGAAACTCGAGTTCGCTTCCTAAAGACCACAGAGCAACGGCCGAACACTCAAAATGTCGTACGAGCTTTATTTTATAATTTTTATAATTTTTGCTGACTCATGCGAGCGTTAATTCCATGATAAGACACGAATTCGGAGTTTTCAAAAATCCAAACTTACCAATTTGCGCTCACAAATCACGAAGCAAAAATCACCATCTGTTCCCAACAGATCAAATTGCTTTTTCATTTTTTCATTTCTATGCCAAAAGAAGAGAAAAAAAAGTGAAACAAGAAAAGGAGGAGGAGGAGGAGGGAAAGCGGAAGTCAAAAAGAATAAATTGTAGAGCTCATCGGTGTTGACGCGGTCGATCTCGGGATGTACGAGAAGAAAAAAAAATACGAAATTGCATAAAGAATTATATACAAAAGAAAATATAATAATATTCTCTAGTGTGGAGGAAATTGCATGCACAGAAATTCGAAAGAAAATCGATCCGATTGAAATCATAATCTATATAGGAATTTCAAATTTATTACTACACGAATATTAGAAAAATTACAGATGAATATAAAAAAAGAACTTTATTGAGTGAACCGAAAACTAAACATTGTGATTACAGAAATCACAAATTCTTATTTGGCACAATTCAGGAGCTCGAGGGCGGCGAACCGGAGTTCTGGCGGGCTACCGCCCGCAGGATACCCAGGACGGAGTTAATGATGCCTAGGAGAGCCGCCACAATGGCAAGAAGGGAAGCCAATTCTCCAAGACCCAGAGCCTTCTCCATTTCTACCTTTCTGTGTGAGAGTCAAACTGATGCTCTGGCTCCGAATCGCGCCCTGGAGAGATAGAGAGAGAGAGAGAGAGAGAGAGAGAGAGAGAGAGAGTAGGGCTTGTGTTGGAGAGGGGGGCTTAGGATTTTGAGGGGAATTTATAGTTTTAGTTTCCGAGAGGAAAAAATTGTGAACAAAATAATAATTTGATGAGCTCGATCCTAGAAGACGGGATTGGCCCTGCAACATATCTTAAGCAAGACATCTCCCACCCTATCTTTGGCAGGGAATCCCCGTGATACTTTTCTCATCGTGCTTCTCAAATTATTATAGTGCGCAATCACCAAGCCCAATCCCGTCTTTTCACATCGGGACATGACTTTTCTCATCGTGCTCCCCAAATTACTATAATGCGCAATCACCAGGCCCAATCCTGTCTTTTCGCATCGGGGCACGACTTTTCTCGACTTTTCCATTGTGCTCCTCAAATTACTATAGTGCGCAAGATTCCTCCCCCCATATTTTCTTGCAGGATTCCTCCGACTGCCAGGGACAATCCTGTCTTTTCGCATCGTGCTCATTGTGCTCCTCAAATTACTATATTGCGCAAGAAAGATTCCTCCCTCCACACCATCTTTCACAAGATTACTCCAACTGCCAAGGCCAATCCCTCTTTTCGTATTGGGCCCCTCAAATTACTATCTTTCGCGAGATTCGACCAAGCTAATTATGTACACGTCGTTTAAGCCAAGCCAAAAAGTAATATTTTTTGGGCCGTCAAAAGGGAAAAAAAAGGCAAAATATCTTGATAAAAAAGCACAACTAGCCAAGTTACTAACTTCTTGTTGTTTTTTTTTTTTAAGAATAAAGTTATGGGAAAAGTGCAATGTGTTGAGATTTATCGTAATGAACTTGATTTCAAAGCCACAAGTTCTGGGAGCTCGAAGGTAATGAGAATGCAAAGGATGAATACCCTAAAGTTACAGGCGAAGGAGTTATTTGTTGCCGTTTTAACTTTTTGGTGGTTGTCTTAATTTGATAGATTTGATTGAGTTAAAAAAAAAAAAAAAACTATATCATTATAAACGAATTTTAAGATATATTCCATTTATTCTTTTTTTACTATTGAAACTTGATAAGAGATGGAGTTCATGGATTACTTATCAATCACTAATACTGTTAGCTTCAGTTTTTATAGAAAAACCGAAAGTTCTCTATTTTCTCAGTGGGTTATTGGGTTTGGTTCCACTTTTGCCACGTCTAGTGCTCATGCCCCTAAAATATTAAAAAAATAAAAAAGAGGCAAAGCTGAAATTCCTAATGAACTAGGAGGCCATTTATTTCACTGAAAACGTCTTGTTGCCATAAAATGCTGTTGTGACCCTCCCGACATATGAATTTGAGGGAAGTCGAAGGATTACTGAGTGGACGAAAATGATTACTCACGCAAGGTAGCGCTTTTCCTCAGCACAAATCATCCCAAATCTTACCAATTGCAACTTGATTTTCTCGTTAACTATGCATTTGTGGTTAAATTTAAGAGTTACCACTAACTTCAATCAGATATTGATAGTTGTATGGCCAAAATACAAACCTTGATACTTTATTTGCCATCATGGGATTCAATTGATAGTAATATCCTCTTAAAACATCTTTTGACAATTACAAGAAAATGCAGGAATATTTGTAACACGTTCAAGTTGGAGCACAATTTAGAAAAATTAAATGAGTTCATCGACACTTCGACCAAGACAGGGAAAGAAATGGATAAGGTTAATGTTGTTATTATTATTTTTTTCAAACGATTGTGAATGGCGATCCATTCCTGTTGTTATAGATAATTTATAGCTTGAATTCTATGTTAGTAATGCTGTTTGGCAAAATATAACTTTTAGTTACTAAATTTGCGTATTTTTTATTATTATGAAAATCCTTAAATTATTAAATTTTCTATTTAGATCATTCAACTTGCGTAAATTTTCTAATCGTGTTCTTTTTGTGTCCCGATCTATATGATGTACTCGGCGAAGTTAGCAACACCTGTGATATGGAAAACTTGAGTGCGATTTCTTGCTGGAAAATCTCATCACTCAAGGTTTAGTTGTGTATATCATATAGAGATTATAATCCTACGCATTGGCTGATGATTCACGATGGCTATTTACGTCGAACTCTTGCCGACTCCAGAGGGGGGGGACTTGATTGGAAAAGTTTACCCATTTAAGGACTCGACTGAAAAAAGAATGTTAATTGCAGGGACCAAAAGTGGACTTTTTCGTTTTTGTTCGTCGAAAAGGACAGATACTCGAAAATGTAGGAAATGAAAAAAGCTGGTGGGAAAATCACAACCATTAAAATAGAAAGAAGAGAGGGATCATCGATCAAATTGACCTCAGTCGCTAAGCTAAGCCAATTCGACGGCGATGGCACCGCCGCTTTCTTGCAGGGGAAGTCGCTCAGAATCTGCACGAGTATTTTAGAGCTGTATACAAGGTTGATCATATTCTACCTGGAATGACATCTTTCTGATGTGAATGACATTCTCTTGCATGAATATCTCTAGTTTTGAAGTTATCTGACGTGGCTTCATCCAGGTGGTTACTGAAGCAGACATCGAAGAGTTAGGGTTTTTGAAGAACCAAATCAAAATCTCATGCTATCATTTGATCCAGTGACTCATCTCCATGTGCCTCCAGTTCTTGGGCAAGTTTGTCCGTTAAACCTCATTTTGATTACTCGAGTGTTTGGATGCTGAGTTTTGAGGAAGTTCAGATTATATCTAACATGATGATTATTTCAATAATTAAATAGTATTTACATGTACAGAACATCCAAGCGGAAGTTTGACACTTGTGTTTTGTTCCGCAGAGTCGCAACTCCCAGTCTTTGCTTCCTGGGACAGTGAAGCAGATGAGCAATGCCTTGGTATCTAATGACGAAAACCTTTCTGCTTCTCTCACAAAATGATGGATCTCAAATGCATACATGCATGAGCCTGGCACATCCATAATGATTGGCCATCTATAATGTTAGCATAAAAGAGAATACAGATCATGAATTAGTAGTCTTTTTAAAATTATACATGGACAGATGATTTTTTCGCTATTCTGAGTTCTTGATCTTATGAATATTCAAACGACTATATAATTCCTCCGTGTTTCTTAATGTGTTGTTTCTCAACATGAATATTAGAATATTAGTGCATGCAGAGTATGCCACTACTTCATATCTTTACTCAGGATGAGGCTTTCCTTCAACTTGTTCCCAGGAAGTATTGTCTTCCCTACTTGTATCTAGAATTTGATCAGCTGATAATGCTATCTGATGATCTCTTCCTCTCTACACAATTAATGCAGGTTTCGTTTGTTGAAAGGGGAACTGAGCAACAAACTACATCCGCAGTAGACCGAGAAGTTGAAGACGAAGATTAATAGACGGTGCCCACTTGACCGAGAAGTTGAAGACAGCAGTCGACCGGCTAGAAAAATCAAAATTTCTTGTCTTTAGCCCCAGACTATATCCGCAGTAGACTATCTCCGCCTCCAAGCTGTTGCTACTAAAAGTGGATTTTGAAAAAGATTTCACAGGTGATGTTGAAATGCAATCACAAGAAAAACCCGCGAAGTTTTTTGCAAAATCATTTTGAAATGTATCGGGAAACAAACGGAAAATAAGCTCTAGAACAGAGAATCGGAGATTTGGATGAGCCAAACAAGTAGAACTATTCCCTCCTGCGAACAAAGCGCAATCTGCTTCGAAACTAAAATCTAGAGTTTCCGCAGAATTGGAAATTCTCTTTGGAGATGACAAACAATTGGAATCTTATGCGAACCATGTAGCCTGGGTTCGGGGTCTTACTATATGGCCGTAGGAAGCCTGTTTTGTTTGGTGGAGTGGCAGTGCATTTCAAAGAGCGTGCTATGCACGTGTCGCAATAAATGAAACTTTCCTTTTTTTTTAATTATTGATTTTCTCTGGAAAAAAACATAAAAGGAAAGGTGGCCATGTCTGGAAGCCAATTCTCCGGTGCCGCTGCCGCTTTCTCCAACGGTGATTTCATGCCCTCTTAGTCCACTGTGCAGTTCGCTGATCATTCTTCCGTCTCTCCCACCAAAGTAGTGTCACACACTCTTTTCTCTTCTGGCTAGAGTGGCATGTTCTAATTTGGCGAGAGATCGTAGCATTTGGGAGAATGTTTGTCCAGCTCTGTTCACTAATCTTGCTTTTCTCTTTTTTTGCTAACTTCAATTTCTATACAAATCTGTCATGATGATTTTTCCTTCCTGAAAAAGACAATCAAAATAAGGATTTTGGATTTCTCTAGACAATCAAAACAAGGATTTTGGATGTCGATAGAGAAATCGTACATTCCACAATGGGGTCTTTAGTAATGAGGAGAACTCATGTTGAAAGTGCATTTGCTCTCAAAAGGTTTATCCTTTCCCAACTTTGGAGATAGGCAATATTTATAGAAAATGAAGAAGAGAATGAGAAAAAGTGTGGGACTAGTGACAAAAGTCAATTATCGAAGGAAGGACTCATGGCAAGAAAAGGGGTTGAATCTTGTTTTCTATATATGCACTTCTGACTTGAAAGAGCGCCTGAAAACATCACGGAAGCAGAGCTGAATTTCATGCTCAAAATTTACTCATTGATCACTTTTGCTGATGAGATTTAACTAATTATGCAATTTAGTATATTAGTCTCATGGCATAAATTATTAAGTTGCTAAGATACGGCAACTGGTTAGGGAAAACACATGTAACATTTGAATCCCAGCCAACACATTAGTCCTTAAAATTCCTTCTTTTCTAACGTTGGTTTCCTTCTTTTATAGAATAAAAAGGATTTTGTAAAAGCAGAAATCCTATAACAGTGGAAATGTCGAAGGACAGAATGAAAACAAAAAAGAAGAAAAAAAAAAGTAGGTAAAACATCACAATACTATAGGGAGTTAGAATCAAATGTTTAAAGTTGAATAAAAGAGGGCAACAAAGAAGCAAGTGAAGATTCTGAACCCTCAAACAACATTTAGTTGTGTTCCTTCCAAACGTAGTGCAAGCGACAAAGTTGTGCAGCAGTCCAAAACCTCTTAGAATTTGCGCCTCCTCCATAAACATTCCAATGGCCAATAAGCTGGATGAATTGTCTTGGCATGACACCACCTGAGATGAGCTAAGGATATGATTTCCAAGCTTAAGATCCAAGTCATTCTGAAGAAAGAGATGATCCACAGATTCAGCCGAGTGCTTAGACATTCAACACCGATTCATGAGAATAAAATTCCTTTCCTGAGATTCTCAATTGTAAGAATCTTGTTCCAAGCTACCCTCCAACAGAAGAACATAAATCCTAAAAGGGATATGTGACAGCCAGATTGCTTCAGAGGGGAATCCACGAGGGTAGAAATTTCCCAAGATTGAATAAAATAATTTAACATTGAATGTCTTGTTATTTGCAGGGTACCACACCTTCTTGTCATCCTCAAAACCTTGAATTTTGAATGAATAGAGTCAAAAGGGAGCCAATTGAGAAAAGCTCCCAATAATGAGAATTTCTAAAGCAAACTGGGTTCCAATGAATGGTACCACCCTAAAACACAAAGTCAGCAACCACGGCATGCTAGTTGGCGACTAAATAGAATGAAGTAGGGAAAAGAATTTAACAGGTGCTTTACTACATCACATGTTATGCCAAAAAGAAACTCTTCTTCCATCTTCCAATTTCAAATTTAATGCAAAGAGTGAAAGAACTCCACCTCTTTCTTATAGATTTCCAAGCACAAGCCTAAAAAGGGTAAGGATCTTCAGTTGCTTCTGCGAGATTTTAAAAGTCATTGGACATAACACGTTTGGAGACTTCCCACAAAATTAAAATGTGGTTGTGGTCACAAACTAATGCTATTACCTAGTCTTGGTGAAGATGGACCGTTGCATGAATCTACAACATAAATAAGAATGCTAAAAGGATTCTTCTATCTACTAAGATTTCAGTACTATTAGATTTGCCCAGCTTCCAATTTTACAAGGTCTTTCTTATTTTTAAGTAGGATTCATGTTCCTATCTCAACCTAGTGAATGTCTTAGTAGAGTATCTGAATAAGATCTTTTCTTGTGAAAAATGTAATGAACGCCAGGTGAAGGAATTTGTTTTGAATTTTGCAAGCCTGTATTTTGAATTATGTGATGCAATTCTTCTCTTCATCTTGATGCTTAGGGAGGTGTGATGCTTTGAGGAATGTATCCTTCTTGACATGTGATTTGCTGCAAGTCCTTTTAGAATCTCAATCCTCGGAGGGCAGACTATTTTGGACTCGAGTTCCACGTCAATGCATTATATTCAGAAATTTTAAAAATCACGTCTCCATTTGAAGATAACATGTTCAGCCACAAAATATGCAATACCTTTTTTGGAGTTGATTACATTAAAATTTTGCGGGGGTCCAAGTGTGCTTAAGATTGTCAAGTGTTCATGAAATGGAAACAAAATCAACTTGTAGCGGGCAGCACTTTGGTCATGGTAAGCTGTAGTAAGATCAATTGTCTTCCTTTTCTCCGATAAAACAGATCAATGGTCTGAAGAGGTGGTAAAAATGATAACTTCTGCCCAAGGTCGAAACTTGGCTAAAAAGGAAAAGGGCACATGGACAAAACAAGAGTGCTTGTGCAGTGTATAGGCACTCAGATAGTATCCACCCAAAACGGCTGCTTTGGTTTTGCGGGTGGTCAAATTCCCTTATATGCTCGCTGCAGAAGCCTTTGGAAGTTGTGGATTTCTAGATGACATCGGGAAGAAGACGAAAACTTGATAAAATAAATCAAATTTTGCAATGCGACCTTATGGAAAAAGTCAAGTTCCCGTCTGAACTAATCTTGTTTTGCCTCAACTCTTTTATGTAATGTTGTGTTTGCCTCTTAAGGTAGATGCTTCTCAGCGCTTCTAGTTTTTTTTTTTCCATCATTCGTGTTGCCTCCTCATTGACATGATTTCATCAACTAATGGGAGATTGCTGAAGGGTGTACACACGTCAATGATGTTGCTCAGAAATTGTGTCTTCCGGTGGTCTCTCTCTCTCTCTCTCTCTCTCACACACACACACACCAGCACAAACCCACGGCCTCACCCCTAATCTGTCTTTAGCTTTGAGTCTCTTGTTTGGGCTATGACAGGGAAGCCATCTGTTATTTGGAAGCGGAAGGTTTGGTTTATTCGATGATTAACGACTTCCACCACAAATCAACTGCCAGTACTTGATGTCCACGTTTTTTACTAAACAGCTTTTGGGAGAGACATTCTAAAACAGGAGATGTTATATCCCCGTAGCATGATCTCCTAGTGCTTTAACATTTTAGCATGCCCGGCTGAGTGGGCTAATGAAAGCATATATCTTTAGCTTGTTATAATCCTTTTGTTGTTCCATTTATCTTTGTCATGTAAATAGTGGGACATCTAGGATTGCATATCTAACTTCCAAAAGGGTAGTATAGATTGTATCATCCTGTGACCAGGAGGATTGCTTGCATTTCTCAAACAGAATGATTTTGCACCCACAAGCCACAAATGTTATAGAAGAGATTGAAGTTCACATTTCGCCAATTACAGTGCAAGTTGGATAACCTGGAAGTTCTCAGAAACTAATTTATACTTATCCTATAGAAGGAAGAAAGAGATACAAGAGAAGAAGTGATTAGATTAATTGGAGAAAGCCAAGGGTTCACGCTGAATATGGTATCAAAGAGCAATATTGCTTTGCCTCCGTCCTAGGCTCACATAACTAGACCCTAACGATTAATGAAACATGTATCAAATCGTACCTGTCCGTGAGAAAAAGAATGATTAAAAGAGTACTGCAGTTCTGAGCAGGTGCTTCTTGGTTGTATCCTCTGTCCCGCTGTTGATCAGCATGAGGTCCATTGTATCCTCCCCATTCGCAGCCACGAAAACCATGTCCTCTTCCTCGACCGAGCCTTTGGCATAACCTTGGTTGTGGTCCCAACCTCCATCGTCATACTCAGAATTCACAAAACATTCCCCGAAACAAGCAATATTATAGGCTGTTACCAGCAAGCAAACATATGAAGGATTGCAGATGCAGCAGCAAGGGGTATTGCCATCTGCATATTCCTCAAAGAAGTACATTAACATTTTGGTGCCATTACAACCGAGAATGAAAACAATTTACTTAACCATGATGCAAGATCCCATATCTAAAACACTCCCTTCCATGCGATCTAAAAAATTGTTCAGCTTTGTGAATGCAATACCTCTAGATCTTGGTCTTCCTCTACCACCGCGACCTCTTCCTCGCCCATTAGGTGATCCCCCTATTTAAATGAGGAACATAACTAGAAGAAAATTAGAGAAACCACATTACAGTCACTAATAGACAATAATGACAGAATAATTTCTAGAAGTACCCCCCTCATAACGAAGCTCTGACGATGTCTCCACCATCTTAACAGGTAATAGAGGCTGATACCTGCAATAGAGGGCATTTGAGGCTTATGATGGATCAAACGTCAAGCTCTAAATATGTCTAACTCTCACAATGAAGAATCAGTGACAAGAGACGAACACCATGAACTCCTCCAACAGCCGATGTATCCAGTTCCTTCTTTGAAAGATTTACTATAATCATCGACGCATGCCTCAAGGTCTCCAACCAACCCAAACAAGAGAAAGACATTAGATGGAGAAAGAAGAGCACTTTTGAAATTGAAAATTCATGGCCAATCAGTTTGCAACTACACTTACACGACAATCTCCCATCTGAATATCAACTTGCAGCTCCAAATCCAATGTTGGTTAAGCAAATAGGCTGAAAATATTCTGGGCAGAAGCAGTAAAATGATGAGCACCAGTCAATCTGTTGAGTTCAACGGATACCGTGCCAAAGGGCAAATGGCTCAGAAGAGGTTTTGGGTGTGGGCTTAGCCACTTCTGGTATCCCAAACACTTGCCAAAACATTAATCTTTCATCTGCTGCTGCAGATGCCACCGTGCATTCATCCGGACTCTGCAAAACAAGTATATGACAACGAGAATCAGCAGAATGATCAATTCAACAAGCAAACTTCAAAAGTATTTACACTGAATTGCAGATGACTATGATAAGCATACAAAGTAGTACCTGTGCCAGGAACAGAACTCTAGATGTGTGTCCACTTAGCTCTGCCATCCTTCGCATAGAAGGATATTTCCAGAGAATGAGCTGGTTCTCAGTAGGCCCGTGAGAGCTTAGCAATTCCCTCTTCCTCTTGCTCCACAACAGTGCACACACCTGAGAACCGGTGTCCACTGAATTCAGACACGTGCCCGTGCATGTGTTCCAAAATTTAACACATCGGTCGCTCCCTCCCGAGGCCAGTAAATTCGCCTGAAATGGGCACCAAGCAAGGGCTTTCACAGTGGCTGTGTGGGCTTCAATCTTGTGAAGCCACTGAGTGCCGGAATTCAAAGAGGCTCTAGATCTGTCCCACAAGTAAAGGAGATTGTCATTTCCTCCGCTAGCCAGCTGTTTTCCCGAGGGCGACCATTTCAGGCTGCAGACTTCCTGGTGATGCCCCCTGTAGGTTCCAACAATGTGGGATCTGAGTCTCACATCATTGTTGATGACCATACAGTCCATGCCTCCTGTAGTGAGGACGTGATTGTTCCAGGCCAAGGAACCAACTCGGAGTCGATGGCCTCCTCTTAAAGTTCTCAGCTGCATGACAGGAAACGAAAACAAAAAGCAAAAAGCACAGCCTGAATAAGAACCCGTCAGCCACAGGTGAAACACTAATGCTATCAAAACAAGAAGCAACCAGCTTACCTTTCTTTGAGCAGAGAAATCCCAGAGCTGGACATGAGAATTTTGTAAGCCAATGGCAATACGCTGACCATCAGGAGCCCAGCTCACGCTCGTGACAGGACCCTCCTCATTATTGAAGGTCACCAGTTCTGTAGTAGAGCCGTTGGAGGCATTCCACAAGTACACCGTTTCGGAAAGAGCAATCGCTACCACGTTGTTGGCACCCCAGTCCAGCAAGTTCAAATTATAATCATCCAATATGTTAGGAGCATCCAGCATCCTCTGGCAGGTCTATCAATTGACAAACCAAAGAAAATATTTCAAAACACTAATTCGACAGTCTTTGAGAGCACAAGCAAAACCAGTACATACTAATGTTCCAGGGAACAAATGCTAACTTCTTGGTCAAGTTTTATGTCATCAATAAAAGAAACAGCAATGGGCATGAATTTGAGGCTACCTTGGGTATCCATCGACAGGGCTTGATGAATTTAGACTCGTAAGCAGTGGGGGAGAGCCAGCTTTTTGGGATTAGCTCTACAGGGGTCGGTGGCTTGTTCTTGAAGGCCAGGATTCGACTTCGGTTCATGTCAAGTGCCTCTGCGAGAAGCTTCTGGTACGCCTCACTTGATGCTGACATCACCGCAGACTTCTCCTTCCACTTCTTCCCTCCAGTCAAGAGAGAACGAGCGTAGTCGAAGTCCATAGCTGAGCGGTTCGGGATGAATCTATCCAACTGTGATTATAAAAAAAAACACATCCCATAACTCTGTTGTTTTTCAATAAAAGTCTAAAAAGTCTCTGTAAATGACACAAGAAAACCACTGGCTTACGTTTTCTCGAGAATTCTTCTTCTGAAGGTATTCCTGGAGAAGATCCAGCGACCACTCCTCGCCCGGTGAAGCCATGGTCCAGCGAACGCCCCCACCGCAGAGGTAGGCCGAAATTCTGCCAAAAAAACAAAAAAAGAAAGGAAATTTCAAGGACAGAAGAAGACCCAGAAGCGGAGGAACAAAGAGGGACTGAGCGTTGATGATGGGTCGTCAGCTTTTCAACTAAAGAGGCTAGATTTTCTCTGGCAATGCCCTCAAATCAGAGGCGAGCGAGAGAGCGAGATTCAGAGAGCAGCTTGAGAAGGGAGAGCTAGTTTGCCCGCGGAGTAACCGGTGAAATCATGGTCCGACGAACGCCCCCGCCGCAGAGCTCGGTCAAAATCCTGCAAAAGAAAAAGGGGGGGAAATTCCAAGGACAGAAGAAGACCCAGATGCAGACGAACGAAGAGGGACCGAGCGCCGTTGATGGGTCGCCACTGTTTCAACTGAAGCCCCCAGATTTCCTGTCGCTGTGCGCTCAAATCAGAGGCCCACAGAGAACGAGCGAGAGAGCGAGATTCAGAGAGCAGCTTGAGAAGGGAGAGCTAGTTTGCCCGCGGAGTAACCGGTGAAGTCATGGTCCGACGAACGCCCCCGCCTCAGAGCTCGGTCAAAATCCTGCATAAAAAAGGGGGGAAATTCCGAGGACAGAAGAAGACCCAGATGCAGACGAACGAAGAGGGACCGAGCGCCGTTGATGGGTCGCCACTGTTTCAGCTGAAGCCCCCAGATTTCCTCTCGCTGTGCGCTCAAATCAGAGGCGTGCAGAGAGCGAGCGAGACAGCTACAGAGAGAGAGAGAGAGAGAGAGAGAGAAAGAGAGAGAGAGAGAGAGAGAGATTCAGAGGGCAGCTTGAGAAGGAAGGGAGAGAGCAGCTAACAGCTAAAGATCGTTCGCAGAGGAATGGTTGAGAGGGAGAAGATGACGAGGAAGAAGGAACGAGAAGACGAAGATGATGATGATTTCGAATCAACGTTGTGGGCGGGAACGGGAATAGTTATGCGAAGGAATACAAGGAGCCGTTGGCGGCAGCGTTCCTCCGACGCCAATATAATTATTTGCTTATTATATATAATTTACTCAACAATATATTGTTAATTTCTTCGCTGCCCATTAAAATTGTCAAGACTCGACCAAAAAAAAAAATTATCAAGCCACATTATTTTTCGATCCGCACTAGAAAAGGGAGAAAAAAAATACCCCACTAATGTCCTCTAATCATCGCTATAATTAATTAATCAAAAAATTAATTGGTGATTTTTTCATACAACCGAATTCTACGCACCTTAAAATATCATGTGGAAATCAATGCCCATAAGATAACAGGAGACAAATTATAATTCCCTTTTTACTTTAACGAATTACGAATCTTGATAATCGAATTTTGCATGATGTCATTTTGGTTAAGAAAGAACATTTGTATGTAGAAGACTTAGTGATTATTTACAAATAGGAAAAAAAAAACCACCAATAATCCTCACATTTATCCCAAACTTGTTTTATAACAGCAAAAAACCCAAACTTCTACCCATGTAACATATTTACTCCAAGCATTTTTTATGACATATGTGACACATTTGCCCCAAATTATTTTTTTGACACTAAAAATCCTAAAATTATATGTGTGACACATTCACATTGGTATAAGTGGGGTAGATCACATAAGTATAATTTTAGGGTAAAGTGTTATAATGAGTGTAATTTGGATTTTTAATGGCTTTTTCCCTTACAAATATACTTGCCACATGCTCGTGGACATTGCATGGATAATAATTTTTTTAAAAATTAAAGTTCAATTAGAGAAATGTACTCTAAAATTACAAAGTACTTTTACCACTTTTACACAAACAAAACTGAAATTAAGCTATCTTTTCCACTAAGAGAAATGTACTCTAAAATGAATCGAATTGTGATTGTGCTATTGACCAGATATGACAATTTTATCATTATGTGATGTTATTATAGTTACATATCTTAAGATTTTATACTAGTTAGTGCTATTTACACTCTACTAGCCACATTGAATGGTTGGCCACTTTTGAAAATCAAAGTTCAAGAAAGTGAAGTTTGCTTTGAAGTTAGGTCTATATTTTCATTATGTGGCGACTATAATCAAGTGTTAATCTTAACCTTTCTTAACCTTCTATCAAGGTCTTAATCTTCCATCAAGGTTTGATTTAATTATATTTTCAGTTTTTTTTTATATTTTGTATGAATATATCATATATGTCTATAGAACTTTGATTTCTATGACAAATCATTTTAGCCCTTGATAGAACGCAGTTGGAGCTTACTATTGTTTTTTAGTTTTGATTTTATTTTATTAAAATTTTTTTCCTTGGGATTAAAATTAAATATTCTAATACTTTATGAAATTGAGATTTCTTTTTCATTTTGTAATGTTCATTTTTAGGACAATTAATTCTGGATTGGAATTTAATAATGCAACAGATCATTCAGTTATAGAGTAGTAACCTGATCTCAAGAGAACTTATGGTAGAGAAGCTCAAGAGCCTCCTCAAAGCTCGAAATAATTTAAGCAAAAGCAGAATTTTTGCTACTTTTGCAAACACAAAAAAAAAAAAAATGATTACCATCTTTTCATAAGCGTGAAGATTACACAAAGACACTATTTATTATAAGTAATTTTTTTCTAAACTAATTGATTTTATTCTAACAAAAGTCAGAAGACACGGTGAGTTTGAAAAATAAAAAGAAAAAACATCAATTTGGAGATTTTGTTCGAAACACCTTTAATATTTTATAAAAGTAGCAATTTTTTATTCCTTCTTAAATCTAATTTATTGCTTTTCCAATCATTTCCACTATTATTGGGAGGTATATTTGCCATAAGGCTTATGTGTACATTCCAATCATCAACATATAGATTAATTTAACTTCTTCTCAAATATTCGAAAATTACCAAGTGCTATATTTGTCATTTTCGTTGTGATAATAATTTTTCTTATATATATAGGATAGAAATAGCGAAGGAAAAAAAAAAAAAAAAAACATGAAACAGAGCACTCTGCATTTGCTCTCTCTCTTCCTTCTTCGCTGCTTCTCAGAAAGGAAGAAGAAGGAGAAGAGGGAGGAAGGGAGAGGCAAGCCTCTTCAGCTCGAGCTTGAAGCAATAACTGTGGCGAATGGCGGCGGAAGGACGATTTCTTCTCCTCTGCGGCCGAGGAGGTCCACGAATCTGCCGGTGTGTACGTCCCCAATCTTCACTTCTAGAGATGGTTTGCCTGCTTTATACCAAGACGTGTTGGCGGTTTGATAAACTAGACATTCTGTCTTACGAATTGTCTATTGCTGAATCTGCACACTTTCGGGGCGTATGGCTTGGTGCTTAGATGCTTCCGGTGCCTAGCTTTGTCGTAGACTGTGTCCTTTGTTGCTTTTGAGTCGTGACTGATTCTTGAATATCTGCATTACTTCATTCTTGGGTTCTTAATATGCCACTAGAATCATGGCAACGGCACTTTTACTTTGCATCTTATCTATCTTCATGTCCGGCGAAAGCCTGTTCACTTTATTGTCTTGGCAACTCGATCGGATGATTCCAGTCCTGCCTAGTAGTGGAATATGAAGAATGAGTTCATGACATTGCGAAGCTTTCATTTGCTATTTACGGTTCGCATGGCAATCGCTGTCCTTCCGCTGCCCCGATTGTATATTAACTACCAAATGCTTGGCGCGGGCCTTTCAGTCAATGGGATTGTTTCACATGTACTCTTCTGCAAGTTATTTCAGGACTGCAGTTACTAAGAGACTTAGCATGAGTAGCAACGGAGTGGAAGTTGAATTTGAAAGCGTGGAACCGTACTAAAAATCGTTTTGTCCAGCTTCATGTGCAAATACTTTTCCTCACTAACTGTAATGTCGGCTATATGGAAACATTCAAAGTCTATCTTAATAATGTCACCATCGCTGCCCAGGCAATATGTAGGCTATCCTAACGAGCATACACTCGCTGTCCCAGCTTGCCTGTTGTCTTGGACATGTCTGCTATTTTCTGGCAATTGCAGTTGGCGTGTTCTCTTGTTGTTTATTTGGTTTTTTGCCAGGATGGAATCAACATGCAGAGCATGGGCTAGGGAGATGAGAGAAGAGAAGCATTATCGCCTGATTATTTGAATGGTCTCTCTAGGGACCTTCAAACTGCTCTAGGTACAAAGTGGCAGGTATTGCCTTATTTTTGGCTCTCCTGAACGTAAGACTACTCGAATTTTTTTTTTACCTCGGATTCTTCTGTCCAAAGCCATCACTGGTCCCTTAAAATTCTCGACATTGCTCATCTTAGAGATGTAGAATACGTCGCTACTGGACTGTTGACTTTTAGCACCTTCTTAGAGAACGTAGAATTCACATGTTGAGGCTTACACTAACTTGGTTTGTGGCTTGAAGTTGGAAATCACATTGTATCACACAGCTCTCAACCTCCGCTTACAGACCCATTGGACATACAGAACGATTTTTCTTTTTGAGCTACGTGCTCTTTTTTACCTCAGAACTGATATGTCTGCTTATTGGATCTTTTTAAGCTGGAAGAATTTGAGAGAGCAGCCAAGCTTAGCCACGGGCCTTATGGTGATGAAACTACGACAGCTTGAGAAGGGCAATTTTATTGCGGCCATCAGAGATCAAATCTCTCATGTTGAAGCAGGCATTGCTAGAATTTTCTTAGTGTGTGGGGGGGGAGAGGAGACAGCCTGCTTTGAACATCTTTGAAGGGTTTCATTTTGGAAAATTATGATGAGAAGGAAGATGTGGGGTCTAACACTAGTGCTGCTAGCAGCAGTGGCTTAATGGATGAGACCAAGAGCTTAAAAGATGGAAAACCTAATGAGGATCTTCACTGCGTGATAGATATAGAATGCAAAAGATCAAGCAGATAAAACAGGTGGCAACAGAAGGACATGGAGTTCACCCAGCACGGGGGGATTGGAGAATTGCTATTGTAGATAATGGAGAGAGAGATGAACCTAATTTTCACTGTTGTTGACAAACCAAAAGAAAAGGGGCCCAAACTCTTTCTTGGAAGAATAGGTGTGGTGCGTACTCAGGCAAAGTCATTGACTTCAAATGTTCAATCACGTTAGTTTTAATCTAATTGACAATGCGAACAATGTTGAGAATCAGAAAGAAGGGTCTGTGGATGATTTCCTAAAAAATTTATAATTAAGAAAAAATGGTTGGGCCGGTGTAATGCATTTCTTCTTTTGGTGCAGGCTAGATGTAAAGCTAATTGAATTTGTGTTTGTTATATTTCAAGCATTGATGGCCTCCGTGCTCTGCAGGTATTTGGGCATCGACATGTGCTTCGATTATCATCTGTGAAAGTGATCACTGGACAACTTTTAAGCTTGAAATTCAGCTCTACTTCCCTGATGTTTTCGAACATTCTTTCAAGTCAGAAGTGCATATACAGCAAGCAAGATCCAACCCTTTTCTTGCCATGAGCCCTTCCTTCCACAATTGACATTTGGCACTAGTCCCACAATTTTGTCGGCCTATATCCGTTTCTCTATATATGTTGCCTATTCAAAGTTGGCATAGAAAAGCGTTAGGATCACACTTTGTTAAAAGGGTACAACAACATTGACAGTAGATGCACGCACTTTCAACAAAATTTCAGAGAGTATTATAAGTTCTCCTCATTCCAAAAGATCCCATTGTGGAATGTACGATTTTTCTAACCAAATCAAAACCCCTGTTTTGATTGGTTTTTTTGCAGAGGAAAAATCATCACGAAAGACTTGTATAAAAATACTAAAGTAGCGAAGAAAAGAAAAGCAAGATTAGTGAAAAGAGAGGAGAAAGAGAGCCGAAAGGAGAGATGGACTGACAGCCATTCTCCCAAATCGGTGCCTAATCCTGCTACGATTTCTCGCCAAATCAGAACGTGCAACTTGAGCTAGAAGAAGCGTTGTAAAGAGAAAAGAGCGTGCGCCACTACTTACTCCGGCAGGAGAGACAGAAGAGGAATCGGTGTGTGGTGGACTGGAGGCGTGAAACCACCGCCGGAGAAAGCGGCGGCGGTGCCAGAGAACTGGCTTCTAGACATGGCCACCTTTCTTTTTTTTTCCTTTTTTTACAGAAAATCAATAATTAAAAAAAATGAAATTCTTTCATTTATTGCGGCACGTCGCTCTTTGAAATTTGCCGCCACTCCACAAAACAAAACAGGAAAGTTTCGTTCGCTTCCCACGGCTTATACAATAAGACCCAGAACCTAGGCTACACGGTATGCATAACATTCCAATTGCTTGACATCTTCACTGAGAATTTCCAATTCTGCATACACCCCAAATTTTGGCTTTGAAGCAGATTGCGCTCTGCTTGCAGGAGGGAATAGTTCTAATTGTTTGTTTCGTCCAATTCTCCAATTCTCTGTTTTAGAGCTTCTTTTCCATTTGTTTCCAACACATTTTAGAAAGATTTCACAAAAAATATCCTGGGCTTTTCTCGTGATTGCATTTCAACATTACCCGTGAAATCCTCTTCAATCCACTCTTGATAACAACAACATGGAGGAGACAGTCCATTGCGGATATAATTTGGGACTGAAGACAAGAATTCTGATTTTTCTAGCCTGTCAACCGCTATCTTCAACTTCTCAGTCAAGTGGCACCATCTGCTAATCTTCGTCGATCAACAGGGAGTGCCAATACACTTTCGAGACATTACATTGTCGGAGTTGAGTCAGTCGCTTGAGATGCCACCCTGCATCCTACCATGGCAATCCCTTGTGAAGCGCACACTAAGAGAGTTCTTGATGCTTTGGGCATTCGTCACAGCTTTTGGCCTGATATTAGAACAGTTATTATGCGCGTGGCCATTTGGGGATCAGATCACGGCTATTGACGGTTCGACATGACCAAGGACATGCAATTGACCACCAAAGAGGAAATTGAAATGGAGGACACTGAGGAAGCCTCTAGTGGAGGATATGAGTCAGATCCCAATCAAGTTACGCAGGGTGTCTCCAGAAGCACCATTGAAAAGCTTGAGCGAAAGAACTGCTCGGTCCGAGACAGTGACGGATGTTGTTGTATTTGTTCAGAGGAATTGAATGGGGCAGGTAAAGCGACAAAGATACCACGTTCACATTATTTCATAGCATATGCATGCTCAAGTGGCTCGAGAGGGATGACTCATGTCCGCTACGTCGTAGCAAAGTAGAAGTAGAAGATCCTGAGTAGTTAGTTTTAGCTTGTAAGATTTTCTAATAAGAAACGAATTCTCTCTCTTTTCTTTTCTTTTTTCCTTTTCTGATGGATCAAGTAATTTGCTGTGATTACTTTGGAACTGCTTGGTGCATTAAAAGCAAAAAGATGCTCTCTCCATGTCTTAGAAACATCTGCCTTTACATTCATAAAAGAAAATACTGCGATTTCTGATGTTGTTTGTTCCTTGTTCAATTAGAAAATTTGACCCGCTCTGCTGTTTGGAGAAAGAGGAAAATTCAGAGCATGATATTGCTTGCAATGCACTTCCAGCCCAGTCATCATCAGACTGAATCAAAGATAAGTCATTTCCCATTACCTATTAAGAGCAAAAGACACAAAAACAATCATCCCATCCCTGTTTTTAAAGTAAAGCCGCCAAGGAAAGAAAGGACATGCAAATGGCAAAATTGCGTTAAACACTTACCGATACATCACCGACAATTTCCCAACATCTTAAAGTTCAGCATGTTGCACTTTATGGAAAAAATTGCAGCAGGACCATGCCACGACTATTTGTACAGGAATCAATCATGCATGCTGACTGAAATTGGCTTCCGAAGAGAAAGCGATGAAATATAAAGTAAGCGCCTTTTGATAGACAAATTAAGAAATGCAAAGGAATTATATATATGTTTTAATACTCAAAAGGTTCAAGAACTTGGAACAGCAAAAAAATCGTCAGTCAATGTACAATTTTAAAAAGATCACTAGTTCATCGTCTGTTTTATGCTTTATGCTAACATTTTAGATGGCCAAGCATAATGGAAATGCCAAGCTCATGTACGTTTGTGTGTATGTGAGATCCATTTGTCAGAGAAGCAGAAAGCTTTTCTTGAACCATGTGATGTGATTTGCATTTGCATCGACGAATCTAAACTGCCAATATCGCATTGATGCTTACTTTTAATATTAGCCCTTGACGACAGAAATACAATGCAACTCACGCATACATTGATTAGAATCACATTGAGGAAAACAAGTTCTAACTTCTTCGTCTTTTCCGCACATACATGAAAATGACCATTGCGCGAAAAGATTTAGGTGTGTAAGCAGCGTCCTAGGAGACGGGGTTTTTGGAGAGCAAAATGGGGATCGTAAATGTCAGATGACTTCCAAACGACAAGACCTAAGTGCAATGTAATGAAGGTTGAGTAATGAGTAAAGAAGCATTTGGATTATGAGGGAAAGGGACAGTATGATCATAAGCAAAAACAGTCTTTTAGGGACTCTCCCTAAACAACTTATTACGGGCTTGTCCAAGCAGGATAAATACCCGACCAAATAACTCATAAACTTTAGCCTCCGTTTATTTTTCATGAAATAAACGATTTTATAAAATATTTTTCATAAATTGATTATTTGAATCATTTTAAATAATTAGCCAAGGAAAAATATTTTTATTATTGAGAATAATTTATATCTAAATATTTTCTTGAATAATCAAAAGAAGTTTACGGTTATTCATTTTGTTAGCGATCGTTCTTACGAAATATTATTCAAATTATTAATTTTCCGCCAAACTCACGGAGTGTTGGTGATAGAATCAAGTGTCGTGATGAAAATTTACCATATCCATTTTCATCCTCGTTGCCCATTTTCATCCTCGCAAGGACAGATGCACTTTCTACCGTCCGGATTCCTCCGACATAATTATTCTCCTAAACAAAAGTGATCCGATCATGTAACACAACTTACAGAAATTAAATTGACACAGGCTTTCTCTCAGTCAAAAGTGACACCAACCAAAAAAATCCACACTGGGAAGTGTAATTATCCCAGATGAACTCAGAAACTCTTGCGGCTTCTTCCTCCACTATGAGATGCAGAAAACAGAGGATGGAAGAAGGGTTTTCCTTCAGAGTGTCCATCTACACCTCAACAACCTCAGATTGAGCCTGCAGAATGAAAGGGTACAGAGAGAAATGATCTCAATATGCCGGGTTAATTTCTTGCTCAGTGACCTCTTTCTGCATGACCAAAACACCGAACAAGCATATGTGCAAACAGTACAGGCTAATTCATGTCAAACTATTGGAGACAATTCATTTTGTCAAATAGCATTCAGCGTGACACGTTCCGCATCCAGAACAAGATTCTGAAATGTGAGCTCACTATTGCTTTGAACTACAGATGCTAGCAATGCGAAAAATGACATTTCCATAATCCAAATAAAGTATACCCAATCACCCTCCATCTTTCATAAATAGATTTGACATGAGATGCCATTGCACATCGTCTGATTCTCCAACGAATTCTCAGCTTTTCTGTTCATCAAAGGGGGGCAAACCCCATTCCGATGGATCAAAATCCAACAGAGATTTCAGTACTTGGTCTGCTACATCATGAAAAGAGCTATCAAGCCTGGGATCTGGCACCATAACCGCAAACCTGCCAAATGTGTAGGAAAATATTAGCAGAGGGAGCAAGAGATAAATCCATCCAATGCTGCAATGTTTGATATTAACAGCAGGAACAGTAGATTGGGTAAAAGAAAATTCCTTGTTAGAAATCAAAATGGTCAAGGGATAAAAAAGAAGAAGAGATCTACAAAATAGAACAACCAAATGCACAATAAATCATTTAACAAAGAACAAAATGAGGGCAGCAAGTAAAAGAACTTACCTTATTTGGAAGAATTAAGTTGAGCAGGAGGGAAATGTAATTGCAGGAGAAAAGGAAAACCATAGAGGATGGATCGTCTAAGCCACATTAGCACTATAAATTTCAGCACCAGAACATTTTGCTAATTCTACCTTCTACTTCGAAAGTCCCAGACAGCAATCCCAAATTTAGGCCCCCATTATGTCTTGTACAACCTAACTCATGTGATTAAGACTTATATTACTGCATGCCACCGTTCACATCCCTGAGGTCAGTTAAAATCACCACTCTCTGCTAATTATTCTAGACCAGTGCTAACAATGATGAAATTCATAAGAAAGAAAGAAAGAAAAGAAAAAAAAAAAAAAGATGATCATTCAGAGATCCAATTGCATAGAAATAACCACTTCATGGAACTTCTACCATCAGTACATGTGATGTTCCAAATTAAAGTTTTATAAGGATGATCCTTTAGTTGTTATGGTTGTTGCAAACGCACATTCAAAAGTACAAATGCATACAATGTCCTCAACTATTTGACTGCATTGAATTTGAAAGGAGATTGGAATTCCTACAATATGCAACAATTCGACCAAATTTTGAATATATAATTGTCATACTTCAAGCATTACCCTGCAAGAAGAATCTACAGAAGAAGCCAGTCTGAACATGATCTGACTATTCAAACTTGACGACAACCTTATTATTGAATCAAGCATATCCACTAATCTGCCTTCAGGTGTATCAGCCAGCTACAGAATCCATTTTATGAACTGTAGTGTGGAAGAAAGGACTGCATATCATTTCAGTCATGCCCCTATGAACTCAAACACTATGGGAACTTTCATGATGGTGCTTTGCTATCAGTTGAAACTGTTTTTCTGCTTTCACGATTGAGAAAGACTAACAATAATTGCACAATATCACCACCAAATCAGAGTAAAGCACTTTGAGTGGATAACAGATCTGAATTTTGCTACGAAGTTTTCATATATAGTACCACTTAGAAACAATTCCCAAAGTTTCTTTCTTGATGACTTTGTTGGCAAACGTAAGTGCTGTAAGGATTTTCATTCACAGCTTTCTAAATTGCACAGTTTTTCCTCCTCTTGCTGTTTCTCTATCTTTCTTCAGATTTCCAACTCACTAAACCCATGGACAATCTCATTATCTCTCTCTTGCATATTCATAGTTAGAATGGGATACATAGATCTAGGCCTAACTCAACTAATCCTCCTTTTTTATTGAGTGATTACTATGAAACTCCGTAATAGCCAAAATGCTCCCGTTTTACCATAAACCTGTAACTTTTGCTTAAAAATCGTAATTCAGGGCCATGCCTGCCTGCTTTGCTTACTATTCAAATTACATAGTTCCAGGTATTAAACTATGCCGGAACATCTAACATCTGTGAAACTGTACAATACTCTAACGAAAAATGATAAAGCAAACCAAAAAAATAACAAACATGCCCAAGCCCTCATGGTAATCTAAAACTTGACCTTTTCAAAATTAAAGCATGAAATGCAATGCAATTCGACAATTTCCACAATTATCAAGAAGCATATACACTATCAACAAGTTCACTTACATCCCAGCATTTTTCGCCGCGTTAACTCCAGCAGGAGCATCTTCAAACACAACAATGTTGAGTGGATCAACCGGTCCACCCTGTTAATCCACAAAATTGAACCATATGTCATACCAATTTAAGTCTTCAGAACGGTTGCATCATTTGGACAAACAGTGAACAGAAAAAGATTGACCGAAATAGCACCCATCAGAGAGCCATTACCTCAAATCTCCTGGCTGCTGCCAGAAATATATCTGGTGATGGCTTCCCTTGTTTGACTTCTGGGTCATCACCAAGCACCACATGATGCATCAAGGAAAAAAGTTCACCATGTTTTTGAGTCTTCAGTTCAAAATGGCGCCTATGGGAGCTGTGGAGTACATGTCAGATTGACAGTGTCGCCATCCAAGAAATGTAAAAGGAGTGTATGCATGATACCCAGAAGTCGAATGTTCAGACAATACTTGTGCTTTTCTTTGTTCTCTCAAATCTCAACAAATACCAGAAATATGTATAGCTGTTTGTTGTTTCTGCTTTTGTTTGTTGTTATTCTCTCACCAGACACCATCCCCACATAAAAAGGAAAGAAGATTGTTTGATCAAATTCTTACCCTGTAGCCAAGCAGATTGGTATCCCTTTTGCATGAAGATGTCTGATCAAGCGGCTAGCCCCTAAAATGAGTACAAGATTAATTATATGAAACTGTATTACATGGGTGAGATTAGAACTTATAAGAAGAAACATAAAAAGTTTCAAAGCATGATGGTGCAATGAGATCCACCTGGCATTAGCTCACTCGTGGGAAACATTGTTTTTAACATCTCTTCCCTTTCCACAAGAAAGTCCTCAGCAGTGAGAACATCACTGATTCCAGTTTCTTCAACAAAGACTCGAGCAGCTTCAATTGCTTTCTTGCCCATCATTTTTGCCTTGAGAGACCAATCAAATGTTTTATTATATCTTGCAAGTATAATTTCCTGGACTTCTGTATAAAATTTCTCCGTATCTGCAGCATACAGCATCAGAATGCCCCTCAATTATTGCTCTTTTTCCAAGAAACTGGAAACTAATGGCCCTTGTGCATAGTTACTTCAAAAAAAAAAAAGAAAGAGGGGCAGGACAATCATCCAAGCAGATACAACGTTTGGAGCATAAATGGCAATTCATTCATCAAGCAATGCAAAAGGGCTTTCAGTTTTTGACAAATGTGAAGTTCAACATCCTTTTTCAGTTCAACCACACCAGGAGAGACTAGAATGGAAAGAGAACAGCGTGCTCATAAGATAGACAATGCCTGCATATTTTGATATGAAGTTCACAAAAAATTTCAGCACGTATTGAAGACAAACAGTTCTTACACGTGCCAACCCCTACTTCCAATATTAGTAAGACTTTTTTAGTAGAGAGTTCTGGCTTCATGATTTTGTGTCGAATAGATGCTTAACGCTTAACTAATAGTTAACAATCAATGACAATCATAATTTATGTGATTTTGAAACTTTAACTGTTTATCTTCAAAACTTGAGAATATATCCAAGATAAAAACACTCTCTAGACTCAACTCAAATTTTCCCACTCTAATCTTTTATCCTTTTTTCTCGTTTTTGACAAATAAGATAGTTTACTTAACAACAGTTTATAGGAAGTATGTGCAAGGATGGGATTGAGATAACAATGACACAGATTGAAAACGGAAAAAAATTATCACATGTGAAATGATTCAAAGATAGTCAATGTTCCATTTATTATCTAAATTGGCTGCACCTCAACCCGAAATGTTCTCCAATTACTGTCAAACAAAATTTTCAACATAATGCTGTGAGGGACAGCCTACAGAATGTTGCATTCAAACTGGAGGGTCAACAAGGCAAAAGCTCCTTTTTATGATATGTGGGATTACTGACCATGGCCCAGCAAAGATATCTCCGAATTTCAACTAACTTGTGCAGTTCATAATGTACTAAAAGATGGTCGACCAGTTACCCTGACTTAAGATACATATAACTGCAATTTGCTATAAAAAATCATCTTTTCATCAAATTCTCCATTACAAGTATTCTTTCCAAGATCATTGTTCACATAAACAAAGCAACTTTAGTCACTCCACGCAGCTTTCAGATTATTTCGTCAAAATTAACAGCGATAATCCTCTCCTAAAGCATTGTAATATGCATTTGCAGTGGAAATTGAGGTTCTTGTTGAAGTTCCATTCCGAAGAGTTAACCTCTTTCTATTTCCATGGAATTTTATCAGATCAAAAAAGTGAGATCCACCCCAACTCTCAGCCTCTTAACTTCCCTAGTACAAATTGAGAACAGAAGGTCATTATCCACCTGTCACACCACGGGTTTTACAAGAGCAACTTTACCAGAAGCAAATGGAATTCTGGGAAAGAGACCTTCAAAGGTTGCTTAAGAAAAAATAGTTTCCCACCCCTTTGAGATGTGGTTTCAAAGACTCTGATCATGACCTATTCGGGTTCACCAGCCACCAACATCCAGTCCACATTTTGAGACTACAATTGATTTTCCACAAGCCGTCACCATTTGCTGCAAATCTCTATTGGAGTTTTCCCAAAAGGCCCTTATTAGCAGTCCCAAGACTTCTTATACCCAGTCCACCTCTCTTGAGAGGAGTGCAAGGAGCATTTTGACTAATCGAATGAAACTTATGGCCTTGGATTTCATCTCCCAACAAAAACTTCTTTCCATGACATCCGGATTGTATGCCATTAAGAAGGAACATGGCACAAGGAAACATGAAGGAAGCTTGATGATCTACTTCCAATCTAACAACCTTCTATCCATTGAGGAATAGATGTTTCTTCTAATTGCTAGCTTCCTTTCCATGCTCTCTAAGTTGCCTCTCCAAATAGATTGGTGGGGACAAACACCAAAAGGAAGACTATTCATTGGCACAAACCAACTTTACAACCCAAAGTGTTGGCAAGACTGTCCTATATGTTTACATTGATTTCAAGCAGACTTAGCTAACAGAACAGAGGAGCAAGCATGTCAAATCTCAGTACATCTCCATCAAAACATCTTGTTGATGTTGACGGCATGGCAAAAGCTAGTGCATCATTACCATATAAGAGATGTGAGTTGAACCTAACCTACTTCACTCTTTGCAGCATTAAGACATGTATATCATCCCTCTACTGCTCTAAGAATACTCTCAAAGAAAGCTTACTCACTGAGACAGAGGATTTCACAGTAGAAACACAGACTTCAATCAACTTCTTCCACTTAGCCGAAATGCCATTTTGTCCCACTGATATAGTAAAAGGATCCAATTAACATGGTCAAAAGTTTCTTCTTCTTTTTTTTAAAAATAACACTTGATCAGCAAATCATTCCTAAACTACTAGTGTCAATCCCACTGTCCAAGCACCCATTAGCCATTGCAACAGCATCCATAATTTTTGTTCATGAGTAAAAGCATTCTGATAAGTGGAAATAGTCTTTGCAATCGGCAACTTCAGCTTATTAGCCAAAACCTCCACAATAAGCATAAAATTACTCACCACAACAATGATTCTAAAATGTTTTCCATTCTCAGCATTATGATAAAGTCCTTCACCAAATTCCTACATCTTAAAACAATGAACTATATAACCCACAATCATTCCAAGGTCAATTCCGCGTAAACAGGGTTCTATTTTCCATTCCCACTTCACCAAACAAATCATGCCCTTAATTATACAGAACCAAGCGCTACTCCAGCACAATTCGAAAACTTTCAGATACAGATCGCGAAAACTCGTGAGTTCAAGGTCGACCCGGCAAATCTCCCTTACTTTAGGAGGCTCAATGAGCATAAATTACGCAAACAGAGCTACCACTGTCTACGAATAACCCAGAGACAGCACCGTACAACACACACATATGCACCCCATTTCCCAATCGAAACACATCGAAAACTTCCGCCGCCGCATTGTAACTGGAGTAAACTGGAGTCCGTCCAGCCTACGACGAGAGCACACACGCCCGCAAGAAAAAGGAGGGGGGACCCAGATCTCTCCCACTGGAGGAGAAAAAAAAGAAGTCCCGCAAAAGGGTTCGATCGGAAGTACCGAGGAGGAGGCCGTCCATGTCGAAGACGACGTGGGTGATGGTCCCTCGCCTCGCCATTGCGCACGTGTGGCCGGCGCTCGACGCCGGAGTTCGAGGAGAGAGAGAGAGAGAGAGACCGGGAAGGGAGCCGGGAATAGAGAGAGATGCTGAAGAGATATTCCTTCCGTCTTGGAAAAATTCAATTCCTCAGGCCGGCGTTCACGTCGTGCGAGCTAAGCTTGTCGTCAAGAATATATTCCAATTACTTTCGCCTCTTATTTTAATCATCAGAATCATTTCACATTGAGGATAAGTATACTAGGAATGCCAAAAATTATGTCCGACCTTCACTTTAATATTAAAATTTTAAGTATCATTTAAAAAAAAGACTATTTAAATGTCGACTCCGATCTGTGTCGTCGGAAATCCAATGTGGTTATATTTTATTAATTTCTTAATCTTATATGATTTGCCGACGTGCTTAGTCAGAATATAACCCCTAAATGATGCTGTCCAAAATTATAATTGAGTACCAAATTTTATTTAAAGTGATTATTTAAGTGGCAAATTTTTGTTTAAAATGATCATTTTTTGTGAAATAGCTATTTCTTCAATGTCAGGCACGCCAGCATAAAAATGGTACGAGAACTAGATTTTTAAAAAAATTTGTCAAGTCATATTATAAATTTAATTATAAATTATATGACCAAAATTAATTTTGCCAGAATTTCTGTAGGTACTTAAGTAATCTCTTTTTTTTCCTAATTTAGAATTTAAGTGAATCGGCAAAAAATTTTGATCGTTAAAGTGAAGTTTGTACATAATTTTTTATTTATAGTGTATATTTATCCCTCATATTAGGATTATTTTTCTTTTTTGGAGACATGCATGAGAAAATCAATAATTACCCGAAATGAAACCTTGATAAAAATTTGGCATATTATGAAACGGAAAAATATTGGAAATCTTAATGTCTCGCAAAAGGGATAAATTTCAGGTTTCTTTTTTTTTTGTGAGATAATCCTTCTTCCTTCCTTTTTTTTTTTTTTTTTTGCCTTATATCTTTCTTCTTAGCATAATCACGCTCCAATGTCGTTTTTTAAGAAACAATTCATCGACTTGCAGTTGCGGACTGGGTGGTTAGCTCCGATAATTCATCAATCAATCGAGCCTCTTTTATTCTGCAATTGTTAGGTATCGAGCCAATCCTTAGACAATCTAGATACCGCGCTCCTCTATAGCTCGAGAAAAAGGCCCAGACCACCATTGCCAATGCAAACAAAAAATTGGGCTGCCATTATTCATTGGTCTCATCGTTGCGGGCTACCGGTCACTTTCTCGGAATTGTCTAAGAAAGACTCCGAGTTCGGGATGGAATTTCATTTATTGGCGGACTCGATCGCCTTATCTTGAATCTGTATGGGAGATTTTAATGAAATTCTTTTGTCACGTGAGATGGCCGGCACAAGAATGGCAAGGCAAGCATGACGGATTACGTACTTTTACGTATGCTCCCGGTCTTATCGGTTCAAAGAGCGAAGCATTTGCCTTCACGTGGGCCAATGGCAAAGAAGGCCAAGCTAGTGAACAAAAGATTGAATAGACGTTCTCTCTTTTTTTATTTTATTAATAATTTGAAAAATATTTTTTTAATTAATAACACACCGCTTTAACAATTTCCAACAGCAATAAGTCTGAAGAACTCCATTTGCAATTTGCCCAAAGGTTTTGAGCTTTGCATTGATAAAATTAAAAAATTGAAGACTTTTTTTTGTCAATCCTATCTTATACTATATCTATTTTACAAGTCACTATGTATGCTATATGTCGTATAAATGTTACAAAACCTTATTCCCTCACTCATGCATCCCCACCCTCGGCCTCCAAGAAGGTGGGAAATCGAACTCTTCTTTTCAAGTGAAAAGAGAGGCAATTTTCGGTGATTGAAAATTTAGGATTAAACTGACATTTATACAATAATATTTATAACCATTATGTAACCGAGTTTGGATGGGCATCTCCAAGCAAATTTATAATGTGCATTAGCCGTTTGCCTATAATAGTCTCTTTGCTCAAGGAAAATAATTGAATGATAAACTCGGCTTTTGTCATTTCTCTCTTCTCAAGCAGACTCATTGTCTCTCCGCCGGTCCTAGATAGATGTCTTTCCTCCACTAGAATGTCTCTTTCTGCCGACTAATGTCGACCATGAAACATTAACATCCAAGGAAATAGTACTACAACAGGAGCAACTCCAAAGGGATATGGATGCTTTTTGATAATCTCGATTAACCACGGATGACAAAATTCTCCATTTCCCGTTGAGCCTTCTTCTATTTTTATTATGAATCCATCGAATTTTCTTTACTTTTCTTCGTCGCACCCCGGCATAAATAGGGACGGGGATCGCGACCCTCTCCATTATCTTTACAATTTTTCTTTTTTATTTTGTCGATTTTCTCTTCTCATTGTTTTATTAAGGACTGACATTGAGCCTAGCTGGCATCACATCGTTGCCACGTCGTTTCCAACGGGACACCATGTCCGATTTCCAGACTTCAAAGATTAGTAGAAAATGTTCCGAGCACATCGATTTCAACAAAATCAAAAATTAAGGGATCAAATTGCATCAGGGGTGCAAAAGGAATAATAACCACCCTAACCATCGGAACTAGACTAGAACCAATGACTCCCAAGGGAAATGGTCCGGTTCTTGGTTCAAATTTATTGGAACTAATGGATATCGGTTTAGTAATTGAAACCGCCCGCCTACCCATTGGACTGAATCAGTAATATATGAATATATATTTAATTTTTAAGAAAAAATTTTGACCCCAAAAAACATTAAGAAAAATGAAAATTTTAAAATTTTATAATCTAAAACTCAACACCCATTAACTGAGTACTTATCTTGCCTTACTCACACATCGTATGAGTCATCTCTCTATCTCTCACTCACGGCATTATCTCTCAAGCTTAACGCCCATCAACTTTTAATATGAATTCAATCTTTTTACTAATCTTGCAATTAAGAACATGGAAGTTTCTTCTTCTTCTTTTAAGCTTTACTCTAGCTTGTCGAAAAATATTTTATTGAGTGCATGAAGCTTGATGAGACCAATTCTATGGATCTATCTCAAAATGGACCGATCAGGTTAAGGTAATCAATAGAATGCGATTCTAATTTCATTTTTTTTAAAACTGGTCCTTAGTGAGCGGTTTTCGATTTCGATATGAGAACCACCCACCCGGCCTATACTCATCCATAGATTGCATATCGCTAATTACTTAGTTAAATGCATTTGTTAATTCGAAATGATTCTTTAATCTCTCTCTCTCTCTTATATAATATGCTCTTCTTTGAGAATGATCGAACGGTATAAGCTCGCTTCCTCTCTCTCTCTCTCTCTCCCGATGGCCGGCGAACCATTCGAACTTCAGGAGCGGCCGGAAGATGCGGAGGAAGACGGCGAGGCCCTCTCGCTCTCCGACTTCCCGCTCGCCACGACGGCTCAGCCCTGCAATGACTCCGGTCCCAACCACTTCTCCGACCGCCCTCGCCGCTCCTCCTCCGAGCCTCCGGAGTTCTTCGAGTTCCTCATCGACCTGGGCGCCCACATGCGCTCCGCCGACGACCTCATCGTCTCCGGGAAGCTCGTCCCCCTCCACGACCAGTCTCCTCCGCCGTTCTTCCGCCGCGGCGGCCCACCGACGTGCCGCCGCTGCGACTCTCTTTCCGAGCTCGAGCGGTCGTCGGTCTCTCGGTCGAGCAGCCCGAAGGCGCAGCTCGCGAGGAGCAGCCGCTCGCTCAACTACCGGAAGCCCCGCCGGCCGTCGAGCTCTCTGGTAGCGCGGGAGGCGGAGCGGACGACGTCGTCGTCGTCGTCGTCGGGCAGGGGGGTCGCGAGGTCGGACTCGTTGGCGAGGAAGCCGTCGCGGCCCCGGTGGCGCGTGCTGCCGTTCGGGGCCCTGGGCCTGCCGGCGGAGATGGAGATGCGGGACATGCGGAGCCGGCAGCTGCGCAGGAACCCGTCGACGCTGTTCGCCACGCCGGCGCCGGCGCCGTCGCCGACCGACGGGGGCGGTTGGAAGGGCTCGTGGAAGCTGATCAGGGCGCTGAGTTGCAAGGACCCGACGAGCGTCGCCGTCGCGACGTCGCTCGCCTGCCTGCCGCACGTGTGAGGCCCTCCTTCCGCGCGTGCGGGGCACGTGATGACGCTAGCCTTTTATGTGAATAGACCGTATTGCCCATGTATGGCTTGTGGATTTTGGGCGAGTTATTCGGAGGGCATATATGTCCAAACGGGGAAATTCGGATGGCTCGCACGTGTGGAATTTATAGTAATTTGACATTGCGTCGAAGAAGGGACGAGGCTGGGATTTTCCGCTGGGTGTATGATGAAGAATGATGACGTCACTGCCACATTGCCATTGGCTGGTTACATGCCACGTGTAATTAATGAGTACCACGAGAATCATGACGGTAATTTAATGGGTTCCGATAATGTACTAAATAGGAATTTCACGAGTTTTTGAATTTTTGTTGTTAAGTACTTTCTCGGGTATCGTAATTTCTTTTTTTTTTGCTATTTTAATGTTTGGCATATTAATGTATTGGTATGCAAAATTTGACATATTTAATCCGAAACTTACAATGTTATATTATTTCATGTATATGGGATTGAATAGCATTCTCTTTACAATTTTAAATCTTAAAATCTTAAGATATGTCAGATCCTTAAAGCCATTCAAAACATCTCCGTTGTGAGTAATGCAAATTGGGATGAGAGACCCATTTTGCTTTACGTGAAAATTCAAAAACCTTTTTTTGGTAATGAATGATAAGCAAACTGTCCCGTGCATTATACGGTCATCCGGAGTAAGAAATGAGTAATTCAAACATGTGATTTTCTGTGTCAATTAGAATGCTTTAACCCTTTAACTCACTTCTTAACTTAAGACTATGCTGTTTTTTTTTTTTTTTTGAGAAATACTTATAAACGACACATGTACGCATATTGAAGAGAGAAAAAAAAGAATAAATGTGTTTGGAGGGAGATAGCCGTTTAAAATGGCTAATCGGTTTAGGAAAGAAATTCAAAGGATTGTAAAATGAGAGAGATTTAAATTCAATCTTGTAAAGTGATATTATACTTTTTATTGTACTATTTTCGGTCATACATCTTAATATTTCACAGGCTGAAAACCAGTCAAGGGTCTTTTTTTTTTTTCTAACAAAAAGAAAAGGGCCCCTTTTTCTATTTACCTGGCCATGAATGAGTCAAGTCTTTTGCCCCCCATATAAATTGAGTAAAGAGATCAAAACCCTAATATTTTATCTAATAAAGAAAATAACAGCTAATTAACAAGACTTTAGAAAAGAAAGTTGCATAAGATGACACTTCTGGAGTTGCAATTGCCCAACTCGCAAGCCTTGTGCACGCAATGATTTCGTGACCCCAATGTACGAATTTCAAGAGTTGATTACAGTGTCATACGAAAGAAGAAGCAAGGACACTTGTCGAGATACATTGGAAAACGCCGAACATGGTTTCAAGAAAAACTGCCCGCATTAAATAAGGGAAGAGTAGGTTTTATGGAAAGATGCATGTTTAGTGAGGTTAAGATATCTTTAAGGGTAAGGCAAATGAGATGCCTTGGGGTACGTGCATTACATTTGCCATTTGTACAAGCAAAGTCAGAAGGTGATAACTCAATTGCATTACTCTGATGACCAAGACTCCTCCGAATGATTCGTGCACCCTTTCGGGTCATTTCTAAATAACTATATAATTATTTAAAAAGTCATAAACGTATTGTATAGAAGTCAATTTAATTTTAAATATTTCGATTGTACTAATTTAATTCTAAACATATTGCATGGCAATCCAAGCTAAACCTTTCAATCGTGTCAATTTTAATTCTAAACATTATGATGGTTTGCTAATTTAGTCTTGAATATTTTGACAATTCACTAATTTAATCATAAACCTTTTATTGATTTGTCAATATAGTCATTAGGTCATTTCTAGCAAAAATTGCCCAAAATGATTATATTGACAAATCATTAAAAGATTTAGGACTAAATTGTCAAATCGTCAAAATGTTAAGATTAAATTGACATAACTAAAATATTTAGGATTAATTGGTTGTTGTACAATAGTCTTATGATGAATTAACATAATTAAAATATTTAGAACTGAATTGACCATTATACAATAGGTTTAAAGCTTTTTGGATAATTTTTCCTCCACATGGCAATACTTGTTAAGCATTGTTAGATGAATATTTCGGAGAACCAAATAGTTTTTTGCAGCACAACCCCATTTTGATAAGAAAAGTCACAGTTTCCAGGAAAATCTAAATGGAGAAGGCTTCTTTTGGAGTTTGGACGCGTACCAAGGTGCGCCAAATCATGGCAATCATGCCTGCTTTGCAACATTGTACTTATTGTCCCGTCCATGCTAGCGAAGCCAAAAGCTTTACTTATTCATCAACGCAGACAAGTCTAATTCACTGAACAAACTATAGCTTTTGATCGATTACGTCGCGAAATCATGTTGCAGATGCTTACGGTCGAAGCTCTAATAATTCTTCGAATTAGTCAATCAACGTGCCCCTGTCTACGATATAATTACAAGTGACTTGCTTCTGTGCCACTCCTCGTCGAGGAACAGGATATAAATTCTCATTGAAGCTTCACATCATTTTTAAATTTTTCAACACAATTTAAAAGAGGGCGAAATGATTATGTTATTGGAGTCAAAGGAGGTGGGTAATCATGTGCTTGACATCATTTTTTTATATTATTATCTCTAATTATGTAATCTTTGTAAAAGAATAGGGATGCCTTGCATTATTCTTTGTTCGTACGACTTACCCATCGTGTCCTCATCCCATACCGAGATGGTTTTCATGGGGACAACCAATTTGAATCTTGCCAAATTTGGAGTCTCTTTTTTGACTTTTCTGCCTCCCATATTGAGACTGCATGATGTTGCCGTAATGATTTTGCACTTGGTGCTGCTCTACAAGCTTCAGATGATTTCACGTAAGACAATTAAAAAGACAAGGGACTTTCGATCGAAACCACTGTTCGCATGCACTTGTGGGACCGATTTTCGAGTAAAAAAATATTATGTGATTTCTGAGAAATATGATGATTGAAAGGTGTCTTACGTTTTAGCTAAAAGTTACCAATTAAACTGTTCTATTCAGGAATCAAACCGAATTGACCTTACCCAATCAATTTCATTTCGATTCACACATGACCAAATAGGTTCCTCAACAAAAAATTGGAGAGCAGTCTGTATTTTTTTTTTGTATATACAAGAGAGTCGTCCTTGACTGATTCGATTTTCTCTTTTTTAAAATGCAATTTCTCAAGTAACTTTAAATAAAAGATAGATATGTTGGAATGGATTTTGAACTTCAAACTTATGAAAGCCGTCAATGTCTTAATCAATGTGTCCCATATTGTTCACATAGTATGCTTTCTTAAAATCATAGTTATAGTATTTGCAAGTCAACTCAGGAATCAGCACTAGACTGGCTGATTTTGGTTTGAGGTCAGTTTTGGAAGGGAATTGACTCTAATAAGATAGATTTTGGGTTCTTGATTTGAAACATACGAATTCTTTAACCTGTTCACCTCTAATTCCAGTTCTACTTTGGTCTCTTTGTTTGGAATCTACCCGTCTCATAATCATTCAACCTTAATACCTACGCACTCACATTGATAGCTGTCATTTAAAATATGAAGTGTTAAGTCCTAAACTAATCGTATGTGAGTTAATTAAGTCATAACTTTTTTAATTGGGTCAATTCAATTCTAAACCTTTTGAGAATTTATCAATTTAGTCCTAAACATTTTAATGAATTACCCATGTAGTCTTCTCAACTAATTTTAATCGGAAATCACTGAGATAACGATCCAATTAACGCCAGCAGTCCTATGTGGCATGATTGGCGCTGACATTAATAATGTAGTGGCTACATTGGTAATTCAGTAAAAAAGTTTGGACTAAATTAACAAAAAAAAGAAAAAAATCAATAAAAATGAGGAAAATATTTTTAAAAATTTTTTAAAAAATATCTATATCAATACTAGCCACATCATGTAAACATTAGCAACTATTAGTTAAAATTAGTTGGAATGACTACATTGATAATTCATTAAAAGGTATAGAATTAAATTGACAAATTTTCGAAAGGTTTAAGACTAAATTGGCACAATTAAAAAATTTAGATTTTTTAGACAATTTTCTCGGTTAGTCTTACATGCGCAAAGTACCAAAACTAGTAAGTATGGGTCATACTTCACTAATAATCGTTGCGTTAGGAACTTTGAGATCACTGGCATTTAGATTGTGAACTTCAGTTGATGTGTCCTCGAGTGCTATATACTTTGACATTACTCGCAATTGATTAATTTCATGTATTTTCAGATCAAATTTTCCAATAGACATGCTAGTCCAATTTGGCAACTTTTCCATTTGGCACAACGCTCCCCACACGCCAGCCTTAAGTAATGAACTATACCTATTCACACGTGCATCCGGGTAGAGAGAGAGAGAGAGAGAGAGGTGGGCATGTCCAGTTGGCGATATCAAGTCCGACCAATGACCACAGCAACAGCAAGGGTCGCACGACTGTTACCGCCGTGAGGGCTAGAGCGACTGCCACGGCGCAGAGGAGGCGGCTCACCGCCTCGTCTCCCAGCAATGGCCATCCAGAGCCTCGGCGATGAGTCACGCTTATCGATTAAGACGCTCTTCAGAACCGTAACAGTACCAAAAATTAACAGTGTTTCTCCGGAACGTCTCCCTTGGCTAAAAGACCGCATGTTAAGTATTCACACAATGCCCTGGGAGAAGTCGAAGGATAAGAGTTGTAAAACCCCAAGAATATCATGCAGAGCAGCATGCGGGTTTATTTATGATTGGCCTAAACAGAAGAAAGCAAACAAACAGTCAGAGGAGTTAAGAGCACTTATCTACCCTGAGTGCCGAAGAAGACAAAGCAGAACCTACCCATAAGAATGGAATCTGTGCATAGGAAGCCATCAAAGAGGGCAAGTCCTAGCTATAGCTTGCATCTTTGTTATTTGCGATCGTGCATCCATCGACTGTGGTAATCTCAGCACGCACAATTACCCTTATTCGACACCCCCGTGATTGGAGTCAAGCTAGGAGTATGTGACGATTGGATCGCAAAAGCAACAAGCAAGAACGGATGAGGACGATATAACGACATGTGAACCTTAAGAAGACAGTTTTCTTTCGTCCAAATGCCTGTTACATGTGCTTGCTCAAAACTTGGACAACCTGGAGTAGACAGGGAAAACTATACTCGATACATTCAGTGACCATAGACACCAATTACCAAGCAATCAAGAAAAACACGCACTCAGAGTCCATCAACCGAAACCCATTACTGCCCTACAAACAGGGTACTATCCCATTTCATGGATTGCAGTAGTTTCTTCTAATAACCATCAGTGGCATGGGATACTTATACTCTTTCTTACCAACAACTAAACTGTTGGACATATGGTTCCAACATGACAAAAATAGACAAAGGATTGCATGGAACTGAATCACGAGTGAAGCATCATCATCACCTAAACAAGCAAATAACTATAAATAGGCCCTCAATGAAACTTTGAAAGTCTAAATCAACGAACACCCCATCCCACCTCCCCCTACAATGAGAAAATTCTAATAAGCAAGCTGTTTTACGAGTCACCGGAACTAATCATAATACCACGTCAGAAAGATCAAACAAAAGAAAGGTGCAAGCAATGCACCTATGGATCATGAATCCGTTCGGATGAGAAAACATTCCTGAATGGTTTTAGCATCTTGACAGAAAAATGATGTATGAATTGCCATCTGTAATACTCCCAAACATCTCCATTCTTACATTAGCTTGTATTAGATGCTAGGATGAGAATCATTGAAGAAAATGCTAACAAATCTAAAAACACTAAAAGAACTTCAAACGAACGGTAAAAGCAGGGGACATAAGGAGTGATTTTTTCAAATAGAAAAGGTCCAAACTCATCTCTGTATCCCAATCTTAAACAATCTCTAAACACTAGACAACCAACTTGACAGAAACTTCAACGAAAAACCCTTTCAAACAGTCTCTTCTCTACCTCTAGGATTAAATCACCAGATGATGCAGTTGCAGCTACCCCAAACACAAGGATAAGACCATCCTCATTTTTCCTTGCAATGATAACCAGGACAAAGATCCCTATACTATTTGTAATACACCCATTAATAAGAGAAGAACAGAAAATGAAGTACTTAATCAGCAAAACGCATCAGCAAATTTGCACATCATCTTTGAAGAATACCGAACAATTTAAAAAATGAAAATTATTATATTGAATTTGACTTCTCCCAGAACCATAACTGCTAGAATAGGGAAAAGATCCCCATACTATTTGGAATAAGCCCATAGATAAGAGAAGAACAGAAAATGAAGTACTTGATCAGCATAAAAGCATCTGCAAATTTGCACATCATCTTTGAAGAATACTGAACAATGAAAAAATGATATCTATTATGTTGAATTTGACCTCTCCCAGAACCAAAACCAAACTCATTTTTCTCAGTTCCTTTGGCCGGATTACCCAAAAAAAAAGAACTATAAAATGAAGCACTTGATCTTGAATAATTCTATACCATAGTGACATTCAATTGATGTTATAGCTGGAAGTGTCAATGAACAAGTGCTAATTTGGCCCTCACATTGCTATAATCAACTATAGCAAGTTGACACATCACCTATGCAAAACAAAATACTAGCATAACCTTCAAAATGATATACAGTGACATTTAGCGCATATGTGGACCAGGAAAAAGAAAAAGGAAAAAACACAAATTCCCCAAATAACATGGTCAACCAACCAACTTACATTTGTACCCACCAGCACCAGCTGCACCACTATCATCGCTCAAAGGGCAACCATTACCACACAAGTTATTCTCATTCTTCAGACCACATCTTGCAAATGTCGCACTTCTTGAGCTCAATCAACATTCCAAATCTGAGAACCAGCACCTCATGAATCTCACCGTTGCCTTGGGACAGTCCACTACATACCGTGTTTCATTTCTCTTGCTCACCGAGGGAGTTTTGTTTTTCTTATGTCAAGAAAGATCTTTACAGATCACAACCTTATCACATCCCCAAAACCATTTAATCTTCTGTCCTAAAAGGCTTAGTACATGCATCAGTGGCCAATGTATATTGAAGTTTCCAATTGATGCTATAGCTGGAAGTGCTGATACACAAGGTGCTATATTACAAATGCTAATTCCAAGCACTGAAGCCCCGGACAAAATCGCTGTTGAGCTATCGACATATAATAATGCAGTGACTTTTGGCAATGCAATGTTTATTAGATCAAGGACCAGATAATTCCCAGGTAATTAGAATGCTTTTAATTTTTCTCAAAATGTTTATGTTGACAATAAAATATTGCTAGCTAAATATTAAGTTTTCATTATCTTGCAGCTGAATGTAGAGCCTATTTGGATATTCAACACCAAACCTACAGAAGTTGGCCAATAAATTCTTGACGATAACTTGTAGTGCACCGGGTTGTGAGCATAACTGGAGTGCATTTGAGCAAGTAAGATTTATGTTTACAATGCATCAATCTTTCTCATCTATCCTCCGTATGAAACTTATATTCTAAGCATTTAACTTATGCAACATATTAAACACAAAGAAGGGAAGCAAAGCAGATTTGAGCATCAAAAGCCATAATCTCATGTATGTCAAGTACAAGATATGATTTGCAAGATGTGACTGATCTCATCCCGCTAAATGACTTTATTGAGTAATTAATGATTGAGTGAGGAGATAGAGGGTCACTACAATGCTGAGGATGACAAGGTTTTTATGGTGACAATCCACATTGGGGTGATGTGGAGAGAATATCTCGTTATTACAAGTAAGGACATACACAAGGGAACAAGCGATATTAAAAACAAGTGACAGAGCTTCAAGTTCTAGAGCAGTAAGCATTGGAGATGATGAAGCTGATTTAGATGAAACATAGGACACTGAACAGTTAGATATAGATATGGAAGGGATGAAAGCTTGGATGGTGGCGATGATGAAGATTATGGGGTTATATTGATGAATATTAGGTTATTTTAGAATTTATATATAGAGATTTTGCATGCTGAGTATAAGTTTTAGACTTATATACATTGGATTTTAGCTTTATTATGAATTTCAAAAGCATTTCTAGTGTTGTGAACTTCTTGCATGGTATATGTTGCCAGGATATTCAATCTGTTTATTTTGAGTTATTTAGACATTCCATAATTTGCCAGTGAAGGATTTATCCTAAAAATTCAGCTCTGTCTCCCTTTGCTTGGGCGAGCACCTTGGTAGGCACCTAGGGCCCAAACATTACAGGAGTCCTTGCACCTTAAAAATCACCTAGCGCTTTTAACATTACCAGAATATTCAATGCATAGCCATCACAGATTCACAGCCATCAAAAAACCAACTAAAACATCAAACTTCCTCTGCTCAAATGACGACAAACTACCAACCTAGCCCAATGATTAGTTGAGATGCCTAAACCATTCTCCACAAATCCCAATTGTTGGCCATTACAGAAGTACCACAAAGCTAAATGCGAGCCAAACTCAAAGTAACAAGACGCTAGCAGAAACCACATGCAATATAAACAACTAGATTGGAACTTTGGAGAACTGAAGAAAATGGAAATCTGTAAAAATTGAGTAAGTAGTTTGGAAATTACAGCAGGCATCAGGTGTGGATTTTGGTCTCTAAGGGGGAGGGGAAGGAAGAAAAAGGGGGGGGTGTTTGGGGGGTGGGGGGTGGGGGTGGGTGTGAGAGAGAGAGTAGACCTGTCACTGACAATGGTGACAGTACGGTGAGATGGCAATAGGTTTGATCTGGCTATAGGAATGGCCAGTAGATGTGCAATTTATGAGGGCATCCACTGAGTACAAGTAGTTTTTCCTCTCTCTTTAGGTATCTTGATGGGTGGCAGCCACTATATGAGGGCATCCACTGAGTACAAGTAGTGTATGCTTATTCATGATTTTAAAAAAAAAACGGATAAAAACCTGATGCGTAGCAGCCACTACAAAACTACACCAATGTAAACAACTCCATCACACAGTTAGATCTAGTTGTGCTAGTGACCAAGAGTCCATGCCAACCTGCTCTTCAATTGCATAGTGGCCAAATGCTCTCGAATATGCATAAAGTTTTTGTTCTCCCATATTTTACCTTTTCCAGATCTTAAAAATCTTATAATTTGACTCTCATTCACTGTGAAACAACTGATACTTTTCAAAGTGTGCAATTATTAACATATAAAATCATGTTTTAATTTTAAGGTTTGCCAGGAAAGTAACTAACTTTCTGCTTAGAGAAAACCAAAACAAGCAGGGTCAATCATAATCATCACAATCATGTCGAGGAATATATGTCCGTACTTCATTATCCACTGTTCTGCTAGACAGACCCAATTCTTATTAATTATTTCTTGAGCACTGTAAGAAGAAAGTCATATGATCTGATAGAAAGTGTAACCTTTTACTCCTCATCGTCCGCTTATGATCAGAAATTTACAATCATAAGAAGCTAACCTATGAAAACATTCAACACGCACACATGAAAAAATGTGGTATCCGCGTATATACAAACAGAGAACAATCAGTAAAGTGTTGCAGAAATAGTAGTAATACAAGTCGCAAGCTGCATAGGACACAGTAAGAGGATATAAGAACTTCAAAAGTGCATGTCTGCTTAGTTAAAGATAGTCACAAATTAAAAAAAAAAAAAAAGGTGATTCACTGTTTGTTGTCACAGATCACTCCCATGTTTTGGCTAGTGCTAGTTCTTCTTCTGTTTAGAAACAATTAAGCATCATGCTTATCTGTATATGATTATATAAATTCTCCAGAACCATCACCATTGCAAGGGAAAAGGGCAAAGGGGGCAAGACAAGAGGATCGGCTTGAGACCACAATTTTCCCCTCTACGTATATCTTCAGTGAAAAGACATAAATGTCACTAATTATCTTGACAATTTCAGCGGACCTACTAAATTGGGGGTGCTCCTCTTTTAGTTACTAAATAATAAGCAAAAGTCATATTCTTGGATAAGTATGTAGCAGCTGTGTACTGTAAGAAATCTTTTTGTACAGCATTGTGCATAGCATTTCATTCATGAGCACCAACAAACCAAACCGCAGCGATACCATAAAAGGCCCAAGTCATTTAAAGCTTCTACTAAGTTACAAAGGTAAGAGCAATACTTCATAGTGGTTCCCAAACTATTATATGCTTGTTTAAACTGGAAAAGACGTGACAAATAAAACAACCGAAGGTGCAATACTCCACAGAAAAATGAAATTTGAGCCAACAAGATTGTATTCAAAGAATGCTACAAACTAATCCCAGCTTCACACACCTAGTACAAACCTCACAATGAGATACAGTCTAACCAGAAAGTCAATTTTGTCATAATCAATTACAAGTATAAACCCCACTCTCATACTTGTGGTTAACCTCGTAAAAGTCTGTATTACCTTCAGAAGCAGGCCTTAAACAAACCCCAGATAAAGAGCTAGTGTGTTGTGAAGAAAATTTAACATAACCCACAACCTCAATCTCCTCATCACCCTCTTCTGCACTTGTATCCACAGGCATTCTAGCCCTTAATTTGCCTGGAGCACCATTCAGAGGGATCTCTGGGACAAACCACTTCAATTCTTTTTCTGATCTGTTCAGCATGGCTTTTGGTGAAACCTTCAGTAGACTTGGGTCAACTGGAAGTTTCAGGATAAAGGTCACATCGTGCAATGGTGCTGGCAATTCAGGATTGGAAGCATACTGTATCATCACAGAAAGTAAAGTCCCACTATGTCGTTTTGTAAGGCGAACCCTCAATGGTAGCGGTGTTAACCTTGGGAGCAAGCTATACTTCATAATAGGTATAGGCTCATCTGAAGGAGCCGTTCTCACATGGAATAAACCATTACCGAGGCTGCTAACACGAGAACTCTGCATTACAAACCGCTTAACAGCACTCGTACCATCAACCCGGAAGGAAAACTCAGTTTCTTTATCACCAGCAGTTTTAGGCGGTAATGTTCTCAAGTAAACAGCACCCATCAGTCCTACTCTAGCAACCAGTGATTCCCTAAATTCTGCACTAATCTCCTCCGAGATATACATCTCAGGACCCTTCATTTCAGTTTTCTTCACCAAAAGATTCTCAAGCGGAGTACCCTCTCCCGCTTTACCCACCGCCGCTTTGGCCGCACCACCATCTCCCGTTCCCAGAAATTCAAGGCCACCGAGACCTTGAGGTTTAGGAGCATTTTTAGGACCGACAAACTCGGACGGGTCCAAACCCCCGCCCCAAGCTTCACCGAACCCTTCGAAAGTCTCCCCTAGAGAAGCCTGCTCATTCCCAAACTCTATGCCACCATAATCCCCTTCGAAACCCTCCACACCAATATGCGTGGATTGCGTGGCCTCGGCAGGCGGCAGAGTCGTCACCTCCAGCCCTACCAAGGCCAGCGTCAAATCCGTGGCCGACGGATCCCTGTTCTTCTTAAACCCACTCACTAACTGCTCAGGCTTATTCAAAGCATCACTAGCTGCAAATGGGTCCTTAGGCCCTTCACTCTCTTCTTCCTCACCTTTCGTATCCTGGCTATCGCTCTGCTCAATTTGAGTCACGGGAGCAATGGTCGCCACCACTTCATCCCCCGCCTCAAGCGTCTCCGGCGGCACCTCGAACCGCGCGCTGGCGAACACCTCGATGCCCGCCAGGCGCTCGGCGGAATGCACCTCCACGCCGGCCCAGCTGTCCGCCCCGCGGATCTTGCTCTCGGTGTCGATCCCGGAGTGCACCATCCTGGCGATCCCGTCGCCGTGCATAGACGACAGCATCGCGGCGAGGCGGATGCTGCTCACCCCGCGGAGGACGATGTCGAGGGCCATGTAGATCTCGGCGTACTTGCGGCCGAGCTTCTCCGGGGTGACATCGACGCCGCGGCAGGCGGCGACGACGACGCTGACGGCCTGGTTGACGATGTGGATGCACTCGAACACGTTGACGGAGTTGTCCTGGTCGGCGGTGGTGATGCCGAGGATGTAGATGCTGTTGACGAGGCGGTAGATGACGCGGTACCGCGACTCGACGCCGACGATGACCTGGCCCCCGGAGGCGGCGAGGGGGTCGTCGCCGATGGACTCGGAGGAGGAGGAGGGGTCGGGATCGGCGGCGGCGGCGGCGGAGGCGGCGGAGGGCTTGGCGTAGGAGAAGCGGGTGAGGCGGAAGGCGGAGAGGGCGACGAGGGCGCGGGCGGGGGGGAACCACTCGCGGGTCTGGAGGAGGATGTCGGATCCGTTGACGGGCTGGAGGGAGAGGGCGAGGCACGACATGGCTGCTGCTTCGGATCTGCGGCGGCGGCGGCGGCGGCGGTGGGGGCGGGAGGTGGTGGTTTCCGGCGGGGGATCCGACCCGGGTTCTGGATTCGGTCGGAATCGGATCGGTCCGGCGACGGTTTCGGGAGGAGGAAGGCGGAAGGGGATCGGCGTCGAGTCGCGATCGCTCGGTCTATTATTTCATGTCGCGGAGCTCAGTCGAAGAAATGGAGGAGAGAGAAAGCGAGAGGAAGAGAGAGGGGGACTAAACTTTGATCTTATTTTAAATTAATGAAAATGTTTTAATTATTGAGTTCTTGTAAAATTTACATTGCAAATATATTATATAGAGAATAGAGAGATTAAGAAGAGAGACACCAAATATCGTACAGTAGGTGAGCATCAAAGATAATAAAGAAAGCAGTCACCAAATATCGTAAAAAAAGTTGGAGGAGAAAATTTTATTTTCACTATATTACCATATGTCTACGACAAAAGCTAAACTCATATTTATAAGAAAATAAAGATGTATTGAATAATACATATATTGGATAAGGAGATAAACATTTATTATATAGGGAGATGTACTTAGAATGTATGATATAAATCTACCATAATAAGTACACTAAATTAGATAAATATAATGAATATTCATTCATGTATTTCATAACATAATAATCTAAGTCTAAATACTTTTGTGAATGATAGATTATTAAGTGATCATTTTTTCAAGAAAATGTTATTAAATTATTCATTTTTTGTATAATAAATAAAGCTAAAAAGAAATGATTACATGAATAATAAAAATATTTTTTTATTCATTTTTGTAAGGGATATAAGTGATCAAAGTTGGAAAAGTGTTTTCTTGAAATAATTTATTTTTCTTGGAACAAAATAAAAATCATTTCTGAATATTATGAACCAAAATCATTCCTCTTTTTGTTGGTCAAAACTCAAAACCAGATCTCTCCATCATGACTCATGAACATGGGCCGCAATTGCTTTCATGCTCTTGTTTGCGTAATATTGAAGAACCTAAATCTAAATGACCAAATCGAGCAACACGAAAATTATGAAATGTTTTTACACGGTAAATTAAAATTAAAATTTCATATAAAGACGTCATGAAATTAGAGGTTGACAGAAACATGTCAGTGACTGAATTTGCGCCTAGCTATCATCTTAGCGAATAGTTTGAGTTAAAAATTGTGGGTGCGTATCATATTTTGGATTAGTGATTAAGTGGTATGTATTTCTCCATCCTTTTCGATCTTTTTAATGGGTGATAAAAATTGATTAAATAATAGATTTCAAAAAAAAAACCTAGATAAGAAATCAAATATATATTTATAAAATATAGGTTGGGCGTCAAATTTCAAAATTTGGCTATTATGATTAGGAGTCAACAACCATATGCTTTTTAGCGGCAACCGGTTAACCATCAACTAAACTTGTGTTTTCTATAGTTGATGAAACGCTTCTATCTCTCATATGGTTAATGATGATAGGCTTAATAGATCTGACAAAATAAATGAAATAAGATTTACTTGTTGCGGGGTTGCTTCAAACGTGTTAAAAAAGGGTAAATTGCGTTTTTAAGTGGATGGTAATAGACATTTAAGTCGCATTAATAAGTATATTAGCATCTAAACATATGGAAACACTACTTCGATTTCAAAACATTGATTAGGGGCAGGCTAAGCTTTAAAGTTTGTTGAAACTTAAGAATATGGTAGGGTTTTTCAAACCATTACTAAAATTTCTTAAAAATACACCACTAAGCCAAAGTAAATATTTCCCACTTCAATCCCCCTCCCCCCCGTACAAGATAATAGAAAGAGAAACAGAATCTATACAATGTTATATTTAATAATATTTTTAAGTGTAGGAGATATTAATTAATCAAACTACTAATCGATAAAATTTAGCCGCATCAAGAGATATTTCTTGATCCGTCCCTCATATTTATAATTGCCAATGTCACCTTCACCATGCCGATGTGACCTTGATTCCCTCCTTCCACAGATTTTTTTTTTTATAACTATTATTATAAGTTAATTATACAAAACAATTGGTCGACATTCTAGTTAATGTTTCCAACTTGCTTAATTTGCACAGATATAATTCAACAAAACCACTTTCCGGTTGTCGTGTGCTGTGCTGTCTATTCGCCAATCGCCAGCGATTTGCCTAAAGATTGGAAAAATGCAGCATTGGCTTTCCAAAAACATGTTTCGCCCTTTTATCTCCGTGAAAATTTTAGCTTTTGTTTTTCCCTTTTAAATCAGAGAATTTCACAAAATAAAACTCTTCTATAAAGCTGCCTCCCGGTGGAAGTTACCCAAGCCAAAGATTTAACTAATTCCTCCAGAAAGTCTGGCCTTCTTCCATATCCAACCATGGCAATGCAGTAATTACCCTCTGCAATACGCAAGCATTGCGGTAACGGGCTAATGAAACTCCACTCTCTAATGGTTACATTCAGGAAGTTGAGCTGGCCCGGCAAAGGGAATTGGGAGAAAGACCAGAGAATCCAGAACAAAAGGACTACTACTTCTCGTGATGACGAGCTATATGAAGGAATCTTTCGTGTGCATTCGCTACTTAAGTAGCTACTTTCCAGCAAAAATCTTTACTGAGGATTAGCATGTAACACCAGATAAAATGCAAATTGCGAAGCACAAGATATACAAGGCATCGAGATAATTAAAATACTAATGGAAGAATTGCCTATCGAATGGTGAACTTAACCAGGCAACCGAGGACAAATCAAGCAGTAACCGTACCACACGCAATTTCATACGGAGTAACGAGCCTCAGCATGGGAAGAGATTTGCGAGGGCTGGCTCGACATCGCTAAAAGGTAAAAAGGCTGGATGCAGAACCGGTTCTTCATGGCAAACCTCTTATTTGATCGTTGCACATCCCTGTGATGAACAGAGGACAACAGGCAGATGCCGAAGGGTTCGACAATTACAAGTGAGATGTTCGCTCTGCTTCAGCGAACATTCCCACTTTACCCTGAAACTCAAACCCAGCCTTGTATGCATAGAAAAATCAATTCTGCAGTGAAAGAAAGGCGCATTGCAAAATCCAGATACCTTCTAACTTCACATTTTAGATCAACTACACCTCGGACATCGGGCAGATTGGTTTTCACCAATCAGTTTTGTACCACTTTTGCAGGGTGGAAGGCATCATCTCCAGTAATTTGGGAATGAAGTGAAAAGAGTCGACACAATTAGCTTTATGCTGCAATCCGATTTTCTGAAACTCTTTACAGTTGAGAATAGTACAATTAAGCTCCCAATGTCCCACCATAACAAGCCATGAACCTATGCCTCTATTCATCTACATATTTTGAATTCGAGACTCAATCCTCTTATACTAACAGGACTCTGCTTCCATGTATCCACTACTTCTAGAAGCTTGTATGGTTATGAGTACCAAGGATACAACTGTATTGCATGCCACTTAATATGTGAAGCAGCATAAGGCTTTTTCAATGAGCGAAGCATTGCCAGGCTTGCCATATGAAGTACTGACCCTCTGGAGACTTTTAGGTAGTTTTCTTGGTCGACTTGAGATCCTCATGAGATTACCAGATAGACAAAAAGAATCAATCATCCATCTTTGTATCTTTGAATAAACAGATCCAACACCTGCAGATTACATTTGCATGAAATAAACAATCTGACCTTGTTACTTCATTTAATTCAAATAACTGGCATTCATAAGCTTGCAGGATAATTTGGGAAAGCCATTTTGGGTAACCCACTAACGACAGAAGATTTAGCACATGACAATAACGTCAACTCTCCTTCTCTCAAGGCCTTCTGCATTTCGTAGTGTGATGAAATGGCACAGTGCAATCATGAACGTGATGTAAACAAGCATCTCCGGTATAGAAATTAGACATAATTTAAAATGTCTATGGAATTTATTAGTCCCTTGAATTTTGATAAATAATTAGAGTCAAACACGCTGATCAACATTTCTTTGCAATAATGAAACATTGATATCCAAATGTATGGACACAAACCAATATAGCTAATTCAAAGGGCGAAGATCTGGTCAGTACCATGTGTTAGCACATTAATAAGAAAAGAAGAGATAGAACACCTTTTTTCTCAAATGTCTAAGATGTCTAGGACTAGGAGCTTCATTTTCCATGGTCATAGTGCTAATGGCAGAGAAAAGGGGAACCAAAAAAAAAGAAGAAGGCCATTCACATAGCAATAACTTACCTTCAACGTGGATCATAAGGTGTGAAGCACTTGCTTTATGATGAATAGAACACAAATGGCACTGCACAAGATAAAAACACGTCCTTCATCAGCTAATGTTTACAAAATTGAAATGTTTAAGTTTACTTTGATCATCATACAGTAATAGGATGTAGCAAGACTATTCATGCTTCTACAAACATTGACTGTTTCGAGCTTAGAAGATTATACAAATGTGCATCATTCAATGGTCACAATAATAAAAAAGTAGCTTGATCTCAGGTAGAAGTACAACCTTTGGATTCATCTGGACTTAAAAACTACTTATTATTTTGCAGCAAAAGTAGAGCCTATGATTCATACATGAAACAATTTCTTAGATGAACAAAATAAACAGGTCTAAACCTAGCTCCAAGTAGAGTAAACAAAATCCATTAACAGATCATGGTTACGTCATAAACCAAATCGAGAACATTGAAGTACAAAAGATTGAATTCCACCTATGCGGCAACGGATTGATGATTTCAGAAGCCTAACATTTGCACAAACAATTCAAATAACGGAAAGGCTTCCAGATAACTTTTTATACATCCAGATTTTATGTATATGGTAAAATCAAATCCAATTAAAACTTGATGAGGAATTTTAGGAGAGGAAGACTGCGTAAAGTGTCCTATGGAAAAAGAGGACTTCACCATGACGTCCGAGGAAACAATGAAATGCCACACTCATCTCAATGAGGTTAACATTGTATTGAAATTTGCACATAATAATTACCAGAAGAGAAACAAAAAATTATAAGAAACAAAAGCCTTCAAAGTTCCTAACCATGACATACATGTTATATAAATTTATGTTTAGTAACAGAAAACCTCTTACCAATCAGAAATATCGTTAGCAGTAGGGCAAGCATAAATTGAAGTGAACAACTAAATCGCAAGCTTCGTGGACTATAAGGTTGTCTTTGAAGCACATGACAATGTCCGAATGCCTGCAGAACATGGAGACCATCAATGCTTGAAATAATCAGATTCAATTAGTTTTACATCTCAGCCACGCTGAAAGAAGAAATGCATTGCACTGGTCCAACCTTTTTGTGAGAATCACGCACAGGCCCATTCAATCTGATTTTCAATGTAGTTCGCACTGCAATTAGATAAAAACTAACCTGATTGAACATTCTAGTCAATGACTTTGCCTGGGTACGTTCACCACACCTATTCTTCCCAAAAAGAGTTCTGGGCACCTTTTCTTTGGGTGTGTCAACAACAGTGGAATTTAGGTTATTTCTCTCTTCATCATCCGCAACAGCAATTCTCCAATCCCCCATGCTGGGTGAACTCCATGTCCTTCTGGTACCACTTGTTTTATCTGCTTGATCTTTAGCAGGTAGATCCATCATGCGGTGAACATTCTCATTAGGTTGTCCATCCTTTAAGCTCTTGCCCTCATCTATTAAGCCACTGCTGCAAGCAGCATTAGTATTAGACGCCGCATCTTCCTTCTTATCATGATTTTCCAAAATGAAGCCCTTCAAGGATGTTCCATGCTCTGTAAATTCATCCTTCACAATTTGTGATAGTTCTGAAGTCCCAGAGAGAAACAAGGCTAAATCATCTCGCTCTTCTTTGTCAAGATTTACCCACTGAAGGGGCTGTTTTCCCCCCTCACCAAGAAATTCTTGCAATGCTGCTTCAACATGAGCGATTTGATCTCTAATGGCCGCAATAAACTGTCCATGTCGAGCTGTCGTAGTTTTGTTACCATGAGGCCCATCGCTAAGCCTGACTGCTCTCTCAAATTCTTCCAACTTAAAAAGATCCAATGAGCAGACATATATCAGTTCCAAGGAAAGAAAACAGCACAAAGCTTCATAAAAAAAGTTTCTTCTGTATGTTCAATGGGTCCGTAATCAGAGTTTGAAAGATGTGATGTGATGTCCAAATTCAAGCCACAAACCAAGGAAGTGTAAGCCTCTACATGCCAATCTACGAAGTAGAAGGTGCTAAAAGCCAACAAAAGCGCAGTCTGAGAAAAAAAGAAAAAATTGAGCAATCTCATGTTTAGTTGGGCAAAACAAGGAAATACCTGCCACTTTGCTGTACCTAAAGCAGTTTGGAGGTCCCTAGAGAGATCATTCAAATATTCAGGTGATGATGCTTCTCTCATCTCCCTAGCCCATGCTCTGTATGTTGATTCCATTCTGGTAAACCAAATAAACAATAAGAGAACATGCCAACTGCATTTGCCAGCAAATAGTGGACATGACAAAATAACAGGGGAGCTGCGAGCTAAACATCAAGTGTGCCCTCGTTAAGATAGCCTATTGCCTAAACAGTAATGGTGAAACTATTAAGATGGCCTTTATATGATTTTATTACAATTGGTGAAGAAAAACATGCATACATCAAGCTGGACTGAAACAATTTTAGTTCACTTCAATGCTTTCAAATTCAACTTCAACTCCATTGCTACTCATGCTAGGTCTTTCAGCAACCGCAATCCCAGACTAGCTTCTACTTACATATAGAAACCGGCAAATGCATTAAAATAGATGTAAAATAATTCAATTAACTAAGATTCCCACACCAAGCATTTGTTTTTGGATATATAATCAGCAGTGCAAGACAGAAATTGCCATGTAAACTGTATATATCTCATAAAAGCTTCACAATGTCATGAACTCAATCTTCATTCTCCACTATGAAAAGGACCAAAACCAACGGATTCAGCTCCAAGGCAACAAAGGAATCCGGCTTTCAGCGCAAGAAGAAATTAAAATGAAATGCAAATCAAAGTGCCATCTCACTAATTTCGGCGGCACATTTGAACCCAAGCATGAACTTATGCAAATATTCAAGAATCAGTTGAAACCCAAAAGCAATCAATCAAGCACAAATTCCACAAAGCTAGGCACCAGAAGCATCTCAACACCAAGTTACATTCCCCAGCTAATCCTAGAGGACACCGAATCATCAGATGTTCAACACACAAAAAGCTCCACCTAACAACCCGACAAAATTATACTAAAATAATGGGACAAACGAGAACTACCACAAATGAACAAAGAAACGTATGCAGATTCAGCCATCTATGATCACAACACATAATCTTAACTTCATCCCCCAAAAAAGAAAAATTGACAATTGAAACAAAAGGAACAACTTTTCCCCCGAAACCCAAAAAACGAAGTTTTGCGAGCAAAAAAAGAAAATGCAATCGAACCGCCACAACGCGTCCGTAAATCACGCGAAAAAATCGAATACAAAAGCGGATTGGGGGACGCACACGTCGGCGGATTCCTGGACCTCCTCGGCCGCGGAGAAGAAGGAGTCCTTCCGCCACAAGTCGAAGCTGTTCGCGACCAGCATCTTCGCCGACCCCGATCGCCCCGACCTCCACCGACCGCGGAGCAACCTCAGAAGAAGAGAACCGCAACGACAGCGACAGCAACAGCGACAAAAGCTACTCAATCCGTCCGAGCGCGAGGAGATTCCCGACCGTTCCCCCCACCGACAAAATCCTCTTCGGCTGCTGCTGCTGCCGGGACGAAGGAGATCGCTTCGAGCTCGAGCCGGAAGCTTTCCCCCTCTTCCCTAACCTTCCCCTTCCGCTTCTTCTTCCTCCTTTGCTGAGAAGAAGCGGAGAAGGAAGAGAGAGAAAGCAAACGCAGAAGAGATAGAGAGAGAGAGAGAGAAGGAGAGAGAGAGGGGCCAAATGATGGAGACGTTGCAGCGATTCTCCTCCCTCTCTCTCTTTCTCAAGTTGTTCCGCCTTTGTTATTTATTTATTTATTTATCCCTTTTCCGTGCCTTCCCAATTTCTGTCGAAAATGGGAAAATTCTATCTGAAGAAAATTATTGGCATTGATACCCCTAGGCTAGGCGATCTCTTTCAGGTATATAATTAATGTTATAAAAAAAATCCTAAATTATGATTACCATGATACCATGCCCCTAGACACTTTTCATGCATAATTTGTACTCACCGCAATATTAATAACCTAGACCCACCCCATGCATGGTTGCGCTAGTTGAACCCTGGCCTCCTGATCGTCAGGTCAAGGGTTCAGCTCCCAGAGTCCGCCACAACTTCTAGAACAGTTTTGTGACTTAAGTGGGGCGCCCCAGTTGGTGGATTGTTGGGCTAATCTTCCCCAGGGTATATAGTCGGTGCTGTACTCCCGTAAGGTGAGTTAGGTCGGATAACATAAAAAAAAAAAAAAAAACCCAGAATTTTGAGATATAAATACACGGTCTTGAGGCATTATTAGTGTAAGAAAAAAAGGTTTGGAGTAATAATAGTGCAATGGAGTGGCAAAATTTAGGGATTTGGAAGGCGAGGTATATATGTCAAACTGGTGCAAAATAAGAAAAGGAGTTTGGCATATTGGCATCGCAGCGGGCATAGTTCTATTTTTTTATTTATGGAATCTCTTCAACATAGTAATTAAAAAAATGGAAAACGGCTTTCGTTAATGAAAAAAGAATGACGTATTAAAAAAAACCGGCAATGAGTTTTCTTGATTAACGAACATGGTGGTGGTGATGATGAGAGAATATCAGTAGGCCTGTCCTTTTAATTATGTATAAAAATAAGAAATTCTAATGGTGGTTGGGGAATGGAATTGATTTGATAATCACGGAGGAGGGCGGTGAAGAGAGCGCGGCGTCGGCGGAGGAGGAGGGCGGAGGGAGGAGGGATGAGGTGGCGGAAAACGACAAAAAGAGTCGAGTGGGGGAGGGGCTGTCGTTTTCTCGCTTCTTCCAGCCACCGGCCACCACACCACCCGGCCAGTGCATGTCTTGTCATTGGCCAGCTCGAACGACCAAACGCAACCCCTCTGGACTGTGGGCCCCCACGGTCTCGTGTTTCCTCCTCGTTGAAAATCTGCTTTTGAAAATATTGACGATCGGTGGGGCCCACCCAGCCCCCATGAGCCACGTGTCGCGCGCTGCTTTGGACGGCCGCTCGATGGTCGCCGGAAAAGTAGGAGTGGGATTCCGCCCGGAAAGTTTTAATTATTCGTTCCTTTTGAGTCACATTAAGAAATAGGGGGTTGTACAATTAATGTGATCGTTCTCGTATCTTTTTTCGTTAGCGATTAACTCGTCTGTTTAGAGTGAATTTTTTCTTATAAATTTTTTTTACTTCTTTTATGGAAATTTTTGCGAAGCTCGCAATTTGGCTTCTACTTCTCTTAAACTGCTCGAAATCTTACAAAATAGGTAAATGTTAGCATGTAAAGCCAGCATGTCATTTTTTAGGGAAAATATAAGGAGAAGTTTACAAATTTTTTTGGCAAGTCAAAAGGATGTCCGGCATTGGGAAACTACAGGTCATCCCCAAGAGAGCATTTAGCCGAAGGCTGCAGATTTTAGTTCGCGTAGCACCACCCATCAGGCGAGCCTCGCCTTTGTCCCACTACCACGCGAGTGGAGCACTCAGGATGGTCGATACACCTAATCAAAGGCTCATCTTTCACAAGCTAATCAAGATTTTCCTGAAATGGATGATAGATTGAGGAATCGAATTCGTGGCACTCGGCTTGCAAACTAGGACTTGGAACTAGTTGAACAACCGTTGTGGTGACAAGTGGAAGTCCAGAGTGGCCAATAAGTGTAGATATAAACAAGCTCTTCATTTAAATAGCATGAAATGAAAGAGGGTGATTACATCATAGCCCACGAATCCTTCCTCCTTTTTGGCGCCCCCAAAGGAGGGTGGATAGAGGAAGGGAAGACTTTGTTAGGCATGACACATCAAATTGAATTAGCATTATTAGATTACAGGAAGAGATTAGATGAGTCATGCTCTTTTGATGTGTGGTTGGAGAGTTGCGCTGGACATCGCCATCCTCTACCCCTTTAAGTCACAGCCACACGTAACCAAACCACCTCTGACTAACCTCCCTTTTGCCCTAATTTGTTTCCTTCCTCGCCGGTTTTCTTTATGTAGATGAGACCGAAGGGCCAAATTCGTTCTTGTGCGGGGAAAATGGGTCATTTTGGCACTAAATTTGTTGCCAACTATGTTGATGTTGATATATGGTTGTACTTAGATTTGCTTCTCGTTTCGATTAAAGAATTCAATTGTAACTAGAAAGGGCATTTTCTTTTTTCTTTTTTCAAGATAGAGGGTTTGCATGATACAAAGTTTCTTTCCCCTTCATGTAGGCGAACACAATGAGGAGCAAGTAATTGGTACAACAATCCCCTCCAAGCAATTCTATAATGTTTTCCCATGTGTTGAGAAATGTCAAATTTGAGCAGTAACTCATAAGTCCTATCGTAACTCAAGGTTTGAGATTGATAATTCTATCACTACAGCCTAATCGTCATGCCTAATGTTGTGGGTAGTTTGAGATTTACTCAACATTTTTCAAATGTGTCTTTTTAAAAGATGTCATCATTTTATCACTTGGCTACCGCCAAGATAGTCAATCGAGCAATAACCTATAACGGGACCCAAAAAAAAAAAAAACAATTAGTCTTCTACTATTTTTAAGCATTAATATGAGAATCCAAGCTTTCGGCGAAATAAAATTGTCCCTTATTAAATAAATAAACCAAAAAACTGAGGTAAAAATCATGAAATGTATGTTTTTGTTATTATTAGGAGGCATATTAATCAACTAACTAAAGAGGGATTAGCACAGTAACCCATTGCCATGATGGTTCATACTTAAATTTGAGTCCTCAGTGCAAGAAACAAAAACAAAAGTATGAGAATAGCCTTATTAATGAGCCAATCCCAGAACGGTATATATATATATATATATATATATATATATTTTTTTTTTTTAATAACACGAAAACTCATTTTAGGTGAAAATAAAATTCTCGAATTTCTGGAACAATGCTCCGTTATAATTATGGGAGCATGTAAGACAATTACCATAAATTCAGGCAAAGAGCAAAAATATGATACTATAATACAGGGCGAGATATCCAATATGAGTCGTGTGTTAAAGCCACGCTTGCTAAGTAAACCGTTCACTCAAAACATAATTTGCACTGTTTTTTTTTTTTTTAAAGTAATGAGAGGCTTGACATGTTTGAGAAAGTTATTGTGTTGGGAAGTTCCAATATTTGAGCTGTGACTGAACAGGATCTTGTCTTGTTTCAAGAAGTAATCCCACTGACTCATCGTCTGGAAATCGACCGACATCTTCACACGGGACAAAATTCACGCACACCAACAAATGTTGACCTGTTGTAAAATGTTGACAGGATGGCCCTTCGGAAATCTAGGTAGTCGATGATGTTACACAACGGCTATAGACAGGACAAAATGATTACAAGCCACCAAACTTTCTACATTATTAAAAAGATAAAAACAACCAAAAATCTTTGATTATACACATTATAACATTTTATCCTATTTTTTTTATGACACACTTGCCCCAAATTTTTTCCAGTAACATAAAAAATTCAAAATTTATATCCGTATGATATATTTACCTCAAAAATTTGATATCAAAATAAAAATTTGAGGTTTTTGAGATAAATATTTCACACATGTGTAATTTTTTGGGTTTTTTGTATCGTAAGAAATTTTTTGGGATAAATATATCATACATGTATAAGTTTGAGGTTTCTAAAGTCACAAAAAAAAGAAGAAGTTTAAGATAAATATGATAAATAAAGTTTTGAGTTTTTTGTGACTTTTTTCCCTTTGTTAAATAGGAGGAGATTAAAGGAAAAATTATTTGATCAATTTTAAATTATTATATAGACATTAATGAAATTTTAAACTTTTCAATTTTATCAATTGAATTTCAAGATAGACTTTTCAGTCAATTTTTATCGAAAATCGCTTAACGTGAGTGATCTAATCATCATCGAAAGTCCCACGTGACACATCGCAATGCCAACTATTTTTGGTGAAAATTGACCGAGAGAACTATACCTAAATTTTATACAAAGATTTAGGACTATATTCATAAAATTGAAATGTTTATAACTAAATTAGTAATCCATACTATAGGTTTAAGATTCATTATATAATATCCTGTAATACTATGTGTATGGAATTATCGTAAAGGGGGGGAAATTTGGGTAGTTATTAGTCTAGTCAATCATTGTCGATAAATTAGTATTTTTATTTAATATTGTAAATGGTTACGTCCGTTCCTGCATGATCACTCCTCGGTTAGGTGGTTCTGATAAGAATTTTTAGTGGTTTCATCTGAATGGCCATCAACTCATCAACATCTAGAGATTCTTTGGAGAAATGACAAAATATTGTAGTCAAATCAAGTTACCCAAATCACTTGTATTCACAAATCGGCATCCGACTAAGCTACAGAAAAAAAAAATACATTTGACCCTTAACTTTGCACCCTTTTTCAATTGCGGTCCTCGCAATTATATTTTTGTACCATCAAATTCTTGAACTTGCGCGATTTTCCCATTGAAACCCCTTTATTTCTGATTTTGACATATTGAAGATGATGCGTCAGTCAATATCACAAAATAAAAGAACATGAAAAAATTGGTAAGCAATCAATTCGTGCCGACCATTACACAAATAGTGTCCGCATTAGGTTTCCATTCCTGTTAATAATGGAATAAAGGCAAATAAAACTGAAATGATAGATATGCCGAGTTCGATGGATACTATGAATGTATACGATATAATCTAGCGACGTATCGAACACATTGACAACTAGACCATTGGATTATCCTTTGTTCTAATCCACTACACCAAAAGCTATATGGTATGGATTTGTACACGTAGGTCAATTAATCACAGCACCTACAAAATGGAGTTTGTCTTCCTACATATAATGGTCCCCTCCAATCATAAAATAATTTCAAAATTCCCAAGAGAAGCAAAATAAATTAATTAATTAATTAACTACTGACATTGTGCATCTCTCCTCTCTAGACCACAGAAAGTGCCAGACCTAAAAAATAAATTATATAATATCCATGTGTATACACACAAGAAAAACACTAACCATGAACCACACATGCAAAGGCTGTCGCATGATGTCCTTTGACGATATTCATTATTCTTAGATTGAAGTGAGTTTGCGGGGATAAAGTAGATGCCCCACTTACTGAAAATCCAAGCCACATCTTTGTCTGCTTAGCGTTGGTTGCACTGTTACACCAACCTTTTCCAGGTGCGGATGCTGAATTAGGATTGTAGCGGCCCATAGTGCATCTTGATGCAAGCAAAGGATATGGGAATGAGAGCATTTGAATGAGATATTCCTTCCTGGAACAGCAACACTTTCTGCAAGATGTCTTTGCAAATTCCCATAGAACAGAGATAGAGAGGGAACAACCTGGCTTGGCTTCTTCCATGCTGAGAAAACTAGAACAAAGAAGTTCCAGAACGTGCTGGAAATATTTTGCACAAGAAAGGGACAGTCGCCACATTTAATTAACTATCTTGTCACTTCTGTTTCGGCTTTGGTATTGCGGTTAGGTGATATCTTGAGGCAATTTTCGTTACACCAGATGCAATATACCACTCTATTCGGTCAGGATCGAAAAATTCAAAGAGAATTATTATCTTAATGCATGAATTATTAGGTTTTTTATCTATCATTTAGGGTGCACATGACAAAATTTCTGGACATAAATTGATTTCTGGCCAGAAATTGATTTCTCAATTTCTATTTCAGAAATTGAGAAGTTAAAAATTTTAGCTTCTAATTTCTTTTTCAAATCTATTTCTGGAATAGAAATCTGTTCTAAAAATAAAAAAAAATCAAATTGTGTTATCAAACGGATTTCTATTCCAAACTTGTTCCGGTTAACTGGAAAATAGAGAAATAGAGAAGTATAAATTTTATCATGCACGCCCTTAACGACTGACCTTGAAGAGTCGGTTGAAACATTACTATCTCCTTTAATAAGTTATGGCTGCCATTAAGTTCCTTAATTATTTTTGTACACCGTGTCTATTATTGTACTTCTTCCCATCTTCCGGACACTCTTCCCGGTCCGTATTTTCGGCAATGTCTCCTGGCTTTCTTATTCTAACCTGCATAATCTTCGGACCTCCCATCTCGAGAGCACTGCTTTAGTTTCCGTTATCGACCATTCAAGAAACGATTCGAGGTGATACTCTTCAGTCAACAAAGAGAACATCCATGGTGAAAATAATGGAGAGACCTTTCCCTCAAGAGAGAGATCTTTACATGGGTCTGAATACAACTTTAAACTCGACCACATGGAGAGAACAAAACTGGCAAATGGTCGTTCCTTTCGGATTCACCAATCGCATATTCTTCTTATTTAACAGTCACCAAAAACTCTGAATGCTAAGAAATGAAACCTCACGAGCAACACATCTTCATTTGCTGACAACTGGAGAAGATCGCCAAAACGTCAGGCTTCGTGCTGAGTATGATGAGTTCCACATCCAAAATTTTAGTGCTCGAGACACTTGAGACTGGCAGCTCTGAAGGTGTGCCGAACAATGATTGTATGAGGCATGAGACATGAAATAATTGTCAGATCCTCCCGAGGTCAGCCTTAGGTTACAACCTCCAATCTTCTTTGGTATGAAAACAAGGTTCTGTTTGTAGAGAGCGACACTTTCAAGCTGACTCCTTTCTACTAACAAGGGCTGCCATCGTCCTTGGCCAAAGATTTACAAAGTTCGTCCTCAATCAACTTGCGACCCGCATAACATGAGCTCAAAATCGAGGAAATTATCCTCCTCTGAAGATTTTTATACTCTGCTGCGAGCTTCACATCCCAATCCATGTTCTCCCTGCAAAGTCAAATCATCAATTAAGCACAAATGAAATCTATTCCTGATGAAGTATATACTGTGCTCACATATTAAAGATGCTTGGATGTCAAATTATTCTAACTAAATACTCAATCAGTTCAGAGACTCTTTATTGTAGATTATCATATGCCAATTAACCTTTTTTATCAGCAAGGACGACCTGAAAAGGATTTCAAGAAAATGTAACTTTGTCAAGAATTTCTTCAAAATTTTACAAGGGCCATTATTAGCATATAGGTACATGCGTGAGTACCCACGCACTAAGAAAAAGCTAGAAATTTCACATGTTTTCTGGAAAAGTAGGTAAATAGTTTCCTGAACCCTGAGAAGGTTATTTACCTGGACTCACTATCCACCTCACCAAGGTTTTCCATCATCCCACTGAAAGTCGAGGAGAGGTCCTCAAGAATCTCAATTTCTATCTTTAGCTTCTCCAGCAGCTGCTTATATAAAGAGAAAAAAAATGAACATTGCAATCACAAGACAGACTCAAGTCACAGTAGAAAATTAACCCCCAAATCAATAGCCAACTCAAATGGGCAAGAAACTATTTATTTTCTTTTTCCAATTGTCATCGTTCTCTTGTGGTCTTACCCACATACAATATTACAAATGATATTGATTTTCAGACAATCTAAAAAAATGGGTAGTGGCAAGGAAGCAATCAGAAACTAAAAGGTACTCACTAGAGAGATATCTTAAGACTCAAGCCTAAATGTAGAAAATACATTCCACCAATCATAAGATGCATTTGTCCTATGCTTACACGGATAAGGTGCAATGAGTAGTATTCATGAATTCTCTCTATTTTCCATTTGGATTTTGTTAATGGTTAAGCAATGCTTTTTGTATGATTATCTTGTTGAGGACTGGACACATATTCTTATGGACATTTGAGGTAAAAAGTTCAATGGATCACAAAAGGCCGGGTGTTAAGGCGCTAAATCTTATTAAATTAAACTCACGAGAAGAAGAGAAGCAATCATACGGGAGAATCAGCATCCAGGAAATCTTCCCGAGCTCTTCTAAAATGGTTCAGCAATGGAGCTGGCAGGCCATAATGGAAGATGCTATGGTTATCTGAAAACCAAGTACCCCTCACCATATGAGTTGTGCCACTGGATGCGTCAAATTCATCAGAACAAACATCCTGAGAACCATCTATATCTGCGCAAAGAGGATTGAAATCACATCCTACCAATGCATATAAGCCACAAATAGGAGCAATTGTGAACACTTCCATCTCTACCCTGTTTCGTTTGGAATAGAACTTCTATTCTGCATATTGTCCAAGAAATACAACATTTCATCCCAAATGAATATGATGAAATTTGAATTACCCAGTTCAATGACGTCATACGGGTTATCCATTTGAGGCATGAACCCATAAAAGGTAATTAGATGCGAACTGGAGAAGTTCCCATAACTAAGATAGCACTGTTCTCCTGCGTGACATGGTCTAGACATGCGAAACTTCAAAGTGTTTGTTGCAAAATCAACTTTGCCATACTGCGTGATATGTGGATACAGCTGTCAAAATAGAGTAAATAATTGATGAGGAGGAACCCAAACAGAGTGAAACAGAAGGCCATTAAACCGAATCCACAAATATGAACAACAAATGACTAGTTCCCCAACTTATTCTCAGCGAAGTGGAAAAGTGGGAGAGGTATATGAACAAAATATGTGCCAAAGATCCATGATCCCCCATGAGCAACCCATCCAGAGACACAGAAGCACATGCAAATGCAAATCATTGATAGATGCAAAATCAAAGACAAGGAGGAGATTTAACACATTTCAAAAAGAAAATCCAGTTGAACTCGTATTCTTGCAATCTTTGAGCAGTTAGGCGTAATGATAACTTTTTTGTGCAGTTCTGTTTACTCAATGGTAATTCTGCTACTGCGATGAGGTCAGATCCAAGAAAAAAGAGTCTCAGTCAGACTAAACCAAAGCCAGTTGGAAGATAGCCACATCAAAATGGTAAACAAACACAGAGAAATGCTCAAGAGACCTGAGAAATCATGAAAATAAAATGAGAATACTCAAACGACATACCGAATGGTTAAGAAATCCAGCAATGGGGATTAGGCAAGTCTTGAGTGCTCCATCAGCAAACTGAATTTTCATGCTGTTAGAATACCAAAGTTCGCAAGCCCATAAAAATTGTTCCCATGTATAAAGCTCTGGAGGAAATATGTCAGGGTGATCTTCACACAATGCAGGAAAAAGTTCGTCATATTGATTCCTCAAATGCTGCAAATTTAAAATAGAAAGCCTTAAAATTTATCTTCTATAAACTCAATTTAATATCTGAAGTAGAAGGAAAGAGACATATATAAGCAAAATTTTCTATAAGTGATTTCAGGACTGTTTGCTTTCTTGGGCTATGTTGAGCAAGAAGAGGTTGATTCCTCAATAGATGCTTTATCTAGGCCTTTTTCCAGCGCAAGAAGGATATTCTTTTTCCTTCCATTTTAGAGTTCTTTCACCACCAAATTGATGGAAATAATTTTTTTTCCTCTTTAGGAAACTAAAAATTGCCAAGCATCAAACCATAAACAGCTCAAAGAAGCAGAATGCAAAGTTGTCAAGGAATCAACACAACCCCTATCAAAAGGTAAAAAGAAGGAAGTCAAAGCAGCGAATGTGATTCCTATTTTCCTTCAATACAGAAAACATGATCCAGAAAACTTATAACCTCTTTTGCTTGGATTAGTTCTTCTAACAACAGTGTCCCGTCCAAAGCTACAATTGCATCGATGCCGAAGCTCAATCCTGCAGCACAGAAAAGCATGAGAAGACTAGACAATATAACAATAAGCAGACAGGCCCAAAAGATCATCTGTTTTTATCAAGCAAAGAAACATTACAATTAAATAGACACATTCCAGCAGTAAAGAAAAGGGAACCCTCATGGCCCAGAAAGGAGAAAAGGGAATATTCTCTCTGTCGGAGGAAATGAACTACCATTGAAGTGGCATCATGGAGCATGTTATCCTTATCCAAGACTCATTGCATGCCAGATTGTCTACTATATCAACCACAGTCTCAGTTCTTAGCTTACCAAAAAATCGCTCTCTGCACCTTGACCTATTCTTCCATTCCTCTCCCTCTATACCACCCTAATGTTCTAGGAGAAATCTTTTATAAGAGCTCCTGCTTTGTCTTTGCACAATCGCATTCCTGCCAAGCCTTCACCTCCTCCACTAATTTGACAGTACCTAACCAAAAACTACACCAGTTTAAATCATATTTCAAGAAACATGTGTTCAGGAGAACCGCTTTAAGAAATAGTCTATTGTTCCTACTGCAATAGAATTGTTCTTCCATTATGCTAAATGTCAGAAGCTAAAATACTTGACCATGAGCTCTGCACCAAAATGATATCTTGGCTTGCAGCTGTGATTTCTTGAGGTGTCGATGGTCATTCTTGCCCATAAACGAAATTAAACTGCTTATACCCCATTCCTAGCGACTTCCAATTTCACGACATATACCTCATTCCCAATAAGAGTTACCTTTCTCACTTCTTAAAGAAAATTGTAAAAGTCCTACTATGAATTAAGATTTTTACGAAAATTCCAAAGTAAAGTTAGTTTTGCCACCAAAATAATGGTGATTGGAGCTGACAGATTCTCCTTTTCAAGGCAAAACATGTCATATAATCCATACTTTCAGCATCATCATGCCTCTTAAACATGTTGCTGTAACAGCTCTGCCATGTGAATGCACCATAAGAACAGCTTTGGGCAAGTAAATTATAGTATCTCTTCAGTGATTATGTGAAAGTTTGTATATACACTTGCCTTGGTAAAAGTGAACTATTTCCTGGGTAGTTCTTTTATTTGTTTGCGGAGGGCATAGGATATTCAAGGTATATCAAGCACGTTTCAAGCAAAAGGAATTTGTCAGACTGTAGTGAAAATCACTTGTCAGATTGCAGAGTTAATGTTGCAACGTAGGATAGAAATTTATAACATAAACTGATTTCCAGGAGAAAATTTAAAATGCCAGAAGCAAATCAAGAGCAACAGAACCCCTACACAACATAAATCCCCAGTCTTCTGGACTTTAAAGTTGGGAAAGAATAACTTTTGGCCAAATGGACTTATCCATCCAATTAAAGTTCATGGCGAAAATAAAAGAAAACAAAGAAACGACAAAAAAAGTCCAAGTGCAGCCCTATGCCTGCAAGAGTGCATGAACATGTATCTATATTTTCAAATAACATGTGACCACTTTAAGTGAAAATGACATACATGGGCGCAGGAAATCTTAGTTTAATGCTCATATTGTCGCAGATGCTAATTTGCCTATTCCATTAACTAATTTTATGCAACTGCAGCATTCAAATCTTCTTGGAGCCCACTCATTCAAGAAAACTAGAAGATAGCATCCAGCTATAAAGGAGTCCGACATATTCAATTACATGATGACCTACTTCGCATTGAGGATTTACATACTATGCTACAAAAAGAAGAGATTGACCCCATCCTTGCTTTTACATCCTTTATGTCAAGCATTGTTTCTCTGGGGAAAATTGATCACATAGGCATTTGAACAAACTATTCTTACGCAAGTGGCTGGTCTGCCTTTGACTAGGAACTATAACATGTTTTTTTTTCCCTCAAAACTTCTTCTTTGATGCATTAAAGTACCATCACCTCCAGAATATTCCTTTTACAAGTCATATGAGATTCCTTGAGAATAGCTAGTAGTTCATCATGAATTCCACTTCCTTAATAATATCCCTGTAGCCAGTGTTGTAAAATGCGTGTGATTAACGATTCAAGTCACACAATTCGGTTTCATTCACTTTTCGAACAATTTGTCCTGCATCATGAATCATAAGAGTGCGTGCATGGTTGGTGAACCATACTTTTCAGTATGAACCATACGATTCTATTATTCTTTAAAGTTCAGAAGGAAAACCACAATTTGCACTGTTGTCTCTATAATAGAGGTTGAGCTCAAAAGTATTGGCTTCTAAAGAGGAAAAAGGGCCAAAAAAAGAAGAAAGCAACTAGAAGAAAAAGCAACGAACAAACGGAAGGAAAAAAAGAAAAAAGAAAATGCACAAGCACACCAGAAGACCTTGGTTCTCTCAGACCAACCTAACTAAGGCACTCAAAAAGCTGCTAGATGGCTTCTTGCCAGATCTTGAACAGCCGTCGCCAGCTCCAGCACCCACCACCACCTCCTCTGGCGATGACGCCAGCCGTCACTGCCTCTGGCGCCAGCCATGGCATCTCCTTTGACTTGGAGACTCATGCCTCTAACCCTCCTACTTAAGCTTCTTTAAATGGCAAGCTTGGGTGACAGTCGCAGCACGGGTATTTAAGATCAGTCTAGTCACTTTAGCTAGCTTTAATAGATTATATTAAAGTTTTGATTTTTTTTGTGTACGTTGAGGTTTTTAAGTGTTGTTGACTGGTCTTTTTTTCTTTGTAAGTGTTTTGGGCCTTTCTGATTTTGCACTCCTATAATATTCAGAAGTTTGAATTTAGATCAGGTATTAAGGATAGACTAATCAACCGGAAACTCAGTGTATACCTCAGTGTACTCCCCATACTTCATATCCTAGGACATAAACGACAATTCAAGCCCTTACCGTGATTGATCTCAATATAGATAATTTAACCCACAGCCACTCCATATAAAGGAAATTTATTAAAACCATTATAATTCTGAAGAAGAAAGACTTCATGAGAATTCTCATTCAAGCTAAGCCTTAATATAATGTACCAGAGTCATTCTTAAAAAGTAAAGGAAACCAGAAATACCTGTGTTAAATTCTTCTGGCAATGTGTCAAAGTAATCCTTGAATGTTGAAGAAGAATTGTATCTCTCCTTCATACTCCAGAGTAACAGCATTGTCTCTGTTGAAATGCCATCAACTTTTTCCAATGCGGGAAACTGCATCAAGGGGTATACTACAGATTAGACCCATCAATTCACAGGGTAGGATAAAACTAAGAGGCATCTTCTGGATATCTGTCAAGATGCATGAGCGTAGAGGCAAGCATAAGAACTTAGGACTCTGCAATTTATATTTCTAGAATTGGATAGTGTCTGCCGTGTAGCCAACCACATATAACTGGGAAAAGATCAACAGACTTGATTTTTGCGGTTATAATTATCTATATTACTCAAAACTTGATTGGTCATCAACACCTAGAACTTTGCACTCAGAATCAAACTAGTGCCCTAAAACTCAGATAGACAAGGCCAGTGATGCATCGGTTATAATTGTTCAGCTTCCTAGCAGCCTGGTGAGAATTTACAGCTCTATTATTAGAAAATCTTTTCCTTCTTTGGCAGGGATTCATGGTTTGCCCAGCCCAAGCACAGGAGCTATAACCAATAAAAAAAAAAAAAAGGAAACAAGAATTGAAAGAGGAGTAATATATAAAATTGAAGAAAATATGATATCCAAAAAGAAAGAACTACATGCCGATAAAGCTATAAAATATAAGGCTCTAAGTCCCAAGTTCAGGTAAATACCACCTGAGGTGATGTGCAGAAGAATGGTTTCGGTGGAAGTCTTGAGTTTAGCCTGTATCTTAATTGGACTTGTTTAATGCCCTAAACATCATTGATCCCTCTCTTTTGTTTGGTCCACAATTCCGGTTTACACAATGTGTTTTAATGTCGAAATTACTCTTTAAGGAAGAAGTGAAATGCTACAGCATGATAGGCAAAGTGTACTTTACACTAGCAAAAGCCACAGGAATCCACCATTCAACACCAAAAGTACATAAACTTCTAAAGTCTCCAAGATTTTACAACTGGGCTCAGGTGAAAAGACTATTTGCACAAGTAAGAGCAATTATCACACAAAAACTAATAACATCTCACACACGCATGTCGCTGGTTATAATTTCTGTTAAGGAAGATTCCCAACAGATATCTGATTCTTCTCAAAGCAAAGTTTATCTGAACCAACACCAGTGAAACCTAATAATGCTATAAAAGTAAAGAAATGTCTTGAGATGCAGAAATATACCATGTCAGTATTCTTCATAGCGTCCTCACTAATAATGGCAGAGACAGGAATCTCTAAAGCAATGTCTCCAACTTTTAGATCTGTGACAGCAGTGGCCCCCCTTCCAAACCCCTTGATATCTATTGAATGGATTAGCATAGAGGAATGAGTACAGAACCTTATGTCTCTCACTATTGACCAAATCTAGACAAAGCTAAAATAAAGCACTGTGATACAATAAGAATGTGCTACAGCTATAGAACATAAATATGTCAGCCTATACCCATCATTTCAGTTGAATACTTACGAGCTATCTGCAACCTGTTTTTTACACCACTTTTTTCACCCCACCGTAATAGATAGTTTTCCTTGTCACAATTCTGGGAGTTGATGACTGTGGCTTCTGTAATGTTCTTATCCCCAAAGTCACAGATCAGCTGCATAATTGCTTCCCGCAAATCTTGCAGGACATCCTTGTGAGAGCAAGTATCATCCAGAAACGAGCTATTGACAAGAGAGAGCATCGAATTTAGAGCTTCCAGTTCATTTTTCTGGGTGTAGTATCCCATGGGTGAACAGCTATCATCCTCGCGAAAATAGAGTTCAGCCTGCATGTTAGAGAGTCCATCAACTCATATTAGTAACAATCACCTACAGTAGAACCTACTCAAGACATTTTTGCCACCCCTTATCTATAGTAAAGGTAATATTTAACCAAAGGGCCACACAGACGGAGACATGCATACCTCATCCAAGTGCATAATTCTTGATATTTGCAGCATTGCTTCAGCGGTGGTGCGTGCCCATTTGGGATGTGAAGCATTCTTGAGCTGTATATGCACTTCCACATCATATCCCTTGCTTTGCAATAATTTCTATCAGAAAAGGAATGGATAAAAGATACTTAGTACACATAGATGGCAAACTTAAAAGGAGGTGCAAAACTAAAATAATACTTTCTACGACATTTTGGAATATAAATTCAAAGGTAGTAATATCATTTCCATTTTCCTGCGTCGAAAGCAATTGCGACAGAGATACAGGTGTAGAACACCAGCTCATCATCTACTTGTTAGCAATACAAATCACATGGTTCTCTGGTGCTTTCATTGTCATTCTCTTGCATGAATTCATTACTCTCCCAACATGTGCTCTTCTGACGGACAAATGTACTACTGAAACACATATGGATACTCATCTAATTGCTAAAAAAGAGCATGGAAGAAGTGGGGCACATAAGCAAAATAAATAAATAAATCTGTGCAAACCCTGACCTTCTTTTTGTCAAATAAAGGGTCGCTTTCAGAGAGTCTAAGAACTATTGCATCCGTGCACGATGAACTGTCTGAGGGGCTTTTCTGCAATCGAAGTATTAGCATTTCGTGAATGGTGAGGCTCAACCATCAAGAATGTAGAAAAGAATTTGCAATTCGATACAATATTAGTGACGCAAGATCGACTCAGATACGCAGTAAAATCCCAATAAAACCAGTAGTGCCCACGTAAAATACAAAGAGCGAACGAGAGTATTCAATCCAAGCATATTATAAGATGAACAAGGAACGCATACTAAAACCTGAAATGCAAAACGTAATCAGCAGAAAATCAGAGACAAGTACAGCATCATCACACAATACATCAACTCAAACTAAGCACCTACACTTCCCGGCACCATAAGAACCCACAACTTCACACACTACAAATTACACCCAAAAAAAAAAAAGGTTCAAATCCCATGACACTTAGTCATTGCAGATGGTAATGGCCAATAAACCAAAAGATGGACCCTTCAGAATCCCTTGCAGGACAACCCGGTTTTCTCGACCATTCATCACGTGAAAAACGTTCTCGTTTCAGTTTCCTCAAGTCACAGAATCCTAAGCGACCAAACAGAGCACAGTAGGGACCAGAAACTGGGTTGAAATTGTACACAACGAGAGAGCACAAAAACTGAGAAGCAAATTAGTGGAGAGAAGCTGAGAAAAATAGATGGTCACTTTGCAATCTTCCATTTCTTGCAGTTCCAGCGGAGCTCCAAAGCGGAGTGTGTCGACAAGGTAGCCGAGAGAGGGAGAGAGAGTACAGGCTCCGCCGCTCTTCCTCGGCGTCGCGCCGCCGTCTTCGCTTTTTCTCTTCTTTTGAACTTTCTTAAGAATAATTCCAATTCTTTTTCTTGGTCGGCCAGGTGTAGTAATTCCACTTTTTTACTTTTTTTTTTTTTAGTTGTTGCACTTTGTATGATTTTTCCCACTTTTTACTTTGAAAGGTAAAATTTCCAAACTTTACAAATACCAGTTATTTGCCGATAATAACAGGTGTAATTTTTTCAGCCAAAATTTTGTTGGCTTAGAAGCTTATTTACATAAATAAAAAATATCCTATTAGCAAAATACCCAGAAAGCAAAAACAAATTGATCCGTCTGTAAATTATTTGTTCTCAAAGTTTATTACCTTTTCTTTTTGGTCGAACAAAATTAAGTCCTTAGCGACCACAAATCTCCACGACATGTTTTTATCTCTACGATCATACGTTAATTAGATTGTTAATTACTTAGATTGTTATTTTCTTTGATTTAAATATTCTACCATCTGAAATTAAGGATTTAAAACACTAAACTTTTAACACTCAATTTCTTTAAAGTGTGCTCCAGGGCATCTGTTGAGTAACTAATAAAGAAAACCGAGCAATTTTTAATGAACCATCTTTGTCTTGTTAGATGTAATTAGTGTATTGGAAATTGAAATGTTTTCCTATTAAGTATAATCGAGCATTGTCAACAAGATCCAAAAAGAAGAAGGACAATCTAAAAGACCCAAAAATGAATTATCTCATGTTTAGCTTAGTGATAAAGTTGGGATTGTAGACTTTAGACGTTAATCTTTTTCAAGCACCTTATATTTACCCAAAAATAAAGACTCAAAAGTGATATTATAAGAATAAGAAAGGTCTAAAAAGATAGATTAAAGATAAATTTAACATTTAATTAGATTGATTTATTTGTTTGATCTTGGCTTCAAGTGCCGACATTCATAAATTCAGGTGTTGGCAACAAGCCACTTCTTTTCTCTCTTTCCCTGCCTTGGTACTCCATTAATCTTATTTCAAAGAATTTCCTTTTTCTCATTAATTTCCTAATTTCTGAACTTCTTTAAGTTAATGAAACCAAATAAATGAAGAGTGTGACAAAACACACTTAAATAATCCATATATCTATTTCTATCTATTTTTGCAAATACATACACAGTGTCTTCTTCAAGGTTACCTGAAATTGACACAGGACTCTAATTTGTGAGGAAACGATCCATCTCCTTGCAATGAGTACTTTTCTCATACACTCTACTCCACTCACTCTGTTTCCAACTTAGATAAATACTCACAAAATTGGTCCTGAGTAGGACCATTGAAATAAACTACTGCGCCCTTCTTTGGGAGGAAAGTTTTTTTTTTAGAAATAGTTCTTTTCTATTTCTTTTCGGGAATAATTTAGTAAAAAGCTAGCCTTAAATCTTTCTTGAAATAGAATAAGAATAATAAGAATAGAAATGCCCATAACACAACAATTTCTTTTTTTGTATTTATTCATTTTTTATTCTTACTCAAGGCGGCGGGCCTTACGGGGTTCCGCCCGGTGGCGGTCGCAAAACCGGGAGATTGGAGGTGGCCGCGGCAAGAGAGAGAAACAAAAGAAAAAAAAGAAAATTAGTTTATTTAGAAATTGTTGATTTTTTGTTCCCCCGAAAGAATGGGGGCGAATAAAAAATTAGAGAAATGAACCAGAACAAATGAATATCGGTATCACAAAATCCACATTGGATATCACAAAATCCACGAGACCTGACTCACTGAAATGAGAACTCATGCATTTTGTTTCACAAAAATTTTAGTTTTAAAAAGTTTCATTGCTCTTTGACACCAAATTTTCCCTAGGACCAAAAAAATTAAACAAATAGACCTAGGGTCAATTGAAAAGTGACCAATCCTCCATCCACACGAGCTACAATCTTTATCATGGATCGCAGAGAATTGCAATATCTAACCTCTCATCGACCAAGTTTTGGAAGCCAAAAGGTACTCAATCACTCGAGGCCTAGCAGGCTGAACAGATGCATAAGTAAGAACCACAGCGTCAGCCTGCCTGATTTCAACTTCATACAAAAACAATATCGATTGAACTAACACAAGCCCAGTTCAAAACACACATAACTAAACTCTTTGATGATGATAGCCAAGCAGAATAGTTTAGAGAGCATCTCAGATAGCTGTCGACAATCATATTCGATGCACGTCACAGATTGACAAGATTGATTTGAAAACTAAAAGTACTAAAGGCAAAACCGAAAGAACATTGCTACAAACACAAGGGAGAAAACTCGAGACAAAAAGTTCATGGAGTTTTGGCATAGCCCAAGTGTCAGTGCTCCTTCCGCATTCCGTCTCTTTATTGACCTTGAATACCCGTCATCGTTATTACATTTCTCCACGTGAACCTCCATCATTCAGCTGCTCTCACAACTCTGTGATGTCCTCTACTTCCACAATCTTTTACGGCTACTCCATCGTGCTTGAATTCGATCGCATTCAGTCACTGTTCCACCTTCTGAATTCAAACAGGTCGATCTCCTCTTGTTCCATGCTTTGGTATATCGAACAACTTTTATAGGCTCTAGGGCAGGCCCTGACTTCTCATCTTCGATATTATCCATTCCTGTTGTCCTCAACCTAATACGCAAACAATATCTCTCTTTACAAACTGCATAATAGCATGATTCCTGAGCTCAACCAATTTGAGGTGAAAAGGCATTTTAAAAGGAAGAAACAAAAAGGCGCTTACAAAGAGATTTTCATTTTGAGCTCAATTTCTTTCACTTGCAGTTTTTGATAATACAAAAGGACAACACCATTAATAAAAAAAATTGTCCGTTCTTCTTCCCCGCAACTAGCTGTGCAACTTTTCCATAAGAAAAAAGCACCTTCAATATATAGATGAAGACATCATTCCCTCAATGTGATATTACACAGTAATTGAACCTGACGGCAATATTTGCAGCCAAAAAGGGGTGGCATCCAACATAATTCTTCAAAGCAGGCACTTTCTGAATCTTCTTAAACTAACTGAAAGCAACACACATCTTCAATCTCGAGACACACAACACAATTGATTTGACCTAATTTCCTGGTGGTTCTCTCAATAGAAATTGGAAATGCAAGCCTTCGAATTCTATCCAGCTACGACTGAATAACAGCTAGATTTTTTCGCAGGTACTACTAGCTTCCATGTTTTGCAGATATCTCCTACATTCATACAGTTGAGACACTCTTTGCCATAGAGATCGATGAATCAGCCTGTGCTTGTGGAGATCACAAAACTATTAGTCTATATTGATCTCCAGTAGGACTGATTTAACTGTAGGTTGTTCATGCACTATAGAATAGCCTCCCACCATTACAACAAATGCTTAAAGGGTAATCTTCCTGCAAGGCCCTACACAAGACATTAACTTACCATGGGGCAAGACATGTGAATCACCAAAAGGAAAGATACATTCTACACCTTACAGTTCCAAGAAGCTGGAGAAAATCAGGTGAAGGTTGTAAAAGATAATTGAATAACCAAATTATTTCAACGCAACATATAGGTAATTCCAAAGTCATGTTCGCTCACCTGAAGTAATGGTGCAATGGCAGCAGAGATCAACCACAAGTCAACCCTCGATAAAGGGTACTGGCATAGGGCAGTAGACCAATGTGCAACCTCAAGGATCCAGAAACTGCCTTGCATTTCATTGAGGCCATCCTAGTGATCACAAAGCTAGGAAGCCCATCCCATTTTGCGTTGCTAAGAAGCCTTTAAATATAGTGGTGGTAGAATGAACATTGAACACATGCATCATCACGGAGGCAACAGGTTACATCCCTTTGCTTTCAATTTTCTTTCCAGACCAAAGAACTTCAATCCCGATACAACTAGGTCTGCTGTCTTCTTCTGCATGTGTTCAACCAGCATGTCATCGTAAACGATTGCACCTGATTCCTTCAAAAGCTTGCGCTCTTGCATACTTGAAAAGACTTTTCTAGCTTCTTCTATTGTCCCATGCTTACAAAATCCAGAGATGACAGCAGAGTATGCAACATCACTTGGAGGGAAGCCCTCTTGCACCATCTCTTCCAGGACTTCAACCACTTTCTCAGCCTGCCCTGACTTAGTTGCATGGAGAATTGTCAGAGAGTATTTGAACTCCATAGGTCCACTCATAACACTTGCTAGGCAATCACGGATGAGCATCATAGTCGCATCGATCTCCCCAATTTTGCTGAGTCCTTTAGCAAGAGAACAATATGCATCTATAGAGGGGAGACATGACATCTCCATTATCTTATTATAACACCAGCATGCCTCTTTTATTTCCTCGAGTGCAACAAGACATTCGATAGCGATACTGTAAGTCAAGGAATTGGGCTTGATTTGGGTGTTCTTCATTTCATCAAATAGAGACATTACCAATTTCACATCCCCAGACTTTTTCAAAGCCCCCATCAAGATATTGTAGATTGACACGCTGCAGTAACCTTTTACCTTCAAGTCCCTGAAAACATCTAAAGCTATCGGTATCCTCTCTTCCACACAAACGAAAGATGAGAAGAAACTGGAGAGATCGTTTATCACAGAAAATCCAAACTTCTCCATCTGCATCAGCAACTTGCTGAAATCCTCCATTCTTCTCATCTCAGCATAAGAGACCAGAATGGGATTAACTGTCCCAAAATCTGGCTGGAGATCCTCCTGCAATGTTACAAAGAAAAGCTTGTGAGCTTTATCAACATGCTTGACACTACACAAGCCTTCGATGAGAGAGTTATAGATCCGCAAGTCAGGCCGATATCCTGAGTCAATTAAATCCTTCAACAAGCCACAAGCAGATTCAACTTTGCCACCTGCAACAAATGACTCAACTAATGTGCCATAAGTCGCCCGATCAATTAATAAACCTTTTGCTTTCATCTCCTTAAACAGCTCAAAGGCCTTGTCCGTTCTCTTTCCTTTACACAATCCCGTAACCAAGGTTCCATATGCCATAACATCAGCCTCGACACCATCTCTCTTCATTTCCTCCCACACCCCTAAACATCCGTCTAAATACCCTTCTGAAATCAATATCTTAACCATTGCCGTATATGCAAAAACATCCGGCTTGCACAAGTTTGCTCTCATTTTAGCCAAAAGCTCCATCATTTCATCAATTTTCCCTGCCTTACACAATCCTTTTATCAGGATCATGTAAGTGACGCTATCCTCAACCAGCCCGTCACTCCTAAAATCATCGTAAACAGACAACGCCAGATCCAAATGATCAGTCCTCACCAAACCATCAATAATCTTGTTATACAAAAACGCACGCGGCTTCACGCCGAACTTCTTCATCTTCTCATACACATAGTAAAGCCTCAACCCCCTATTGGCATCCGCATGCATCCTAATCAAAATCTCGAATTGCTTCTCACTAGGCGGCTTCCCCTGCGAGTCCATCAACTCGGGCACCTGGTCAGCAGCTCGGAACTTGTTGTTCCTATTCAAGCAATAAGCAAGTGCATTGTAGGCCGCATAGTCGTGCCTATAACCCTTTTGCCTACCTGCCCAAGCAAAGAACTTGGAGGCGACCGTGGGGTTATTCTCCGCCTTGAGCACCTCCGCGACGAGGCCGGGCGTCACGCGGCGGAGCTTGCCAAGCTCGGCGACGACTGGCGGGCCCCAGTCGCCGCGGTTCCGGCGGAAGGCGTCGACGATGAAGCGGGCGATCGGGGAGAGGCGGCGGGAGGCGGCGAGGGAGGAGGGAGGCTCGGGCGCCGGCGGCGGAGACGGGAGGGGGCCGCGGTGGTCGGAGTCCCATCTGTGGAGGTGGAAGGGAGCCGGCGGGTTCGTGGGCCTGGGGCTCTGCCGAGCGGGGATGGTCTTGCGGGAGGAGAAGAGGCCGCCGTAGACGACGGGGCGGTTCTGGGAGGGCTTGCGGTGGCCGTAGAAGAAGTACGGCTTGAAGGGCTTCGGCGCCGGAGGGTGGTTGGGCGGCATCTGGAGTCCTTTCTGGGGTGGCGGCGCCGCCGCCGTCGGACGGTGTAGGGAGTGGCGGAGAGACGTCGCCGCGAGTGTAGCTAGAAAATAGCGATTAGGTGGTAGCCGATTTGCTTATTGAACTTTACAATTTCTGAAATTGCAATGTGCACCCTATACTCTGGAGTCCGTTTCAAATGTACTCCGTGATTTTGACTTTCGGCCATATTCTCATCCAAATTTCAATGTCGTACTCTCCCATTGATGGTGTCTACTGTCTGCTGGGGGGCAAATCCATCCTGCAAATTCGGCAAATTTACATCGTGCCTCTGATCTTATGAAAGTTCATTGCAATGCCCTTACTTTGATCGTAAAATCAAAAGGAATAAATCATAGTAAGAAGGAGAAAATGGAGAAAAAAAAAGAGTAACAAGGAGACAAACTAGACGAGAGGAGGGAAAAGGGATAAATGGTTACAACATCAATGGCGCCTCCACCCCCTTTACAAAAGGGGAAATTTTCACGGACAAAAAAAATTACATGCGACACTTTACTTGTCTCATTACATGCGACACTTTACTTGTCTCGCGCTCCTCAATTCTCTTTCCATCGTCGTCAATGCTAATAATAGTAGAGCATGTAATTTAAGGATGTATTTGGTTCGACATTTAGATAAAGTTGTTGCCAAATGCAAAGGCTTTAACCTAAAAAATCTGGGATACCATCACAATCGACAATTAATCAATCAATTATCTTTATTTCCCACCAAAGTACAGACTTCTTAGCTCAAACATCACACTACAAAATAGGGTCTATTCAAACTACCAACTTCTCAACTAAAAAAAATCGGGAACCTTTCTTAACAAGCACCAGAGCAAGAAATCAAGGAAATCGGCAACATCATAGACAAGTCGATGATGGGTGGAAATTTGCTCATGCTTGAGGGCAAAAGGGGGTTTTCGAACTTCACCGCGTAAATGGTCAGTGAAGGAGGACAAATGTGACCACGACTAATAACTAAGCACACGCCACTCTAATTTGGCAAACATGACAGACAAATATGAGAGACTACGACAAGCATATTTCTGAGCAATTGAAAGCAGATCCACCTTTCAATTAAAAAAAAAAGGCAGATCCACCAGAGAATGAGAGAGAGGAACCTGCAGAGAGATGCGAAGCCAACGAGCAGTGCGAGCAAGGGAGTGCGAGAGAGCGAGCATGGGAACATTGCGTAGCAAAATGAGCGTTGAGTGGTCGCCACCAGCAAAGGGAACCTGGAAATTTAACGTCGATGGGCCATGGCTTGACAGCCCACTGGAGGGATCGGCGGGCGGATTGTGTCGGGACCATAGGGGAATACTCACGGCCGGCTTCGCGAAGCAGGTGGCCGCATCCTCAGCCCTAGAGACCGAAGCTGTAGCAACAAAGGAGGCGGTGTCATGGATCTCGGAAGCTACACATCGCGGCAGAAACTTCCTGGTTTGCACGTGGAGCTCTCGACAGATAACAAATCTGGGGTTAGATTTGTTGCTGACTCAAGCCTCAGCCCATGGGCCTTGAAGAGCCTCTTTGAGGAGTGCAAAGAATTGTTAACCCGTTTAAAAATTGTCTCTTTAGCCCATTGCCGATGGGAAGCCCATCAAGCCGCAGACCAAGACCCACCAATTGGGAATCCTTTCTTCTAATTGGCTATCAATACCACCCAAAACTCTTTAGGATATTTTCTATATCGACTCTTGTCATAGGTTCTAGAATGAATGAAATGGGATGTTTGGACCACAAAAGAAAAAAAAAAAGCAAAAGGAGCCAGGGAACAGAGCACACAATAGAAGCATTTGAATTGTCTATTTCGTTATTTTTTGACTTCATGTACACGAAAGAAAACGAAGACAGAAGGTGTGGTGGGGGATTGAGCCAGTTTTGATTCTCATGCCTTTTGCCATCGTCTGACTTCCCCTTGAATGTCTTCCTCTTTTAATATTCAGAGTCTTTTCCTTCCAACCTCTTCTTTGATTCACGCGCTTTCTGTCTTAAGTTTCCAACCTATTAATGCAATGAAACTGGAAAAAAGAAAGCAAAAGCCTTGTTGCTTTATTTTCCTTTTAGGTGAAATTCTAAATAAATCCAAGACTAAAAAGCTCCTATCTAAATTAAGTAAGTCTCTCAATCTCAAATTTCCGACCAATTATTAATTCAACTAAACTGAAAACAGATTTTGTTGATTTTCTTCCCCAAAATTAAGAATCCAAGACTAAAAGAAATAACTTTTACTTATTATTTATTAATCGAAATGTTACGGTGAGGGCATCCTAACCCTTTTAAGTCTGAAACTCTTGACATTTTTGCACCATTCAAAGATTGACACGCAGATTCTCGTATTACGTATTTATAATTTACTAACCTCACAATTCCCCAAGAATAAACTGCTTTGATTTTAGGATCACGAACTTAAAAACCTTGCCATTCCCTGAGAGTGCTCCGGTAATGAGCACGACTTCTCCGGCAATGGCGTCATCCTTGATATATATGAAATATCTCTTGGTGAACCCAAGCACTGCGAAGACGACGTGAACGGGCGTGTAACCTGAGTAAGTGTAGGGAGCAAGAGGTTGAAGATCTTGTGGATTGGATCCATTTGGATTAGAGGTGGCAAATGGGTGGGTCGGGTCGAAAATGGGTCGACCCATATTCGACCCATTTAACCCGTTTTGACCCATATTCTTGTAATGTAAATATAATGACCCATACCCGACCCGACCCATACTCGACCCGACCCATATTGCTAAAACTTACTAATATTCTAAAAAATACCCGCGCTCACTTTAAGCTATATGCTAATTGGATAAAAACCTCAAATTAAATTAAAAAATAGTAAATAAAATAAAAATTGTTAAAAAAACTTATAAATTGAAATATTTATGAAGAATTAGACTATGCGCATGCTTTTCTTATTTAAAGTGAGCATACTATTGATGTCAAATTATTTACTCACAAATGAGTTCATCATCTTGATTAAGATATGAAGCTAACGTTTCCAGCCTTTTGAGTAAGAAATTCATACTGTCACCATACGAAGGAATAATTCTTCAGCACGCAGAATGTTTCCCCTCAATAAGACAGCTCCAAGACACAATTCTCAGCAACTCTACCAAGAACCAAATTATCTACCAAATAATCGATTGCCCCAAAACATAAGAGGCTTTAGATGCGGTACTGTTAAGACATTCCACATTCAAAACCAAGCAATCGATTGAAGCAAAGACCTACTTTGCGCTTTTCGGCTTGTATGAGCTTGTCCGCGACAACCGAGGACTCCCGGTCGCCAAGGCCGGCAAGACGAATGGACTCACCACCACTCCCACATTGTTGCTTCCCTTGGTTGGCTCCTCAAACAAAGACAAGTCACCCCCGCTTTATCCACCTTCAATTACAACAAAAAACTAAACTAGCAAAGAATCTCCTTTGGGGAATCTCCTCGTGGGCCGCCGAGATTGGGGCCCGCAAAATAAGGGGAATACGTCATAAACAAAGTGGGAGGGAAAACACGCTTTGGTAAAAAATGAAGAAAAAGGAGTAAGCTAGCTTCGAGGCGGTCAAGAAAAAGCAAAAGACTTGGTTCAAAGGCAAATTCAGGCAAGAACAAGAGACATCATCTTGAAGATTGTCACAGACGGAAAATCCATAAACCATAGGCTAAGATCCAGACAGCAACATAACAATCTCCAACTCAGTCGAGTGACAAATATGACATTGAACAGCATCAATGCAGGAAATGAAAGATTGCCAAGAGAACCCAAAAAAATAAAGATAAAGCTCTGAAAAACAAACTCAATCTGATTATATGACTATGAAATAGTAAATTCATTGCAGTCTAAGCTTCCCTTCACATGGCTACTAAAATAGATAGATTAACAGGATATTTTCACTTGGAAAACACCATGTCGAGTTGATCATATGAGTGTGCATACATCATTGCAGCAGAGACCACCGCATGTACCAAAGCATCACTTGTATTTTGATTCAATCCCGTCACTCCAAAAGAGTTCATAACAACCGAAGGAGGCATATAGTTAAGTGAAGCTTGAGGCCTCGGCATCGACCAAGTGGAGTAAATCCAGCATCAAAATGCCCAAAAGGATGTTGAATCTTTTGCATGTTGAAGGGCACCAAACCAAAACTTTGACCAAAGCGGGGACATTCCTAACATACCTGTTCCCGTAAGGAATTCATCAAACGAAACTTTAATATTGAGATGGCATTGCATAATGCCATGTTACAACTACACAAAAACATATTTTTGGGACAAGGGAGAAGGCTAAGCAAAACAAGTGTCATTGTAACAGTTACACATCAAATTGACAACATATGCCTATAAATAACTTTAACAACAGCTTTTCACAACAAAGTGATGAATACTAAAATATGTCACCACTTTTGCTGTGCTTCTTATGATAAATTTTTTTGAATGAGAAGTAAAACAGCTGATCAAAGGATTAAATCGAGGCTGAGATCAACTCCAGTCACATTGATCTCACGCTCAAAAAGAAGAATACCAATGGAACAGAAAAGACCATACCTTTCATAACTTTGATCATAATCTAGGTCAGAACGATCTTTTTCTCTGTCTCTAAGAATGGCTACCCTAGATTGTGTGCTGCCATCTTTAATGCCTGTATTCTTATCAACATCCACCATGAGAATCCTGCACACTTCATTATCATCTACGTTCGAGAGATATATTCCTCCGATCGTTGAGGTCGAGAAAATGTATCATCCGAATCGGAACCACTTGGGCTACTGAAGATACGATCACGTGCTCTATCATACTCCTCCTTCCTCTCTTCCACACTTCGCATTGGGCTTCTTTTCATCCCCAAGTCATTGGCTCCATTAGTAGATGCTACATCTTCTTGATGAGCAACGATTCAGGATACCAACATCGACGCGAACCCAATGCCGCTTAATTCCAACATCCCCGAGACGAGAGGGCAGTACAAAGAGCGAATCGAAAGTCCCCTGCCCGCACCAACGGAAAGGGAGGAAAAAAAGGGGTTATCGATTGGTAGGCGGATTCGAGAGGGCAAGATCCGATGATCTCGCTCTTGACACCATGGAGGCCGAACCGCAAGGTGTCGGCTCGGACACCTTCGATTTCGTGGGCGAGCTGCGGAGGCGAGCGGCGAAGGTGGGTGACGAAGCTTGTCGACCTTCGAGGGAGTAGCGGAGGCGAGCCTCAGAGGGGGGCGGCGGAGGTGACTCGGAGGCGGCGAGCGACGGAGGCGGCTCGGAGGCGAGCGGCGGAGGTGGGTCGAAGGTGAAGGTCGAAGGGCTGTCGCTGAGCAGCTCTGTTGGAGGAAGAGAAACTTTTTGGGTTTTAAAAATGGGTTGAAAATGGGTCAGAGAGTGTGATCCATTTTCGACCCATATAAAACTGGACTAAAAACGGGTCAAACGTGAGTTAATAGTTGTAATGGGCTATTAACCCATATTCAACCCATATATGAAAAATATGGGTGGCAAAATGACCCATTTTGCCACCTCTAATTTGGATAAGCCAACGGCTGAGCTGGAGACAAAAATGGAGGTGCGTTATAAGAGAAGTTTGATTGATCGAGCCAGCGTGCCTTTTTCAAACCAGTTTAAGGAGTTAGCGGTAAGTGGACATCAACGTCTCAGCCCTTCTGTTCATGTCCGATACGTAGCACCCAGATGTCGTCCATCAATCTTTGTCTCGTCCCCCCTGAAGACCCGACCTCGTACATCCTCAAAAGCTATCTCTCTCTCTCTCTCTTAGCTCTTCTTTCATAGTCAATCCCTAGACTGAATCTCGTCCGTCAGCCGCCAGACCCCACCGCCACCTCTAACTCTGCAAATCTCTCGTTCTGTCAATTTCTTCGCCAGCTGCCCCCACCGCCGGCCTGCCGGTCCCACCCCCCCTCTCCCCGAAAATACTGGGTGGGCCGGGCGCGCCACGTGACCATGCGCTCACCCAATCAGGATGCGATACGTGTCGCCCACCCAATATTTTCTCCCATTTATCGTGTGTCGATGTTGTACAATAAATTTACATTAATTTATTAATTTCCGTTTTGTTTTGGGCATATGCGCACGCAACAGCCCTACCGGTCAAAATGCCTCTTCCATAAGTACTCCCAAGCCCCCCCATCTTCCTTCCCCAGAAGAAAACTCACTTCCCAAACAGCCCCAAATCCCAGTTTCTCCCTCACCCTTCTCTCCCCACGCCCTTCTTCATCGTCCCCTCCTTCCACACCCATCGGTTGCTTAAATATACCTGGGGCACGCTTCAGGAAGCCCTTTACATTTTTGTGGTCGTTTTGACCGGTAGGGCTGTTGCGTGGCCGCATATGCCCAAAACAAAACGGAAATTAATAAATTAATGTAAATTTATCATACGACATCCACACATGCAAACATAAAAAAGGTGGTACCTTGTCGGCTAAAAGGAGCCAGTACCTCTGGCGAACATGTACCTTTTTTATCTTGATTTTTGTGAGATTGTTTAATCGTCGTTTTGGGATCTGATGTGAGGGGAGTTTTGCTTTCTAAGTCGTCCTGCGTGACGTGTGTTCTAAGTTCTACGTCACTCATTTTCTCCTCTCCAACTCTCCAAATAGAGCATTACACAAGCAAAGAGACACAAAGAAATACAATTACTGGAAAATGGGTTTTTGGGTTCTGACGTTTCTGTGGTGATTTAGGGTTTAGGGCATGAGAGGGATCGGTTCTGGCTAATATAATTTCTCTTTTTCGGGGGTGCGAGTGGAAGGAGTCGCAAATGAAAAAAAAAATACTGAAAATTGGGCCCTAAGCCATCTTTTGACACATGTTATATATGATCTTTACATCTGTTGTTCCCCATTGAATTTCGATTTCCTCTTGGCTGAGAAACCAGATCTCAAGCCCTCCCCTTCGTATTTAGGGAATTTGGGTTGCTAAATTAGGGTTATCACCAAAATCCTCGTTGCTGAGGGGATGCACCCACTCCCACTTGACCATATTTTCTCCGCCGGGGCGGCGGGGCCCACTGTTTTTTCGGCTTGACTCTCTCTCTCTCGCAAATCTTTTTGTTTTTTTGGCTTGATATTCTCTCTCTCTCTCTCTCTCTCTCTCTCTCTCTCCCCACAAACTCCCCAGTAATCAGCATAAAGGATCGACCATATAATCATCATAAAAGGGCTGAGAGTTGATTGGAAAGAGGGGTGAGCTGTCGATCCTTTGTAATCTAGAAACTTGTAAACCAAAAATATATTACAGAAAATATTATAATAATTTATAATAAGTTTCCAGATTAAATACCAGTTTAAAAGGTCTTTCTTTTTACGTTAAAAAAAAAGGACAATTTTTGGTGGGAAAAATCGGCGGTCTCTAGGGTGTCTTTGGTTCGGCGATTTGGAAAATTTCGTTGGGAAAATGCAAAGCAGTTTAGCCTAAAGGGCTTTGGAGGAAATGCAAAAACTGTTTGGTAAATTCTGTTTTGAAAAGTAACTTTGAGAGAAATGCTGTTCGGTAGAAAACACATTTGCAAAGCCCCTTTGGTGATTAATCTAAATATTTTATTTTTTATTTGTTTAAAATTAAAAAAATAATGTTTACAACTTTTTTAATTTATATTTGACAATAATGTTAAAGATGTTGTGTAAATAATTTTATTAAAATTAAAATTCCTTTTTTTTTTTGCTAAAAAAATCAAATGGAATTGCACATAATTTCTAGTGTATAAAAGCAGCAAGGCTTGATTCAATACAAATTAATGACCCTAATGCCCCGAGGCCTCCTATGTTTTTTTTGTGAAAATTTATGGACACCTTCTTCTGTTTCGCTTTGTTCTGACTCGAGCAGAATACTTGATGGGTTCGTGATATAACACAATATATAACACGTTGATATATACTCTTCCCTCAAAATTCGAACATTTTGCTGGTGTATTTCGTAAATTCGCCAAAGTACAATTGCTGCATCAACTTCTCCCAAAGTTAACAACAAGTTACTCGTCCTCTAGAATGCAACCAATCACCTTCACAGGAAAGAGATCGCCGGAAGTGATCTACTTCACATACGTTTATTATAAAGCAGAAGCGGAAGTTACATCCTTACAGATGATTCCATCATTATTCTGAAATTAAACTACAGCATCCTACACTCAACATAATTAGACAAAAATGGGAGACTGAGTCAAGTCAATAATTTTGGGACATATGGTTGGAACCCTTCTCCTCTTACCCGTAGAAGATGTATGCTTCGGCGATGGGGTGAAGAGTTCTATGATCTCAATTTCCTCGGATGCAATAAATCTACTGGTCTCTTGGCTGTTATTAGCAGTCGACGCTGTCTCGGGCAATTTTTCTTCTAACTGCTTGTTTAACTCGGCACTCCTCCCTTCATCTGAGGAAAAGGAGCTGGGGTTGACAGAAGATCGTACACCAACCGGCAACAAGCTGACACCATAATCTTGTCCATAAATGGGCCGGTGTACCCGTGGTTCATCATCCCACAAATTCTAAATCATGTCATCTCTTACTGAGTGTTCCTTCGATCTGTGAGCATCACAATCCTCGTCATCAAGCTCTGCCTTGCCTTCCCATTCATTGTTTGGCATCGAAACTTCAATTCCGTCAGAATAGCGCGGGAGCTCATCCATTGGGCAAATCTGAACCTTCATGTGCCCAGGCAAACCCGGGCAACCAGCAGCATGCTTTGTGTACTTTGTTGAAAAGTAGTTCACTCTGATGTTGAAACTAGTTTCCAGGGAAAGAATGTGTCAGTTCCGGGCAGACCGTTCTCAACCCTAACAACCGGCACAGTCCGACACAAGTAAATAAACGAGTGGAAGAAAAAAGGAAAGTCGGTAAATACCTTTGCCAGGATGGGAGATTAAGCATGGTGTACGCCAGTTTAAGTCTGATATTGGACTAGCAATACATATGTTTCCACCAACTGAAGCAACATTCTTTATCTGTGTTCCAGCAAACCATTTGAGTTGTTCAATGAAAGCTTTACATGTCGAGGTTTCGTGATAAGCTCGCTCTGTCACAACCTTTCTGAAAACAGTCAAAAGATCGGACAATCTTACTGTAGCACCGATCTCCACTCCATCATCCTTCACATTCAACACATTTAATTCAGGAACATGGATAGTAGATATCAAAACTGGATAATGCATTCTCTTGAGCCTCATCTCGATTCCAACCTCAGTATTGTCAACTAGCAATTTGGCATTTAGAAATCTCATAACTATCGAGGTCAGATCATAAGGAGCAGCAAAACTACTCTATTCATTCTTAGAAGGTCCCAAAATAATGGCATTGCTTGCATACAATGACAATATTAGGGTAGAACTCCTTTCATATGAGACCAGCCAAAGACACTAATAGAACGAAGAGGAAAAACAGCATGCTTAGTGCAAAACAAACAAAAACCATGCGTAAATTACTTGAACTGGGTGCAGGCCATGCATTCAATTTCCAATTCCCTCCACTGTGATCACATGCATTCCTTCAACTGAATATAGCGGAGCCAAGCATGCATTGACGGCATAATGGCTGTAAGAAGTAGACGAATAACTAATTCGGTAATTTTGAGTACAGACAGAAGTCTAAACCCTCAATTCATGAAAACAGTCCGAGAAAGCGATCGATTGACTCGTGCTCTGCAGAACGAACTTCGAAAAAATTGCTATTGAAATTGTTCTTTCAATTTCCGAACCTGAAGAGCGGAGACATGGGAGGGGAAGCCGTAGATGCATAAGACCATTTCCCAAGGTCGCTTTCGCTTGGTCCTCCACGCTCCGCACATCAATTCCCCGTTGTGTTGCCTGATTCACCGTCTAGGGTTCACCGTGAACCTGTCCGAGATAGACACAGAAATCACGCCGCCGGTTTCAAGATTAGCTCGCCGTCGACAAGAGATGCGCAAGAGAGCCAAACCCGTCGCCGGATCACGATCGGCGACGGGAAGTGAACGGTGATCGGAGCCCAAACAAGGAAGGGGAGGAGGGAGGAGAGATGGTTACCCGATGTAGGTTTGACACTTGTGGCGAGGGCTGAGGGAGACCAAGAGGTAGCACGCGAAGAACTTTCCATTCCCATCTCCATCTCCATCTCCAACTCCTTTTCCTCCTCCTCCTCCTTCTTCGATCTCCGTCGTGGAGATTCCGGATCCGGCAAAAACAGCAAAAGATGGGGAGAGAGACAGACAGAGACAGAGGGGACAACCTGCGCTTAGGAACGGCAGATGGGTTCAAACTGAACTCGACGGCGAAGGAAAGAGATCGCGGGTGGCGGAAGGGACGACAGCAAAAGCCAGGCTATAGAAAAAGGCAGAGCGATGAAAGGGGGGAGAACCAGATCTAGGTATTTTTTGTTTTCAAGATGGGTAAAAGTGGTTTTTCAATAAAATTTTAAGGGTAAAATAGACAACTTGCTATTTTCATTAAATAAGCCCTTCAGCATTCCGAAAATGTAGAGGAATGTTGAAGCATTCTAGAACTGACTTTCAATTGAAAGCTTGAAGGTGTTTGCAAACACACCGATTTGGGATGAAAGGGAGCAGGGCATTGAAGAACGCTTTCTAAACGCCCATCCAAACGCACCCTTAGATCCTGTTGTGAGAGATGTTGGACGGTGCAAAACCCGCGGTTTATTTGACAGATGTTTGGTTTTTTTTTTTTGCCTCATGACAGATGTTTGGTTTGCATGGTAGGAATAGTGCATGGGCGCTGATGCTGAAAACAAGAAGGAAAACAATAAAACGACTATGTGAGGTTGAATTTGTTGTTGGATTAATCTTGACATGGGGTTATCTATGTTGCTGCACTTCGTTTTAGAGAGAGAAAGAGAGAGAACGGATATACATAAGATGGAAGCTGCAGCTCTTCTTGCTACAAATTTTTTCAGATGGTTGTATAAGAAATATTCGAGATATTGCATTTATATTCATCTGGTCAATTTGCTCTCAATGCAGTGGACTCGTACTTATGTCCATGTCCAATTTTCAAAACCTCTTCAGCCAAGTTAATATGACCTAGACTTTGACAGACAAACAGTCAGACATCTAGACATGTGTCCATGTTTGTCATTGGTCAAATCAATGAGTCTCTGACCCTCTGGAATCATTCTTTTCCTTGGTTGGATGTTGGTTCACAATTAATGGGTTAAGAACGTAAAATAATCACCTTACCACTAGCTCAACTACAACCATAAGGACACGATTGTTGGCACATTGAACTGCACTAGTCATGACTCACGTAGAACATTGATTGGGTAGGGGTAGGGCTGGTTTACGAAACCAAATAACCTGAAGTGGGCATTCTCCTGGGAGTAATTATTTGGGAATATCCACTGTTCAAGTGCCAGGATGATGTATGAAGACAAAGTGTATGGTTTTCCTTTTATCACTTCATTTTCCATGATAAATACATAATCATCTAATACTTGGCCCAGTTCTAATAGTACTGGAAATGCAGCTTTGAGAGAGTGTACAAAAGCTGCACAGCTATGTATTCTCACCCTAAGCCAATCCTCCCTAGATCATTCAGCTAAAATCCACAATATTCAGAATGCATTGAACGTAAAAAAGACATGGAGGTTGAAGATAGAAGCATGCGCGTGGAGTTTTCAATAGCCATTAGATGAGAAAGAGTAAGTTAACAAGGAGAATTGAAGGGGACTGATTCGACTCTAAATAGGATAATGAATGAACTTGACAATGGGTTTGTGAATTTTACTTTCAAATACTGCTGAATAGGTTGTGACTTTTATTTCAAACTGAAGTGGTCCAAGAGGAGAAATGATCTTTGGGTCATTGATGTTAAAGGAACAGGATCATCTCACCCTTTTATTATAAAGTCAGCAGGTGACTGTGAGAAAGGAAAAGATAGATCAAGTATGCGAAAAACATAAATAGAAGAACAAAAACAAGTTGATGATCAACAATGAAAAGCTTGTGATGAAGACGACATGAGTTGATATAGAAGACATGGATTACCAAGCTGGCTGACTAATCAACGGTGAAGAGCATGTGATGAAGAAGACACGGATCGCCAAGATGTCTTAGTTAACGAGTTGTTATTCTGTTATAAACAGTTAGCTAAGTTCGGTAGTTCAGTTTTTCTGTTACTGGAAAGTCAGCTTCTCTCCTTCTATATATATAGAGAGAAAGAAAACTTCGTAATGTGGTGTCAAGTTGATATAGAGTAAATAGAACAGAGGAGGAAGAACAGAGAATTTGTATTGATTGTTGTAGTTGATACATTGTACAGAAATGAGCTTCTGATATAAAGAAATATAGAGCATTTCTTGTACAGATTCTACTTCTTCCGATTCTATTCTTCATCATCATCTGCATCTTCATTTTCTCATGGTATCAGAGCTATAGAAAACATCGACACATAGTTGAACTGGGATTAGCCATGTTGTATCGCTCTAAAGTTCCACTGAAATTTTGGGTAGATGCCTTTGTGACAGCTAACTACATTGTAAATATACTCCCCACACCAAAACTAAAGATGGATACACCCTATAACAAAATTCATAATAGTCAGCCAAGGTATGATCATTTAAGGGTGTTTGGTGGTACTGTTATCTTTGCTTGAGACCATATACAAACCACAAATTTGATCCTCGATCCCTTACCTGAGTATTTCTAGGCTACAGTGAACTGCATAAAGGATATCGATGTCTTGTACCTACTGATAATCGTGTATATATCAGTAGACATGTTGTCTTTGATGAAACATTTTATCCATTCACAAAGAGGTTGATCAATGAGTATGGACAGTCTACAACTTTATATAAACAATGGATTGGAGAAATTCAATTGTTCGAACCTCCAAGTACTAGCTCAACATATAATAGTCCTTTTCATTAGTCAGCCAAAAGTCAGTATCATCTTGATATGGGTGATTATTATAGTCATCACCTATATAGTGGACAGGAGCCACAGACTGCTTCCTTAGCACCAATGCAGAATGAATTCACAACAGAAGCACAACCAGTGTTTACTTCAACAGATGTTGTGCCTACAGATATCTCTACTGATCAAGAACAACATAATTCCAGCTCTTCATCTTCACAAAATGATCTACCTACTAACATCGATCCCGATCAAGAGCAACACAATTCTAGTCTTTCTTCTTCTCAAGGTACTACCGTTGTTCATCATATGCGAGACTCGATCGAAATCGGGATTAGAAAACCAAATCCAAAGTATGCTTGTTTAGTTGAGTATCAAGTTCCTATGGAACCAAGATCTATTAAATCGGCCTTAGCGATAAAGCTTGGTATAGTGCAATGGAAGAAGAAATAAGTGCACGTATGAAAATCAAACCTGGATATTAGTTCCTTAACCGACGGATGAATGTAATAGGCTGTAAGTGGGTGTTTAAGACCAAACTCGCACCTGATGGTAGCCTTGACAGACTAAAGGCTCGACTAGTAGCCAAAGGTTTCCACCAAGAGGCGGGACTTGACTTTACCGAGACCTTCAGCCCTGTTGTAAAACATGCAACAATCCGTATAGTGCTGTCTATAGCTCTGATGAAACAATGGCCAATACATCAACTTGATGTTAAAAATGCTTTCCTCCATGGAGATTTGAATGAGACTGTATATATGGAACATCCACCTGGCTTTATACATCCTCAAAAATCAAGTTATGTCTGTCTGCTCCAAAAGTCCTTATACGGCCTTCGACAAGCCCCAAGAGCTTAGTTCGATAAATTCAGCAAATTTCTCCTCGAAACTGGCTTCTTCTGTAGCACAGCAGATCCTTCCTTATTTGTTCTTCATGCTGAGTCACGTACAGTGTTATTACTGCTGTATGTCGATGATATAATCTTGACTGGTAGCTCATCTCAACTTTTAACTACCTTGATTCAGAATCTCAGCCTCCACTTCCATATGAAGGATCTTGGATATCTTCACTACTTCTTAGGCATTGAAGCCAAACGTACTTCATAGAATCTATTTCCGTGTCAAACAAAATATGCTATTGACTTACTGAAACGAGCTCATATGGTTGAATGCAAACCAATCTCAACACCCTTGCCACTTCGATCACTTTCCATGATCAATGCTACAAATCAGCTAATAGATCCTGTTGAGTACAGAAGCTTGGTAGGTGGTCTTCAGTACTTAACTATTACTCGACCAGACTTGGCTTTTGCCACAAATCTTCTTTGTCAAAAGATGCAACATCCTACAGTGGCAGACTTTCATCAATTAAAGAGAGTCCTTCGATATGTCAAAGGCACCATACATCTTGGGGTCTATCTCCATTCTCAAAGTTCAATAAACCTCTACGGGTTTTCAGATGCTGATTGGCAGGGTGTACTGTCACACGACACTCTACAACTGGTTTTTGTACCTTTCTTGGATCTAATTTGCTTTCTTGGTCAGCCAAGAAACAACCCATTGTTTCAAGATCCTCCACAGAAGCAGAATACCGGGCACTTGCATCAACAACTGCTGAACTCACTTGGATAAGCTTTGTATTACTTGATATTGGTCTTTCTCTTCCATCAACTACATCTTTATTCTGTGACAACAGATTAGCAATTTCTCTCACAACAAATCCAATACTGCATGCTCGAACTAAGCACATCGAAGTCGACTTCCACTTCGTACGTGAGAAAGTTTCTTCTGGATCTATTCATGTTCAATATATTCCTAGTCATCTTCAATTAGCCGACGTCTTTACTAAATCTCTCTCCCGATTAGCTCATGTTACTCTTCGAACCAAATTGGGAATGGGATTCTTCACCCTTCCCAATTTGAGGGGGGATGTTAAAGGAACAGGATCATCTCACCCTTTTATTATAAAGTTAGCAAGTGACTGTGAGAAAGGAAAAGATAGATCAAGTATGCGAAAAACAGAAATAGAAGAACAAAAACGAGTTGATGATCAACAATGAAAAGCTTGTGATGAAGACTGACATGAGTTGATACAGAAGACATGGATTGCCAAGCTGGCTGACTAATCAACGGTGAAGAGCATGTGATGAAGAAGACACAGATCGCCAAGCTGTCTTAGTTAACGAGTTGTTATTCTGTTATAAACAGTTAGCTAAGTTCGGTAGTTCGGTTTTTCTGTTATTGGAAAGTCAGCTTCTCTCCTTCTATATATATAAAGAGAAAGAAAACTTCGTAATGTGGTGTCAAGCTAATATAGGGTAAGTAGAATAGAGGAGGAAGAACAGAGAATTTGTATTGATTGTTGTAGTTGATACATTGTACGAAATGAGCTTCGATATAAAGAAATATAGAGCATTTCTTGTACAGATTCTACTTCTTCGATTCTATTCTTCATCATCATCTCGCATCTTCATTTTCTCAATTGATGCATTGTGACCAAATTGCATTGTTTGTACTTTTCTTGCACTCGTCAAAGTCAAAGCTGTAATGCAGACACATCACAACCAACTCACTCAGTATCTTCTAGTACCATGAGAATTGAGCCAAGTAGTAGGTGATTTTCTTGGAGAAAATGAAACGATAAAAGAGGAAAATCAGACACTGTGTGAAGAGTCTGCTCAGTTCACATAGTCAGTGAGGTGAACACCTATTTAGTGGCTGCCTATGATTATCTATGTATCTAATGAACATTATCAAATCATTTGCCATGCAATATGTAGATCATGTCTGTGTAGGCTTAGGTTGTTTGAGTTCATTCAGTCTCCTTGATCCTGCTTGATAACCTAACTAGTTTTGCTTAGTAAGAAAACTCTAGTACAAGAGCTGGCATTAGGGGATGACCGCTTACATGAAACCCCCCTAACCCTGCGAGCAGAAGGGTATTCGATATTCCAAGTCTTTGGAGCAACCATCAAAGGACTTTACCTAATGTTGTACATGATTTACTTACACAATATATATTTGTTAGCTAAATGAATTGAATCCCTTGCATGGTTAAAGGAAAACAAACATGCCAGACTCATGTGGGTGCATGGGGTGATTGTCTCTGAGGTGTTACATTAATGGATCAAATTTTTTGTATAACCTAAAGTGCTTGGCGTTCCTAATTGAATAGCATATGTCTTTTTTCTTTTTTTTTGGGGGGGGGGGTGTTTGACTTGGTGATGTGTTTGTCCTTGTCGATAGCATGGCTCGTGTTATGCAGTGCTCCTAGTATCTACTTCATGGACTTAGATAATGAAGTGTGTGTATGTATCAACTATATCAACTACAAGTGAAGGTATCAAGCACTGTAATTTGTATTTAAGAGGATGAGTAATAGAATTTTCCTTTGGCAGTCATCATTAAAGGGCTTCTTCTAGTCCATTACGTTTCTTGTAAATGACTACCCTTCATTTGATGAACAATTGCCCAAACCTCGAGTTTTTCTTTAAAGAGGACAACATAAGAGTAATCTGGAAGAAACAAATTTTCATTTTTTCCCCACTTCTTATTGTATAGTTTCTTGTGGCATAGTTTCACTGTTTCCCTATTAATGAGGTGTTTGGTTTCATTGTTTTTCTTTTTCACTCCTGCCTTGTAAGCATGTACCCTTTGAAGCTTCTTGGTGTACATGATGATATATATGAACTGTAGAATTGTCACTTCTTAGTATGAAATATGCTAATTTAATTTCATTACACAATGATGCGGTTACTTACACTAATTCACTTCGTTCTTTTTGTGCAGTCTGAGGTTTTTGCTGTTGCATTTGCACTACTTGCAGCTGGAGCTGTTATTCTGACACTGAATGTGCTGTTGCTGGTAAAGCTCTTTAGTTTTGTTTAAACAAACAATGTACTTATTGTAAGTGATGGAATTCATGTCGGCGGAAGACGACTTACCTGATTCCGATGCGCAAACAGCAAATAGCCCCGGAACGAACACTGGATTGCAGATGAATCACGAACAACAATACCTCACGTTGGTCTGGATGCAATCACAAGGAAAACACCCGATTTCCATGGCGTAAATGTCGATTGTTCTTGCAAAATTGAAATGGAATGCCTTCCTGATTCTTTGATGGAAAGGGAGAGAATTTTTGGTGCGAATAATCTGCCAACCAATTCAACGGTTGTGTTCGGGAGGCTTTTATACGTCTCCCTTCGTACCCCTCCATTAGTGTCTTTCCATCGTAACGCATCAAGACGAAACGGTGCATTCCAATCGCATCTCATCATGGACGTACTAGCTAAAGTACTACATCTCCCACTCGGACATGATGTGCTTGATAGCGCTTTATCAAGAATATAAAGCATTCAACATTCATCAATTTTACAAAACAATTCATCGGCAAATAAGCCGTGCGACTAGTGAGTACACCTACACTTGGGAGCTCAAATTATGCACCGTTAGGGATGACATAATGGCTACAACCCCGAAAAGAAATAAACAATCGATGTCTCATAGTGCCCCAGACATATTTTGTTACTTTAGTCCAAGTATACCTATCCCTTAAAGGCTATACTTGACTATTCTCAAAACACCATGTATTTACAATTATATCCGCAACCACATAAGGGCGATATAATTGGTTGACCAGTAAATACATGTGATAGATGTAAAACAACAATAGTCTTCCTTCGCACTCATGTCTCTCTCTATTTCAGAACAACTGCTTTCCTAGACACGTCCCATTAAGGCCATATCCATTCATGACCGTCGATAACATGCTAAAGTAGCAACATTGATCTTTCACTTTGAGAACATAGTCAGAAGTAACATAGGGCACAAAATGAGGTAAATTATAAATTACCTCAAGGACTCACACGATGAGTAAATAAGGATAATCTTACTCACCTTCCCTTGTTGGTCGTACAATGCACATGTAGTATGAATTACATGCTATAATGGACTTCTCTTTCTATAAGAGCGTATGTCATTTATTAATTATATCCACTATACGGATCTTAGCCTAAACATAGTCACGTGCTTTTCACGTACTCATGTTTAGCTCGAGTGCTATATTAGCTCGCTTCCTATAGCGCCCAATTAAGTACTCGCATCCGGCATCTTACAGGCATACATGATTATGGGACTATTATGCTCGGTCGTATTATAAATAAATCACAGACCTCATCTTGACTCCAATCAAGGTGACATATCATTTTATGTACTAAACTTACTCCTCAGCGTTTATTTGTACATAACGTCTCATCTCAACGTGCTATCTATAGCACTTGAGGCGATTGCTCGTGTGAGTGAGCCAATCATTTCCTGCTGACATACTTTCCAATATTATATGTGTGTAATGCTAGTCTCATACTGTATTCGTACTTATTGATAAAATATCAATTCACTAATAAACAAACAAGTACAATACATATGTTCACAAATTCATAAACCAATAATCCTCTACAATAACACATATCACATTCTACGCAATCCTAGTGACATCCTGTGGGTCAAGAATATGTCTCTAGGAATAGCCTTCGTAAATGGATTAGCAACCATTCTATTGGTTGAAACGTATTGTAGGATCACTTCTTTCTGCGTTATAATTTCTCTGATGAAGTTGTTCTTTATGTCAATGTGCTTCGTCCTTCCATGATACTTGGGATCTTTCACATAGGCAATGGCTGCTTGACTATCGCAATAAACTATCACCGGTCTTGGAACCTCAGTGACAGTGGCTAAATTTTTCAAGAAATGTTTTAGCCAGACTGCTTCTTGCACTGCAGCAGAACATGCAATAAATTCTGCCTCCATCGTAGACAAGGCCGTGCATGTCTGTTTCTTGCTATTCCAAGAAATTGCACCTCCATTGAGCAAGAACGTATATCCAGAAGTCAATTTACGCTCATCCAGGTCTCCACCCCAATCAGCATCTGAATAGCCTAATAGGCGTAAATCACTCCATTGATAACAAAGTCGATAGTCCATAGTGCCCTTCAAGTATCTTAGGATCCTCTTCTTCGCTTTCTAGTGTGCTTGACCGGGATTTGATTGATATCGGCTCACCAATCCCACGGCATAACATATGTCGGGTCGAGTACATATCATAGCATACATCAAACTTCCGACCGCACTAGCGTAAGGAACAGTTTCCATTGCTTTAATTTCTTCTGGAGTCTTAGGACACATCTCAGTACTTAGGCCTTCACCTTGCATGACAGGGGCATAAATGGGATTACAGTGCTGCATATTGAAACGTTCAAGAATCTTCATAATATAAGACTCTTGTGATAAAGTAAGGAGTTTCCTTGATCGATCTCTTTCGATCTTAACTCCTAATATATAAGCAGCTTCTCCCATGTCCTTCATTTCAAAATTAGAGGACAACCATTCTTTTATGGCGATAACCAAAACCTTGTCATTTCCAGCCAACAGAATATCGTCCACATAAAGTGATAAAATCACAAATTTATCTTCGGACCGCTTGACATATACACAGTGATCTTCCTCGATCATCATGAAGCCAAAAGTGGTTATGGCTTGATGAAAACGAAGATACCACTGTCTAGATGATTGCTTAAGACCATATATTGAGCGATGAAGCTTGCAAACTTTATCCTCTTGACCTTTAGCTATGAAACCTATTGGCTGCTTCATATAGATTTCCTCATCTAGTTCTCCATTGAGAAATGCCGTCTTTACATCCATTTGATGTAATTCAAGGTCCAAATATGCAACGATGGCTATGATAAGACGTATTGAGGCAAACCTTACAACTGGTGAAAAAGTTTCCTTATAGTCTATACCCTCTTGTTGAGTATAACCTTTTGCCACAAGGCGAGTCTTATACTTTTCAATGGATCCATCCGCCTTACGCTTAATCTTGAAGACTCATTTGTTTCCAATGGCCTTACGATTGGATGGTAGATCAACCAAGTCCCATACATGATTTTCCCCCATTGACTCCATTTCATCTTCCAAAGCTTTTCTCAATTCTTTCTTATTAGAGGATGAGAGAGCCTCTTGAACAGTCTTAGGCTCGGCATCGTCCTTTTGAACATTCATAAATGCTTCCCCTTCAATCTCAAAACGACGACGGGGAATACTTTTACGATTACTTTTACGCAATTGAATTTCTCTTGAATTCATTTCGTCAGGCGATACAACACTCCCACTAGGTCTTGTGTGTTGAGGTAAATCTTCATTTCCCTCTACAACATTAGTGGGTGTGTTATTAAGATCTTCCATCTCATATAATTGGAAATCCTTATTAATCTCACCTCTATTAGGAAAATCGTTCTCCAAGAACGTGACATCTCGTGACTCCATTTCGGTCACACTTCCATCAGCTTGTTCACCTATGAACACGTACCCTTTGGAGTGTTCGGAATATCTTATAAAGATACATTTCTTCCCTCTAGGACCTAATTTGCCATGTTTATGGGAAGAATCATGAACATAAGCTGCACATCCCTATGGACGTAGACTACTCAAGTCTGGTTTCCTACTAGTTCATAATTCATAAGGGGTGGAAGTGACCGATTTTGAGGGCACTCGGTTAAGTATATAGGTAGCAATCAATAACGCATCTCCCCAATAGGAGATAGGTAAATTTGCTTGCGCCATCATAGATCTAACCATTTCCAATAGGGTTCTATTCCTTCTCTCAGCTACCCCATTTTGTTGTGGAGTACCAGGAATAGTCAATTGTCGTACAATTCCCTTTTCATCACAAAGAGCCTTGAATTGCTTCGATAGATACTCGCATCCACGATCAGTTCTCAATGCCTTTATTGTCTTGTTAAATTGATTCTCTACCATCGCTATATATCGTTTAAAGCAGTCTAATGCTTCTGACTTATGGGAGATCAGAAAGACATAACCGAAATGTGTGAAGTCATCTATGAAAGTGATGAAATATGAGGCTCCATGCCTCGCCCTCACATTCAAAGGACCACAAATGTCAGAATGTATGAGATGCAATGGAAATTCAGCTCTAGTCCCTTTACCGAATGGTTTTCTAGTTGCTTTTCCCGCTAGACAATGTTCACATACGGATAGACTAACATTAGTGAGTGACCCTAAAAGGTCTTCTCTAGCTAATCTTTGCATTCTTTGCAATCCAATGTGACCTAATCTAGCATGCCAAGTACTTACATCAATCTCAACGTTATTAGAAGATGCAATTAAAGAAAAACAACCATCAACATTAACATTATACTGATCATAGTCAATGTCTAACACCATAAAACCATTCGATACATGACCTGAACCATAATAAACTGTTCCATACATAATGTCAACACAATCACCATGGAAATTCAATACATAACCTAAGCTAAGAAGAACAACTACGAGACCAAGTTTCGTCGAATATCGGAGCATAAAGGACATCATGTAGGAACAGGTTTCGACCACCATGTAAGATTAATTTACATGTGCCGATACCCTTCACTTCAACTCTTGAGTTATTCCCAACATATATCCATCTTCTTCCAGGTGGTATCCGACGATATTCCACAAATACTTCTCGGTCTCTAGCTACATGGTTTGTTGCTCATGAGTCTACAGTCCACATTGGATGAGTTTCAGCAAGCATTACAATACTAGAAACAAAAGCATTACTCAAAGTAATGGAGTAATAGGGTACATTTTTCGGCTCAGTGCATTCATGAACAAAGTGACCCATCTTGCCACAATTGTGGCACTCCATCTTGGCCTTGTCCTTCTTCCCACCACGCTTCTTGCGTCGGAAGGTCTTAGCCCTCTTAGGTGCCTAATCAGTCCTCTTCCCTTTGTTGTTAAATTGAGAATTCCATTTGCGCTTGAAGCCCGAAGCCTAGCACGAACTCGATACAGCAACATAAGCATGGGTAGAGGATCTCGCAGCCTCTAGGCGCTCATCCTCTAATTCCAAATGACGTGCAATATCATCAAAAGTGATAATATTCTCATTATGCGTCATATTGATCTTCATATGCTCCAAATTGTCAGGAAGAGACCTTATAACAACCTGAACTTGCTGTTCATCAGTAAGGAAGTGACCTGCCGTCCTCAGCTCACGGATCATGTTTGACATCTCCCGAAGATGCTGCCTCATCGTTGCATTTAGACGCTTTCGGAATGTGTCAAACTTGATGGTGAGTTTCCTCAGCTTAGTGGCAGATGTACCCCCAAACTTATCTTTCAAGGCAACCCACATAACTTGAGCTTTATCATAACTTTCAAACTCACACATGAGATCATCTTGCATACAACTCAGCAACATGATGCGAGCAATGCTATTTTTCTTTTTCCAAGCTCAATAAGCTTCTAGATCTCTCTTGTGTTGAGCTGAAGTTCCATGCTCAGGTTCATCCATGGTATGGTTGAGGGTTTCCAAAACCTCTTGCTTCTCAAGGATGTACTGAACCTTTCGATGCCAAATATCATAATTGTCACCGTTTAGCTTCTCACCCTTATTGAGGTCAGCCACAATGGTCTTGGATGCCGAAGCCATAATCAATTGCTATAACACATTGACATAATAAACGCAGAATCAATACTAGCACACTTTATCAGAGTAACACACATATTTAATTTGCAGCAAAGACAAACTAAATTAATGATAACTCAACAAAAGACACAAAAGCAAAAGTTCACTATGTTCCCAATCAACTTCTATGTACAATTGTTCTATTATCATTAATTAGTTTAATTTGCGCAAATTTTAAGTTCTAGGTGAGAACTCTTTCAAATTCTACCAACTTACGAACTCCCACTAGGAAAAAATAATTACATGACCTTATGTAATTTCTACATTTTTCCTTAATACAAAAAACATAGCATGATAATAACTAACGTATAAACAACAATCATGCTTCAACTATAATCAAAATCGCAATTCAACATGTAATGGATTTCCTACCATTGTTCGAATTTTCTAGCAACTAGATAATTGCAAGTATATCAAACTATATACATGATATCATCGAACCAAGCTTTACACAGCATATATGACATCATTTCCACACAAGCTAGCTACTGTATTTCCTAAACCACAAGAAAATACAAGTTACAAATGTATAAACTATGCATTAAAACCCAAAAAATACGTGTACATAGGGTTTCCTACACATTTTCATACATTTATAAAATTTAAAAGTATAAAATAATTATACCACAGTGTAGAGGACACTCATACGAACCAAACGCCGCCGACTACGCTCCAATCAGAGCTCACACGCGCCCACACGCGCCGCTTGAGTGCACGGCGCGTGTGGCGCACGCGCCGCTTGAGTGCACGGCGCGTGTGGCGCACGCGCTAGCGAGCCAAATGGCTCCTGGCCGGTTCGACCGTTGACCGGTCAATGGTTGGTCAAGTCGGGTCAACCGGGTCGGATCTCGGGTCGGGTCGGGTCGGGTCGCCGGGTCGAATCACGGGTTGGGTCGGGTTGTCGGCCGATGACCGGCCGGCAACTGCCGCCGGCGCTGACATCATCGATGACGTCATCCAAGCGGTTACCGACCGTTGGATGACGTCACAGTGACGTCATCACGTGCCGGTTCGCCGGCCAACGCACGTCGCGCACGTGCTGGTTCGCCGGCCAGCGCGCGTTGCGCACGTGCCGGTTCGCCGACCGGTGCGTGTGGTGCACGTGCTGGCTTTGCCAGCGCTTCAGGCGCGTGGCTCCCACGCGCAGCGGCTTCTGGCCGCGCATGTGGGCCCGTCCGACGTCTTCTGGCGGCGATCGACCCATCGCCGGACTCGTTTCGACGAGCTCTTTCACCTTGTATATTCAAAAGTTGATTTTGGCCAAAAAAATATTTCGAAAATTGGCCAAAACCGCATGGATGCACGTGACCTCGAACCCGTTCTTCACTTTGGTTCGACGATTCACATATCAATTTCGATTAATAAACATCCAACCAGTGTAGATATCATACTCTTAATCTCGATATCAAATGGTGTACTGGAAAATTCAATGAAAAAACAAGGCAGAAACCGCGACCGGGCTCTGATACCAATGATGGAATTCATGTCGGCGGAAGACGACTTACCTGATTCCGATGCGCAAACAGCAAATAGCCTTGGAACGAACACTGAATTGCAGATGAATCACGAACAACAATACCTCACGTTGGTCTGGATGCAATCACAAGGAAAACACCCGATTTCACGGCATAAATGTCGATTGTTCTTGCAAAATTGAAATGGAATGCCTTCCCGATTCTTTGATGGAAAGGGAGAGAATTTTTGGTGCGAATAATCTGCCAACCAATTCAACGGTTGTGTTCGGGAGGCTTTTATACGTCTCCCTTCGTACCCCTCCATTAGTGTCTTTCCATCGTAACGCATCAAGATGAAACGGTGCGTTTCAATCGCACCTCATCATGGATGTACCAGCTAAAGTACTATAGTAAGTATGACAACTAAAGTGTTGGTGAACTCATATTTGTCGTAGTGGAGTATTCAAGGTGGGAATGTACTTAAATCATGCAGTAGTCTTTGTTTCATTCTTATATAAATATCTACCCTTTTGTGTGATGAGTGTTTTTATGCATTGTTTCAGGGTGGTCATATCATTTTCTTTCAGAGCCTGAGCCTCATTGGTTATTGTCTCTTCCCTTTGGATGTTGGAGCCCTGATCTGCTTGTTGAAGGACAACGTAATACTGAAAGTGATTGTTGTGTGAGTGACGTTGGCTTGGAGCTCCTGGGCTGCATATCCATTCATGAGCTCAGCCGTCAATCCTAGGAGAAAAGCTCTTGCCCTCTACCCTGTCTTTCTCATGTATGTATCGGTTGGTTTTCTCATAATTGCCATAGATTAATAAAGCATTGTCAAGCTCGCCTCTCATGGTGGTGACCCACATTAACAACTGTATCTCAAATACATTTACACTGGAGTTTTCCTCGAGATCATGTTTGTCATGATATTATATTTTTTGCATCTCCCTTATGACTGAATCCATTTGGGGCCTTAGTGTGCCGCTACAATATATCAGTCGTCATCGGAGTCTTTTATAGTCATAGTTCATGCCTAGTCATGGTTCATGTCAAACCTTTTGGAGTGGGGATTGATAGCTTTTCAGCTCATGGCTAGAACTGTTAAATGTACACCCTATTCATGTCCAATGTATAAAGAGTTGATTTTCTGAAGCTGCCTTTTTTGTAGTCTTTTGAGTATTTGGACATGGTAACGAACCGCCAAATCGCCTAATCCTGGTAGGGCTTGATCCTCGTTCCCAAGTCAACACAAGATTAGAAGGACTACTTTGCAATTGAGTGGGGATGGTCATGAGTTTTGAGCCCCAGTTTGGTAATGTTGGTTGACTCCCTTGGCTTTTATTCGACCCGTTGCCTGTTGCACTTTTTGAAGCAATAGCGACCTAAACCGACATAAGCCATTATATTTTCGATGAGCGAGTGAAAAGACAGATTTTGCCGTTGTGCTGCAGATTTAAGAACTTAAAAAGATTGTCTGGCACAGTTTTCTCGCAATAGTTACAATTCTGAGAATAAGTGTTTCTATAGTGAATGAGGTATTCAGCATCAGCGAGCTCATTATAGTTGCAGCACCTTTAAAACAAAGTTGGCTCGTCCAGTTTTGAATTGCTGCCATTAGAAGTGATAAAATGGGTACATGGTGTCATTTAATATGACATAGGTAATACGTGAGTAGCGGATTGGACTACGTCTGGCAAATTAAAGGCCAACCATGTTTTGGTCTTGGTCTTAATGGGCTTGTGCCATATCCATTGTCAAGCCCATTTGCCCAAAAGACATAGTAAATAAAACATAAGTCAATAAAAGACGCAAGAGAGAGACGGTGCCGCTGGCAATGGGACCCGGTGGCATAACATTGTTCGTAGCCGTGGATGTCGCTGGGGAAGATGCCCAAAACGGCACGGTTTCTCTAGAGACCTCCGGTGATGAGGGGAGAGAGAGAGTGATGGTGCCACTAGCAATGGGACCCGGTGGCATAACATCGTTCATAGTCGTGGATGTTGCTGGGGAAGATGCCCAAAACAGCGCGGTCTCTCTGGGAACTTCGGCGAGTAATCTCTCTCTGCTTCTCTTCCGTGGTCATTAGGTCTCTCTCTCCAAACTTACAAATGATTAAAAGGTTTAAGACTTGATTGAATTTTCTAATAGAGGTTGGCAATTTTATTTGATGAACTTCGGAGATCGGCTCTTCGCATTACATAGCAAGGAGAATGTGTTCGATATATGGGAGACTCCGCCTACATCAGTTCTATGAGTCCTAGTAGTATCGTTCCGTCTGTTTGGTGATTACAAGTGTCTGCTGCTATAGATCATAGAGAAAGGATTTGCAGTTCTTTTCCCCCCTAGGTTAGTTGACAGAAATTTTCTTCACAAATTTAAAGTTTGATCCTTTTTTCCCCTTCCCCTTTTGGGTTTAACAGTTCCATATGAGATTGATACCTGACAGCTACATAATTAGATATATCTGAATTGAGTTTGTACAGAACATTGCCTATTGGCAGAGAAATATTGAAGTTGTTTGCCCATTTCTCAGCTTATGCATATGTAAAGGTAGCTACTCTCTTTTCTTTCTCATGGTTGTACCCAACACTAGCTAAGAGCTAACTAAACGTTGCGGAAGATAATGCAAGCTAATATTCTCGATGTTTGACCCGTGTCGGGCTGTAAGTATGAATAATTTAGCATCAGTTCTCAAGTTGACTTTGTCCCTTTCATCAGCACTTTCTGTCTCCAAAGTTATGTTGAGAGATTTGATTTACTATGAAAACTAATCTGTTTTTATACAATCCTAATGTTATATAATTTTTAATCGCTAGTCATCGCGGTTTTTATGCAAAACAGGTTGTGAGGTTGTTGTACATAAATTTTTATGCAAAACAAATTCCAATATAAATAGTGTTGACCCTAGAACCGGACCGGAAAAACAGGGTGGATCGGGTACAGGGTCCAATACAAACAGGGTCGGGTACAGGGTCCAAAAAATAGGAACCAGTTATAATAGGGTCGGGTACAGGGTCCAGGTCTAGACCCTACCCACCCTGGACCTGATCACCCTTACTCACCATGGCCAGGCAAGCCGCAAGCCTCACCAGGCTACCGGCAAGGCTTGTCCTAGCCTAATCTGGCAATGAGAGCCTTGCCCAACCATCGACAAGGTCGACTTTGCACTGCCTAAGCGAGGCTGAGGCTCACCGTGGCCAGGCGAGCCTCCAGCGAGCTCGCCGTGGCCTCACCCAGTCAATTGCTGGTCGCCGCTGTCATCAACGGTGGCAGATGACTAGTTGGGAGGAAGAGGAAGAAGAGAAAAGGAGAAAACAAGAAAAGAAAAGGTTGGACTTAATTCTTGAAATTATTCCCACGAACAAGAAGTTATTTTTTTTTTTTTACTTTTTGATATTCCAAATATATTCCCCATAAGAAAAAAATGGATTTTTGTTCTTGGGAACAAAAAATTTACCAAATGGATTTCTATTATTCTTTTGTTCCAAAGAACAAAAGAATATGATCATTTGTCCTCAAGAGTGTTACCAAACATGCCCTAAATGACTCACTCAAGGTTCATCATCCTCTCTCACTTGCTCAATTGGTTGGAAAAATTAACAGAGAATTAGGGCTCAGTTCTTGGTGAGTGAATATGGAGACGTCGATGCGAGGGAAAAATTGAATTAGGGTTTCAATTTAGGTTTATATTTGGGAAATTGGTTGAATGGTTGATTTTGGATTTATATTTGGAGCAAAACATGCAGATGACATCATTTAGATGTAGATATATTGACTAGGCACAATGATAAGCCATGTCAAATGGATAAATTAATAAAATATGATCGCATCAGATTTTCGGCAATCTAAATCGAAGTTAGCACTTAAATGATTTTTCTTGAAGCAGTAGTTAAGTGATTTGATTTTTTTTATTGGTCACCAAAGCAAGCATTATATATAACTTTGGGCACTTCTAGTATTCTTATGTCGTTATGGAGAAAGTAGCCTAAGACATAATGCATAGCCATCCTCTTTGGCTGTCAAGGGTGATGCCATAACATCTTTACACAGAAAATCAACGACTTGAAAAGTTTTGTTGGAAAAGATGACAGCTCGAATTGCTCAAAGAAATGAATTCACGGAAATTGGTTTGTTCACCGACTATTTGACGGTAATCTTTGTTGACAAAGAAAATATTCTGCATCAATTTTTTTAAGTACAAATTATTTCTCAAATCACTGATTTTTCGTATGACAAACATATTATATTAATAGTTATTATTGCTATAAATCCCAAAGTGGTAACTTCACAATGCATTTGCCACGAATTGACTTTCATCTTACAAAAAAGTCCCAAATCGATATTCCTAAAATTAATTTGCCTCAAAATAATTATTGTGTTTCACAAAAAAATCTCAAACTGATGCCTCTTATTTTGGGTCAGGGATTCCTACTTAGGATCTATTGCAAGAAGAAAATTTGTCAAGGTACATAATTTAAAATTTTTCATGAGATGATTTAAGATAGATATGTCATGATGGAGTACCAATTTGACATATTTTGCGGCATGAACCTCTGTCTTAAAAGTAGCATTAGGCCAAGTGAAAAGCTCTTTAAGACATGATCGAAGCGTGCGTGGTATCAGACCGCATGTTAGAGGCCACATGGTCCCAGCGAAATGTGGTAGTGGGAGCACCAGAATGCACGTGCGACCTCGTTCGAGCTTCTCCGCAACAATTTGCCATTTCCCAAAGCAAACAAGCGTTGCCGACAATTTGAAGGAGTACCGCATAGACAACGTGGAATGAAATTGGCATATAGATGAGCATTGGGAATAAGAAGGGATGTAATCCTACTTGATGGAAGAATCTGTTTATTTGGCAAAAAATAAATGGCTCAGAAAATAATTTCTTAAAAAAATCACTAATGTCGCTTAAAATATTTTTGAACATTTTCATAAATAATAAAAATGCTTTCCATTTGTTCATTTTTATTAGGAATACGAGTGATAATTTTTTTAAACAAAGTAAGTTGGAGGACTTTTAGTTCATGAATGGGAAGTGGCCTATTCAAATCCTATCAATTTGCATGCAAACTTTCTGTTTTTAGTATGATCACATTGACAGGTCAAAGGCTTAAAACTTATAACTAATTTTTGGGCTACAGTGTGTTCCAAAAACATCAAGATAGTGACGCCTCAGTGCTCGTGGCCCTAGGTCATTAAAAAGAGAGAGAAAAAAAAATGTACCAAGTTATCTCTTATTCAACAATAGACAAAAAAAAAAAAATCTTTTATTCGACGTGGGACTTAGGCTCTTATAATGATATGTTGATATGTTTGAAAGCGTGGGATTTAGTTATGTAAACATATGTGCTATATCATTCACTGATCCCCTGACTAGATGTCATGGCAACCATGTGGTGATAGCCGTTCTTGAGGGAGGATTTTTTTTTTCCCGGAAAATTTCTTTTTTTCTATTTTTGTTCAATATGTAATTTATTTTCATAACTAGCCTGATATTCAATCACTTACCATATATAGAAAATCCTGTCACATATTTTCAGGCATCTTATCCTCTCACCAAACGTAGCCTTAGGAATTGAGAACCAAATTGGCCAAATAACAATGACAGCTTCAAATAAGGTCAAATGGCCAATTGTCTTCTCATCATATTTCCCAAGATTATGTTTGGAAAATATGGAGAGAGTGGAGACGTTGGTCGAGAAATGGTTCAAAATGGAAAGCGCGGAGACTTGGGTCGAGAAATGGTACGAAATCTAACCCTAAATTGGTTGCTATGATTGTACCCAAACATTAAATGTGGTCCTATCTCCTGCCCTAACATTAAATGTTGTCCTATGTTCTATCAGACTCGCCCAAATGGAGTAAAAAACAAGCTCCTACTGATGTTTTGATTCTCTTATTTGAAAAGACAACAGGGGCCGTTCATAATGGATAGAACGAGAGGGGCTGTCTTCGGAAAAGACGCGAGGAAAAAGGAAGGGCGGGACGAACAAGAGAACAAGCCCCCAGATCTGATGTTGGGAAAAAGGAGGATCCGCGAAGCTCAAAAGTCGTCTCCAGCAATCAGCGAAAGCTTGACGATCTCTTTTGCTTTTTGGGTTTTTTGCGTTGTTGATTCTGATGGAAATGAGTTGGAAAGGAGATCGACCTGGAAAAAGGGGAGGGGAGAGGGGGGGCCGGTGAAGTGCAAAGCGACCGGGTATGCTGGCCTAACGTGGGGATAGGTGAAGAAAAAAAAGAAGAACGTGAAAATCCGACTTCTTGAATTTCGGCCGTGGAAAACATGCGAAACTTGACGTGGAGAAGCATGAAAAAGCGGACTTAACTTTCTCTGGATGATGCATGAACGTTTCCAATTTGTTCCGATCATCCTATGTATTTGTTTTCCAAATATACGTGTCACTAGTAAATGTATATATTTTATATTGGTGGTCGGCCAAATAATAATGCGTAGATATATTATGCTGAGTTTAAAAATTGAATTTATTGAATATAGTGTGATCATTGTTGGATGGATCGAAGATGTTCCAAACCTACTACATACGGCTTGGCACATCGTATTTTTGAGAGAAAATTACATGAATCATTTTAGAGTTTTTTCTTATCCTTTTATTCTACATCGATTATCGTAAAATTACATTTTATGCCCTAATATTGTTTATGAAAAAGGGAATCCTTTTTTTTTTTCCTTGAACACTTGGGAAGTGGGGGCGAGGAATGCAAATTTGTAGAAAACACACAAAATTTTCAAAAGTTCCTACATTTTCCTTCTCGAAAGGTTTTGACTTTCACTTCATTTTCCACCTAAATTTTTATTTGTTTTTTTTTCCCTCCTTCCCAAACATAGCATGGGAAAAATTACCCAATGATCCTTAAACCTATTGTGTATATATTAATTTAGTCATAAATCTTTCAATTATACCAATTCATTTTTAAATATTTGCGCAAAATTTTAATGTATTCATTTCAGCTATTTTTGCCGAAAATCGTTAATATGATAGTTCAACCCTCTTTGATTGTCCCACAAGGCACACTCTCACGTCAAAAGTTTCCTGCAAAAATTGATTGAAAGGATTATATTTGAATTTTACATAAAAAAATATAAGATTAAATTGATAAAACTAATTAAATTGATAAAACTAAAAAATTATGATTAAATTAGTATTCATGGATTTCGTATGATAGATTTATAATTGATTGGATAATTTTTGTTACAGCATGGAAAACAATACATGGAAAATCAGATGATGCAAACTGCAGTCGAGGAAAAGTCAAGGTGCAATCGAGGCAAAGTCAAGGATCGTGTCTGTCAAAAGTAGCTTTTGTAAATCGGCCCTTTTTTTAATCCTAGCTTTAATCTTTTTCCTTATGTTAATTTCCTTTCAATTTCGAGATGGTGGCTTGCCATATAGTGGTCGGTGGAACGTAGAAATTTCAGGGTTTTTTAATTGAATATTAGAAAAGCTCAGGCCAGTTTAACGCGGTCTAGGTTCCCGCCCGAGCTCCGGTTCGCCTCCCTCTACCCGCCCCTCCTTGAAACATCAGAACGCACAAGCCCATCAGCCCTCCTCTATAAATAATCCAAGACCCATTTGTCCCTTCCTCAGAAGAAAACCCAAATCCCCATTTCTCCCTCACCCTCCATTATCCTCTTCTGCTGCTTCATCGTCTCCTCCTTCTACGCCCAGAGATCTCCAGAAAAATCTGAACTTTGACTCACGGGAGGCGCACAGATCGCGCAGAAGGGCGGAAATGAAGGAGTTCTGGACATCCCTGGCCTCCCTCCTGGGCGTCCTGGCCTGCCAGAGCCTCCTGCAGATGGTGTTCCCGCCCGAGCTCCGGTTCGCCTCCCTCAAGTTCCTGAAGCGGGCGTTCAACTGCTTCTCCCCCCACTGCTACTACGACATCACCGAGATCGACGGCGTCAACACCAACGAGCTCTACAACGCCGTCCAGCTCTACCTCAGCTCCTCCGTCTCCGCCTCCGGCAGCCGCCTCTCCCTCACCCGCGCCATCAACTCCAGCGCCACCACCTTCGGCCTCTCCAACAACGACTGCATCAACGACGTCTTCGACGGCGTTGCCGTCCAGTGGGAGCACGTGGCGACGCAACGCCAGTCCCAGACCTTCTCGTGGCGGCCCCTCCCTGACGAGAAGCCCAAGAAGTCTCTCCCTGACGAGAAGCGTGGCTTCACGCTCCGGATCCGGAAGCGCGACAAGGACGTCATCCTCGACTCCTACCTGGACTACATCATGGAAAAGGCCAACGACATCCGCCGCAAGAACCAAGAACGCCTCCTTTATACTAATTCGCGCGGCGGGTCGCTCGATTCCCGTGGCCACCCGTGGGAATCTGTGCCGTTCAAGCACCCGAGCACCTTCGACACGTTGGCCATGGACCCGGAGAGGAAGAGGGACATCATGGAGGACCTCCGCGACTTCGCGGCCGGGCAGGCGTTCTACCAGCGGACAGGCCGGGCCTGGAAGAGGGGCTACCTGCTCTACGGCCCGCCTGGGACGGGGAAATCGAGCATGATCGCCGCCATGGCCAATTTCCTTGGCTATGACATCTACGACCTCGAGCTGACCGAGGTGCACTCCAACTCCGAGCTCCGGAAGCTCCTGATGAAGACCAGCTCCAAGTCCATCATCGTCATTGAGGACATCGACTGCTCAGTCAATCTGTCGAACAGGGGGAAGGCAACCCACGCCGGTGCGCCCGACGCGGCCCGCGGCGGCGAGGATGGGAACAACAACAACACGATCACCCTCTCGGGGCTGCTCAACTTCACCGACGGCCTGTGGTCGTGCTGCGGGAGCGAGAGGATCTTAGTGTTCACCACCAACCACATCGAGAAGCTCGACCCGGCATTGCTCCGGAGCGGCCGGATGGACATGCGCATCCACATGAGCTACTGCTCGTACCCGGCCCTCAAGATCCTGCTCCGGAACTACCTGGGCAGCGAGGCCGAGGACCTCAGCGAGGCGGCGGCGAGGAAGCTCCGGGAGGCGGTCGAGAAGGCCAAGATGACGCCGGCGGACATAAGCGAGGTCCTGATCAAGAACCGGAGGAACAAGGAGAGAGCGGTGGGCGAGCTGCTGGAGGTGTTGAAGGCGAGGGCGGAGAGGAACGAGAAGTACGGAGGGTTGAGGGAGGATTGCGAGCTGAACGGGGTGGTGGAGGAGATGGAGGAAGAGGAGCAGAAATGGATTATGACCAGAAATCATAATTTTTCTATTTTTAAAACAAAAGTGAAATGAAGACTCTTCTCATAGTTTATTCCCATCATCGTTCATTATCGTCTGTCACCCATCCGTCGCCTGTGGGACGCCAGCCACCAACCACCAAATGTAGGTTGCTAGTCGCCAAATGCTTGTGCTTGCCGCCGGCTGCCGATCGCCAAACCACGGCCTTCGATCACCGATCACAGTCGCCACCTACCTATTGCCGATCTCTGACCGCCGCCCGCCCGCCATTAGTCACTGAACGTTGCTTGCCCGCCTCTCGCCATCGATTGCCTGTTGCCAGATGCCTCCCACCAAAACTCGAGAGGGAGAAATTTTATATCATTTATCAAACGAATTTTATTTTATGAATAAAAATTTTATAAGATTGTCAAACGTATATATTTGCTCAAAAATTTATTCAAGGAACAAAAATAGAAAAATTAATTTCTAGCCAAAAATTAATTTTTAAAACAGAATGGTTATCATTCATGTCCTTAAATACTTCCAATCAAAAGTATTACTTGATTTTTATAATCTAACTTGACATTTTTATATTAAAAAAATGTTAATATCCTAAAAAACTCCAAACCGGTACACCTGTGACAAATTTACCCAAACTATTTTTTTAACCACCAAAACCCCAAACTAGTATACATTTGACAAATTTACCCCAAACTGGTACACTTGTGACAAATGTACCATATGTTAGTTTTTGTTAAATTTTACTGTCAAATTATTAAGTTAAATCATACGTGATAGTTGATTGGTATACCAATTTGGGATTTTACGCTCCATTTATCACAATTTACAAATTTTGTGATTTTTTTGTGGTATTAATCCAATTTAGCAGAGGGTATATTTGTCACTAATTTACCAGTTTGGGGTTTTTTGCGGTTGAATAAATTAGTTTGGGGTAAATTTGTTATAAATATACCAGTTTAGGGTTTTTTATGGTCAGTCAGGGTAAATTTGTCACAAGTGTACCAGTTTGAGTTTTTCATGGTCAAAAAAATAATTTAGGATGAATTTGTCACATATGTACCAGTTTGAGGTTTTTTAGGGTATTAACCCTATTAAAAACAAGTTCACATGGATTTCCTAAATGACGTTGCACGAAATGATGTGGCTAGTTTGCCTAAAAATGACATCGCACGAAGCTAAAGCAAAAAATAACGTCGAACGGATTTTCTCAAAATAGATGTTCCAAAAAACAAAGCGCACAGACTTTTCTCAAAATAAATGCACTATGAAGCTTCGGTTAATGCTTGTGTTTTGTACTCTCTCCCTCTTACTCATAGCAAGTCACCATCGTTTGGTTAATGCCTGTGTTTTGTACTCTCTCCCTCTTGCTCATAGCAAGTCACCATCGTTTGATCACTGTAGTCGTAGCTTACGTTGTCGCTTTCATTAAGGGTACGTTTAGTAACCATTTTGTTTTCGAAAATAATTTTTTCTCAGAAATGATTTTTTTTATCCTAATCTGGAAATAATTTATGAGTTTTTAAAGATGCTTGGTAATTGTCCAAAATTTCTATTCTTAGAATAGAAATGCATTTGGTTAGATTCTTCAATATTTTTGTTTCCTTTAATTTTTTAGTACTTTTATTATATTTTTTTTTTTTCTATTTTTCATTTTCCCTTTTCTCTTCTTCCTTTTTTGTTCTTCTTCCTTCTTCTTTATGGCCGATCGCTGGCCACAATGGCGGCTGATGACTGACTGGGTGAGGTCCGACGAGCTTGTCGGAGCCTTACTAGGCTAGGGTGAAGTTCGACAAGCTCGTTGGAGGCTCACTGTGGCCAAGCAAGCCGCAAGCCTTGCCAAGCCACTGGCAAGGCTTGGCCTAGCCTGATTTGGCAATGAGAGCCTTGCCTAGCCATCGACAGGGCCGACCTTGTGCTGTCGGTCGAGACTCACCGTGGCCAAGCGAGCCTCCGGCAAGCTCGCTGTGGCCTCGCCTAGTCAATTGCTAGTCGCCGCCATCATCGACGATGGCAGATGACCAGTTGGGAGAAAAAGAAGAAGAAGAAGAGAAAATGAGAAAAAAAAGAAAAGATTGGGCTTGATTCTTGAAATTATTCCCACGAACAAAAAGTTACTTTTTTCTACTTTTTAATTCTATTTCAAATATATTCCTTGAAAGAAAAAATGGATTTTTGTTCTGGGAACAAAAAAATTACCAAATGGATTTTTATTATTCTTTTGTTCCAGAGAACGAATGTTGACACCTAATTTTAGCAAACCTAGGAAAATAAGGAAAATAAAAATTGCATTTTGAACAAATAAAAGGAAAAAAATGAAAGAAAATGGGGGCAATTGATTTGATTGATTATGCATGGAAATTTGAAATTCGATGGGTATTCGGATTTTGTTAAATGTGGAAGCAATTTAAAAATCAAGTGAATAAGGGCAAGAATTTTTGTAAAATGGAAGAAATCTGAGCTAGATCGAGGCGATTGCGAAATTATGCCCTAATTTACAGATCTAATTTAATGTGCTAGGAGATGGAAACTTAAAAAATGCCATACAAAGCGACCGCTTGGAATCATTATAAAAGAGAGGTTCATTTTTTCGTAACGGATGGAGCGATTTTTGAAAAGTTCATAGTGCGAGAGCAAATATTTCAGAGCAAAAAAAAAAAAAAAAAAAAAAACGTACGAGAGAGAGAGCAACTCCAACGATCTCGGCTAGTCATCCAAAGTCTTCTTGATGTCCCGCATTGATCTTGCTTCGTGGACATTGGCTACAATCATTAAAGCTAAGTCGAGCATATTTTTCTTTAATTTGATTGTGTACTATTCCATTTAGCTATTTGAACTAATCCAATTGTGTTTCTTCTTCTTGTCCATAAAAGCTCTTAAAAAGAGAGATCGTCCATGCGGAAAAGAAAATCGTGAGAAGTGGGGGATTCACATCAAGAAGGAGAAGAGTATCAAAACGACGTCTTCAAAGTCAATTTCTCTTTGCCTCTGCAGGCATTGATATCTCCACATGGAGGAAATTTTTTATGATCACCATTAGACCTCATCTTGGTCACGTTACGTTCTTCACCATCATCATACCACGGAGCACCTCTACGTTCACGCCTTTGCTTACTACATTGGACATGGCGCAGTAGATATTACCAAGAGAATAAAGTGCAGAAAATTTACCGAAAACACAAGTCAGCAGCACCAAGGGCTCACTGGTTCGTCCTTGTAGCATCGTGAGCAACCTCTCGGCACACGTGTCTACACCGTGAGCAGCCCTTTCCTTTAGTCAAATGACGAGCCGTGCCGAGCACCCCCTAGTTGCAAGTCCCCTCCTTTAGGTAGTTTAGTTTTAGTTTTATTTTTATTTCTTTCTTTTGTTTATTTTATGTTATTTTATAGTGTTTTAAATTTTGTTATTATTGTTTAAGTTAGAATATGGTTTGTCAATGTTAATATTTGTGCATTTTGTAGGCATTATCCGCGGGAATTTTGCCCGGAATTATTGTAATTATTAATTTGAACCAAGAGGTGTTGGATCATTTTTTAATTATATTAATTTTTGGGCTTTTTGGTAGAATTTTAATTGTTAAATCATTATAATTATTAATTTGATCCGTAAGACTTCGGATCAGATTTTTAATTATTTTGATCTCTTTGTCGTGATAAGTAGGGTTAAGATAATCGTTAATTTAACCTGTGAGACAACATGTTATTTTTTTCGATTATTTTAATCCTTTATTTTGTTGATAGCTTAGATTTAATATTTATTTAATAATTACTTATCTTTTTAAAAAAAAATCAAAAAATCAAAAAATCAAAAAATCAAAAAATCAAAAAAATCGGAATTCTGCATGAGCATATAGGTTTAGTAAACCAGACATGTAGGTTTAGTAAATTAGAATTTTCTTAGGATTACATTTTTAGGGTTGCATTTTTAGAAATAAGTTAGGGTTTGACCTAAATTAATTTTTCAAATAATGATCGCACATTTTAATTATCTCATTTTTCAAAAAACATGGTTTTCTAAGATAGGATAGGGTTTAAGTCAAATTAATCCCTAGAATAAATTAGAAAATTATCCCTTTTAGATAGTTTAATTAAGGTTTTTATTAATTCCGAATTTCAATAAAAAAAATAAAAAATACTAGGTGCATGTTAACTAGTTTGCATAATAGACCCATTTAATTAGAATTTGCATATTAGTAAAATCAGGTCATGTAGTTAAAATGCATGTTTTATAAAAAATTATAATTTTCAAGAAAACCAAAAAAAAAAAAAAAATTATTTGCTTTGTGTGATGCAATTTATTTATTGAATGTTTGAGCATCTGTGTGATCATCCTAATTGCATGATAGTAATTTAGGTTAAAATAATTTAAAGTTGCCTGCAAAAACATTTTTTTGAAAATCAAAAAGAAATGGTACCGATAGGGCATTAGAGAAATCTAGTGTAATCAAGTCTCCGTACCCTTAATCTCGGTTCGTAGGAGTAAAGTAAAACTCCCGTTACTTTACTTGGGTTTCTAATCGACCCACCAAAAAATAGATTAGTGGCGACTTCTAGATAAAAATTATTCGCATGTTAAATATTTGAACCTTAAGTCGCGGATTGGTATGGGCTTGGGAGAGCATGAGTTAAGTTTAGACTTAACAATCCATTAGCCTAAACTTAGGTGGTGTACCCAAAATTTAGGTCGCGACAACGAAAGAACATAATCATTTATCCTCGAGAGTGTTACCAAACATGCCCTAAGTGACTCACTCGAGGTTCATCATCCTCTCTCACTTGCTCAATTGGTTGGAAAAATTAATAGAGAAATTAGGGCTCGGTTCTTGGTGAGTGAATATGGGGACCTCAGTGCAAGGGGAAAACTGAATTAGGGCTTCAATTTAGGTTTATATTTGGGAAACTGGTTGAATGGTCAATTTAGGATTTATATTTAGAGCAAAACATGTAGATGACATCATCTAGATGTATATATACTGACTAGGCACATCGATAAGCCATGTCAATTGGAGAAATTAATAAAATATGATCACATCAGATTCTGGGTAATCTAAATCGAAATTAGCACTTAAATGATTTTTTTAAGCAGTACTTAAGTGATTCGATTTTTTTTTATTGGTCACCAAAGAAGTATTATATGTAACTTTGGGCACTTCTAGTACTCTTATGTCCTTATGGAGAAAGTAGCCTAAGACATAATACATAGCCATCCTCTTTGGCTGTCAAGGGTGATGCCATAACATCTTAACACGAGAAAATCAACGACTTGAAAAGTTTTGTCGGAAAAGATGACAGCTCGAATTGCTCAAAGAAATGAATTCACGGAAATTGTTCTGTTCACCGACTATTTGACGTTAATCTTTGTCGACAAAGAAAATATTCTGCATCAATTAATTTTTTTAAGTAGAAATTATTTCTCAAATCACTAATTTTTTGTACGACAAACATATTATATGGATTCATTCCAACTTCATCAAGTGAAAGAACTTCTAGGTTATTCCAAAACCTATTATATGTTCGTGGGCTTGGAAAAAACTACTTGGCCTTCGTGATTTAATTCAGCATCAATTCAAGTGGTGCATAGGCAATGGATTATCTACATTCTTTTAGTTCGATCATTGGCATTCTCGGGGACCGCTCTATAAGTTTTTTTTCAGATCGAGACATCTACTGCTCTAGCATCCCTCGGCTTGCTTCTGTTGTGGCTGGTCTGACTGCCTTCCCCCTTCCTACTGCAGTTTCGGCAGCCATAGTGAGTTGGGATGAACCCCTCCCGAACCTCAATAACACTACTGACCGGCTCCTATGGCTTGGCCATTCTTCAGGGGTGTTCTCAACGGCTTCTGCTTGGACTTTTCTAAGGCCGAGAGGTCATCTTGTTCCTTGGTCAAGATTCATTTGGAATTCCTCTTTGCCCCCCCCCCCCCCCGCGGTTATCAATCACATTTGTGGTTGATCACTCGCAACCGTTTGCCGACCCAGGGTTGTCTTTTGCTTGCGTATGTCAGAATTCAGGACCCATCCTGTGCATTCTGCTCTTCTAGGCCCGATTCGGTGGACCACTTGTTTTTCGGTTGCCTTGTCACGGGTAGCCTTGGTGCTTTCTGGGCGAATAATTGTAACTTGCCATGGCGAAATTCATCGTGGAGGAATAACTTAGCTTTGGTTATCGAGCACCTATCCGATACAAGCTTCCATCAATCGGTGGCTCGGTTTGGTTTTGGCGCCTTGTGCTACCTTATATGGAAACAAAGGAACAATATCATCTTTCGCGGTCAAACCTTATTCCTCCCGGCCCTAAAGGAACATCTTCGCCAAGCTGTCAAGGATAGAGCCATTACCTTTTCCAAGGTCCCGGATACGACCCATAATAGAAGACTTCAGCTCAGTTGGGGTATCCACCCCTCGATCTTTGATTAATCTACTATCCTCTCGCTGGTCGGTGCCTCTTTTATGCTATTGGTTGGTTGTTTATTGCAGATCCTTTTCGACCTAAGTTCTTCTACTCCCCTTTCCTTGTCTCTTTCTCCCCTTGAGGTTCTCCTTTCTTGGTTGGTCCGTTTCTGCTCGTTGCTGGTTTGCTATTTGTCTCCGGTGCTTTCAAGTTGATGGCCCACTTGCTGCTTCGTTGATGTGGGTGTTGCCCTCTCGTGTGATGCGGCGTCCAGCTTCTCCTCAGCATTCGGTGGCTCCACCTCGGGGTTTTGCTGTCTTGCTGTTTTTTTGTTTCTCCCTTGTTTCTCTGCCTTGTGTGTGGGCTGCCTTGTTTGGCCCTTCTCTCCTCTGCTGTGGCTGCTTTGTTTTAGCCTTTTCTTTCTTTCGATGTTCTTTCTTTCCCTGTTCGCGGCTCTTCCCGGTACCCTTCCACTCTTTTGACTACCTTGTCTTCTTAGTGTAAGCTTTTTGGTTTCGGGGTCCTTAGCTGTACAGTTATATAGCATCTTCGTTCAAAGTCAATATAATACTTACCTTTTACCAAAAAAAAAAAAAAACATATTATATTAATAGTTATTATTACTATAAATCCCAAAGTGGTAACTTCACACTGCATTTGCCGCAAATTGACTCTCATCTTACAAAAAAGTCCCAAGTCAATATTCCTAAAACCAATTTGCCTCAAAATAATTATTGTGTTTCACAAAAAAATCTCAAATTGATACCTCTTATTTTGGGTCGGGATTCCGTTTAGGATCTATTGCAAGACGAAAATTTGTCAAGGTAAATAATTTAAGATTTTTCATGAAATGATTTAAGGTAGATATGTTATGATGGAGTACCAATTTGACATATTTTGCGGCATGAACCTCTGTCTTAAAAGTAGCATTAGGCCAAGTGAAAAGCTCTTTAAGACATGATCGAAGCGTGCGTGGTATCAGACCGCATGTTAGAGGCCACATGGTCCCAGCGAAATGTGGCAGTGGGAGCACCAGAATGCACGTGCGACCTCGTTCGAGCTTCTCCGCAAGAATTTGCCATTTCCCAAAGCAAACAAGCGTTGCCGACAATTTGAAGGAGTACCGCATAGACAACGTGGAATGAAATTGGCATATATATGAGCATTGGGAATAAGAAGGGATGTAATCCTACTTGATGCAAGAATCTGTTTATTTGGCAAAAAATAAATGGCTCAGAAAATAATTTCTTAAAAAAAATCACTAATGTCGCTTAAAATATTTTTGAACATTTTCATAAATAATAAAAATGCTTTCCATTTGTTCATTTTCATTAGCAATACGAGTGATAATTTTTTTAAACAAAGTAAGTTGGAGGACTTTTAGTTCATGAATGGGAAGTGGCCTATTCGAATCCTATCAATTTGCATGCAAACTTTCTGTTTTTAGTATGATCACATTGACAGGTCAAAGGCTTAAAACTTATAACTAATTTTTGGGCTACAGTGTGTTCCAAAAACATCAAGATAGTGACACCTCAGTGCTCGTGGCCCTAGGTCATTAAAAAGAGAGAAAAAAAATGTACCAAGTTATCTCTTATTCAACAATAGACAAAAAAAAAATCTTTTATTCGACGTGGGACTTAGGCTCTTATAATGATATGTTGATATGTTTGAAAGCGTGGGATTTAGTTATGTAAACATATGTGCTATATCATTCACTGATCCCCTGACTAGATGTCATGGCAACCATGTGGCGATAGCCGTTCTTGAGGGAGGATTTTTTTTTCCCGGAAAATTTCTTTTTTCTATTTTTGTTCAATATGTAATTTATTTTCATAACTAGCCTGATATTCAATCACTTACCATATATAGAAAATCCTGTCACATATTTTCAGGCATCTTATCCTCCCACCAAACGTAGCCTTAGGAATTGAGAACCAAATTGGCCAGATAACAATGACAGCTTCAAATAAAGTCAAATGGCCAACTGTCTTCTCATCACATTTCCCAAGATTATGTTTGGAAAATATGGAGAGCGTGGAGACGTTGGTCGAGAAATGGTTGGAAAGCGCGGAGACTTGGGTCGAGAAATGGTACGAAATCTAACCCTAAATTGGTTGCTATGATTGTACCCAAACATTAAATGTGGTCCTATCTCCTGCCCTAACATTAAATGTTGTCATATGTTCTATCAGACTCGCCCAAATGGAGTAACAAACAAGCAAAGAGACAAAAAGGGGTACGATCACTGGAAAATGGGGTTTCCACTTTTGTCACAAGCATGGTGGAGGACCGAGGCAATTCCAGTAGTTACATGTACCAATATTCATGATTATTACACTGAAATAAAAGAAGAAAGAAAACCCTAGACACACAAATGATGCTTGTGGAGTAAGCTCTATCCAAATCCTTGATACCATTCGCTTCCTCAAATGGTGACTTTTTGAATTAGTATTTTTATTGATCGGCAACTTTTTAATTCGTTGAGAATAGCAAATATGTTGACCAATATAAAAGCAATTGAAAGGCATGATCATTAAGCGTGGAAGGGGTGACCTATCTTATCTGTTTTCAGAACACTTTCAAAGCCTTAAGGCCGCCGCTCTTAGACTCCCCATCACCCTTCCCAGCTCCTCCTCTTCATCGGCACAAACTACTGCACCTTCGCAGGGCTCATCAGATGCATAGTACACAGCCTCCTCGTGCCTTGCCAATATGTACCACTCTCCACAAACACGATCCCCTTGTTATCGTAAGACATTTGGCGCAGAGCCTTCACTCAGGCGGCTCGAGAAGGTGCTGTCATGGGTCATGAGGACCAGCTTGGCCGCCTCCGCCTACACAAGCGTGGAAATTTCTATTTTTCTATCTCCCTATTGCTTTGAGTGGGTACATGAGAGAGAGCTCTCTTGGAGAGACGGAAGAAGTGAGGGAAAGTGAACATGGGACCCACAAGAAAAAAAAATAAAAATCTAGACACGACTGGAAAAAAAAAATGGAACACACTTTCTCAGAACATTAGCATAAGATGGATTCTAAAAAGTGGCATCTTTGCCCAGATTATTGTGTTCAGAGTGGTTTGGCCAAACAGGAGTGGAAAAGGTGCTGCCCTTTCTGGAATTTACCAAATTATTGTACGATTTGTATAATATTCTACCTAGGATATTTTTAATTTAGAGCTTGAACTAGTCTACTAAATTTGACTATAAAAAGTACTATTTTATTTTGGAGTGCCTCTTTTCAAGGACAGTCTGGTCAGAGGTGCTGCTGAAGCTTTTACTGATACAGGACCATTTCTGCTTTGGGTAAAAAACAAAGCAAGCAGTCAGGGTTACAATCATCAGCATTAGATCACGACTTAGGGAAGGTAGTATTCCTTTTTCCACCGTCATGTTGCTGACTTTGTCGCTTGGAGCCTTTTAGGCAATGAAACAGAGACCTGGATAAAATGTGTTTTATGAGTCTTAAAATTGGTCTGCTAGTTCTTCGTCAAATCGAACTTCAGAAGAGCCAACATGTGGGAATTAGGTTTCCTTCCTCTGTTGAAGCCGCGACGATGGTGATATACAATGCTGCAGGATTTCTACTGTCTCCCATTATTGTAGCACAAAGTGAATGCCAGTTGCATTAATAGAATAGTTATGCCTATAACCCTTTTGCCTACCTGCCCGAGCAAAGAACTTGGTGGCGATCGTGGGGCTACTTTCAATCTTGATGACCTCCGCAATGAGGCTGGGCGTCATGCGATAGAGCTTGCCAAGCTCCGCTATGACCAGTGGCATTCGGAGTCTTTTTTGGGTGTTGTGTCCGTCGGACGGTGCAGAGAGTGGGGAAGAGACGCACCGCAAGTATGTATACAAGTCTTTTTGTTCGATATAATTATACAAATAATTTTTGAAGTTTTTCTCCATATGTAATGTCATCTTTAAATTTTAATTTGTGTAATATTGTCCTTGAACCTTTAATTTGTTCAATGTAATCCTTAAATTTTTCTTAAATTTTTAATCTAATTTCTAATTTATAAGAAAATATCTAATGTTATTCTTTCATTATTCAAGTTAATAAAATTCGTTGATGTTATTCTTGCCACGAGGGAGGCCAGAGAGGTCCAAGACTCCTTCATATCTGGCATTCTGTGTTAGTGAAAGTGGAGGTTTTCCTGGAGATCTATGGAAGAAGGAGATGATGAAGATGTGGGGATGGGCGAGGGAAGAGGCTATGCCGGTCCACTTCAAAGCGAGCAGCAGACCACCACCTCCTGTTAGATTTCCTTTTCCACTTTTTCATTTCCTTCGCGGAAGTGCCCAGGAACATGGCTGCTCAAATCCATGGCACGACCGCAAAAATGTAAAGGGCTTCCTGAAGCGTGCCCCGGATAGATTTGTTAAGCAATCGAATGAATGATAGAAATCTACAATAATGTTTAAAATTCGGATTAAAAGAATCCGATCAATGATTCGTCGATAACTATTTCAACATAAATTCCACGGAATTTTCATTTTTCACCATAGATTCCTCATAGTACATGTTTTTGCACGTCGGTCTTGTGGGGAAATATTCAAGTGTGCATCGAGTTCATGTAAGCTCGGTTCATCTATTTCGTGAGGCTTAAGTACAACTTTTCGTCCACGTGAACTCACCCTATAAGAATAAAATTAAAGAAAAAAAAAGAAAGAGGAAGAGGGCGGATGAGTACGTCTGATTGACCCATTATGGGCGGGTCACGAGCGAGGGGTTGGAATTTCTTTCCCTCAAAAGTATGGAGATGTGACTGTGACACCCTCTCTCCCCTCGGTGGTGGCCCTTTCCTGATTTTTCAATGAAGGGCGCGTATAAAATGCGGAGTTCGTGGAGAAAAAGAGAGAATAAAGTAAAAAAGTCTCGAGAAAGCTTGGGAGGGAGGGAGGGAGGTTGTATTATGTTGTGTTTCTTGGATGAACTTCCGCCGGTATATTCCATTGCAGGAGAACAGGAAGGAAGGAAGGAAGGAACCAAGAAGATTCGGGTCGTGGGTTCCGATGTTTCAGACAGGAGACGTGTGGCTCCCGGATGAGAAAAAAACAGTAGGTACTCCTGCCGTGCGCCGGTGCCCACGGAGAATGCGCCACGTGTCGAAACTATTTCTCCCGACCCCTCTTGCACAAGGGATTCGATATCGGGCATGCAGCCCTACCGGTAAAGGGATCGGAGGGGAAGGAAAAAGGGGGTTGGGGTCGGATGGTACCGGCTCTTGAGTTGGATCTACGTGAGTATTGCACACACGTGTGCATTGATGCCAAGAGTGAGACCCAAAAATAAAAAAGCATGAGAGACCCAATTTGCGGTCACCCAATTTGTGGTCATCTAATAATAAAAAGAATGAAATAAAAAAAATAACAAGTAAAATAATTTTTTTAAAAAATTCAAATTATTATTCTCATAGTGCTAATCATTTCACGTGGTATGACCAACACTCGTAGTAGCGATTTTCAGTCAAAATTGATTGGAATATTTATATTAACAAATCGTTAAAATGTTGAAAACTAAATTAGTCAAATTAAAAAGTTTAAGATTGAATTGACACAAACATAATAAGTTTATATAAAATATACAGGTAATTTTCCCTATCTAAGTGAGAGAAACCTCTTGTACTTAGATTTACTATTGTGAATCACTAGTGAGGTGAGATATACACTTGGATGTGAAATGAAAAAGCCTTAAAGGCTTGAGATGAAGATTGTATTTTGGAAAGTGGGCTCTCGGTCAACCCACCTTTGTACTTAGATTCAATTTGTGGATTTGGGGCCAGTGGATTCGGGAAGTTCAGTAGGCGGGGTTCGAAACACTATAAATCGGCTAAACGTTTCTCTTTCCCTTAGCTCTTTTATTGCACGCACACCAATTGATCGTTGAATTGCTTACTTATTCTTTGCGCTTAATTGTTGAATAATTTGATTTATTTATTGTATTATCTTGGCATCAAACAATTGGTATCGGAGCAAGTGCTTAAAAAATGGATGGGTGTTTCGCTTGTGATTTATTGGATTTTTTGAGCTAAAGATCATGGCTTGAAATGTTGTTGGTACCGCGTTAGGCAAAAGCCAATCGATTGTTAGACCTCCTTTGTTCTCGAGTGTAAACTTACAACTACTGGAAGCGAGGGTGATAACTCTTATTCGATCTTAAAAATTACTGAACAAGTCCAATTCAATGCTAAAGCTACGAACTTTGCTTTGTCGTGCTTTTGACGCTGATGAATATGCGAGGAGTAAGAAGTAACTTATAAAGGGACCGATAAAGTCAAGAAAGTCTATGATAAGCATGCCCGCTCACTCGTATGAACTTTTCATCATGAATGACTTTGAGTCTACTGTCAATTACCAAATTCATAATGCAATTCGTGGATTACAAGATAGACTCGAAAACTAAAACCAACAGTGAAACCGAAAGACATGGCTGCAAACACAAAGGAAGAAGACTCGAGATGAAAATTTGACCCGGTTTTGACATAGCTCGAGCGTGTCCGTTCTCCTCCTGCATTCCTTCTGTTCATAGGCCTTGAATCCTCTCCGACGGTTACTAGACTTCTCCATGTGAACCTCCATTGTTCAACTGATCCCGTGTCTCCATGATTTTTTCTACTTCCACGAGCTTTGATAGCTGCCCTGTTTCCGAGATTTTCCTCCTTCCTCATTAACCGCTCCATCGTCCTCGAATCTGCTCGCGTGCAGCAACTGTTCCCGCTTTTGAATTCAATCGAACTCCTCCTGTTTTGTGCCTAGGTAGATAAAACAGCTTTTATAGGCTCTAGGTCGAGGCCTGACTTCTCATTTCTGATATAATCCATTCCTTTTGTCTTCAACCTAATACGTGAACAATTTCTCTCTTCAACTGACGATCATGCTGCAGAATTTTTCCATAAGAGAAAAGCACCTTCAATAGAATAGATAAAGACATCATTCCCTCAACTTGATATTACACTGTAACTGAAGCTGATGGTCACGTATGTAGCCAAAAAGGGGTGACATCCAGCATAATTCTTCGAAGCAAGCACTTTCTGAATCTTCTTGCGTGCAAAACTAACTCTAAGCAACGGCTACACATCTCCAATCACAAGACACACAACACGATTAATTTAAATTCATTTCCTAGTTATGCTATCAATGGATATTAGAAATGCAAGCCTTCAAATTCTATCCATCTATGGCTGAATAACAGCAAGATGTTTTTTCCCAGGTACTAGTTTCGTGTTTTGCAGATAGCTCCTACATTCATACGGTTGAGACACTCATTGCTGTGGAGATCAATGAATCAGCTCGTGCCCGTGGAGATCACGAAATTATTAGCTTGTATTGATCTTCAGCGGGACTGATTAAACTGTAGGTTATTCATGCACTATAGCATAGCCTCCAACCATTGCAACAAATGCATCTGGGGTAATCTCCCTGCAAGGCCCTGCAAAAGACGTTAAAATAGCATGGGGCAAGACATGCGAATAACCAAAACCATTTAGATGGGAAGGAAGCTAATCAAACCCTAGATATTGGGCATAGATCTTGATCGGGAAAAGATCCATTTTACACCTTAAAGTTACAAGAAGCTGGAGAAAAGAATTCTGCTCTTTTATCTTAAGTAAGGGAATGCTATTTCTTACTTAATTTTCATTGCTTTGAAAATCAAATTGCCCCTACTTTCTTTGGCAAGATGATAAAAGATTTCATTCTTCACCTAACTAGTGGGAAATATTTTTGCCGACAAGCCATGCGTACATTTATCTTTTTGTAGAGATAGAAATTAGTAGGAAAAGAACAAAAAACTTTATAACAAATGAGAAATGATAAATAAAGATAGAGCCCGACCCCTCTCTCTCTTTGGATGTTCAAATTCAAAGTCAAGAGAGGAGTGCGTGACAAAGAGGGATGCTCTCTGTCTGGATCATCTAACAGACTTTGTTGGACAAGCAACACACGGTCGATCGATCGATCAGATCAGTACGGTTCCTAGGGAAAGTCGCCTTTAGTAATGTAGAACATAGGACAACATCTAATGTTAGGCCATAAAAAATGACGACATTCAATGTTAGATTTCATACCATTTCTCGACCAAGTCTCCACTTTCCATCTTTTCCAAAAGTTGCCTTTGGAAATATGTTCGGAGGACGGTACATCACTCAACCTCAACCCCAAACCCAGTTACCGATCGGCCCCCGACTCTCTCTCTCTCTCTCTCTCTCTCTAAAAATCTCAAAACTCCAAAAAACCATTTCCCTTTTCCTTCCCTTGTTGTTTTCTTCACCAGCTGTTCTCCCTTGTAATTTTTTTTTTGGTCAGAGTTCTCCCTTGTACTCGAGGCATTCGAAAATTGAACAGAAGTTATAAATGTCAAAAATAAACTAAAGTTTTAAGAGTAAAAATATGCAATTCCAAGAACCCAAACATGTCCCTCGAAATGCCACCAACAGTTATTAAATTGGAGTAATTATACATATGTTGGCCAATACTCTAAAAGCCGAAATCATATTTGAGTTTTCCAAATACTCTAAAAGCTGAAATTAAGACGGAGGGAAACTTGGTATCTGACACAATATTGATAGTTCAATTGTTGAATATCATGGTAATAGTCATTTTTTATAAGATAGAAGAGAGAGGAGGCACAACCAACTTAGTGAGCTCATTCAATACATAAATTTCGAATGACTGATTTCAAAGATAATATTGTATATTGAATTAAAGTTCAATGATTATTAGTATAATTATTTGCACAAATTAAAAATTCAAATACAACATCATGCATTGTGCCTAACTTCAAAGATCATTTATGTAATTATCCCTATTTCTATTTGCGTTCGCAGTAATTTTTTTCTAGAAAATCCAATTTTTTTAAAATAAAAAATAATTAAAAATTCAATCTAAAAAAATTAAAAATTAGAAAAATTCGATTTCTTGGTATTTTTTTTCCTAGAAAATCAAATTAGATATCCAAAAACTTCCTAGAAAATATTTTCTAGAAACTTCACATTTCCGTAAAATGAATAGAGCCTTAATCTCGAATTCTCTTTCCATGGTTATCAATGGTAGTAGAGCATGCAATTTAAGGGTGGCCGTGGTATTTTTCTCCACTCTGAAACTTACCCCATCAGTAGGCTCTTGCTGGTTGGAATTCAATTAAAGGAAGAAAAAAAAAGAAAGAAAAGAAAATGACAAGAAAAAGAAAGAAAAAATTGCATAAATTGTCTGCGTTAGTGATGTTTGGTTAAAATTGACTGTCTGACAAATTGTAAAAAGTTATGAGACTAAATTGGTAAATGGTCAAATTGTTTAGGATAAAATTAACATAATTAAAAGGTTTATGATATTTAGTAATTGAACTATTTAGACGGTGTGCATAGATTGTGTAGCGTTGATCCTCCGTTAATCATTAATTTTCGCTTGTATGGTCAAACATTGTTACCATTTGTTCCTTCATTTACACGAAAGAAAACGAAAACAGAAGGCTTGGTGGGGGTCGAGCTACTTTTGATTCTCATCTCATTTATTTTTTGAGGATCGGTTCATTCACATTTCGGAAAGAAACAAACGTGATGCGGCAGTGGGGGATTGGGCCAGTTTGGATTTTTGTCCCCTCATCTCATCGCCTGATGTTCGTTCGCCCGTCTAGGATGTGTAGGCATCGCCTGATGTTTCTGTCTCCTGGTCGGCCACGTCAAGTCTCACGTGATCCGGTGCTGCTCCCTTTTAAGGTCTTCCACTTCTAATATTTAGAGCCTCCTTTTCTTCCAGACTCTTCTTTAACTCGCGCGCTCTCAATATCTCAAGTTCCCAACCTGGTCGATTTTTTTTTTTTTAAATTCTAAATAATAAAAGACTAAAATTTTCCTATCTAAATTAATTTTTTTATTTAATCAAAATCTTATGACTCTTGCAATTCGATATTCTTTTTATCCATAACTCCTGAAATTTTACGTTATCCATTTGTTAGCGTACATTCACATAATAATTTTTTTATGACATTTCAAAATTCGAATTACATGATACATTATGATGGGAAAGTAGGAAATGTGCTTGTGGGTGTTTTCATGTATTTTAATATTAAGGCATTCAAAATTGAACAAAAGTCAAAATTATAAGAGGAAAAAACCACAAAAAACTTCAGATTATACTCATTATGATATATTTACTTTAAAAAATTTTCGTGGTACAAAACATCTCACACTTGTACCTGTGTGATATATGATGAACATTGTTAAACATTTATTTATATGGATGCCAAAAAGAATACAGTTCATGTGACTTGAGTAAAATAAAAAAAATGACATTATTTTGTTTGAAATTATCTTATAGACTATTAAAGGAGGGTAAATATCTCATACAGGTACATGTTTGTGGTTCTTTTCATCACAAGAAAAAACTTAAGATAAATGTGTTAGAGTGGGTATAATTTGAACTTTTTTATAAGCACAAAAAATTTAGGATAAATATGTCATAGTGGATATAATTTGAAATTTTTTGGCAATTCTTTCCCAATTATAAATGCCAAAGGCAAACCAAATTCTATAAAAGTTAAAATAAAGTAATTCTGAAAACACGAATCGCGACCTTTGACCGTCTAACGAAACCAAGTAATTCCACATGTTTTTGGCAAAAAAGAGGGAAAAGGAATTCAGAACGTTGGGGCTATTTCTTCCCCTTTTAGAAGTAACAATTTTGGCCATTTTGGCAATTGTACCGTTTTCTCCCGAAATGGGAACTGAATTCACGCGACGTCGGCGCGAGTGGGGCTGGGGGAGCAAAGAGAAGATCAGTACGGTGACGGATATTTAAATCAATCAGCTCTCGAACCCCACCCCTCGGGGCCCGCCGCCGGGGTTGATTGCAACCCGGGTCGTACGTTAACAAGTCGGCCAAAGGGACATGTGTCTCCTCTCTTGGAATATCTAGTATCGATTTTCATTTAATTTAGTGCATTTTAAAAATAATTGTTTTTTTTTGGCTCTTCTAACCTTAGCTTCTAAGAAATGGTTTTCTTTAGAGGGTTGATAAAATAATAATATATATAAGATCATATATGACATGCGCGACTCCTTTTGCTTGCAACCCCTCATCAAACAGCAAAGTCACATGCCAAATGGGTGCTGGTGTGCAATCCCTAGCATCCCCCTTCCTAATGAGTATTTCAAGTGATGGGTTGAGGTTCTCAAGAACCCTAATTTAGGAAGCGAATTGAAGGGATTACTTGGATTTTTCTTTGAGATTTATTGTCCCTCTTGGGGGATGTGCGGGAATCGTAAAGGGTTTAGGGGAGGTGATTTCATCTCGCCCATTTTACTTTCGAAAAAACTTTTGATGGCACAAGTATATTTTGTTAGACCCTATAACATTTCAATATATATATCCACCCTTCGGTTTTCAATTTCAAGATCCTTCTCAAAACGCTTGCTTGATCCATCACGCCCTCTCTTTGTCTCTCACCCTCTCTTTCATTTCACAATGGCGCAGAGTCCGCAGCAACAGCAGCAAGTTGTGCAAAGCTTCCATAATAGAATACGGGGGATAAAGTTCAGCCCCAAAGCCAATACCGATCGGACTCCAAATCTCCCTCTCTCCCTCCGTCTTTAAAAATCTCAGAACTCCAAAAACCGCTTTTCCTTTTCCATGTTGTTTTCTTCACCAGCTGTTTTCCCTTGCACTTTATATTATGTTTAGCCAGAGCCACTCCCCCTCCCCAAAACCCAAAACCAACCCCCCCCTTCCTCTCTTTCGCTCTCTCTCAAACCTTTCTTGATGCTTTTTGTGTTTTTGGCTTTATTTTCTCTCTCTCTCCACAAACTCCACACGCCTCTCTCTCTCTCAACCTTTCTTGACCCTTTTTGTGTTTTTGGCTTTATTTTCTTTCTCTCCACAAACTCCGCACGCCCCTCCTTGAAACATCAACCCACAACCCCCGTCCTCTAAATAATTCAAGACCCAGCTTGTACCTTCCTCCGAAAAACTCACTTTCCAAGAAACCCACAACCAATGGGCTCCTGATCTTCGCGTTTCCATTTCGAAGATCAGCTTAAAAGAGTAAAACAAAATTAATAACCAGCATAAAAAATCAACCATTAGTCACTGGTTGTGACAAATTATTGGTAATCAGCATAAAAATACCTAACCCTCTTAAAAAACCCTCCTTTAGGGACCGAGCTTAAAAGAGTAAAACAACATTTTATTAATTAAACGTTGTAGATTTTTTTTTGGTCGAAATTAAGCGTGGCATATTAAATGGTCTAAAAGAGAGAAAAATAATTATTAATAAAACGCAGTTAATTAAATTATCTATGTCAAACGTCTGAGACAGTCCAAGTGGGCCCCAGCTTTGACCATTTTTTTCGCATGCGTCAGCTTTCGCTCGCACCCCATCAAAGAGAAAAGTTACATTGCTCAATGGGAGGGGGTGCATCCCCCTCCATAATGAGGATTTCCATGATCGGTGTTCTCAGGAACCTTATTTTTTTTTTTTTTGAAAACCCTAATTTAGCTACCAAATTGAAGACCTTACTGAATTTTCTCGAGATTTATTACTCCCAGCCAGGGCTTTGCACCCCATCAAACAGCAAAGTCAACTGCCAAATGGGTGTTGGTGCATCCCCTCCCCAATGAGGATTTCCGTGATGGGTGTTCTCAAGAACCCTAATTTAGCAACCCAAACTCCCCAATTGCGAAGGGGATGACTTGAGATCTGATTCCACAGCCAAGAGGAAATTGAAATTCTATGGCGAGCGGCAGATGTAAGATTATATATAACGTGTGCGAAAAGGTGAGTTAAGAGGAAATTGAAATTCTTCGGTATTTTTTCCATATGCTACTCCTTCCACTTGCACCCCATAAAAGGAGAAATTGTATTAGCCAGAGCCAATCCCTCTCATTCCCTAAAAACCCTGAATCCCCACGGAACCGTCAAAACCCGAAGCCTGGAAAATCAGAACCCGAAAAACCATTTGGAAAGGGAAAAACCCATTTTCCAATAATTGTATTTCTTTGTCTCTTTGCTTGCTCTATGCATTATTTGGAAAGTTGGAGAAGTCAAAAAGAATGATGTAGAGCATAGATCCACATGTGGGTGGTGTCCTACGTTGTGCCCTAACATTACATAAAAAACCCCACGAAATAATCATCGAGACTAAGAAGGCACACGTGGACTCTCGCACGATCGCACGAGAACCAATCGCACGAAAAATCTTATATTCATTTATTGTTTTCCTCTTTGTTTTCAGCAGCGCGGCGGCGGGGCCCGCAAGAACCATCCCAACCGATCACAACACAAAATCCCCGATTCTCCATCCAACATCTTAACAAGCGCCCGCGGTTTCTCCTCAGGCCATCCAACGGCTCTCCTCGAATTGCCTTTTCACCTCAGGACGAACAACCGTAGTAGGCTTTACACCAAAAAAAAAAAAAAACAACCGTAGTGGGAGTCTATAAATTTCCAAACGAGGGATTCCCAATTCTCCCTCACACTTCTCTGCCCTCGCCCTTCTTCATCGTGAGCCCTCGCCCTTCTCGCCCTTCTTCATCGTGAGCCCTCGCCCTTCTTCATCGTCCCCTCCTTCCACACCCAGGGATCTCCAGAAAAATCTCAACCTTGACAGTCACACAGCAAGGCAGAAAAGAAGTCGTCTTCCACATCACGAGCTCTACAATCTGTTCTTTTTCATTTTCTTTTTCACTCTCTCTCCACGAACTTTGACTCACACAGGCACAGATGAGAGAGAGAGAGAGAGAGACGGAAATGAAGGAGATCTGGACATCCCTGGCCTCCCTCTTGGGCGTCCTGGCCGTCTTTTGCTGGGCCCTCCTCCAGGTGTTGTTCCCGCCGGAGCTCCGGTTCGCCTTGCTCCCCTTCCTGAACCGGGCCCTCGACCGCTTCTCCTCCTACCTGGACTCCATCATAAATAAGGCCAACGACATCCGCCGCAAGAACCAACAACGCCTCCTTTATACTAAGTGCTGCGGCCTCGGTTCCCGTGACCACCCATGGGAATCGGTGCCGTTCAAGCACCCGAGCACCTTCGACACGTTGGCCATGGACCCGAAGGAGAAGAGTGATATCATGAAGGACCTCCGGGACTTCGCGGCAGGGCAGGCCTTCTACCAGAGGACGGGCGAGGCGTGTAAGCGGGTCTACCTGCTCTCCGGCCTGCCTGGGATGGGGAAATCGAGCGTGATCTTTGCGATGGCCAATTTCCTCGGTTATGACATTTACAACCTCCTGGCCGAAGTGCGCTCCTACACCGAGCTCCAGGAACTCCTGATGAAGACCAGCTCCAAGTCTATCATCGTCATTGAAGACATCGACTGCTCATTAAATCTGTCGAACAAGTCGAACGCAACCGAGGCCACCGCGCGCCGGAGCTACTGCAACCCTGGGGCACCTGAGGCAGCCCGCGGCGGCGAGGATGGGAACAACGACACGATCACCCTCTCGGGGCTGCTCAACTTCACCGACGGCCTGTGGTCGTGCCGCGAGAGCGAGAGGATCTTCGTGTTCACCACCGGCCACATTGAGAAGCTCGACCCGGAATTGCACCTGAGCGGCCACAAGTACATACACATCTCCATGACTTACTGCTCGTACCCGGCGCTCAAGATCCTGCTCCGGAACTACCTGGGCAGTGAGGCCGAGGACCTTGGCGAGGCGGTGGCAATTGAGCTCCGGGAGGCGGTCGAGAAGGCCAAGATGACGCCAGCGGACATAAGCGAAGTCCTGATCAAGAACTGCAGTAACAAGGAGAGAGCAGTGAGCGAGTTGCTGGGGTTGTTGAGGACGAGACCGAACAGGGTGGAGGAAGAGGAGCAAGTGAAGAGGGTTGTGGCTAGCGAGGAACTAGACGATGAAGCACAGCTGCTTATGTGAAAAGGAGAGAAGAATGCAAAATGAGTTCATTTCTTTTTCATTTCTTATGTGAAAAGGAGAGAAGAACGCAAAATGAGTTCATTTCTTATGTGAAAAGGAGAGAAGAATGCAAAATGAGTTCATTTCTTTTTCATTTCTTATGTGAAAAGGAGAGAAGATGGTCACCTTGCAATCTTCCGTTTCTTGCGGTTCCAGCGGAGCTCCAAAGCGGAGTGTGTCGACAAGGTAGCCGAGAGGGAGAGAGAGTACAGGCTCCGCCGCTCTTCCCCGGCGTCGCGCCGCCGTCTTCGTCTTTTCTCCTCTTTTGAACTTTCTTAAGAATAATTCCAATTCTTTTTCTTGGTCGGCCAGGTGTAGTAATTCCACTTTTTACTTTTACAGGTAAATTTCCAAACTTTACAAATGCCAGTCATTTACATCAAAAATATCCTCTTAGCAAAATACCCAGAAAGCAAAAAAAATGATCCGTCTGCAAATTATTTGTCCTCAAAGTTAAGTACCTTTCTTTTTGGTCGAACAAAATTAAGTCCTTAGCGACCACAAATCTCCACGACATGTTTTTATCTCTACGATCATACATTAATTAGATTGCTAATTACTTCGATTGTTAATTTCTCTGATTTAAATATTCTACCTTATGAAATTAAGGATTTGAAACACTATCAACTTTTAACACTCAATTTCTTTAAAGTGAGCCCCGGGGCATCTGTTGAGTAACTAATAAAGAAAACCAAGCAATTTTTAATGCACATCTTTGTCTTGTTAGATGTAGTTAGTGTATTGGAAATTGAAATGTTTTTCTATCAAGTATAATCGGGCATTCGTTAACAACATCCAAAAAGAAGAAGGACAATCTAAAGACCCAAAAATGAATTATCTCATGTTTAGCTTAATGATAAAGTTGGGATTGTAGACTTTAGATGTTAATCTTTTTCAGTTTCACACCTTATATTTACCCAAAAATAAAGACCCAAAAGTGATATTATAAGAATAAGAAAGGTCTAAAAAGATAGATTAAAGATAAATTTAACATTTAGTTAGATCGATTTATTAGTTTGGTCTTTGCTTAATGCTCCAACATTCATAAATTCAGGTGCCGCCACTTCTTTTTCTCTCTATCCCTACCTCAATACTCCATTAATCTTATTTTAAAGAATTTCCTTTTTCTCATTAATTTCCTAATTTCTGAACTTCTTTAAGTTAATGAAACCAAATAAAGAAGAGTATGATAAAACACACTTAGATAGTCCATATATCTATTTCTATCCATTTCTGCATATACATACATAAAGTCTTCTTCAAGGGCACCTGTAAAATTGACACAGGACTCTAATTTGTGAGGAAACGATCCATCTCCGTGCAATGAGTACCTTTCTCAGACACTCCACTCACTTTGTTTCCGACTGAGGTAAATACTTGACTCATTGGATATCACAAAATCCATGATACCTGACTCATTGAAATGAGAACTTTTCTTCCTTTATCCACTCACTTTATTTCCAACTGGGATTGATATTTAACTCATCGGATATCATGGATTTTGCTTCACAAAAGTTTTAGTTTTAAAAGGTTTCAGTGCTCTTTGACACCAAATTTTCCGTAGGACCAAAAAAATTAAACAAGTAGACCTACGGTCAACTGAAAAGTGACCAATCCTTGATCCACGAGCTACAATCTTTATCATGGATTGCAGAGAATTGCAATATCTAACTTCTCATCGACCAAGTTCTGGAAGCCAAAAGTTACTCAATCACTCAAGGCCTAGCAGGCTGATCACATGCATAAGTAAGAACCACAGCATCAGCCTGCCTGATTTCATATTCATACAAAGACAATATCGATTGAACTAACACAAGCCCAGTTCAAAACACATATAACTAAACTCTTTGATGATGATAGCCAAGCAGAATAGTTTAGAGAGCATCTCAGATAGCTGTCGACAATCATATTCAATGCACGTCACAGATTGACAAGATTGAGTTGAAAACTAAAAGTACTAAAAGCAAAACCGAAAGAACATTGCTACAAACACAAAGGAGAAAACTCGAGACAAAAAGTCCATGGAGTTTGGCATAGCCCCAGCGTCAATGCTCCTTCCGCATTCCATCTCTTTATTGACCTTGAATACCCGTCGACAGTTATTACATTTCTCCATGTGAGCCTCCATCATTCGGTCACTGTTACTAGCTTTTGAATTTGAACAGGTCATACTCCTCTTGTTCCATGCTCTGGTATATCGAACAACCTTTATAGGCTCTAGGGCGGGCCCTGACTTCTCATCTTCAATATTCTCCATTCCTTTTGTCCTCAACCTAATACACAAACAATTTCTCTCTATACAAACTGCATAATAGGGATCGACCAAAAACAAAAAAAAAAAATGCATAATAGGGTGTAATTTTACACTACTAAATGACAAGCATGATCCCTGAGCTCAACTAATTTGAGGTGAAAAGGCATTTTAAAAGGAAGAAACAAAAAGGCGCTTACAAAGAGATTTTCATTTCGAGCTCAATTTCTTTCACTTACAGTTTTTGATAATACAAAAGGACACACCATTAAGAAAAAAATTGTCTGTTCTTCTTCCCCGCAACTAGCTGTGCAGTTTTTCCATAAGAGAAAAGCACCTTCAATATATACATGAAGACATCATTCCCTCAACTTGATATTACACAGTAATTGAACCTGATGGCAATATTTGCAGCCAAAAAGGGGTGGCATCCAGCATAATTCTTCAAAGCAGGCACTTCCTGAATCTTCTTAAACTAACTGAAAGCAACACACATCTTCAATCTCGAGACACACAACACAATTGATTTGACCTAATTTCCTGGTGGTTCTCTCAATAGAAATTGGAAATGCAAGCCTTCGAATTCTATCCAAGTACGGCTGAATAACAGCTAAATTTTTTCACATGTACTTGCTTCCATGTTTTGCAGATACCTCGTACATTCATACAGTTGAGACACTCATTGCCATAGAGATCGATGAATCAGCCCATGCTCATGGAGATCACAAAACTATTCGCCTATATTGATCTCCAGTAGGAGTGATTTAACTGTAGGTTGTTCATGCACTATAGAATAGCCTCCTACCATTACAACAATTGCCTAAAGGGTAATCTTCCTGCAAGGCCCTACACAAGACGTTAACTTAACATGGGGCAAGACACGCAAATCACCAAAAGGAAAGATATAATCTACACATTACGGTTCCAAGAAGCTGGAGAAAAATCAGGTGAAGGTCATAAAAGATAATTGAATAACCAAATTATTTCAAGGCAACATATAGGTAATTCCAAAGTCACGTTTGCTCACCTGAAGTAATGGTGCAATGGCAGCAGAGATCAACATCAAGTCAACCCTCAATAAAGGGCACTGGCGTAGGGCAGTAGACCAATGAGCAACCTCAAGGATCCAGAAACTGCCTTGCATTTCATTGAGGCCATCCCAGTGATCACAAAGCTAGGAAGCCCATCCCATTTTTTGTTGCTAAGAAGCCTTTACATATAGCGGTGGTTGAATGAACATAGAGCACATGTATCATCATGAAGGCAACAGGTGACATCCCTTTGCTTTCAATTTTCTTTCCAGACCAAAGAACTTCAGTCCCGATAAAACTAGGTCTGCTGTCTTCTTCTGCATGTGTTCAACCAGCATGTCATCGTAAACAATTGCATCTGATTCCCTCAAAAGCTTGCGCTCTTGCATACTTGAAAAGACTTTTCTAGCTTCTTCTATTGTCCCATGCTTACAAAATCCAGAGATGACGGCAGAGTATGCAACATCACTTGGAGGGAAGCCCTCTTGCACCATCTCTTCCAGGACTTCAACCACTTTCTCAGCCTGCCCTGACTTAGTTGCATGGAGAATCGTCAGAGAGTATTTGAACTCCATGGGTCCACTCATAACACTGGCCAGGCAATCACGGATGAGCATCATAGTCGCATTGATCTCCCCAATTTTGCTGAGTCCTTTAGCAAGAGAACAATATGCATCTATAGAGGGGAGACATGACATCTCCATTATCTTATTATAACATGTGCATGCCTCTTTTATTTCCCCAAGCGCAACAAGACATTCGATAGCGATACTGTAAGTCAAGGAATCGGGCTCGATTTGGGTGTTCTTCATTTCATCAAATAGAGACATTACCAATTTCACATCCCCAGACTTTTTCAAAGCCCCCATCAGGATATTGTAGATCGATATGCTGCAGTAACCTTTTACTTTCAAGTCCCTGAAAACATCTAAAGCTATAGGTATCCTCTCTTCCACACAAACGAAAGATGAGAAGAAACTGGAGAGATCGTTTATCACAGAAAAACCAAACTTCTCCATCTGCATCAGCAACTTGCTGAAATCCTCCATTCTTCTCATCTCAGCGTAAGAAACCAGAATGGGATTAACTGTCCCAAAATCTGGCTGGAGATCCTCCTGCAACGTTACAAAGAAAAGCTTGTGAGCCTTATCAACATGCTTGACACTACACAAGCCTTCGATGAGAGAGTTATAGATCCGCAAGTCAGGCCGATATCCTGAGTCAATTAAATCCTTCAACAAGCCACAAGCAGATTCAACTTTGCCACCTGCAACAAATGACTCAACTAATGTGCCATAAGTCGCCCGATCAATTAATAAACCTTTTGCTTTCATCTCCTTAAACAGCTCAAAAGCCTTGTCCATTCTCTTTCCTTTACACAATCCCGTAACCAAGGTTCCATATGCCATAACATCAGCCTCGACACCATCTCTCTTCATCTCCTCCCACACCCCTAAACATCCGTCTAAATACCCTGCCGAAACCAATATCTTAACCATTGCCGTATATGCAAAAACATCCGGCTTGCACAAGTTTGCTCTCATTTTAGCCAAAAGCTCCATCATTTCATCAATTTTCCCTGCCTTACACAATCCTTTTATCAGGATCATGTAAGTGACGCTATCCTCAACCAGCCCGTCACTCCTAAAATCATCGTAAACAGACAATGCCAAATCCAAATGATCAGTCCTCACCAACCCATCAATAATCTTGTTATACAAAAACGCACGCGGCTTCACGCCAAACTTCTTCATCTTCTCATACACATAGTAAAGCCTCAACCCCCTATTGGCATCCGCATGCATCCTAATCAAAATCTCGAATTGCTTCTCACTAGGCGGCTTCCCCTGCGAGTCCATCAACTCGGGCACCTGGTCAGCAGCTCGGAACTTGTTGTTCCTATTCAAGCAATAAGCAAGTGCATTGTAGGCCGCATAGTCGTGCCTATAACCCTTTTGCCTACCTGCCCAAGCAAAGAACTTGGAGGCGATCGTGGGGTTATTCTCCGCCTTGAGCACCTCCGCGACGAGGCTGGGCGTCACGCGGCGGAGCTTGCCGAGCTCGGCGACGACGGGCGGGCCCCAGTCGCCGCGGTTCCGGCGGAACGCGTCGACGATGAAGCGGGCGATCGGGGAGAGGCGGCGGGAGGCGGCGAGGGAGGAGGAGGCTCGGGCGCCGACGGCGGAGACGGGAGGGGGCCACGGTGGTCGGAGTCCCATCTGTGGAGGTGGAAGGGAGCCGGCGGGTTCGTGGGTCTGGGGCTCTGCCGAGCGGGGATGGTCTTGCGGGAGGAGAAGAGGCCGCCGTAGACGACGGGGCGGTTCTGGGAGGGCTTGCGGTGGCCGTAGAAGAAGTACGGCTTGAAGGGCTTCGGCGCCGGAGGGTGGTTGGGCGGCATCTGGAGTCCTTCTGGGGTGGCGGCGCCGCCGCCGTCGGACGGTGTAGGGAGTGGCGGAGAGACGTCGCCGCGAGTGTAGCTAGAAAATAGCGATTAGGTGGTAGCCGATTTGCTTCTTGAACTTTACAATTTCTGAAATTGCAATGTGCACCCTATACTCTGGAGTCCGTTTCAAATGTACTCCGTGATTTTGACTTTCGGCCATATTCTCATCCAAATTTCAATGTCGTACTCTCCCATTGATGGTGTCTACTGTCTGCTGGGGGGCAAATCCATCCTGCAAATTCGGCAAATTTACATCGTGCCTCTGATCTTATGAAAGTTCATTGCAATGCCCTTACTTTGATCGTAAAATCAAAAGGAATAAATCATAGTAAGAAGGAGAAAATGGAGAAAAGAAAAAGAGTAACAAGGAGACAAACTAGACGAAGAGGAGGGAAAAGGGATAAATGGTTACAACATCAATGGCGCCTCCACCCCCTTTACAAAAGCACCCCCTTTACAAAAGGGGAAATTTTCACGGACAAAATAAATTACATGCGACACTTTACTTGTCTCGCGCTCCTCAATTCTCTTTCCATCATCGTCAATGCTGATGATAGTAGAGCATGTAATTTAAGGATGTATTTAGTTCGACATTTAGATAAAGCTTTTGGCCAAATGCAAAGGCTTTAACCTAAAAAATCTGAGATACCATCGACAATTAATCAATCAATTATCTTTATTTCCCACCAAAGTATAGACTTCTTAGCTCAAACATCACACTACAAAATAGGGTCTATTCAAACTACCAACTTCTCAACTAAAAAAAATCGGGAACCTTTCTTAACAAGACCAGAGCAGGAAATCAAGGAAATCGGCAACATCACAGACCAGTCGATGATGGGTGGAAATTTGCTCATGCTTGAGGGCAAAAAGGGGTTTTCGAACTTCACCACGACTAATGACTAAGCACACGCCACTCTAATTTGACAAACATTACAGACAAGAATGAGAGACTACGAAAAGCATATTTCTAAGCAATTGAAAGCAGATCCACCTTTCAATTAAAAAAGAAAAAGAAAAAACAGATCCACCAGTGAATGAGAGAGAGGAACCTGCAGAGAGATGCGAAGCCAACAAGCAGCGCGAGCAAGGGAGTGCGAGAGAGCGAGCACGGGAACATTGCGTAGCAAAATGAGTGTTGAGTGGTCGCCACCAGCAAAGGGAACCTGGAAATTTAACGTCGATGGGCCATGGCTTGACGGCCCACAGGAGGGATCGGCGGGCGGAGTGTGTCGGGACCATAGGGGAACACTCACGGCCGGCTTCGTGGAGCAGGTGGCCGCATCCTCAGCCCTAGAGACCGAAGCTGTAGCAACGAGGAGGCGTTGTCGTGGATCTCGGAAGCCACATCGCGGCAGAAACTTTCTGGCATGAAGGTGGAGCTCCTGACGGATAACAAATCTGGGGTTAGATTTGTTGCTGACTCAAGCCTCAGCCCATGGGCCTTGAAGAGCCTCTTTGAGGAGTGCAAAGAATTGTTAACCCATTTAAAAATTGTCTCTTTAGCCCATTAAGCCAATCAAGCCGCAGACCAAGACCCACCAATTGGGAATCCTTTCTTCTAATTGGCTATCAATACCACCCCAAACTCCTTAGGATATTTTATGTATCGACTCTTGTCATAGGTTCTAGAATGAATGAAATGGGATGTTTGGACCACAAAAGAATAAAAAAAAAGCAAAAGGAGCCAGGGAACAGAGCACACAATAGAAGCATTTGAATTGTCTATTTCGTTATTTTTTGACTTCATGTACACGAAAGAAAACGAAGACAGAAGGTGTGGTGAGGGATTGAGCCAGTTTTGATTCTCATGCCTTTTGCCATCGTCTGACTTCCCCTTGAATGTCTTCCTCTTTTAATATTCAGAGTCTTTTCCTTCCAACCTCTTCTTTGATTCGCGCGCTTTCTGTCTTAAGTTTCCAACCTATTAATGCAATGAAACTGGAAAAAAAGAAAGCAAAAGCCTTGTTGCTTTATTTTCCTTTTAGGTGAAATTCTAAATAAATCCAAGACTAAAAAGCTCCTATCTAAATTAAGTAAGTCTCTCAATCTCAAATTTCCGACCAATTATTAATTCAACTAAACTGAAAACAGATTTTGTTGATTTTCTTCCCCAAAATTAAGAATCCAAGACTAAAAGAAATAACTTTTACTTATTATTTATTGATCGAAATGTTACGGTGAGGGCATCCTAACCCTTTTAAGTCTGAAACTCTTGACATTTTTGCACCATTCAAAGATTGACACGTAGATTCTCGTATTACGTATTTATAATTTACTAACCTCACAATTCCCCAAGAATAAACTGCTTTGATTTTAGGATCACGAACTTAAAAACCTTGCCATTCCCTGAGAGTGCTCCGGTAATGAGCACGACTTCTTCGGCAACGGCGTCATCCTTGATATATATGAAATATCTCTTGGTGAACCCAAGCACTACGAAGACGACATGAACGGGCGTGTAACCTGAGTAAGTGTAGGGAGCAAGAGGTTGAAGATCTTGTGGATTGGATCCATTTGGATTAGAGGTGGCAAATGGATGGGTCAGGTCGGGTATGAGTCGGGTCGAAAATGGGTCGACCCATATTTGACCCATTTAATCCGTTTTGACCCATATTCTTGTAATGTAAATATAATGACCCATACCCGACCCGACCCATATTGCTAAAACTTACTAATATTCTAAAAAATACCCGCGCTCACTTTAAGCTATATGCTAATTGGATAAAAACCTCAAATTAAATTAAAAAATAGTAAATAAAATAAAAATTGTTAAAAAAACCTATAAATTGAAATATTTATGAAGAATTAGACTATGCACATGCTTTTCTTATTTAAAGTGAGCATACTATTGAGGTCAAATTATTTACTCACAAATGAGTTCATCATCTTGATTAAGATATGAAGCTAACGTTTCCAGCCTTTTGAGTAAGAAATTCATACTGTCACCATACGAAGGAATAATTCTTCAGCACTGCAGAATGTTTCCCCTCAATAAGACAGCTCCAAGACACAATTCTCAGCAACTCTACCAAGAACCAAATTATCTACCAAATAATCGATTGCCCCAAAACATAAGAGGCTTTAGATGCGGTACTGTTAAGACATTCCACATTCAAAACCAAGCAATCGATTAAAGCAGCACCTACTTTGCGCTTTTCAGCTTGTATGAGCTTGTCCGCGACAAACTGAGGACTCCCGAATTCGCCAAGGCTGGCAAGACGAACTGGACTCACCACCACTCCCACATTGTTGCTCCCCTTGGTTGGCTCCTCAAACAGCACAGTCACCCCTGCTTTATCCACCTTCAATTACAACAAAAAACTAAACCAGCAAAGAATCTCCTCTTGGGGAATCTCCTCAGTGGCTGCTGACAGATTGGAGCCTGCAAAATAAGGGGGAATACGTCATAAATAGTGGGAGGGAAAACACGCCTTGGTAAAAAATGAAGAAAAATGAGTAAGCCAGCTTCATGCTAGTGCAGCAAAAGACTTGGTTCAAAGGCAAATTCAGGCAAGAACAAGAGACATCATCTTGAAGATTGTCACAGATGGAAAATCCATAAACCATAGGCTAAGATCCAGACAGCAACATAACAATCTCCAACTCAGTCGAGTGACAAATATGACATTGAACAGCATCAATGCAGGAAATGAAAGATTGCCAAGAGAACCCAAAAAAATAAAGATAAAGCTCTGAAAAACAAACTCAATCTGATTATATGACTATGAAACAGTAAATTCATTGCAGTCTAAGCTTCCCTTCACATGGCTACTAAAATAGATAGATTAACAGGATATTTTCACTTGGAAAACACCATGTCAGAGTTGATCATATGAGTGTGCATACATCATTGCAGCAGTAGACCACTGCATGTACCCAGCATCACTTGTATTTTGATTCAATCCCGTCACTCCAAAAGAGTTCATAACAGCACCAGAAGGAGGCATATAGTTAAGTGAAGCTTGAGGCCTCGGCATCTGACCAAGTGGAGTAAATCCAGCATCAAAATGCCCAAAAGGATGTTGAATCTTTTGCATGTTGAAGGGCACCAAACCAAAACTTTGACCAGCAGGGACATTCCTAACATACCTGTTCCCGTAAGGAATTCATCAAACGAAACTTTAATATTGAGATGGCATTGCATAATGCCATGTTATAGCTACACAAAAACATATTTTTGGGACAAGGGAGAAGGCTAAGCAAAACAAGTGTCATTGTAACAGTTACACAGCAAATTGACAGCATATGCCTATAAATAACTTTAACAACAGCTTTTCACAATAAAGTGATGAATACTAAAATATGTCACCACTTTTTTGTGCTTCTTATGATAAATTTTTTTGAATGAGAAGTAAAACTTCGATCAAAGGATTAAATCGAGGCTGAGATCAACTCCAGTCACATTGATCTCACGCTCAAAAAGAAGAATACCAATGGAACAGAAAAGACCATACCTTTCATAACTTCGATCATAATCTGGGTCAGAACGATCTTTTTCTCTGTCTCTAAGAATGGCTACCCTAGATTGTGTGCTGCCATCTTTAATGCCTGTATTCTTATCAACATCCACCATGAGAATCCTGCACACTTCATTATCATCTCTGTTCAGAGATATATTCCTCCGATCAGTTGAGGTCTGAGAAAATGTATCATCTGAATCAGAACCACTTGGGCTACTGAAGATACGAGCACGTGCTCTATCATACTCCTCCTTCCTCTCTTCCACACTTCGCACTGGGCTTCTTTTCATCCCCGAGTCATTGGCTCCATTAGTAGATGCTACATCTTCTTGATGAGCAACGATTCAGGATACCAACATTGACGCGAACCCAATGCCGCTTAATTCCAACATCCCCGAGACGAGAGGGCAGTACAAAGAGCGAATCGAAAGTCCCCTGTCCGCACCAACGGAAAGGGAGAAAAAAAAAGGGGTTATCAATTGGTAGGCGGATTCGAGCGGGCAAGATCCGACGATCTCGCTCTTGACACCATGGCGGCCGAACCGCAAGGTGTCGGCTCGGACACCTTCGATTTCGTGGGCGAGCTGCGGAGGCGAGCGGCGAAGGTGGGTGACGAAGCTCGTCGACCTTCGAGGGAGTAGCGGAGGCGAGCCTCAGAGGGGGGCGGCGAAGGTGACTCGGAGGCGAGTCACGGCGGCGAGCGGCGGAGGCGGCTTGGAGGTGAGCGGCGGAGGTGGGTTGAAGGTGAAGGTCGAAGGGCTGTCGCTGAGCAGCTCTGTTGGAGGAAGAGAAACATTTTGGGTTTTAAAAATGGGTCGAAAATGGGTCAGAGAGTGTGATCCATTTTCGACCCATATAAAACTGGACTAAAAACGGGTCAAACGTGAGTTAATAGTTGTAATGGGCTATTAACCCATATTCGACCCATATATGAAAAATATGGGTGGCAAAATGACCCATTTTGCCACCTCTAATTTGGATAAGCCAACGGCTGAGCTGGAGACAAAAATGGAGGTGCGTTATAAGAGAAGTTTGATTGATCGAGCCAGCGTGCCTTTTTCAAACCAGTTTAAGGAGTTAGCGGTAAGTGGACGTCAACGTCTCAGCCCTTCTGTTCATGTCCGATACGTAGCACCCGGATGTCGTCCATCAATCTTTGTCTCGTCCCCCCGAAGACCCGACCTCGTACATCCTCAAAAGCTATCTCTCTCTCTCTCTCTCTCTCAGCTCTTCTTTCATAGTTAATCCCTAGACTGAATCTCGTCCGTCAGCCGCCAGACCCCACCGCCACCTCTAACTCTGCAAATCTCTCGTTCTGTCAATTTCTTCGCCAGCTGCCCCCACCGCCGGCCTGCCGGTCCCACCCCCACTCTCCCTGAAAATACTGGGTGGGCCGGGCGCGCCATGTGACCGTGCGCCCGCCCAATCAGGATGCGATACGTGTTGCCCACCCAATATTTTCTCCCATTTATCGCGTGTCGATGTCGTACGATAAATTTACATTAATTTATTAATTTCCGTTTTGTTTTGGGCATATGCGCACGCAATAGCCCTACCAGTCAAAACGCCTCTTCCATAAGTACTCCCAAGCCCCCCCATCTTCCTTCCCCAGAAGAAAACTCACTTCCCAAACAGCCCCAAATCCCAGTTTCTCCCTCACCCTTCTCTCCCCACGCCCTTCTTCATCGTCCCCTCCTTCCACACCCATCGGTTGCTTAAATATACCTGGGGCACGCTTCAGGAAGCCCTTTACATTTTTGTGGTCGTTTTGACCGGTAGGGCTGTTGCGTGGCCGCATATGCCCAAAACAAAACGGAAGTTAATAAATTAATGTAAATTTATCGTACGACATCCACACATGCAAACATAAAAAAGGTGGTACCTTGTCGGCTAAAAGGAGCCAGTACCTCTGGCGAACATGTACCTTTTTTATCTTGATTTTTGTGAGATTGTTTAATCGTCGTTCTAGGATTTGATGTGAGGGGAGTTTTGCGTTCTAAGTCGTCCTGCGTGACGTGCGTTCTAAGTTCTACGTCACTCATTTTCTCCTCTCCAACTCTCCAAATAGAGCATTACACAAGCAAAGAGACACAAAGAAATACAATTACTGGAAAATGGGTTTTTGGGTTCTGACGTTTCTGTGGTGATTTAGGGTTTAGGGCATGAGAGGGATCGGTTCTGGCTAATATAATTTCTCTTTTTCGGGGTGCGAGTGGAAGGAGTCGCAAATGAAAAAAAAATACTGAAAATTGGGCCCTAAGCCATCTTTTGACACATGTTATATATGATCTTTACATCTGTTGTTCCCCATTGAATTTCGATTTCCTCTTGGCTGAGAAACCAGATCTCAAGCCCTCCCCTTCGTATTTAGGGAATTTGGGTTGCTAAATTTGGGTTATCACCAAAATCCTCGTTGTCGAGGGGATGCACCCACTCCCACTTGGCCATATTTTCTCCGCCGGGGTGGCGGGGCCCACTGTTTTTTCGGCTTGACTCTCTCTCTCTCTCTCGCGAATCTTTTTGTTTTTTTGGCTTGATATTCTCTCTCTCTCTCTCTCTCTCTCTCTCTCTCTCTCTCTCCACACAAACTCCCCAGTAATCAGCATAAAGGATCGACCATATAATCATCATAAAAGGGCTGAGAGTTGATTGGAAAGAGGGGTGAGCTGTCGATCCTTTGTAATCTAGAAACTTGTAAACCAAAAATATATTACAGAAAATATTATAATAATTTATAATAAGTTTCCAGATTAAATACCAGTTTAAAAGGTCTTTCTTTTTACGTTAAAAAAAAAGGACAATTTTTGGTGGGAAAAATCGGCGGTTTTTAGGGTGCGCTTTGGTTCGGCGATTTGGAAAGGCTCATTGGGAAAATGTAAAGCGAGTTTAGCGCAAAGGGCTTTGGAGGAAATGCAAAACTTGTTTGGTAAATTCTGTTTTGAAAAGTAACTTTGAGAAAAATGCTTTGTTCGGTAGAAAACACATTTGCAAAGCCCCTTTGGTGATTAATCTAAATATTTTATTTTTTATTTGTTTAAAATTAAAAAAATAATGTTTACAACTTTTTTAATTTATATTTGACAATAATGTTAAAGATGTTGTGTAAATAATTTTATTAAAATTAAAATTCCTTTTTTTTTTTTGCTAAAAAAATCAAATGGAATTGCACATAATTTCTAGTGTATAAAAGCAGCAAGGCTTGATTCAATACAAATTAATGACCCTAATGCCCCGAGGCCTCCTATGTTTTTTTTGTGAAAATTTATGGACACCTTCTTATGTTTCGCTTTGTTCTGGCTCGAGCAGAATATTTGATGGGTTCGTGATATAACACAATATATAACACGTTGATATATACTCTTCCCTCAAAATTCAAACATTTTGCTGGTGCATTTCGTAAATTCGCCAAAGTACAATTGCTGCATCAACTTCTCCCAAAGTTAACAGCAAGTTACTCGTCCTCTAGAATGCAACCAATCGCCTTCACAGGAAAGAGATCGCCGGAAGTGATCTACTTCACATACGTTTATTATAAAGCACAAGCGGAAGTTACATCCTTATAGATGATTCCATCATTATTCTGAAGTTAAACTACAGCATCCTACACTCAACATAATTAGACAAAAATGGGAGACTGAGTCAAGGCGATAATTTTGGGACATATGGTTGGAACCCTTCTCCTCTTACCCGTAGAAGATGTATGCTTCGGCGATGGAGTGAAGAGTTCTATGATCTCAATTTCCTCGGATGCAATAAATCTACTGGTCTCTTGGTTGTTATTAGCAATCGACGCTGTCTCGGGCAATTTTTCTTCTAACTGCTTGTTTAACTCGGCACTCCTCCCTTCATCTGAGGAAAAGGAGCTGGGGTTGACAGAAGATCGTACACCAACCGGCAACAAGCTGACACCATAATCTTGTCCATAAATGGGCCGGTGTACCCGTGGTTCATCATCCCACAAATTCTAAATCATGTCATCTCTTACCGAGTGTTCCTCCGATCTGTGAGCATCACAATCCTCGTCATCAAGCTTTGCCTCGCCTTCCCATTCATTGTCTGGCATCGAAACTTCAATTCCGTCAGAATAACGCGGGAGCTCATCCATTGGGCAAATCTGAACCTTCATGTGCCCAGGCAAACCCGGGCAACCAGCAGCATGCTTTGTGTACTTTGTTGAAAAGTAGTTCACTCTGATGTTGAAACTAGTTTCCAGGGAAAGAATGTGTCAGTTCTGGGCAGATCGTTCTCAACCCTAACAACCGGCACAGTCCGACACAAGTAAATAAACGAGTGGAAGAAAAAGGGAAAGCCGGTAAATACCTTTGCCAGGATGGGAGATTAAGCATGGTGTACGCCAGTTTAAGTTTGCTATTGGACTAGCAGTACATATGTTTCCACGAACTGAAGCAACATTTTTTATCTGTGTTCCAACAAACCATTTGAGCTGTTCAATGAAAGCTTTACATGTTGAGGTTTTGTGATAAGCTCGCTCTGTCACAACCTTTCTGAAAACAGTCAAAAGATCTGACAATCTTACTGTAGCACCAATCTCCACTCCATCATCCTTCACATTCAACACATTTAATTCAGGAACATGGATAGTAGATATCAAAGCTGGATAATGCATTCTCTTGAGCCTCATCTCGATTCCAACCTCAGTATTGCCAACTAGCAATTTGGCATTTAGAAATCTCATAACTATCGAGGTCAGATCATAAGGAGCAGCAAAACTACTCTATTCATTCTTAGAAGGTCCCAAAATAATGGCATTGCTTGCATACAATGACAATATTAGGGTAGAACTCCTTTCATATGAGACCAGCCAAAGACACTAATAGAACGAAGAGGAAAAACAGCATGCTTAGTGCAAAACAAACAAAAACCAAGCGTAAATTACTTGAACTAGGTGCAGGCCATGCATTCAATTTCCAATTCCCTCCACTGTGATCACATGCATTCCTTCAACTGAATATAGCGGAGCCAAGCATGCATTGACGGCATAATGGCTGTAAGAAGTAGACGAATAACTAATTCAGTAATTTTGAGTACATACAGAAGTCTAAACCCTCAATTCATGAAAACAGTCCGAGAAAGCGATCGATTGACTCGTGCTCTGCAGAACAAACTTCGAAAAAATTGCTATTGAAATTGTTCTTTCAATTTCCAAACCTGAAGAGCGGAGACATGGGAGGGGAAGCCGTAGATGCATAAGACCATTTCCCAAGGTCGCTTTCGCTTGGTCCTCCACGCTTTGCACATCAATTCCCCATTGTGTTGCCTGATTCGCCGTCTAGGGTTCACCGTGAACCTGTCTGAGATAGACACAGAAATCACACCACCGGTTTCAAGATCAGCTCGCCGTTGACAAGAGATGCGCAAGAGAGCCAAACTCGTCGCCGGATCACGATCAGTGACGGGAAGTGAACGGTGATCGGAGCCCAAACAAGGAAGGGGAGGAGGGAGGAGAGATGGTTACCCAATGTAGGTTTGACCCTTGTGGCGAGGGCTGAGGGAGACCAAGAGGTAGCACGCGAAGAACTTTCCATTCCCATCTCCATCTCCATCTCCAACTCCAACTCCTTTTCCTCCTCCTCCTCCTTCTTCGATCTCCGTCGCGGAGATTCCGGATCCGGCTAAAACAGCAAAAGATGGGGAGAGAGACAGACAGAGACAGAGGGGACAACCTGTGCTTAGGAACGGCAGATGGGTTCGAACTGAACTCGACGGCGAAGGAAAGAGATCGCGGGTGGCGGAAGGGACGACAGCAAAAGCCAGGCTATAGAAAAAGGCAGAGCGATGGAAGGGGGGAGAACCAGATCTAGGTATTTTTTGTTTTCAAGATGGGTAAAAGTGGTTTTTCAATAAAATTTTAAGGGTAAAATAGGCAACTTGCTATTTTCATTAAATAAGCCCTTCAACATTCCGAAAATGTAGAGGAATGCTGAAGCATTCCTAAGAACTGACTTTCAATTGAAAGCCCCTTGAAGGGTGTTGCCAAACACCTCAATTTGGGGTGAAAGGGCTTTGGGGCTTGAATGGGCTTTCTAAATGCCCATCCAAACGCACCCTTAGATCCTGTTGTGAGAGATGTTGGACGGTGCAAAACCCGCGGTTTATTTGACAGATGTTTGGTTTTTTTTTTTTTTTTTGCCTCATGACAGATGTTTGGTTTGCATGGTAGGAATAGTGCATGGGCGCTGATGCTGAAAACAAGAAGGAAAACAATAAAACGACTATGTGAGGTTGAATTTGTTGTTGGATTAATCTTGACATGGGGTTATCTATGTTGCTGCACTTCGTTTTAGAGAGAGAAAGAGAGAGAACGGATATACATAAGATGGAAGCTGCAGCTCTTCTTGCTACAAATTTTTTCAGATGGTTGTCTAAGAAATATTCGAGATATTGCATTTATATTCATCTGGTCAATTTGCTCTCAATGCAGTGGACTCGTACTTATGTCCATGTCCAATTTTCAAAACCTCTTCAGCCAAGTTAATATGACCTAGACTTTGACAGACAAACAGTCAGACATCTAGACATGTGTCCATGTTTGTCATTGGTCAAATCAATGAGTCTCTGACCCTCTGGAATCATTCTTTTCCTTGGTTGGATGTTGGTTCGCAATTAATGGGTTAAGAACGTAAAATAATCACCTTACCACTAGCTCAACTACAACCATAAGGACACGATTGTTGGCACATTGAACTGCACTAGTCATGACTCACGTAGAACATTGATTGGGTAGGGGTAGGGCTGGTTTACGAAACCAAATAACCTGAAGTGGGCGTTCTCCTGGGAGTAATTATTTGGGAATATCCACTGTTCAAGTGCCAGGATGATGTATGAAGACAAAGTGTATGGTTTTCCTTTTATCACTTCATTTTCCATGATAAATACATAATCATCTAATACTTGGCCCAGTTCTAATAGTACTGGAAATGCAGCTTTGAGAGAGTGTACGAAAGCTGCACAGCTATGTATTCTCACACTAAGCCAATCCTCCCTAGATCATTCAGCTAAAATCCACAATATTCAGAATGCATTGAACGTAAAAAAGACATGGAGGCTGAAGATAGAAGCATGCGCGTGGAGTTTTCAACAGCCATTAGATGAGAAAGAGTAAGTTAACAAGGAGAATTGAAGGGGACTGATTCGACTCTAAATAGGATAATGAATGAACTTGACAATGGGTTTGTGAATTTTACTTTCAAATACTGCTGAATAGGTTGTGACTTTTATTTCAAACTGAAGTGGTCCAAGAGGAGAAATGATCTTTGGGTCATTGATGTTAAAGGAACAGGATCATCTCACCCTTTTATTATAAAGTCAGCAGGTGACTGTGAGAAAGGAAAAGATAGATCAAGTATGCGAAAAACATAAATAGAAGAACAAAAACAAGTTGATGATCAACAATGAAAAGCTTGTGATGAAGACTGACATGAGTTGATATAGAAGACATGGATTACCAAGCTGGCTGACTAATCAACGGTGAAGAGCATGTGATGAAGAAGACACGGATCGCCAAGATGTCTTAGTTAACGAGTTGTTATTCTGTTATAAACAGTTAGCTAAGTTCGGTAGTTCAGTTTTTCTGTTATCGGAAAGTCAGCTTCTCTCCTTCTATATATATAGAGAGAAAGAAAACTTCGTAATGTGGTGTCAAGCGATATAGAGTAAATAGAACGAGAGGAGGACGAACAGAGAATTTGTATTGATTGTTGTAGTTGATACATTGTACGAAATGAGCTTCGATATAAAGAAATATAGAGCATTTCTTGTACAGATTCTACTTCTTCCGATTCTATTCTTCATCATCATCGCATCTTCATTTTCTCATGGTATCGAGCTATAGAAAACATCGACACATAGTTGAACTGGGATTAGCTATGTTGTATCGCTCTAAAGTTCCACTAAAATTTTGGGTAGATGCCTTTGTGACAGCTAACTACATTGTAAATATACTCCCCACACCAAAACTAAAGATGGATACACCCTATAGCAAAATTCATAATAGTAAGCCAAGGTATGATCATTTAAGGGTGTTTGGCTGTGCCTGTTATCCTTGCTTGAGACCATATACAAACCACAAATTTGATCCTCGATCCCTTACCTGAGTATTTCTGGGCTACAGTGAACTGCATAAAGGATATCGATGTCTTGTACCTACTGATAATCGTGTATATATCAGTAGACATGTTGTCTTTGATGAAACATTTTATCCATTCACAAAGAGGTTGATCAATGAGTATGGACAGTCTACAACTTTATATAAACAATGGGTTGGAGAAATTCAATTGTTCGAACCTCCAAGTACTAGCTCAACAGATAATAGTCCTTTTCATCAGTCAGCCAAAAGTCAGTATCATCTTGATATGGGTGATTATTATAGTCATCACCTATATAGTGGACAGGAGCCACAGACTGCTTCCTTAGCACCAATGCAGAATGAATTCACAACAGAAGCACAACCAGTGTTTACTTCAACAGATGTTGTGCCTACAGATATCTCTACTAATCAAGAACAACATAATTCCAGCTCTTCATCTTCACAAAATGATCTACCTACTAACATCAGTCCTGATCAAGAGCAACACAATTCTAGTCTTTCTTCTTCTCAAGGTACTACTGTTGTTCATCATATGCAGACTCGACTGAAATCTGGGATTAGAAAACCAAATCCAAAGTATGCTTGTTTAGTTGAGTATCAAGTTCCTATGGAACCAAGATCTATTAAATCGGCCTTAGCTGATAAAGCTTGGTATAGTGCAATGGAAGAAGAAATAAGTGCACCGTATGAAAATCAAACTGGATATTAGTTCCCGTAACCGACCGGATGAATGTAATAGGTGTAAGTGGGTGTTTAAGACCAAACTCGCACACGATGGTAGCCTTGACAGACTAAAGGCTCGACTAGTAGCCAAAGGTTTCCACCAAGAGGCAGGACTTGACTTTACTGAGACCTTCAGCCCTGTTGTAAAACATGCAACAATCCGTATAGTGCTGTCTATAGCTCTGATGAAACAATGGCCAATACATCAACTTGATGTTAAAAATGCTTTCCTCCATGGAGATTTGAATGAGACTGTATATATGGAACATCCACCTGGCTTTATACATCCTAAAAAATCAAGTTATGTCTGTCTGCTCCAAAAGTCCTTATACGGCCTTCGACAAGCCCCAAGAGCTTAGTTCGATAAATTCAGCAAATTTCTCCTCGAAACCGGCTTCTTCGTAGCACATGGCCAGATCCTTCCTTATTTGTTCTTCATGCGAGTCACGTACGGTGTTATTACGCTGTATGTCGATGATATAATCTTGATTTGGTAGCTCATCTCAACTTTTAACTACCTTGATTCGAATCTCAGCCTCCACTTCCATATGAAGGATCTTGGATATCTTCACTACTTCTTAGGCATTGAAGCCAAACGTACTTCATAGAATCTATTTCTGTGTCAAACAAAATATGCTACTGACTTACTGAAACGAGCTCATATGGTTGAATGCAAACCAATCTCAACACCCTTGCCACTTCGATCACTTTCCATGATCAATGCTACAAATCAGCTAATAGATCCTGTTGAGTACAGAAGCTTGGTAGGTGGTCTTCAGTACTTAACTATTACTCGACCAGACCTGGCTTTTGCCACAAATCTTCTTTGTCAAAAGATGCAACATCCTACAAAGGGCGACTTTCATCAATTAAAGAGAGTCCTTCGATATGTCAAAGGCACCATACATCTTGGGGTCTATCTCCATTCTCAAAGTTCAATAAACCTCTACGGGTTTTCAGATGCTGATTGGGCAGGGTGTACTGTCACACGACGCTCTACAACTGGTTTTTGTACCTTTCTTGGATCTAATTTGCTTTCTTGGTCAGCCAAGAAACAACCCATTGTTTCAAGATCCTCCATGTAAGCTTGAGAATACCGGGCACTTGCATCAACAACGCTGAACTCACTTGGATAAGCTTTGTATTACGTGATATTGGTCTTTCTCTTCCATCAACTACATCTTTATTCGTCCGTGACAGATCAGCAATTTCTCTCACAAAGAAATCCAATACGCATGCTCGAACTAAGCACATCGAAGTCGACTTCCACTTCGTACGTGAGAAAGTTTCTTCTGGATCTATTCGTGTTCAATATATTCCTAGTCATCTTCAATTAGCTGACGTCTTTACTAAATCTCTCTCCCGATTAGCTCATGTTACTCTTCGAACCAAATTGGGAATGGGATTCTTCACCCTTCCCAATTTGAGGGGGGACGTTAAAGGAACAGGATCATCTCACCCTTTTATTATAAAGTTAGCAGGTGACTGTGAGAAAGGAAAAGATAGATCAAGTATGCGAAAAACAGAAATAGAAGAACAAAAACGAGTTGATGATCAACAATGAAAAGCTTGTGATGAAGACTCGACATGAGTTGATACGAGAAGACATGGATTGCCAAGCTGGCTGACTAATCAACGGTGAAGAGCATGTGATGAAGAAGACACGGATCGCCAAGCTGTCTTAGTTAACGAGTTGTTATTCTGTTATAAACAGTTAGCTAAGTTCGGTAGTTCGGTTTTTCTGTTATTGAAAGTCAGCTTCTCTCCTTCTATATATATAGAGAGAAAGAAAACTTCGTAATGTGGTGTCAAGCTAATATAGGGTAAGTAGAACAGAGGAGGAAGAACAGAGAATTTGTATTGATTGTTGTAGTTGATACATTGTACAGAAATGAGCTTCTGATATAAAGAAATATAGAGCATTTCTTGTACAGATTCTACTTCTTCTGATTCTATTCTTCATCATCATCTGCATCTTCATTTTCTCAATTGATGCATTGTGACCAAATTGCATTGTTTGTACTTTTCTTGCACTCTGTCAAAGCTGTAATGCAGACGCATCACAACCAACTCACTCAGTATCTTCTAGTACCATGAGAATTGAGCCAAGTAGTAGGTGATTTTCTTGGAGAAAATGAAACGATAAAAGAGGAAAATCAGACATTGTGTGAAGAGTCTGCTCAGTTCACATAGTCAGTGAGGTGAACACCTATTTAGTGGCTGCCCATGATTATCTATGTATCTAATGAACATTATCAAATCATTTGCCATGCAATATGTAGATCATGTCTGTGTAGGCTCAGGTTGTTTGAGTTCATTCAGTCTCCTTGATCCTGCTTGATAACCTAACTAGTTTTGCTTAGTAAGAAAACTCTAGTACAAGAGCCGGCATTAGGGGATGACCGCTACATGAAACCCCCTAACCCCGCGAGCGATGGGTATTCGATATTCCAAGTCTTTGGAGCAACCATCAAAGGACTTTACCTAATGTTGTACATGATTTACTTACACAATATATATTTGTCAGCTAAATGAATTGAATCCCTTGCATGGTTAAAGGAAAACAAACATGCCAGACTCATGTGGGTGCATGGGGTGATTGTCTCTGAGGTGTTACATTAATGGATCAAATTTTTTGTATAACCTAAAGTGCTTGGCGTTCCTAATTGAATAGCATATGTCTTTTTTCTTTTTGGGGGGGGGGGGTGTTTGACTTGGTGATGTGTTTGTCCTTGTCGATAGCATGGCTCGTGTTATGCAGTGCTCCTAGTATCTACTTCATGGACTTAGATAATGAAGTGTGTGTATGTATCAACTATATCAACTACAAGTGAAGGTATCAAGCACCGTAATTTGTATTTAAGAGGATGAGTAATAGAATTTTCCTTTGGCGTCATCATTAAAGGGCTTCTTCTAGTCCATTACGTTTCTTGTAAATGACTACCCTTCATTTGATGAACAATTGCCCAAACCTCGAGTTTTTCTTTAAAGAGGACAACATAAGAGTAACTGGAAGAAACAAATTTTCATTTTTTCCCCACTTCTTATTGTATAGTTTCTTGTGGCATAGTTTCACTGCTTTCCCTATTAATGAGGTGTTTGGTTTCATTGTTTTTCTTTTTCACTCTCGCTTGTAAGCATGTACCCTTTGAAGCTTCTTGGTGTACATGATGATATATATGAACGTAGAACTGTCACTTCTTAGTATGAAATATGCTAATTTAATTTCATTACACAATGATGCGGTTACTTACACTAATTCACTTCGTTCTTTTTGTGCGCCTCGAGGTTCTTGCTGTTGCATTTGCACTACTTGCAGCTGGAGCTGTTATTTTGACACTGAATGTGCTGTTGCTGGTAAAGCTCTTTAGTTTTGTTTAAACAAACAATGTACTTATTGTAAGTGATGGAATTCATGTCGGCGGAAGACGACTTACCTGATTTCGATGCACAAACAGCAAATAGCCCCGGAACGAACACTGAATTGCAGATGAATCACGAACAACAATACCTCACGTTGGTCTGGATGCAATCACAAGGAAAACACCCGATTTCCACGGCGTAAATGTCGATTGTTCTTGCAAAATTGAAATTGAATGCCTTCCTGATTCTTTGATGGAAAGGGAGAGAATTTTTGGTGCGAATAATCTGCCAACCAATTCAACGGTTGTGTTCGGGAGGCTTTTATACGTCTCCCTTCGTACCCCTCCATTAGTGTCTTTCCATCGTAACGCATCAAGACGAAACGGTGCATTCCAATCGCAACTCATCATGGACGTACCAGCTAAAGTACTACATCTCCCACTCGGACATGATGTGCTTGATAGCGCTTTATCAAGAATATAAAGCATTCAACATTCATCAATTTTACAAAACAATTCATACTGGCAAATAAGCCGTGCGACCAGTGAGTACACCTACACTTGGGAGCTCAAATTATGCACCTGTTAGGGATGACATAATGGCTACAACCCCGAAAAGAAATAAACAATCGATGTCTCATAGTGCCCCAGACATATTTTGTTACTTCAGTCCAAGTATACCTATCCCTTAAAGGCTATACTTGACTATTCTCAAAACACCATGTATTTACAATTATATCCGCAACCACATAAGGGCGATATAATTGGTTGACCAGTAAATACATGTGATAGATGTAAAACAACAATAGTCTTCCTTCGCACTCATGTCTCTCTCTATTTCAGAACAACTGCTTTCCTAGACACGTCCCATTAAAGCCATATCCATTCATGACCGCCGATAACATGCTAAAGTAGCAACATTGATCTTTCACTTTGAGAACATAGTCAGAAGTAACATAGGGCACAAAATGAGGTAAATTATAAATTACCTCAAGGACTCACACGATGAGTAAATAGGGATAATCTTACTCACCTTCCCTTGTCGGTCGTACAATGCACATGTAGTATGAATTACATGCTATAGTGGACTTCTCTTTCTATAAGAGCGTATGCCATTTATTAATTATATCCACTATACGGATCTTAGCCTAAACATAGTCACGTGCTTTTCACGTACTCATGTTTAGCTCGAGTGCTATATTAGCTCGCTTCCTATAGCGCCCAATTAAGTACTCGCATCCGGCATCTTACAGGCATACCTGATTATGGGACTATCATGCTCGGTCGTATTATAAATAAATCACAGACCTCATCTTGACTCCAATCAAGGCGACATATCATTTTATGTACTAAACTTACTCCTCAGCGTTTATTTGTACATAACGTCTCATCTCAACGTGCTATCTATAGCACTTGAGGCGATTGCTCGTGTGGGTGAGCCAATCATTGCCTGCTGACATACTTTCCAATATTATATGTGTGTAATGCTAGTCTCATACTGTATTCGTACTTATTGATAAAATATCAATTCACTAATAAACAAACAAGTACAATACATATGTTCACAAATTCATAAACCAATAATCCTCTACAATAACACATATCACATTTTACGCAATCCTAGTGACATCCTGTGGGTCAAGAATATGTCTCTAGGAATAGCCTTCGTAAATGGATTAGCAACCATTCTATTGGTTGAAACGAATTGTAGGATCACTTCTTTCTGCGTTATAATTTCTTTGATGAAGTTGTTCTTTATGTCAATGTGCTTCGTCCTTCCATGATACTTGGGATCTTTCACATAGGCAATGGCTGCTTGACTATCGCAATAAACTATCACCGGTCTTGGAACCTCAGTGACAGTGGCTAAATTTTTCAAGAAATGTTTTAGCCAGACTGCTTCTTGCACTGCAGCAGAACATGCAATAAATTCTGCCTTCATCGTAGACAAGGCCGTGCATGTCTGTTTCTTGCTATTTCAAGAAATTGCACCTCCATTGAGCAAGAACGTATATCCAGAAGTCAATTTACGCTCATCCAGGTCTCCACCCCAATCAGCATCTGAATAGCCTAATAGGCGTAAATCACTCCATTGATAACAAAGTCGATAGTCCATAGTGCCCTTCAAGTATCTTAGGATCCTCTTCACTGCTTTCCAGTGTGCTTGACCGGGATTTGATTGATATCGGCTCACCAATCCCACGGCATAACATATGTCGGGTCGAGTACATATCATAGCATACATCAAACTTCCGACCGCACTAGCGTAAGGAACAGTTTCCATTGCTTTAATTTCTTCTGGAGTCTTAGGACACATCTCAGTACTTAGGCCTTCACCTTGCATGACAGGGGTATCAATGGGATTACAGTGCTGCATATTGAAACGTTCAAGAATCTTCATAATATAAGACTCTTGTGATAAAGTAAGGAGTTTCCTTGATCGATCTCTTTCGATCTTAACTCCTAATATAGAAGCAGCTTCTCCCATGTCCTTCATTTCAAAATTAGAGGACAACCATTCTTTTATGGCGATAACCAAAACCTTGTCATTTCCAGCCAACAAGAATATCGTCCACATAAAGTGATAAAATCACAAATTTATCTTCGGACCGCTTGACATATACACAGTGATCTTCCTCGATCATCATGAAGCCAAAAGTGGTTATGGCTTGATGAAAACGAAGATACCACTGTCTAGATGATTGCTTAAGACCATATATTGAGCGATGAAGCTTGCAAACTTTATCCTCTTGACCTTTAGCTATGAAACATATTGGCTGCTTCATATAGATTTCCTCATCTAGTTCTCCATTGAGAAATGCCGTCTTTACATCCATTTGATGTAATTCAAGGTCCAAATATGCAACGATGGCTATGATAAGACGTATTGAGGCAAACCTTACAACTGGTGAAAAAGTTTCCTCATAGTCTATACCCTCTTGTTGAGTATAACCTTTTGCCACAAGGCGAGTCTTATACTTTTCAATGGATCCATCCGCCTTACGCTTAATCTTGAAGACTCATTTGTTTCCAATGGCCTTACGATTGGATGGTAGATCAACCAAGTCCCAGACATGATTTGCCCCCATTGACTCCATTTCATCTTCCAAAGCTTTTCTCAATTCTTCCTTATTAGAGGATGAGAGAGCCTCTTGAACAGTCTTAGGCTCGGCATTGTCCTTTTGAGCAATCATAAATGCTTCCCCTTCAATCTCAAAACGACGACGGGGAATACTTTTACGATTACTTTTACGCAATTGAATTTCTCTTGAATTCAATTCGTCAGGCGATACAACACTCCCACTAGGTCTTGTGTGTTGAGGTAAATCTTCATTTCCCTCTACAACATTAGTGGGTGTGTTATTAAGATCTTCCATCTCATATAATTGGAAATCCTTATCAATCTCACCTCTATTAGGAAAATCGTTCTCCAAGAACGTGACATCTCGTGACTCCATTTCGGTCACACTTCCATCAGCTTGTTCACCTATGAACACGTACCCTTTGGAGTGTTCGGAATATCTTATAAAGATACATTTCTTCCCTCTAGGACCTAATTTGCCATGTTTATGGGAAGAATCATGAACATAAGCTGCACATCCCCATGGACGTAGACTACTCAAGTCTGGTTTCCTACTAGTCCATAATTCATAAGGGGTGGAAGTGACCGATTTTGAGGGCACTCGGTTAAGTATATAGGTAGCAATCAATAATGCATCTCCCCAATAGGAGATAGGTAAATTTGCTTGCGCCATCATAGACCTAACCATTTCCAATAGGGTTCTATTCCTTCTCTCAGCTACCCCATTTTGTTGTGGAGTACCAGGAATAGTCAATTGTCGTACAATTCCCTTTTCATCACAAAGAGCCTTGAATTACTCCGATAGATACTCACATCCACGATCAGTTCTCAATGCCTTTATTGTCTTGTTCAATTGATTCTCTACCATCGCTATATATCGTTTAAAGCAGTCTAATGCTTCTGACTTATGGGAGATCAGAAAGACATAACCGAAACGTGTGAAGTCATCTATGAAAGTGATGAAATATGAGGCTCCATGCCTCGCCCTCACATTCAAAGGACCACAAATGTCAGAATGTATGAGATGCAATGGAAATTCAGCTCTAGTCCCTTTACCGAATGGTTTTCTAGTTGCTTTTCTCGCTAGACAATGTTCACATACGGATAGACTAACATTGGTGAGTGACCCTAAAAGGTCTTCTCTAGCTAATCTTTGCATTCTTTGCAATCCAATGTGACCTAATCTAGCATGCCAAGTACTTACATCAATCTCAACGTTATTAGAAGATGCAATTAAAGAAAAACAACCATCAACATTAACATTATACCGATCATAGTCAATGTCTAACACCATAAAACCATTCGATACATGACCTGAACCATAATAAACTATTCCATACATAATGTCAACACAATCACCATGGAAATTCAATTCATAACCTAAGCTAAGAAGAACAACTACAGAGACCAAGTTTCGTCGAATATCTGGAGCATAAAGGACATCATGTAGGAACAGGTTTCGACCACCATGTAAGATTAATTTACATGTGCCGATACCCTTCACTTCAACTCTTGAGTTATTCCCAACATATATCCATCTTCTTCCAGGTGGTATCCGACGATATTCCACAAATACTTCTCGGTCTCTAGCTACATGGTTTGTTGCTCCTGAGTCTACAGTCCACATTGGATGAGTTTCAGCAAGCATTACAATACTAGAAACAAAAGCATTACTCAAAGTAATGGAGTAATAGGGTACATTTTTCGGCCAAAGTGCATTCATGAACAAAGTGACCCATCTTGCCACAATTGTGGCACTCCATCTTGGCCTTGTCCTTCTTCCCACCACGCTTCTTGCGTCGGAAGGTCTTAGCCCTCTTAGGTGCCTAATCAGTCCTCTTACCTTTGTTGTTAAATTGAGAATTCCATTTGCGCTTGAAGCCCGAAGCCTAGCACGAACTCGATACAACAACATAAGCATGGGTAGAGGATCTCGCAGCATCTAGGCGCTCATCCTCTAATTCCAAATGACGCGCAATATCATCAAAAGTGATAATATTCTCATTATGCATCATATTGATCTTCATATGCTCCAAATTGTTAGGAAGAGACCTTATAACAACCTGAACTTGCTGTTCATCAGTAAGGAAGTGACCTGCCGTCCTCAGCTCACGGATCATGTTTGACATCTCCCGAAGATGCTGCCTCATCGTTACATTTGGACGCTTTCGGAATGTGTCAAACTTGATGGTGAGTCTTCTCAGCTTAGTGGCAGATGTACCCCCAAACTTATCTTTCAAGGCAACCCACATAACTTGAGCTTTATCATAACTTTCAAACTCACACATGAGATCATCTTGCATACAACTCAGCAACATGATGCGAGCAATGCTATTTTTCTTTTTCCAAGCTCGATAAGCTTCTAGATCTCTCCTGTGTTGAGCTGAAGTTCCATGCTCAGGTTCATCCATGGTATGGTTGAGGGTTTCCAAAACCTCTTGCTTCTCAAGGATGTACTGAACCTTTCGATGCCAAATATCATAATTGTCACTGTTCAGCTTCTCACCCTTATTGAGGTCAGCCACAATGGTCTTGGATGTCGAAGCCATAATCAATTGCTATAACACATTGACATAATAAACGCAGAATCAATACTAGCACACTTTATCAGAGTAACACACATATTTAATTTGCAGCAAAGACAAACTAAATTAATGATAACTCAACAAAAGACACAAAAGCAAAAGTTCACTATGTTCCCAATCAACTTCTATGTACAATTATTCTATTATCATTAATTAGTTTAATTTGCGAAAATTTTAAGTTCTAGGTGAGAACTCTTTCAAATTCTACCAACTTACGAACTCCAACTAGGAAAAAATAATTACATGACCTTATGTAATTTCTACATTTTTCCTTAATACAAAAAACATAGCATGATAATAACCAACGTATAAACAAGAATCATGCTTCAACTATAATCAAAATCGCAATTCAACATGTAATGGATTTCCTACCATTGTTCGAATTTTCTAGCAACTAGATAATTGCAAGTATATCAAACTATATACATGATATCATCGAACCAAGCTTTACACAGCATATATGACATCATTTCCACACAAGCTAGCTACTGTATTTCCTAAACCACAAGAAAATACAAGTTACAAATGTATAAACTATGCAATAAAACCCAAAAAATACGCGTACATAGGGTTTCCTACGCATTTTCATACATTTATAAAATTTAAAAGTATAAAATAATTATACCACAGTGTAGAGGACACTCATACGAACCAAATGCCGCCAACTACGCTCCAATCGGAGCTCGCACGCGCCCACACGCGCCCCCTGAGTGCACGGTGCGTGTGGCGCACGCGCTAGCGAGCCAAATGGCTCCTGGCCGGTTCGACCGTTGACCGGTCAATGGTTGGTCAGGTCGGGTCAACCGGGTCGGATCTCGGGTCGGGTCGGGTTGGGTCGCTAGGTCGAATCACGGGTTGGGTCGGGTTGTCGGCCGATGACCGGCCGGCAACTGCCGCCGCCGCTGACATCATCGATGACGTCATCCAAGCGGTTACCGACCATTGGATGACGTCACAGTGACGTCATCACGTGCCGGTTCGCCGGCCAGCGCACGTCGCGCACGTGCCGGTTCGCCGGCCAGCGCGTGTTGCGCACGTGCCGGTTCGTCGACCGGTGTGTGTGGTGCACGTGCTGGCTTTGCCAGCGCTTTAGGCGCGTGGCTCCCACACGCAGCGGCTTCTGGCCGCGTGTGTGGGCCCGTCCGACGTCTTCCGGCGGCGATCGACCCATCGCCGGACTCGTTTCGACGAGCTCTTTCACATTGTATATTCAAAAGTTGATTTTGGCCAAAAAAATATTTCGAAAATTGGCCAAAACCGCATGGATGCACGTGACCTCGAACCCGTTCTTCACTTTGGTTCGACGATTCACATATCAATTTCGATTAATAAACATCCAACCAGTGTAGATATCATACTCTTAATCTCGATATCAAATGGTGTACTGGAAAATTCAATGAAAAAACAAGGCGAAACCGCGACCGGGCTCTGATACCAATGATGGAATTCATGTCGGCGGAAGACGACTTACCTGATTCCGATGCGCAAACAGCAAATAGCCTTGGAACGAACACTGAATTGCAGATGAATCACGAACAACAATACCTCACGTTGGTCTGGATGCAATCACAAGGAAAACACCCGATTTCCACGGCATAAATGTCGATTGTTCTTGCAAAATTGAAATGGAATGCCTTCCTGATTCTTTGATGGAAAGGGAGAGAATTTTTGGTGCGAATAATCTGCCAACCAATTCAACAGTTGTGTTCGGGAGGCTTTTATACGTCTCCCTTCGTACCCCTCCATTAGTGTCTTTCCATCGTAACGCATCAAGACGAAACGGTGCGTTTCAATCGCACCTCATCATGGACGTACCAGCTAAAGTACTATAGTAAGTATGACGACTAAAGTGTTGGTGAACTCATATTTGTCGTAGTGGAGTATTCAAGGTGGGAATGTACTTAAATCATGCAGTAGTCTTTGTTTCATTCTTATATAAATATCTACCCTTTTGTGTGATGAGTGTTTTTATGCATTGTTTCGGGGTGGTCATATCATTTTCTTTCGAGCACGAGCCTCATTGGTTATTGTCTCTTCCCTTTGGATGTTGGAGCCCCGATCTGCTTGTTGAAGGACAACGTAATACTGAAAGTGATTGTTGTGTGAGTGACGTTGGCTTGGAGCTCCTGGGCTGCATATCCATTCATGAGCTCAGCCGTCAATCCTAGGAGAAAAGCTCTTGCCCTCTACCCTGTCTTTCTCATGTATGTATCGGTTGGTTTTCTCATAATTGCCATAGATTAATAAAGCATTGTCAAGCTCGCCTCTCATGGTGGTGACCCACATTAACAACTGTATCTCAAATACATTTACACTCGGAGTTTTCCTCGAGATCATGTTTGTCATGATATTATATTTTTTGCATCTCCCTTATGACTGTATCCATTTGGGGCCTTAGTGTGCCGCTACAATATATCGGTCGTCATCGGAGTCTTTTATAGTCATAGTTCATGCCTAGTCATGGTTCATGTCAAACCTTTTGGAGTGGGGATTGATAGCTTTTCAGCTCATGGCTAGAACTGTTAAATGTACACCCTATTCATGTCCAATGTATAAAGAGTTGATTTTCTGAAGCTGCCTTTTTTGTAGTCTTTTGAGTATTTGGACATGGTAACGAACCGCCAAATCGCCTAATCCTGGTAGGGCTTGATCCTCGTTCCCAAGTCAACACAAGATTAGAAGGACTACTTTGCAAATGAGTGGGGATGGTCATGAGTTTTGAGCCCCAGTTTGGTAATGTTGGTTGACTCCCTTGGCTTTTATTCGACCCGTTGCCTGTTGCACTTTTTGAAGCAATAGCGACCTAAACCGACATAAGCCATTATATTTTCGATGAGCGAGTGAAAAGACAGATTTTGCCGTTGTGCTGCAGATTTAAGAACTTAAAAAGATTGTCTGGCACAGTTTTTCGCAATAGTTACAATTCTGAGAATAAGTGTTTCTATAGTGAATGAGGTATTCAGCATCAGCGAGCTCATTATAGTTGCAGCACCTTTAAAACAAAGTTGGCTCGTCCAGTTTTGAATTGCTGCCATTAGAAGTGATAAAATGGGTACATGGTGTCATTTAATATGACATAGGTAATACGTGAGTAGCGGATTGGACTACGTCTGGCAAACTGCGCATGACAACGCTTCTGTTCCGGGGAAGAGAACGAATGTTGACACCTAATTTTAGCAAACCTAGGAAAATAAGGAAAATAAAAATTGCATTTTGAACAAATAAAAGGAAAAAAAATGAAAGAAAATGGGGGCAATTGATTTGATTGATTATGCATGGAAATTTGAAATTCTGATGGGTATTCGGATTTTGTTAAATACGGAAGCAATTTAAAAATCAAGTGAATAAAGGGCAAGAATTTTTGTAAAATGGAAGAAATCTGAGCTAGATCAAGCTGATTGCGAAATTATGCCCTAATTTACAGATCTAATTTAATGTGCTAGGAGATGGAAACTTAAAAAATGCCATACAAAGCGACCGCTTGGAATCATTATAAAAGAGAGGTTCATTTTTTCGTAACGGATGGAGCGATTTTTGAAAAGTTCATAGCGCGAGAGCAAATATTTCAGAGCAAAAAAAAACGTACAGCAGAGAGAGAGCAACTCCAACGATCTCAGCAGTCATCCAAAGTCTTCTTGACGTCCTGCATTGATCTTGCTTCGTGGACATTGACTACAATCATTAAAGCTAAGTCGAGCATATTTTTCTTTAATTTGATTGTGTACTATTCCATTTAGCTATTTGAACTAATCCAATTGTGTTTCTTCTTCTTGTCCATAATAAGCTCTTAAAAAGAGAGATCGTCCATGCGGAAAAGAAAATCGTGAGAAGTGGGGGATTCACATCAAGAAGGAGAAGAGTATCAAAACGACGTCTTCAAAGTCAATTTCTCTTTGCCTCTGCAGGCATTGATATCTCCACATGGAGGAAATTTTTTATGATCACCATTAGACCTCATCTTGGTCACGTTACGTTCTTCACCATCATCATACCACGGAGCACCTCTACGTTCACGCCTTTGCTTACTACATTGGACATGGCGCAGTAGATATTACCAAGAGAATAAAGTGCAGAAAATTTACCGAAAACACAAGTCAGTAGCACCAAGGGCTCACTGGTTCGTCCTTGTAGCATCGTGAGCAACCTCTCGGCACACGTGTCTACACCGTGAGCAGCCCTTTCCTTTAGTCAAATGACGAGCCGTGCCGAGCACCCCCAGCTGCAAGTCCCCTCCTTTAGGTAGTTTAGTTTTAGTTTTATTTTTATTTCTTTCTTTTGTTTATTTTATGTTATTTTATAGTGTTTTAAATTTTGTTATTATTGTTTAAGTTAGAATATGGTTTGTCAATGTTAATATTTGTGCATTTTGTAGGCATTATCCGCAGGAATTTTGCCCGGAATTATTGTAATTATTAATTTGAACCAAGAGGCGTTGGATCATTTTTTAATTATATTAATTTTTGGGCTTTTTGGTAGAATTTTAATTGTTAAATCATTATAATTATTAATTTGATCCGTAAGACTTCGGATCAGATTTTTAATTATTTTGATCTCTTTGTCGTGATAAGTAGGGTTAAGATAATCGTTAATTTAACCTGTGAGACAACATGTTATTTTTTTCGATTATTTTAATCCTTTATTTTGTTGATAGCTTAGATTTAATATTTATTTAATAATTACTTATCTTTTAAAAAAAAAAATCAAAAAATCAAAAAATCAAAAAAATCGGAATTCTCGCATGAGCATATAGGTTTAGTAAACCAGACATGTAGGTTTAGTAAATTAGAATTTTCTTAGGATTACATTTTTAGGGTTGCATTTTTAGAAATAAGTTAGGGTTTGACCTAAATTAATTTTTCAAATAATGATCGCACATTTTAATTATCTCATTTTTCAAAAAACATGGTTTTCTAAGATAGGATAGGGTTTAAGTCAAATTAATCCCTAGAATAAATTAGAAAATTATCCCTTTTTAGATAGTTTAATTAAGGTTTTTATTAATTCCGAATTTCAATAAAAAAATAAAAAATACTAGGTGCATGTTAACTAGTTTGCATAATAGACCCATTTAATTAGAATTTGCATATTAGTAAAATCAGGTCATGTAGTTAAAATGCATGTTTTATAAAAAATTCTAATTTTCAAGAAAACCAAAAAAAAAAAAATTGTTTGCTTTGTGTGATGCAATTTATTTATTGAATGTTTGAGCATCTCGTGTGATCATCCAATTGCATGATAGTAATTTAGGTTAAAATAAATTAAAGTTGCCTGCAAAAACATTTTTTTGAAAATAAAAAAGAAATTGTACCGATAGGGCATTAGAGAAATCTAGTGTAATCAAGTCTCCGTACCCTTAATCTCTGGTTCGTAGGAGTAAAGTAAAACTCCCGTTATTTTACTTGGGTTTCTAATCGACCCACCAAAAAATAAATTAGTGGCGACTCCTAGATAAAAATTATTCGCATGTTAAATATTTGAACCTTAAGTCGCGAATTGGTATGGGCTTGGGAGAGCATGAGTTAAGTTTAGACTTAACAATCCATTAGCCTAAACTTAGGTGGTGTACCCAAAATTTAGGTTGCGACAACGAAAGAACATAATCATTTATCCTCGAGAGTGTTACCAAACATGCCCTAAGTGACTCACTCGAGGTTCATCATCCTCTCTCACTTGCTCAATTGGTTGGAAAAATTAATAGAGAAATTAGGGCTCGGTTCTTGGTGAGTGAATATGGGGACCTCAGTGCAAGGGGAAAACTGAATTAGGGCTTCAATTTAGGTTTATATTTGGGAAACTGGTTGAATGGTCAATTTAGGATTTATATTTAGAGCAAAACATGTAGATGACATCATTTAGATGTATATATACCGACTAGGCACATCGATAAGCCATGTCAATTGGAGAAATTAATAAAATATGATCACATCGATTTCGGGTAATCTAAATCGAAATTAGCACTTAAATGATTTTTTTGCGGTACTTAAGTGATTCGATTTTTTTTTTATTGGTCACCAAAGAAGTATTATATGTAACTTTGGGCACTTCTAGTACTCTTATGTCCTTATGGAGAAAGTAGCCTAAGACATAATACATAGCCATCCTCTTTGGCTGTCAAGGGTGATGCCATAACATCTTAACACAGAAAATCAACGACTTGAAAAGTTTTGTCGGAAAAGATGACAGCTCGAATTGCTCAAAGAAATGAATTCACGGAAATTGTTCTGTTCACCGACTATTTGACGTTAATCTTTGTCGACAAAGAAAATATTCTACATCAATTAATTTTTTTAAGTAGAAATTATTTCTCAAATCACTAATTTTTTGTACGACAAACATATTATATGGATTCATTCCAACTTCATCAAGTGAAAGAACTTCTAGGTTATTCCAAAACCTACTATATGTTCGTGGGCTTGGAAAAAACTACTTGACCTTCGTGATTTAATTCAGCATCAATTCAAGTGGCGCATAGGTAATGGATTATCTACATTCTTTTAGTTCGATCATTGGCATTCTCGGGGACCGCTCTATAAGTTTTTTTCAAATCGAGACATCTACTGCTCTGGCATCCCTCGGCTTGCTTCTGTTGTGGCTGGTCTGACTGCCTTCCCCCTTCCTACTGCAGTTTCGGCAGCCATAGTGAGTTGGGATGAACCCTCTCGAACCTCAATAACACCATCGACCGGCTCCTATGGCTTGGCCATTCTTCGGGGTGTTCTCAACGGCTTCGCTTGGAATTTTCTAAGGCCGAGAGGTCATCTTGTTCCTTGGTCAAGATTCATTTGGAATTCCTCTTTGCCCCCCTCCCCCCCCGCGGTTATCAATCACATTTGTGGTTGATCACTCGCAACCGTTTGCCGACCCAGGTTGTGCTGCTTGCGTATGTCAGAATTCAGGACCCATCCTGTGCATTATGCTCTTCTAGGCCCGATTCGGTGGACCACTTGTTTTTCGGTTGCCTTGTCATGGGTAGCCTTGGTGCTTTCTGGGCGAATAATTGTAACTTGCCATGGCGAAATTCATCGTGGAGGAATAACTTAGCTTTGGTTATCGAGCACCTATCCGATACAAGCTTCCATCAATCGGTGGCTCGGTTTGGTTTTGGCGCCTTGTGCTACCTTATATGGAAACAAAGGAACAATATCATCTTTCGCGGTCAAACCTTATTCCTCCCGGCCCTAAAGGAGCATCTTCGCCAAGCTGTCAAGGATAGAGCCATTACCTTTTCCAAGGTCCCGGATACGACCCATAATAGAAGACTTCAGCTCAGTTGGGGTATCCACCTCTCGATCTTTGATTAATCTACTATCCTCTCGCTGGTCGGTGCCTCTTTTATGCTCTTGGTTGGTTGTTTATTGCAGATCCTTTTCGACCTAAGTTCTTCTACTCCCCTTTCCTTGTCTCTTTCTCCCATTGAGGTTCTCCTTTCTTGGTTGGTCCGTTTCTGCTCGTTGCTGGTTTGCTATTTGTCTCCGGTGCTTTCAAGTTGATGGCCCACTTGCTGCTTCGTTGATGTGGGTGTTGCCCTCTCGTGTGATGCGGCGTCCAGCTTCTCCTCAGCATTCGGTGGCTCCACCTTGGGTTTTTGCTGTCTTGCTGTTTTTTGTTTCTCCCTTGTTTCTCTGCCTTGTGTGTGGGCTGCCTTGTTTGGCCCTTCTCTCCTCTGCTGTGGCTGCTGTTTTAGCCTTTTCTTTGATGATGTTCTTTCTTTCCCTGTTCTGTAGCTCTTCCCCGGTACCCTTCCACTCTTTTGACTACCTTGTCTTCTTAGTGTAAGCTTTTTGGTTTCAGGGTCCTTAGCTGTACAGTTATATAGCATCTTCGTTCAAAGTCAATATAATACTTACCTTTTACCAAAAAAAAAAAAAACATATTATATTAATAGTTATTATTACTATAAATCCCAAAGTGGTAACTTCACACTGCATTTGCCGCAAATTGACTCTCATCTTACAAAAAAGTCCCAAGTCAATATTCCTAAAACCAATTTGCCTCAAAATAATTATTGTGTTTCACAAAAAAATCTCAAATTGATACCTCTTATTTTGGGTCGGGATTTCCGTTTAGGATCTATTGCAAGACGAAAATTTGTCAAGGTAAATAATTTAAGATTTTTCATGAAATGATTTAAGGTAGATATGTTATGATGGAGTACCAATTTGACATATTTTGCGGCATGAACCTCTGTCTTAAAAGTAGCATTAGGCCAAGTGAAAAGCTCTTTAAGACATGATCGAAGCGTGCGTGGTATCAGACCGCATGTTAGAGGCCACATGGTCCCAGCGAAATGTGGCAGTGGGAGCACCAGAATGCACGTGCGACCTCGTTCGAGCTTCTCCGCAAGAATTTGCCATTTCCCAAAGCAAGCAAGCGTTGCCGACAATTTGAAGGAGTACCGCATAGACAACGTGGAATGAAATTGGCATATATATGAGCATTGGGAATAAGAATAGATGTAATCCTACTTGATGCAAGAATCTGTTTATTTCGCAAAAAATAAATGGCTCAGAAAATAATTTCTTAAAAAAATCACTAATGTCGCTTAAAATATTTTTGAACATTTTCATAAATAATAAAAATGCTTTCCATTTGTTCATTTTCATTAGCAATACGAGTGATAATTTTTTTAAACAAAGTAAGTTGGAGGACTTTTAGTTCATGAATGGGAAGTGGCCTATTCGAATCCTATCAATTTGCATGCAAACTTTCTGTTTTTAGTATGATCACATTGACAGGTCAAAGGCTTAAAACTTATAACTAATTTTTGGGCTACAGTGTGTTCCAAAAACATCAAGATAGTGACACCTCAGTGCTCGTGGCCCTAGGTCATTAAAAAGAGAGAGAAAAAAAATGTACCAAGTTATCTCTTATTCAACAATAGACAAAAAAAAAAATCTTTTATTCCACGTGGGACTTAGGCTCTTATAATGATATGTTGATATGTTTGAAAGCGTGGGATTTAGTTATGTAAACATATGTGCTATATCATTCACTGATCCCCTGACTAGATGTCATGGCAACCATGTGGCGATAGCCGTTCTTGAGGGAGGATTTTTTTTTTCCCGGAAAATTTCTTTTTTTCTATTTTTGTTCAATATGTAATTTATTTTCATAACTAGCCTGATATTCAATCACTTACCATATATAGAAAATCCTATCACATATTTTCTGGCATCTTATCCTCCCACCAAACGTAGCCTTAGGAATTGAGAACCAAATTGGCCAGATAACAATGACAGCTTCAAATAAGGTCAAATGGCCAACTGTCTTCTCATCACATTTCCCAAGATTATGTTTGGAAAATATGGAGAGCGTGGAGACGTTGGTCGAGAAATGGTTGGAAAGCGTGGAGACTTGGGTCGAGAAATGGTACGAAATCTAACCCTAAATTGGTTGCTATGATTGTACCCAAACATTAAATGTGGTCCTATCTCCTGCCCTAACATTAAATGTTGTCCTATGTTCTATCAGACTCGCCCAAATGGAGTAACAAACAAGCAAAGAGACAAAAAGGGGTACGATCACTGGAAAATGGGGTTTCCACTTTTGTCACAAGCATGGTGGAGGACCGAGGCAATTCCAGTAGTTACATGTACCAATATTCATGATTATTACACTGAAATAAAAGAAGAAAGAAAACCCTAGACACACAAATGATGCTTGTGGAGTAAGCTCTATCCAAATCCTTGATACCATTCGCTTCCTCAAATGGTGACTTTTTGAATTAGTATTTTTATTGATCGGCAACTTTTTAATTCGTTGAGAATAGCAAATATGTTGACCAATATAAAAGCAATTGAAAGGCATGATCATTAAGCGTGGAAGGGGTGACCTATCTTATCTGTTTTCAGAACACTTTCAAAGCCTTAAGGCCGCCGCTCTTAGACTCCCCATCACCCTTCCCAGCTCCTCCTCTTCATCGGCACAAACTACTGCACCTTCGCAGGGCTCATCAGATGCATAGTGCACAGCCTCCTCGTGCCTTGCCAATATGTACCACTCTCCACAAACACGATCCCCTTGTTATCGTAAGGCATTTGGCGCGGAGCCTTCACTCAGGCGGCTCGAGAAGGTGCTGTCATGGGTCATGAGGACCAGCTTGGCCGCCTCCGCGTACACAAGCGTGGAAGTTTCTATTTTTCTATCTCCCTATCGCTTTGAGTGGGTACATGAGAGAGAGCTCTCTTGGAGAGACGGAAGAAGTGAGGGAAAGTGAACATGGGACCCACAAGAAAAAAAAATAAAAATCTAATTTATAAAAGAGACACGACTGGAAAAAAAAAATGGAACACACTTTCTTAGAACATTAGCATAAGATGGATTCTAAAAAGTGGCATCTTTGCCCAGATTATTGTGTTCAGAGTGCTTTGGCCAAACAGGAGTGGAAAAGGTGCTGCCCTTTCTGGAATTTACCAAATTATTGTAGGATTTGTATAATATTCTACCTAGGATATTTTTAATTTGGAGCTTGAACTACTCTACTAAATTTGACTATAAAAAGTACTATTTTATTTTGGAGTGCCTCTTTTCAAGGACAGTCTGGTCAGAGGTGCTGAAGCTTTTACTGATACGGGACCATTTCTGCTTTGGGTAAAAAAAAAGCAAGCAGTCAGGGTTACAATCATCAGCATTAGATCACGACTTAGGGAAGGTAGTATTCCTTTTTCCACCGTCATGTTGCTGACTTTGTCGCTTGGAGCCTTTTAGGCAATGAAACAGAGACCTGGATAAAATGTGTTTTATGAGTCTTAAAATTGGTCTGCTAGTTCTTCGTCAAATCGAACTTCAGAAGAGCCAACATGTGGGAGTTAGGTTTCCTTCCACTGTTGAAGCCGCGATGATGGTGATATACAATGCTACAGGTTTTCTACTGTCTCCCATTGTTGCAGCGCAAAGTGAATGCCAGTTGCATTAACAGAATAGTTATGCCTATAACCCTTTTGCCAACTTGCTCGAGCAAAGAACTTGGTGGCGACCGTGGGGCTACTTTCAATCTTGATGACCTCCGCAATGAGGCTGGGCGTCATGCGATGGAGCTTGCCAAGCTCCGCTATGACCGGTGGCATTCGGAGTCTTTTTTGGGTGTTGTGGCCATCGGACGGTGCAGAGAGTGGGGAAAGACGCACCGAAAGTATGTATCGAAGTATTTTTGTTCAGTATAATTATACAAATGATTTTTGAAGTTTTTCCCAATATGTAATGTCATCTTTAAATTTTAATTTGTGTAATATTGTCCTTGAACCTTTAATTTATTTAATGTAATCCTTAAATTTTTCTTAAATTTTTAATTTAATTCTTAATTTAAAAGAAAATATCTAATGTTATTCTTTCATTATTCAAGTTAATAAAATTCGTTGATGTTATTCTTGCCACGAGGGAGGCCAGAGAGGTCGAAGACTCCTTCATATCTGGCATTCTGTGTGAGTGAAAGTGGAGGTTTTCCTGGAGATCTCTGGGTGTGGAAGAAGGAGATGATGAAGATGTGGGGATGGGCGAGGGAAGAGGCTATGCCAGTCCACTTCAAAGCGAGCAGCAGACCACCACCACCACCTGTTAGATTTCCTTTTCCACTTTTTCATTTCCTTCGCGGAAGTGCCCAGGAACATGGCTGCTCAAATCCATGGCACGACCACAAAAATGTAAAGGGCTTCCTGAAGCGTGCCCCGGATAGATTTGTTAAGCAACCGAATGAATGATAGAAATCTACAATAATGTTTAAAATTCGGATTAAAAGAATCCAATCAATGGTTTGTAGATAACTATTTCAACATAGATTCCACGGAATTTTGATTTTCCACCATAGGTTCCTCATAGTACATGTTTTTGCACGTTGGTCTTGTGGGGAAATATTCAAGTGTGCATCGAGTTCATGTAAGCTCGGTTCATCTATTTCGTGAGGCTCAAGTACAACTTTTCATCCATGTGAATTCAATTCGCTAGGGAACAACTCCTTTACCCTATAAGAATAAAATTAAAAAAAAAAAAAAAAAAAAAAAAAAGAGGAAGAGGGCGGATGAGTATCTCTGATTGACCCATTACGGGCGGGTCACGAGCGAGGGGTTGGAATTTCTTTCCGTCAAAAAGTATGGAGATGTGACTGTGACACCCTCTCTCTCCTCGGTGGTGGCCCTTTCCTGATTTTTCAATGAAGGGCGCGTAGAAAATGCGGAGTTCGTGGAGAAAAAGAGAGAATAAAGTAAAAAAGTCTCGAGAAAGCTTGGGAGGGAGGGAGGGAGGTTGTATTATGTTGTGTTTCTTGGATGAACTTCCGCCGGTATATTCCATTGCAGGAGAACCGGAAGGAAGGAAGGAACCAAGAAGATTCGGGTCGTGGGTTCCGATGTTTCAGTCAGGAGACGTGTGGCTCCCGGATGAGAGAAAAACATTAGGTACTCCTGCCGTGCTCCGGTGCCTAGGGAGAACGCGGCACGTGTCGAAACTATTTCTTCTGACCCTTCTTGCACAAGGGATTCCATATCGGGCATGCAGCCCTCCGGTAAAGGGATCGGAGGGGAAGGAAAAAGGGGGTTGGGGTCGGATGGTACCGGCTCTTGAGTTGGATCTACGTGAGTATTGCACACACGTGTGCATTGATGCCAAGAGTGAGACCCAAAAATAAAAAAGCATGAGAGACCCAATTTGCGGTCACCCAATTTGTGGTCATCCAATAATAAAAATAAAGAAATAAAAAAAAGTAAAATAATTTTTAAAAAAATTTAAATTATTATTCACATTAGTGCTAATCATTTCACGTGGAATGGCCAATACTCACGGTAGCAATTTTCAGCCAAAATTGATTGGAATAGCTATATTAACAAATCGTTAAAATGTTGAAAACTAAATTAGTCAAATTAAAATGTTTAAGATTGAATTGGCACAAACATAATAAGTTTATCTAAAATATACAGGTAATTTTCCCTATCTAAGTGAGAGAAACCTCTTGTACTTAGATTTACTATTGTGAATTACTAGTGAGGTGAGATATACACTTGGATGTGAAATGAAAAAGCCTTAAAAGGCTTGAGATGAAGATTGTATTTTGGAAAGTGGGCTCTCGGTCAACCCACCTTTGTACTTAGATTCGATTTGTGGATTTTGGGCTAGTGGATTCGGGAAGTTCAGTAGGCGGGGTTCGAAACACTATAAATCGGCTAAACGTTTCTCTTTCTCTTAGCTCTTTTATTGTACGCATACCAATTGATCATTGAATTGCTTACTTATTCTTTGTGCTTAATTGTTGAATAATTTGATTTATATATTGTATTATCTTGGCATCAAACAATTGGTATCAAAGCAAGAGCTTCAAAATTGGATGGGTGTTTTGCTTGTGATTTTTTGGATTTTTTGAGCTAAAGATCATGGCTTGAAATGTTGTTGGTACCGCGTTAGGCAAAAGCCAATGGATTGTTAGACCTCCTTTGTTCTCGAGTGTAAACTTACAACTATTGGAAAAGCGAGGGTGAGAAACTCTTATTCGATCGCAAAATTACTGAACAAGTCCAATTTTATGCTAAAGCTACAAACTTTCTTTGTTGTGCTTTTGACGCAGATGAATATGCGAGGAGTACGAAGTAACTTATAAAAGGGACCGATAAAGTCAAGAAAGTCTAAGATAAGCATGCCCGCTCACTCGTATGAACTTTTCATCATGAATGACTTTGAGTCTACTGTCAATTACCAAATTCATAATGCAATTCGTGGATTACAAGATAGACTCGAAAACTAAAACCAAGAGTGAAACCGAAAGACATGGCTGCAAACACAAAGGAAGAAGACTCGAGATGAAAATTTGACCCGGTTCTGACATAGCTCGAGCGTGTCCGTGCTCCTTCTGCATTCCTTCTGTTCATAGGCCTTGAATCCCCTCCGACGGTTACTAGACTTCTCCATGTGAACCTCCATTGTTCAACTGATCCCGTGTCTCCATAATTTTTTCTACTTCCACGAGCTTTGATAGCTTCCCTGTTTCCGAGATTTTCCTCCTTCCTCATTAACCGCTCCATCGTCCTCGAATCTGCTCGTGTGCACTGTGCAGCAACTGTTCCCGCTTTCGAGTTCAATCGAACTCCTCCTCTTTTGTGCCTAGGTAGATAAAACAGCTTTTACAGGCTCTAGGTCGAGGCCTGACTTCTCATTTTTGATATAATCCATTCCTTTTGTCTTCGACCTAATACGTGAACAATTTCTCTCTTCAACTGACGATCATGCTGCAGAATTTTTCCATAAGGGAAAAGCACCTTCAATAGAATAGATGAAGAAATCATTCCCTCAACTTGATATTACACAGTAACTGAAGCTGATGGTCACGTATGCAGCCAAAAAGGGGTGGCATCCAGCATAATTCTTCGAAGCAGGCACTTTCTGAATCTTCTTGCGTGCAAAACTAACTCTAAGCAACGGCTACACATCTCCAATAGCAAGACAGACAACACGATTAATTTAAATTCATTTCCTGGTTATGCTATCAATGGATATTCGAAATGCAAGCCTTCAAATTCTATCCATCTATGGCTGAATAACAGCAAGATGTTTTTTCCCAGGTACTAGTTTCATGTTTTGCAGATAGCTTCTACATTCATACGGTTGAGACACTTGTTGCTGTAGAGATCAATGAATCAGCTCGTGCCCGTGGAGATCACAAAATTATTAGCCTGTATTGATCTCCAGTGGGACTGATTAAACTGTAGGTTATTCATGCACTATAGCATAGCCTCCAACCATTGCAACAAATGCATCTGGGGTAATCTCCCTGCAAGGCCCTGCAAAAGACGTTAAAATAGCATGGGGGAAGACATGCGAATAACCAAAACCATTTAGATGGGAAGGAAGCTAATCAAACCCTAGAAATTGGGCATAGATCTTGATCGGGGAAAAGATCCATTTTACACCTTAAAGTTACAAGAAGCTGGAGAAAAGAATTCTGCTCTTTTATCTTAAGTAAGGGAATGCTATTTCTTACTTAATTTTCATTGCTTTGAAAATCAAATTGCCCCTACTTTCTTTGGAAAGACGATAAGAGATTTCATTCTACACCTAACTAGTGGGAAATATTTTTGCCGACAAGCCATGCGTACATTTATCTTTTTGTAGAGATAAAAATTAGTAGTAAAAGAACAAAAAACTTCATAACAAATAAGAAATGATAAATAGAGATAGAGCCCGACCCCTCTCTCTCTTTGGATGTTCAAATTCAAAGTCAAGAGAGGAGTGTGTGACAGAGAGGGATAACTCTCTGTCGGATCATCTAACAGACTTTGTTGGATGAGCAACACACGGTCGATCGATCGATCAGATCAGTACGGTTCCTAGGGAAAGTCGCCTTTAGTAATGTAGAACATAGGACAACATCTAATGTTAGGGCATAAAAAATGACGACATTTAATGTTAGTTTCCATACCATTTCTCGACCAAGTCTCCACTTTCCATCTTTTCCAAAAGTTGCCTTTGGAAATATGTTCGGAGGACGGTACATCACTCAACCTCAACCCCAAACCCAGTTACCGATCGGGTCCCAAATCTCTCTCTCTCTCTCTCTCTCTCTCTCTCTCTCTCTAAAAATCTCAAAACTCCAAAAAACCCTTTCCCTTTTCCTTCCCTTGTTGTTTTCTTCACCAGCTGTTCTCCCTTGTACTTTTTTTTTGGTCAGAGTTCTCCCTTGTACTCGAGGCATTCGAAAATTGAATAGAAGTTATAAATGTCAAAAATAAACCAAAGTTTTAAGAGTAAAAATATGCAATTCCAAGAACACAAACATGTCCCTCGAAATGCCACCAACAATTATTAAATTGGAGTAATTATACATATGTTGGCCAATACTCTAAAAGCCGAAATCATATTTGAGTTTTTCAAATACTCTAAAAGCTGAAATTAAGATGGCGGGAAACTTGGTATCTGACACAATATTGATAGTTCAATTGTTGAATATCATGGTAATAGTCATTTTTTATAAGATAGAAGAGAGAGGAGGCGCAACCAACTTAGTGAGCTCATTCAATACATAAATTTCGAATGACTGATTTCAAAGATAATATTATATATTGAATTAAAGTTCAATGATTATTAGTATAATTATATTGTACAAATTAAAAATTTAAATACAACATCATGCATTGTGCCTAACTTCAAAGATCATTTATGTAATTATCCCTATTTCTATTTGCGTTTGCGGTAATTTTTTTCTAGAAAATCCAATTTTTTTAAAAATTAAAAACTAAAAAAATTAAAAATTAGAAAAATTCGATTTCTTGGTATTTTTTATTCTAGAAAATCAAATTAGATATCCAAAAACTTCCTAGAAAATATTTTCTAAACGTCACATTTTCCGTGAAATGAACAGAGCCTTAATCTCGAATTCTCTTTCCATGGTTATCAATGGTGGTAGAGCATGCAATTTAAGGGTGGCCGTGGTATTTTTCTCCACTCTGAAACTTACCCTATCAGTAGGCTCTTGCTGGTTGGAATTCAATTAAAGGAAGAAAAAAAAAAGAAAGAAAAGAAAATGACAAGAAAAAGAAAGAAAAAATTGCATAAATTGTCTGCGTTAGTGATGTTTGGTTAAAATTGACTATACTGACAAATTGTAAAAAGTTATGAGACTAAATTGATAAATGGTCAAATTGTTTAGGATAAAATTAACACAATTAAAAGGTCTATGATATTTAGTGATTGAACTATTAGGACGGTGTGCGTAGATTGTGCAGCGTTGATCATCCGTTAATCATTAATTTTACATTGTTCCCATTTGTTCCTTCATTTACACGAAAGAAAACGAAAACAGAAGGCTTGGTGGGGGTCGAGCTACTTTTGATTCTCATCTCATTTATTTTTTGCGGATCGGTTCATTCACATTTCGGAAAGAAACAAACGTGATGCGGCAGTGGGGGGTTGGGCCAGTTTGGATTCTTATCCCCCTCTGATGTTCTCTCGCCCGTCCAGGATGCGTAGGCATCGCCTGATGTTTCTGTCTCCTGGTCGGCCACGTCAAGTCTCACGTGATCCGGTGCTGCTCCCTTTTAACGTCTTCCACTTCTAATATTTAGAGCCTCCTTTTCTTCCAGACTCTTCTTTAACTCGCGCGCTCTCAATATCTCAAGTTCCCAACCTGGTCGATTTTTTTTTTAAAATTCTAAATAATAAAAGACTAAAATTTTCCTATCTAAATTAATTTTTTTATTTAATCAAATCTTATGGCTCTTGCAATTCGATATTCTTTTTATCCATAACTCCTGAAATTTTACGTTATCCATTTGTTAGCGTACATTCACATAATAATTTTTTTTATGACATTTCAAAATTCGAATTACATGATACATTACGATGGGAAAGTAGGAAATGTGCTTGTGGGTGTTTTCATGTATTTTAATATCAAGGCATTCAGAATTGAACAAAAGTCAAATTATAAGAGGAAAAAAACTACTAAAAACTTCAAATTATACTCATTATGATACATTTACTTTAAAAAAATTTCTGTGGTACAAAAAATCTCACATTTGTACCTATGTGATACATTCACTCTCTGTTAAAATTTCATCAATGAACATCATTAAACATTTATTTATATGAATGCCAAAAGCATACAGTTCATGTGGCTTGAGTGAAATAATAAAAACATGACATTATTTTGTCTGAAAATCATCTTATAGACTATTAACAAAGTGTAAATATGTTAGATAGGTACATGTTTGTGGTTATTTTCATCACAAGAAAAAACTTAAGATAAATGTGTCAAAGTGGGTATAAACTGAACATTTTTATGTCACAAAAAATTTAGGATAAATATGTCATAATGGGTATAATTTGAATTTTTTTGGGCGGCTCTTTCCTAATTATAAATGCCAAAGGTAAACCAAATTCTATAAAAGTGAAAATAAAGTAATTCTGAAAACACGAATCGCAACCTTTGACCGTCTAACGAAACCAAAGTAATTCCACATGTTTTTGGCAAAAAGTAGGGAAAAGAAATTCACAACGTTGGGACTAATTCTTCCCCTACGAGAAGTAATGACTTTGACCATTTTGGCAATTGAACCGTTTCCTCCCGAAATGGGAACTTAACTTTCACGCGACGTCGGCGCGAGTGGGGTGGAAAGGAAGGGGGGGTAGCAGTAGGGGTGTGCAACCGGACCGGGTTTACCCGGTTCCCGGTCCGGCCCACCCGGAAAACAGGGTCGGGAACCGGTTCCGGTTGAAACCGGTCCGGGAACCGGTTCCGAGGGATTACCCACCCGGGAACCGGATCGACCGGACCGGTTTGGGAACCGGTTGGAGAACCGGTTGTAAGCCACCCCCAAAAAAACCAAAACGCGAAACCCTAATTAGTTTCAGACTTTCAGTGTTTCTACTTTCTAATTTCTATCTTCCCCGAGCTCGCGACCTCCGCCCGTCCGCCGATCCTGGTTCCGCTCGCCCACCGTTGCCTTCCTCCCGTGATACCCGCAGGCCGCAGCCTGTGAGATCCCGACGTCGCCCCCCGAAATCGCGACGCTGCCTTTGTCAACCCGGTTCCTGGCTGCTCGCCAGCCTTGCTCTGAGCTCCCCTCCCGAAATCGCGAAGCCGACGCTGCCTCTGCCGCTCTCGTCGTACCCCTCGCGCTCGCACCATCGCCGCCGTTCCGCCGGTCATCTGAAGCTCCGCTCCACTGGTTCTGCCCGCGAAGCCGCTGACCCCCGCCGAGCTCGCACCCGAGCGCCGACGCCGCCTCCGTTCGATTTCGCCGTTCCACCTGCTGCTGTTGCCTCGCCGACGCCCCTGACCCACAGATCTCGCGTCCGCCGCCCGAACGACGCCCCCTGCTCTGCTCGCGATCTGGCCTAGCCCCCTCGCTGACACCCGCTGAAGCCGCGTCGATCCTTGCCGCCCTCACCAGCCGCGATACCAGCAGCCTGTCGAAGCCGCTGCTGTGCTGATCCACGTCGACCCGACGGCGCCGCGTCCCGCCGAGCCCCCTGCTGCAGCGCCTCGCCTGCGCTGCCCTCCCCTGCGAAGCCGCTGCTATCCTTGCTGCTGGGTCCTCCTCTGCTTGTGTTTTGCCACCACCAATGGTAAGCTGTTGCACATCTTTCTTGTGAGAAACCGAATGCCTCAAGTCTTGATTTCTGGTTCATTGAGAAATGCCGGTTTCTACTGTCTATCCAAAGTTTCAACGAGAATTTTTAGCTTACTGTCGGTAGTTGTGAAGAAAGCTCTTCACCATGCAAACCTGATTGATGCAAACATCTGTCTGCAAAAATACATAGTGTGTTTCTCATGCTGTGCTTTCGATAGCTTTCAGTTTCATCATCAATTGCCTCTTTGGAATGCGAAAGGAACACCATTTTTGTTAGTCTCTTCTCTATCTAGTTTCTCTCATTCATACTACTATCTTGAAAAAGAGCCCGGGCGCATGCGGGTGATGAAAGGTGAAGAAGTTCTGAACATGTGCAGCATTCTGAATTATACCACATTGGGAAATTCATTCTAACAATTAGCAAGATTAGAAAGATTTTGGAATGCCAGAGTTTTATGAGATTGTATGACAATTATTTTGAAAATCTCAAATTATGATAAATATTATCATATTAGGACTTGAGATAATCTCAAGTTGAGATATCATAATATCCGATTTGAATGCAACTTGCATTCTGTTTTTTCTGGTTTCAGCAGCTGATGTATGCCATTGTTGCAGCTATTTTTTCTGGTTTCAGCAGCTGATGTATGACTTCATTTTGTGGAAACTCCGATTTTGTGGTAAGTAAATAGACTTTATTTATGTATGGGATGACAAAAGGAACGTGCTGAGACTCGAGAGACACTTAGTTGTCCATTCATTCCATTCTTCATATTTTTCCATTTAAGTTCCTTCTAGTCCCCTCTATTTTCCAGATTTTCTTAGCCCTTTAAATTCCCAGTCGCTTTGAGAACATGAGCAGCCTGGTTTGCTGGGGCACAGTTTTGATGACATTTGGATGTCATTCGGGCGTTACCCATCAGGGATAACTTTTTCCTTGCGGATGTCTGTTCATGAGGCCTTGTTGAAAGGCTAGTGTTGAATTTAAAGTTGAGCTCGGAGTTACTTTTATGGCCAAAAGAAGGGTCTAGAATCTAGATACCTACTCCCCGGGGACAATGGAAATGCATCTAAAGGGAGAATCTGCTTTTCCGTCTTGTGTTCTCCTTTGCGTGTCTTAGCTTTATATGGACCAATTACCATATTCATTTTTGGTGAATGTGCTTTAATGCTTCATCCTTTTAACATGCTTTGTAAAAAAGTAGCAGATTAAGCTCATTCATTCAATGGACTTACGAAAGTTTAACTTGTGCAGATCACCTGAGATGCTGGAGGCTCAGCCAAACTGTTGCATAATGTGATGTCCCTGTGATGTTTACTCGTGGTCCAACGGGTAATAGAGGAGAAGAAAGCTAGCCTGCCATATGATTGGTGTTTTTTCAGTATTCTGTGTCAAATGCAATTCATCTCTCATATCCTAATCTAAAAAAATTCTGGGAAATAGTGTAATTTGAGAGTGTCTTTAGTTAGGTCGTTTAGGATCTGGCTTGTGTTCTTCTTGATAAAGTTATTGAAGGATATCATTTGATTCAAGGGCTGGTTTTGTAAGATTTCTGGTGAGCGATTTGCTCTTTCATTTGTTATATTTACTGTCTCAAAATGAGAAAATCATGATGCAGATAATGCTGGCCTCAGTACTTCATTGACATTATGCTTTTTGTTTCGGTACCGTTTTCATTTGTACATGAGACAGGAGATGTGCCGCCTCATGAAAATGCCAAACTTTATTCAAAACAGGTTCCAATATAAACAGGGTTAACCCCGTTGCGGACCGGAAAAACGGGGTGGGTCGGGAACAGGTCCAATATAAATGGGGTCGGGAACGGTCAAGAAAAGAGAACCCTTTATATAACGGGGTTGAGTACGGGGGCCCGCGCCTCAGACCCTACCCACCCTGGACCCGATACCCCTAGGTAGCAGGCAGCAACTAGAATGTCAGCATAGTGACAAGACGGATCATAAATCAATCAGCTCTAGACCCCACCGTGACAGCCACACGTTCGTAGGTTCAATGAGTAGGCAAAAGAGACAGGTTGGAATATCTAGTATCGATTTTCATTTAATTTAGTGCATTTTATAAATAATTGTTTTTTTTTTGGCTCTTCTAACCCTAGCTTCTTAAAAATGGCTTTCTTTAGAGGGTTGATAAAATAATCATATATGACATGCGCGACTCCTTTTGCTTGCAACCCCTCATCAAACAGCAAAGTCACATGCCAAATGGGTGCTGGTGTGCAATCCCTAGCATCCCCCTTCCTAATGAGGATTTCAAGTGATGGGTTGAGGTTCTCAAGAACCCTAATTAGGAAGCGAATTGAAGGGATTACTTGGGTTTTTCCTTGAGATTTATTGTCCCTCTTGGGAGATGTGTGGGGATCATAAAGAATTTAGGGGAGGTGATTTCATTTCGTCTGTTTTACTTTCGAAAAGAGTTTTGATGGCGTAAGTAGCATAAGTATATCTTGTTAAACCGTATGATATTTCAATATATATATCCGCCCTTCCGTTCCCAATTCCAAGATCCCTTCTGAAACCGCTTTGCTTGATCCATCACGCCCTCTCTTTGTCTCTCACCCTCTCTTTCATTTCACAATGGTGCAGAGTCAGCAGCAGCAGCAAGTTGTGCAAACCGCTTTTCCTTTTCCGTGTTGTTTTCTTCACCAGCTGTTTTCCCTTGCACTCGAATTGAGCCAGAGCCACTCCCCCTCCCCAAAACCCAAAACCAACCCCCCTTCTCTCAACTTCTTGATGCTTTTTGTGTTTTTGGCTTTATTTTCTTTCTCTCTCCACAAACTCCACACGCCTCTCTCTCTCTCAACCTTTCTTGACGCTTTTTGTGTTTTTGGCTTTATTTTCTTTCTCTCTCCACAAACTTCGCACGCCCCTCCTTGAAACATCAACCCACAACCCCAGTCCTCTAAATAATTCAAGACCCAGCTTGTAACTTCCTCCGAAAAACTCACTTTCCAAGAAACCCACAACCAATGGGCTGCTGATCTTCGCGTTTCCATTAAGATCAGCTTAAAAGAGCAAAACAAAATTAATAACCAGCATAAAAAATCAACCATTTGTCACTGGTTGTGACAAATTATTGGTAATCAGCATAAAAATACCTAAGCCTCTTAAAAAAACCCTCCTTTAGGGGCCAAGCTTAAAAGAGTAAAACAAAATTTTATTAATTAAACGTTGTAGATTCTTTTGGCCGAAATTAAACGTGGCATATTAAATGGTCTAAAAGAGAGAAAAAGAATTATTAATAAAATGCAGTTAATTAAATTATCTATGTCAAACGTCTGAGACAGTCCAAGTGGGCCCCAGCTTTGACCATTTTTCCACATGCGTCAGCTTTCGCTCGCCCCTTCAGACCTGAAAGCCCATTGAGAAAAAAAAGGGGTGTTTGGCAATTATTTTCCAATGAGCTTTGAGTTGAAAGTTGGCCTTGGGAATGCTGAAAGCTCAATGCTAGTCTCTACTAGCATTGAGCTTTCAGCATTTTTCGGAATGCTGAAGGGCTCAATTAATAAAATTTCGTGGAGTTCCTTTTTTACCCTAATAAAAGCATCAGAAACCCAAATTTACCCTCATATAAAAGAACAAAACCAGGGTTTCACCTTGCAGCTCCTCCAGAAACGCTCATGCTCCCAACTCCTCACGCTCACTCTCTCGAGAGCCCCATGACGACGCCGAAATTAAACGTGGCATATTAAATGGTCTAAAAGAGAGAAAAAGAATTATTAATAAAACACAGTTAATTAAATTATCTATGTCAAACGTCTGAGACAGTCCAAGTGGGCCCCAGCTTTGACCATTTTTCCACATGCGTCAGCTTTCGCTCGCACCTCATCAAAGAGAAAAGTTACATTGCTCAATGGGAGGGGGTGCATCCCCTCCATAATGAGGATTTCCGTGATCGGTGTTCTCGGGAACCCTATTTTTTTTTTCGAGAATCCTAATTTAGCTATCAAATTGAAGACCTTACTGAATTTTCTCGAGATTTATTACTTCTTTTCTGTGATGTGCGCAGCCAGGGCTCTGCACCCCATCAAACAGTGTTCGTAAAATTCTAAACGCAAGTGCACGTGTCGAACAAGTAATATAATGATGAGAAAAGTATCGTCCCACGGAGATCGATGATTAATAAACCAATTAAATACTAAAATAGACTAATTCTAAAATTTATCTAACAGATCAAAATATAATTAAGAATAAATTAAAAACGAAATTTGTAGAGTAAATGCAGTAAATCGATAAGATAAATATGTTAGAGCATCCGATTTCACTATAACCACTAGATATGAATTTCAGATTATTGTGAATACAAGAATGATATCAAACATGTGATAGCGGAATTTCCTAATCTATTTACTATCCTATCTCTAGGTATAGCAAACCTACTCAGCTTATTAATCCACTATATCTCTATGTGAATTAAAATAAACATGAATGCATTAAAAACTATTAATATTCCTGGCTTACAATGAGTCTTTTGGATCATCTTATCACCGAAAGCTACACAAATAACGTGATATATCTCTATCCACGTTTAATTCATGGTTATACATTATAATGGGCAATTGCATATGATCACTTCTCAGTCTCAAACATGCACATCAGATCATTCAAGTGGTGGACAGTCACTCAAAAGCATTAAACACAATAATAGATAACTCACATGAATGAAATCAATTGTAGAACATAAAAATCATGAAATTCACATCATCATGGTTAGGCTACATCGTAGCCCTAACAAAAGAAAATTAGAACATAGCAGATGAAAAAGTAAAAATATAAATCAAACCCAGCATCTTGAATCAAAGAACAAGAATTCTATCACCACTTTTGTTTTCTCTTCAAAATACTTGAAAAACTCTTAGAAGAATGAAAAACGATCTAACCTAAAAACCTGACTGCTCTCTCTCTTTCCTATTTATAAGAGATCCAAAATATCTATTTCCCAACGCTTGCAGATAACATTAGGGAACAAAAACAAGAATTTCATGATTTGATATCCATCTTCCACTGCTGCTTTTATTTGAATTCCTAATATTTGCCATTCTTTTCCTTATCTTCTCAATATCTCATTATTCTGCATAAACAAGGAAAATTCAAATAATCAGAAGGAAATCCAAATATTTTCTCATAGATAATGCATTAATTGTTGCCTAAAATAGGTAAAATAACTCTATTTTTATAGAGTTATCAAACGGCAAAGTCAACTGCTAAATGGGTGTTGGTGCATCCCCTCCCCAATGAGGATTCCGTGATGGGTGTTCTCAAGAACCCTAATTTAGCAACCTAAACTCCCCAATTGTGAAGGGCATGACTTGAGATCTGATTCCTCAGCGAAGAGGATTGAAATTCTATGGCAAGCAGCAGATGTAAGATCATATATAACATGTGCTAAAAGGTAGGTTAAGGGCCAATCTTCAGTATTTTTTCCATATGCTACTCCTTCCACTTGCACCCCATAAAAGGAGAAATTGTATTAGCCAGAGCCAATCCCTCTCATTCCCTAAACCCTGAATCCCCACGGAACCGTCAAAACCCGAAGCCTGGAAGACCAGAACCCAAAAAACCATTTGGAAAGGGAAAAAACCATTTGGAAAGGGAAAAACCCATTTTCCAGTAATTGTATTTCTTTATGTCTGTTTGCTTGCTATATGCATTATTTGGAAAGTTGGAGGAGTCAAAAGTTGGAGAAGTAAAAATGATGTAGGGCATAGAACCACATGTGGGTGGTCCCCTACGCTGTGCCCTAACATTACATAAAAAAACCCCACGAAATAATCATCGAGACTAAGAAGGCACACGTGGACTCTCGCATGATCGCACGAGAACCAATCGCACGAGAAATCATATATTAATTTATTGTTTTCCTTTTTGTTTTCAGTAGTGCGGCGGCGGGGCCCGCAAGAACCATCCCGACCGATCACAACACAAAATCCCTGATTCTCCATCCAACATCTTAACGAGCGCCTGCGGTTTCTCCTCAGGCCATCCAACGGCTCTCCTCGAATTGCCTGTCACCTTAGGATGAACAACCGTAGTAGGGAGTCTATAAATTTCCAAACGAGGAATCCCCAATTTTCCCTCACACTTCTCTGCCCTCGCCCTTCTTCATTGTCCCCTCCTTCCACACCCAGAGATCTCCAGAAAAATCTCAACCTTGACACTCACACAGCAAGGCAGAAAAGAAGTCGTCTTCCACATCACGAGCTCTACAATTTATTCTTTTTCATTTTCTTTTGCGCTCTCTCTCCACGAAATTTGACTCACACAGGCACAGATTAGAGAGGGAGATGGAAATGAAGGAGATTTGGACATCCTTGGCCTCCCTCTTGGGCGTCCTGGCCGTCTTCTGCCAGGCCCTCCTCCAGGTGTTGTTCCCGCCGAAGCTCCGGTTCGCCTCCCTCCCCTTCCTGAACCAGGCCCTCGACCGCTTCTCCTCTATTGGGAATAAGGGATTCCCTAAAACCGGATCCGATACTCAATCGAACCCTAAAAATGAACGCGGAAGACGAGCCCATGAGTCACATGTATCACTGATCAAAGACACACAACGGAATCGAGCGTACCTTATTTTCACAAATTAAACACTAATGTTGAATTTCGAGGAAGAATCCTGATCTCGTTCTACCGAGGAGCGTACTGTTGTTTTGGCTTCTTGGAGGGAGAGAGAGAGAGAGAGATTGAAACGTACGTCCGTCTAAAGGGTACATTTCCTTTTTCTTTTCTTTCTTGAAACGTCTTCTCCAAAAGACGTATCTCTTCAACGTAAAACGTTCCCTCAAAAGAGACAACTCCTCATTCATGGGCCCTTTATCTTGTGGGCTGGGCTTTTAGGCCCAACATGGGCGGACGGGCCTACTTAAGCCCATCAAGATATAAATAAAACCATCATCTCCCACTCGTACATGGTGGGCCAAACAGGATCCTCTTTACCTTTCTACAACATCCATACCGGTGAAGAATCCGTGCAACCACCATACTTTGAGAGCTTGTTGTCATACATCTGTTAGGAATATATAGTAGCTCATAATGGGCATCAAACTCTGAGTAGATTTAGTATGCAGTACCCTAAATTGATTAATTACATTTATATCTCTCTTGAACTCTTTTTGAACAATGATATATTGTATTCACAATTATGATTGTCCCATAAAACAATCATAATTGGTCGACCAGTGAATACAAAACTAGAATATGATTCTCCAAATTCGATCTTCCTTTTTCTTTCAAACTCTCAATTTCAGTTCAGCTTGCTTTTCTAGAAATGTCCCATCAGATCGAATCAATTCATGATCATTGGAAACATCCTAAGATAGCAAACACTGAATAGAAATCTTAAGAATAAGTAAGAGTCATGAGGGCATTAAATCGAGGAACTCTTTTCCTCAAGAGTCTCACACGGCATAAAAGTTGAGATCAAACTTTTGCCACTCTTATTGGTCGTCTCATGCATACGTAGTATGAAATACGTATTACGGTATTAACTCCTTTCCCATCGAGCGTATGTTTACATCATCAATATCGTACAGATGATAGTTCAGACATACCTAATGTCTAACTTAAGTTCACATATTTACTCATTCACAGAATTCATCAAAACTCACATCTGGCATCATAGACAGATAAAGTAAAATATGTGGGTTATTTTACTTTCGGACATAGTAAATATTATGTCATCATCTTAACACTTAGTTAAGGAGACATATGTATTTTAAGCTTGAGCTCTCGATTATCACATAAATAATAAGCTTAAAAACGGTCTCATCTCTATTTATCACATAATAAATAGAGGCGATTACCCGTGCGAGTGGGCTAATAGAGGCGATTACCCGTGTGATTGGGCTAATCTTTTATCCGTCCGACATACTTTCTCAACTTTATATAATGCACTGAGCATTAAGATGCATAAACGTCAAACAAAGATTCATATGCATTAATAATGAAAAACACAAATTCATTAAATGTGAACGCTTCAAGTAAATTATAATATTCAGTATATCAACCTCTATGTAGTCCTAGAGATTTTACATGACCACAAAACACATCTCTAGGTATTGGCTTTGTCATAGGATCTGCTACCATTCTATGCGTAGATATGTACTGTAAGTTCACATCTTTTCGTGCAACCATATCCTTGACAAAATTATACTTGGTATCTAAATGTTTGGTTTTGCCATGATATTTTGGATATTTGGTGTACGTTATAGCTGCTTGGCTATCACAGTTAACCAATAATGGATTTGCAGCATACCCAATAACACCTAAATGATCCAAAAATCTCTTAAGCTAAACACCTTCTTGTACTGCTGCTGATAATGCCACGAACTCAGCTTCCATCGTGGACAGGGCTATACACGTTTGTTTCTTACTGCTCCAAGATATGGCACCATTATGAATAGCCTTCAAGTCGCAGATCCTTTCCTTGGTAATTCAGCTTGTAATAAGCAGTTCCCTTCAGATACCTCAGTATTCTTTTAACGGCTTTCCAATGTGCCCTGAATTGGATTGGTATCTACTCACCATTTCAACTGCAAAACATATGTCAAGTCTTGTACACATCATAGCGTACATCAAGCTCTCAACAGCACTAGCATAAGGAACATGTTTCATCTATTCCTTCTCTTGTGGAGTCCTTGGACACAGTCTATGACTCAATCCTTCACCTTTTGCAATAGGAGTATTTATGGGTTTACAATCTTGCATACAAAATCGTTCAAGAACCTTATTTATGTATGTTTCTTGCGAAAGAGACAATGACCTCTTCGAACGATCTCTTGAAATCTTAACTCCAAGAATGTACAAGGCCTCACCCATATCTTTTATATCAAAGTTGGAAGATAACCAACTCTTGACAGTATTAACAAACTCCATATTGCTTCCGGCAATTAGTATATCATCAACATATAATGATATGATCACAAATTAATCTCTGGGTCTTTTGATATATACACAATAATCCTCATCAATCATTGTAAAATCATATGCCATTATGGCGTTATGAAAACGTATAAATCATTGTCTCGACAACTGCTTAAGGCCATATATCAATCTCAAAAGTCGACATATCTTTTCTTTTTGGCATTCCATAATGAAACCAACAGGTTGTTCTATATATATTTCTTCATCTAATTCCCCATTGAGAAAAGCAGCCTTTACATCCATTTGATGTAACTCAAGATTCATACTTGCCACTATTGCTATAATAATGCGAATTGAGGTAAATCTCACTACATGAGAAAATGTTTCTTCATAATCAATTCATTCCTGTAGGAGAGCTTTATGTCTTTCTATCGAGCCATCAGCTTTTACGCTTTATTTTGAGAACCCACTTGTTCCCAATGGCTTTGCGTCCCTTTGGAAGATCAACCAGTTCCCAAACATGGTTTGACTTCATTGACTCCATCTCTTCTTCCATTATATGCATTCATTTTTCCTTACTAGGGTAATTTAGAGCCTCATTAACATTTCTTGGCTCATCTTCATCTTGTGGAGCAATCATAAAAGTTCCTCCTTCAATGTCAAAGCGTCGACAGAGAATACTTTTGCGACTTGTTCGCCGTATGGGAGATTGTACACTTTGTACATCATTCCCCATCATGCTCCCACTCGGATTAGATAATGACAATATCGTCTCATCATGTGGTTGTATTTGAGAGTGAGTTGAATTAAATTCATCATTTCTCATGTTACTCCCACTTGGATGAACTCTACCAAATTCATTATCTGGATCCAAGGTTTCTAATAGGGAGCAATCCTCACCTATTTCGTCATTCTTAGGAAATTCATTCTCTAAGAATGCGACATCCCGTGATTCGAATTCAGTTATACTTCTACTTTCCTGCTCACCTATAAACACATACCCTTTCGAGTGTTCAAAGTATTTTATGAAAATACTTTTCTTTCCACTGAGACCCAATTTCCCAAACTTGTGAGAGGGCTCATGAGTAGAGGTAGCACAACCCCATGGTTTAAGAAAACTTAAGTCCGGTTTTCTATCTGTCCATAACTCATATGGAGTGGAAGTAAATGATTTGGAAGGCATCCGATTAAGTATATAGGCAGCAGTTAATAATGCATCACTCCAAAAAGTGATAGGTAAATTAGCATGCGCCATCATAGATCTAACCATTTCTAGTAGGGTTCTGTTCCTTCTCTCCGCAACACCATTTTGTTGAGGAGTATATGGAATAGACAATTGTCTTTCTATTCCTTTTTCATCACATAATTTTCTAAATTCATCAGATAAATATTATCGACCTCGATCGGATCTCAATACTTTTATTTTCTTGTCTAATTGATTTTCTACCAAGTTCATAAACCTTTTGAAATAACTCAATGCTTCAGATTTATGAGAAATCAAATAGACATATCTGAATCGAGTATAATCATCTATAAATGTGATGAAATAAACAGCTCCATGCCTTCCTCTCACATTCATCGGACCACAGACGTCAGAATGAATTAAATGCAAAGGAAATTCAGCTCTTTTACCTTTTCCAAATGGTTTCCTTGTCGTTTTCCCTACTAGGCAATGCTCACATATGGGCAAATCGACTTTTTCAATATTGCCCAACAAGCCCTCTTTGGCTAGTCTATTCATACGTTGTTGGCTAATATGACCAAGTCTAGCATACCACACATTCACATCATTCTCATATAAATTAGGAGACGTGAAAAAGGAATAACAAACATTGTCATTACCATAGTCAACATTTAATACAATGAAACCATCTAGAAAATAACCACAACCATAGTAATTTGTATCCAAATACAAATCCACACCACTATTATAAAAGTTCATATTAAAACCAAGTTTAACAAACATTAAAACAAACACTAAATTCCGACGAATCTCTGGAGCATAAAATATATCATGTAGGAATAAAGTGCGTCCACCACGCATGTTCAGTTGGCAGGTGCCAATTCCTTTTACTTCTGCTCTGGAGTTGTTTCCTATATAGATCCACTTAGTTCCAGTTGGTACTCGTCGGAATTCCAGGAAGGATTCTCTATCCTTCGCTACATGGTCTGTTGCTCCTGAATCTACAGTCCACAAAGAATTAGACTCAGTTAAGAATACAGAACTTGACACATAAGCAAAGTTCTGAAATGTACAGGGGGTGTATACCTTATTTGGCTCACGACAATTGCGAGCATAGTGACCCTTCTTGTCACAATTGTAACACTTCACCTTTGTCAGCTTTTTCATTCGAGGACGCTTTTCTCTTTCATGTTGGTCAACCTTTGGTTTCTTCCCTGAAGCACTTGCTCCCTTGCCTTTCCTTTTGTTGAACCAGTCAGGACGTTTACGCTTGGAGCTCGAAGCTCCATGTGAGCTGGAACCAACATGATAAATTTTAGTTTCCGGCTTAGTAGCCAAGAGGCGGTCCTCTTCCAGCCCAAGATGATGCACTGCATCCTCAAAGGTTTTGATATTCTCATTATGAGTCAGGTGCACCTTCATATGCTCTCAACTCTGAGGCAATGAACGAATCGCTGCTTGCACTTGTTGCTCATCAGTCAGGATATGGTCAGCATCTTTCAGCTCATTAATCATGTTTGACATCTTTCTAAGGTGTTGCTTCATGGTTTGACCATGAGGCTTCTTGTAAGAGTTAGATCTAATAGTGAGCTGTCTCGGTCTGGTCACCGAAGTATGACCAAATCTTGCTGCCAACGCTTCCCACATTTCCTTGGCATTCTCAAAACGCCTAAACTCTCGCATGACATCATTTTCCATGCTACTCAGCAACGTAATGCAAGCAAGAGAGTTCTTTCTTTTCTATGCAGTAAATGCATCATTAGCTCTCTTGTGTTGTGTAGTGTTTCCATCTTTAGGTACTTTCATGGTCAGGTTAAGAGTTTCTAGTGCCTCTTGCTCTTCCAGCACATATTGGATTTTCATGTGTCATATTTCATAGTTATCGCCATTGAGCTTCTCACCTTTGTTCAGCTCAACGACTATGCTCTTTGTAGCTGAAGCCGTCGATCTGAACATATCAGACACATATGCACAAATTATTAATGCCTATCATTTATGCATCCATTTTGCACAAACCCATCAAATTAATGAATAATTTCAAGTAAGGTTTCAGAATCAAAAGGTCACTATATTTCCAACCATTATCCAAAAATCCTAACTTGGAATTATTATTAATATAATCTTTTATGAAAAATAAATTCTTTGAAGCTACAAAAACTTCAATGAACTACCCACAACAGTTAACAGGTAACAATTAACAGAGGCAAATGATATTTGAGATCCAATAATGATAGAATAATAATGCTTTCACATAATGCAACTAACATATCAGTTGCTACACCAACAACAACTAGGTAGAAAACATTTACATAAGATGTCAATAATGTATACTAAACAAAGACTAGTCAAAACCATCTAACGCCAAGACAACACATGAACTGGGAAAGATTCCTTTTTGTTCAATTTCTTGATCTTTTGTTCTTTAAATTCCTTAGACATTCTTGGCAGCCACGGTAAAACAAACGGGTATCCCTTAGGATTTCTCCTTCGTACATTCATACCCCGCCGGATGAAGTCATTCCATGGGTCGCAGTCCTTGTGGCTTCAATCCGGTAATGTTCATCTATAAAAGCCATTACAAGCCTCCTATACGTAGTAGCTTTGTTGACCTCCCATAGGCGATTAACACTCCTTGCCATATCGGTGGAAGAGTGTTCATAAAGAACCGCACCATCTCAGAATGTGGCATGGGACGACCATTCCATATGACCTATTGTATTTTTCTGTTGACCTCAAGAACATGATCCATTAAGTCGCCACTCTCCCATCGATAACCATTCAGCTCAACTATCAACCTAGAAAGCCTTTCCATTTGTTCATCGGTAATTGCGCATTTAGGTGTGCGCGCCTTACGGGGAGGCATTGTTCCTGCAACAAATGCAGAATAAATAAGGGATTACATATAATCCACATTGACTTAATTAGGAAAAAAGAAACACATTCTTTTCTTCCTTTTTTTTTTAGGTCAACGGTCAAAGTCAACGGTCATACAGGTCGAGGTCAACTGGTCAACGGATCGGGTCGGATGAATTGACCAGCACGTGCCTCGCACCTGTACGGCACGCGCCAGCGACCGCGCGTGTACGTCACACGCGCCTGGGGCCGATCTGCCACTCGTTTTTTTTGTATCGACAAGACCTTCGACCCTACGCTATCAGAAACAAACTTTGATTTGCAAAAAATCAAAAAACGGGGTGAACAGTATGTGGGTGTCAGGATTTTTTCGTCCCCGATCAGTCGACGGCGGTGTTTCACGAAAATTCAATAAAAATAATTCATAAACATGAAAAGGGGTCGGGAAACATAAACTAGGGCTCTGATACCAATGTTGGGAATAAGGGATTCCCTAAAACCGGATCCGATACTCAATCGAACCCCTAAAACAAACACGGAAGACGAGCCTAGGAGTCACATGTACCACCGATCAAAGATACACCACGGAATTGAGCGTACCTTATTTTCACAGATTAAAAACCAATGTTGAATTTCGAGGAAGAATCCCGATCCCATTCTACCGAGGAGCGTACTGTTGTTTTGGCTTCTTGGAGGGAGAGAGAGAGAGAGAGACTGAAACGTACATCCGTCTAAAGGGTACATTTCCTTTTCCTTTTCTCTCTTGAAACGTCTTCTCCAAAAGACGTATCTCTTCAACATAAAACGTTCCCCAAAAATTTCATCATACAACTCAAGCATAGTTGTGACAAATGATGCTAGTGATGATAATGATAATCAGCTTCTTTGTGTGAGATATTGGTATTGGACCCCCTTCAAAAGAAAGGAAATGGAACAAGTTATGGAAGGCTTAAAGCCTCAAGTGAAGGAAAAAAAAAATCTAAGAAAGTAAAACCCTCGATGCCAGTAGAAAGTTGAGGTGAGCCGATTGACATAGAATTCTAGTTAATATGTTTAGTTTATTCTTATGCTACATGTTGCCAATTAATAAATTTCTTATTTTGTAATGTAGAGTTGGCTATTCAAGCAACACATGTTGAAACTCATTTATCAGATTATTCCAGAAATTCAAATCAAATTCAAAATGCCTTTTATCCTAGCAACATCGGCAGTCCTGTAGTAAATCTTAATTTTTATAATCAGGTGTGTCTCTTTTGGAGTTCAACACTTGTTTTTACATTCTACTAATTTGATAAAAAAAATTTATTTAATATACATAGATGCAACTAGCATACATCATGCCGCCAGGGATTATGAATGGGTTTTTCCCGTTCACTAATCAGGTATATAGTAGTTTGGGTTACTAATTTATTTGATTGAAATTTAATGTCCCATGAAAGCATTTTATTACATTATATTAATGAGGTCATTTTTTTTTATATAGATGCAACAATCATATATCATGCCGCCAAGGATTATGAATGGGTATTCCCCATTCATTAGTCAAGTACCTATTATGAAAATCATTTGAGATTGCAATATTGTTTCATCTTTAGTAAATTATTTTAATGTTTATTGATAATACTTTCTTATTAATAGATGTTGGAGTATCATAATAGATCCCATGAAAACATTTTGAGTCAAGTACTAGTCGTCTCACTTTTGTTGACTTGCATTTTTTGAGATAATATTTATGCACACCCATTGTTTAGAAAATTGTGCCTTTTCTCAAAATATATTTTATTCCTTTGTATAGGAGTCATCTAATTCTTTTAGATATCCTAAGATGAATGAATTGAATGATTCTGAAGGCAGAGACAATGCATGATCACAAAAAAATTCGTCAAGAGGTGAAAGATAGCAGCATGGTCGTTGTTTTGTATGCTTGTTAGAATTCTTCTGTCTTCCATGTTTGGGAAGCTTAATAGTGGAATGATAATGAAGAAGGCATATGTTTTTATGTTGAGCAGTTCATTGAGTATATATGATGATGTGTTAAGAAGTCCTAATTTGACGAAAACATGTGGTTTTGGTGTGTAATTGCATATACTTTTGGCAACACGATTATTGCTTTTTATGCTTGTAAGAATTCCCTTGTCTCCTGTGCTGTTTAGGAAGCTTAATTGTTGAGCACTTGTACCCTATTTTTGCAATTATAGATAATAGATTGTTTGGAGTGCTCATCCACAAAAGGGATTAAAGCCACAAAAGTACTCGAAGAAACCATTCATTACTCTTTTCGATTTGCCTGCTTCATTGATGACAATTTCATGGATATGAATGTTGGAAACGTTTAACGTGAGAGAGAAAGAGCCAAAGGGAGAGTAACTGAGTCGGCTTTGGCCAATGGCAATGCGATGAAGATAATGAACGCAAATCCAAGAATGTAATTGTAACTGTTTGATTCAAGCTATCAAAATTACAAGCTCCAAACATCTATACATTCAATGTTAAGATCTTGAAGACTGAAAAGAAGATCTCTGTCATAAAAAATAAAATAAAAAAACGCAAGGCAAATCAAGCCTACCCTCATCAATTTTGTGAAACCATTGTACTATAACCATCTTATTGCCCTTGGAAATCTCGAACATATCATTTAAGTAAGCAACCGGTTGTTTATCCTGTTCGGCAAGAACGTATACAAAGCCATGAACTTGAAATTATTGAGAATATAGTAATACACAACGAGATATTCATGCCAAACAAAGAGAAAGGATAAAGAAAAGGAAACCAAGATCAAAATAGAACTTACAGAGACTTTGACACCTCTATGGAAAAAAGAAGGAAACTGCTTCTGTTTTTTTTTTTTTGCATGTCATGCGGAGCTACCTACTGGATCTCCTTGGAAGACTGACCTAGTTTCGCAGTTAGAGAATCCTGAACAAGGGGAAAAGAATTGTGGAAGCAATGAATAATTAAACAAAGCAACAAAAAAGAGAGAATAAATTGACAGTTAAGTGCTCATAACTGCTAACAAACACCACATCAAGCAACCGAAAAACTAGAATCTCCCATCATTTTGACTCTGAAATCGGGTAAAGTCATAAACTTTACAGTGAGTTTTATATCAATCTTATGACCCTGTACTTATAAGGACATCTGACAGAAAACTCGAAGGAAAATGGAACACTAAAGCTATTTGGCAATACTAAGGGCCTTAATTCCCAAATCACATAAAAATGGTAAAAGGCTAAAAGATAGGATACACTCAAGTCAACAAACTCAATTTTATAATAGTAAAACAAAAACATAAATTTTTAAATAAATTACAAGTCCAATTGGATTGGCACAAAATTATTTACCATAGATCCAAAAGTCTCAACTTAAGGAAAAAAAAAACACAAGATAGAAAATATGTTAAGAGGGATGATGGGTACAAACCTAGGGAAACGAACATCTAGCTTTTGTGTACCTTCTCTTGCCAAAAGCCACTGTCTGCATGATGCTGCTGTTCAAATGACCAACTTGCAAAAATACAATTCATGAAACCGAAATCAACAATCGACAATCAATCAATCAATTATCTTTATTTCCCGCCAAAGTACAGACATCACACTACAAAATAGGGTCTATTCAAACTACCAACTTGTCAACTAAAAAAAATTGGGAACCTTTCTTAACAACTACCAGAGCAGGAAATCAAGGAAATCGGCAACATCCCAGACCAGTCGATGATGGGTGGAAATTTGCTCATGCTTGAGGGCAAAAGGGGGTTTTCGAACTTCACTGCGTAAATGGTCAGTGAATGAGGATAAATGTGGCCACGACTAATAAGGGCCTGTTTGTTTGTGATTTTTTTTTTGTTCCGGGGAACAAAAAAAGAACAGAAATCAGATTTGAAACAAAAATAAGAAATAATAAAAACTTGTTTCTTTTTCCCGGAAACACTTCCAAGAAACAATTTTTTTCTCTCCTATTTTTTCATTCTCTTTCTTTTCTTCTTCTTTTTTCTTTGGCCGGTTGCCCGGCCTAGGCGAGGCCGCCGCCAGGCCCTCGTCGGCCGGTCGCCGACCATGGCCGAGGCCGCGCGACGGCCAAAAGGAAGAAAAAAGAAAAAAAAAAAAAGAAAATAAAAATATTAAAAAATTAAAAGAAGCAAAAAAATTATACAAGTTTACCCAAGTGTTTCTATTCTTTTTCTATTTCAGGAATAGTTACCAAATGCGTTCTTCTGTTCAAAAATTGTTCCCCGAAAGAAAAATAGTTTTCCTGGAACAATTTTGAATAGAAACATGACCAAATGCACTCTAACTAAGCACACGCCACTCTAATTTGGCAAACATTACATACAAGAATGAGAGATTACGAAAGGCATGTTTCTAAGCAATTGAAAGCAGATCCACCTTTCAATTAAAAAAAAAAAAAAAAAACAGATCCACCAGAGAATGAGAGAGAGGAACCTGCAGAGAGATGCGAAGCCAACAAGCAGTGCGAGAGAGGGAGTGCGAGAGAGCGAGAGGTTGCGAAGATGAAAGCGAACGAGCATGGGAACATTGCGTAGCAAATGAGCGTTGAGTGGTCGCCACCAGCAAAGGGAACCTGGAAATTTAACGTCGATGGGTCATGGCTTGACGGCCCACTGGAGGGATCGGCGGCCGGAGCGTGTCGTGACCATAGGGGAATACTCACGGCCGGCTTCGCGAAGCAGGTGGCCGCATCCTCAGTCCTAGAGAGTAGAGACCGAAGCTGTAGCAACAGGGGAGGCGTTGTTGTGGATCTCGGAAGCTACATCGCGGCAGAAACTTCCCGGTTTGCACGTGGAGCTCTCGACAGATAACAAATATGGTAGATTTGTTGCTGACTCAAGCCTCAGCCCATGGGCCTTGAAGAGCCTCTTTGAGGAGTGCAAAGAATTATTAACCCATTTAAAAGTTGTCTCTTTAGCCCATTGCCGATGGGAAGCCTATCAAGCCGCAGACTAATTGGCCATCAGTACCACCCCAACCTCTTTGGGATATTTTACGTATCCACTCTTGTTATCAACACATATTATGTTCTGCCTTTGAATGAATGAAATGGGATGTTTAGACCCAAAAAAAAAAAAAACGCAAAAGGAGGCAAAAGTGGACTTTAATAAGATTTTGAGGACAAAGAATGTAGTTGGCCATTCATTAATTGATGGAGTAGCATTCTTGTCTCATGCTTTGCCAAGACTAGCATTTGGCCAAAGAGATCTCAAAAAAATTTTCCAACACTCAAAATTTTTGTCAAGAGGCTTTGAAAGCCTAAAACTGTTTGGGAAATTTGAAGCAAACGCACCCTAAGTAGGCCCTTGCATGTTGGAAATCCAATTAAATAAAAGAAAGAAAAGACAAGAAAAAAGAAAGGAACAAATTTTGTAAAAATCATTCATATTAGTAATTTATGGCTAAAATTGACTGGAATGACTATATTAATAACTTGTTATAAAATGTAGGACTAAATTGATAAATTGCCAAAGGCTTAGGACAAAATTGACAAAATTAAGAGGTTGAAGATTAAATTAACCGCCGTACAATAGGTTTGTGACTTTTTGGACAATTATTCGTCTCAACGATTTTGTTATTAAACTTTCCTTAATGATATAGAACCTACATCTCATGAATTGAGGGAGCTCTCTCCATTTATTATTTATATGCCATGTCGCCAAAAATGTGAAATTCAATAGACCTCCATCTAATTTCATAAAATCTTCATCCTCCATGCCAATACCGTAGTGATGCATGATTATAATTTCCAACCCACGAGCTTAGGAGGCCAAACATGCTCGCAGTAGTAACACATGATTACTGCGCTAACAAATAAGCTTTTGGACTTTTAGTACTTCAATGATATTCCGGCGATTTTTAAATAAAACGACTCATTTGAACCTTGTGTGTTGAGTGTATGGCGGCCTTTTTAGCAACTTTTATAGGGCATTGTTAAGTTGGTTGTGTCTCCCGACTCTTTTATTTTACAAAGAAAAAACCGTAATCTTCAATAATTAATTGTTGACTTTCGCCTGTGTGGTGAAACATTGTTCCCATTTTTGATTTCCTGTACACGAAAGAAAACGAAGACGGATTGAGCCAGTTTTGATTCTCATGCCTTTTGCCATCATCTGACTTCCCTTTGAATGTCTTCCTCTTTTAATATTCGGAGTCTTTTCCTTCCAACCTCTTCTTTAACTCACGCGCTCTCAGTCTCAAGTTTCCAACCTATTAATGCAATGAAACTGGAAAAAAGAAAGCAAAAACCTTGTTGCTTTTTTTTTTTTGGGTGAAATTCTAAATAAATCCAAGACTAAAAAGCTCCTATCTAAATTAAGTAGGTCTCTTAACTAGAACTGGTCTGATCTCTCTCGACATGCAGAGCTTACCCTCTACCGTCAAGGTAGTTTGCCCTAAACAACCCTCAATCCATCGAAACTTCTTCCTCACGCTGCGACTGACTTCTGGGATCTTCTCACTCCTGTCTGGGGACTCGTAGTAACCGGATTCCCTTTCGTCTCGCTCGATTTCACACCTCGACTCAAACCCTCGCTTCCTCTGTTTCATCGCCATCGACCCACCCCATTTTTTCATCGCCTCTTTTTTCACCCCAGTTTCATCACAATCTGCACCATCTGCCTTCTCGCCCTATTGCAATCCTATTCGGCATCTAGATTTTATGGAGGAGAAGGATTTGGAGGAAGACCCATGCCTGGCCGCTCTCTGTAATAGGTTGGGTCGGCTTTGCGCTGCTCATGAAATTGAAGTTTGGGATGACCTGCCGCCACTGGAGAAGATTGAGGAATGTAAGCTAATCTTAGTCGGTAAAATTCTATCAAACCCTTCGGTAAACTTCCAAGCATTACAAAATACTCTTACACGAACATGGCGCGCAGACAAGGTAGAACTCACACAACAAGATACTGGCCTTTATGTAGCAAAATTTACATCTGAAGAGGAGAAACAGAGAGTCTTAGAGGGAGGTCCATGGTGTTTCGCGAATCGCCTGGTCATCTTAAAGCCATGGCTTCCTAATACACCTTTGCATTGTTATGATTTCTCCTCATGTGCCTTTTGGGTACAGATTTTCGGGTTACCACTAGAATGGTGCTCGGAACAAATGCTGAGTAAAGCAGTAAGACATGTTGGGAAAGTACTTATGGTTAAAATAGACACTAGAGAAGGTTCCAACTTCAGGGCAGGTAGAGCTCGGGTGGAAATAAATCTAAGTCAGCCTTTAAAAACAGGGCATTTAATTCGTATTGACGGAAGGAATATATGGTTAGATTTCCGTTATGAGCGCCTCCCACATTTCTGCTATTCATGTGGTAGGCTGGGACACTATGCCACGCACTATGAGGAAATTCCCTTCACTCAAGCAAAATTTGAAGGAAAGGAAAAAATGGCTTTTGGACAATGGTTGCGTGCAGAAGTCAAACAACATAGTCCTTACTGGCTTACTTTTTATGGTGATCAAGACAAAGCTACACAGACAGAGGATGTGATACCTAAGACACCTCCCTCCTTGCTCAGTAAGGCCCCAGCGCTCCCTCCGATGGACAATCCCACCAGGCCAATTAGTAACGAAGGACAGATAGTAGGGCCATCTTCTATAGGTGAAATGGCCCTTGTTTTATCTAAACAGCAGGGTATGCAAGACCTTATTCGTTCTGATATACAACAAAGAGAGGGGGGTAGGCATCTATCGGCAATACCTCAGTCAGATTGTATGGGAGAACAATCTCTGCAGGGTGAACAACAATTGCCACAACCTAATTTGGGTTCTTCAAAGAAGGATCTAACTCCTGCATCTGCAAAATTAAAAGGTATTCAGGATCAGCACACTATTGTCCAATATCACAAAAAAACGAAGCAATTAAGAGTACCTACTAGGGCAGGAAGCTCCAAGAAGTTAAGGCGATATAATCCATATGAATCTAGAGCTCATATTGTCGAGGATTTCAATGAAACCCAATTAATGGACACTCCGATTCTCATTGCTGCAGAGAACAACAAAGGGGCCGAGGTAGCTTGCCCTCAAAAGCCACCCACAGGAAAATGAAGCTCGTTAGTTGGAACTGTCAGGGTCTGGGGTCTTCCCTGATAGTTCAATCCCTTAAGGCCCTAGCGGCCAAAGAAAGACTTGACCTGGTGTTTTTAATGAAAACCAAAAATAGACCGGAGGTGCTTACTAAACTTCAGCGACGGCTTAAGTTCACAAACTCCTTTTTTGTTAATCCTGTTGGCTCTGCAGGAGGTCTGGCCATCTTCTGGCAGGCAAATATTTCTCTCAAAGTGGTGCATTCAAACCAGGACCTCATAGATCTGATGTGTATAGAACCAAGGAAGAACATACCTATTCGTGTGACTTGTGTCCATGCACCAGCTGTGTTTCGGCTTCGCCAAAACCTTTGGCATGACCTCCGACGAATTGTGAACTCTAACAATTCACCTTGGATTTGTGCGGGTGATTTTAATGAAATTACCTATCATGGGGAAAAGGTAGGCAAGCGTTCAGCAGATTTTCAACGTATGAATTCTTTTCGAGAGGTTCTACATGATTGCTCCTTATTAGACATGGAGAGTAAGGGCTGCGCATTCACTTGGACAAATAACCGAGTGGGTGATGAAATTGTTAAAGAAAGATTGGATAGGATCCTTTGCAACCTTGATTGGAGACTCACCTTCCCGGAAGTCGAGGTATTTGCGTTACTAGCAGTAGGATCGGACCACAGCCCTTTACTTTTAAATACTGAAGCATTTCTGACGAGAAGACGGAGGCCATTTATCTTTGAGGCGTTCTGGCTACAAGAACCGGACTGCAGGATGATCATTGCCGAAGCATGGCATTTTGCAACCAACTCCAATTCTGACCTGCCACAGAAATTAAAGTTTGTTGGGGCTGCACTTGCCAGATGGAGTCGGGAAAAGTTTTCCAAAGTCAAAAACAGAATATTGATTTGCAACTTCAGCTACAACATATCACAAACCAAACTAATTTCAGCTTTGACAAAACAACAGCAACCAAAATCAAAACAGAACTTCAGAAACTTTGGTAGCAAGAGGAGCAATATTGGGCTATGAGATCAAGGATTAACTGGCTGAAATGTGGCGACAAAAACACAAGATTCTTCCATGCAACTACCATTAAGAGAAGGCAGAGGAACAGAATAAGAATGCTCATGGACAATAATCACGAATGGGTGCGAGATGAGGATACTTTGAAGGAAATGACGCAGCATTTCTACTTTGATCTCTACAAAACGGTGGGCTACCGTGATTATAACCCCATTCTAGGACAATGCTCAACCGTAGTTACTGCTGATATGAATTCCATTCTCACTGCGGAGGTCACTAAAGAGGAGGTACGCATTGCAGCATTTCAATTGGGGAGTACAAAAGCCCCGGGACCGGATGGACTGAATAGTTTGTTTTATCAATCTAACTGGGACACACTTCAAGATGAGATATTCCTTTCAATTCAGAAGTTTTTTCAATCCGGTGTGATGCCACAAGACCTTAACAAAACTACTATAATCCCGATACCAAAGATACCACTCCTAGAAAGTCTGAACCATTTTCGCCTTATTAGCCTATGCAATTTCGCCTATAAAATCATCTCCAAAATCCTTGCAAATCGGCTAAAGCCCCTATTGCTAGACCTAATCTCTACGGAACAAACCGCCTTTGTTGCTGGACGCCAAATCCAGGACAACATCCTCATGGTTCAAGAGATTCTTCATCAGGCTCGGATTCGGAAACGACGAAGGAATTTTCCAGTGATATTAAAAATGGATATGCAGAAGGCATATGATAGAGTGGAATGGGATTTTCTAACGGCCTATTTACTCAAGCTAGGGTTCCATCCTATCTGGGTTCAGTGGGTTTCATAATGTATCTCAACAGTATCTATTAGCATCAAATTCAATGGCGAGCAGCTACCATACTTCCACCCGATGTGAGGTCTTCGTCAAGGTGATCCTTTGTCCCGTTATTTGTTTATCATCCTAGCAAATCTCCTATCAACTCTCATCCAGCAAGCAATCGGTATCGGGAATCTGCAGGGTATCAAACTAAACAGGTCGTGCCCTACTCTCTCCCACTTGTTTTTCGCTAACGATGCCATTTTCTTTTTAGACGGCATGATTATGGAATGTCAGAACCTAGCTAACATATTGACCAATACTGCCTAGCCACGGGACAGGAAATAAATAGGAATAAGTCATGTATCTTTTTCAACAAGGATTGCCCTACATGTCTTAAAGAAAATCTGGCTAGAGAACTCCGAGTTCCTATACTTGATAAAACAGGAATATACCTAGGTATTCCTTTTGATTGGGGGAGATCCAAAAGGGATATGTTTACCTGGCTGATGGCTAGAGTGAATACAAAGCTAGAAGGTTGGAAGGAGAATCTTATTTCCAAGGGTGGCAAGGAAATCCTAATTAAGACGGTTGTGCAAGCTATACCTCAGTATTCCATGTCCGTCTTTAAAATCCCTATATCCACTTGTAAAGCTATAGAGCAGAAAGTAGCTAGATTCTGGTGGCAGAGTGATTGTCGCAAGTCAGGGGTTCATTGGAAGCGCTGGGAGGTTCTAAAATGTACAAAGGCAATGGGACGTTTGGGCTTCCGAGATTTAGCCGACTTCAATAAGGCTATGCTGGGGAAACAAGCATGGCGTTTACTACAACAGCCTCATTCCCTTTGGAGCAAATTGTTTAAGGCTTTGTATTTCCCTTCCAAAGACTTTCTTAAGGCGGATAGAGGAGCCCGCCCTTCTTGGGGGTGGCAAAGTCTATTGTCAGGAAGGGAGGCAATCCTACCCAACATCCAATGGTCGGTTGGCGATGGAACTCAGATCAAGATACGCGAAGACTGATGGCTACCAAGAGGGCGATTAATTGGCCCGGCAGCGAAAGAGAAACCTATGTTTGTAGCTAATCTATTGGACAATAACTCAAACAATTGGAATGTGCCTATGCTTAATCAATTCTACGATGCCTCTCTAGTTCGTGAGATACAGAGAATCCTAATTAGTGCTAATTTTGCCTCAGATCGTCTAGTATGGACAGCCACAACACAAGGAATATACACAGTCAAAAGTGGATATTTGTCAATCAGGAAAACAACAATGAGCACAACCAGTAAAACAAATTGTCAAGCCTCATCTTCCTATCAAGCTCCTTCACTCCTTTGGAAAAAAATATGGCAGGTCAAGCTCGCACCAAAAGTAAGAATTTTTCTATGGACTATCTGTCATAATGCAATGCCAACTAAAGATAATCTATTTCATCGACATATCAGTACTGATCCGACTTGTATACTATGCCATCAAAACCTGCCCGAAACGATCGAACATCTCTTCCTCCTCTACCCATGGACTCATGGAATATGGACACACCATAATATTCGCATTCACATTGACGCAACAGATATACAACTTATGGAAGAATGAATAGCAGATCGTATCATTCAGAGGAAAAACTCACCTGATCTGGAAACTATCGCTATAGTCTTCTGGCAGATCTGGAAAGCTCGAAACAGGTTCATTTTTAGTAGACAACGTCCAGATCCGACCCTTGTTGTTGAAGCTGCTCTTGCACAAGTCAGAACAGCTCAAAATCTTCTCCATCTCTCAAATGGACCTCGCTGCAACCCCTCTGATCAAAGTAATTTTTGGCAAGCCCCTGATCCAGGCACATTGAAGATCAATATTGACGGGGCTTATAATACAAACAATATAGAAGGATCTATGGCGTTCATATGCCGGGATCACACAGGGAAAATGCGAGAAGGTTTTACCAGAACGGTACCTGCATCTTCTGCCTTGCAAACTGAAACTCAAGCTCTGATCGCTACCCTTCAACATCTATTGCAGCAAGGTAACAATGAAATGCATCTTCAGATTGATTCAAATTGTCTTCTCTTGGTTGATTCCATCAACAACAAACTCGATCCACCATGGGAGATTCGCACTTTGATAGTAGAAGCCACCGCTCTCTTTTGCCGCTTTTCTGATCTCTGTATTAGGATTTGCAAAAGACAGGCAAATTTTGCAGTTGACTGGGCCGCTAGGGCCCATAGCAAGGGCTATCTTTTACCTAATTGGGCTGACTTCCCCCCCCCCCTTTCGGATCTTCTTGTATCAGATGCCGTAGCTGCAGGTTGTAATACTGTTTCCATCTAATATTATTTCTTTCTGTCCAAAAAAAATAAAAATTAAGTACGTCTCTCAGTCTCAAATTTCTGACCAATTATTAATTCAACGAAATTGAAAACAGACTTTGTTGATTTTCTTCCCCAAAATTAAGAATCCAAGACTAAAAGAAACAACTTTTACTTATTAGTTATTGATCGAAATGTTACGGTGAGGGCATCCTAACCCTTTTCAGTTTGAAACTCTTGACATTTTCGCACCATTCAAATATTGACACGTTGATTCTCGTATTATGTATTTATAATTTACTAACCTCACAATTCCTCGAGAATAAACTGCTTTGATGTTAGGATCACGAACTTAATAACTTCGCCATTCCTTGAGAGTGCTCCGGTGATGAGCACGACTTCTCTGGCAATGGTGTCATCCTCGATATATATGAGATATCTTGGGTCCGTTGTAAGTGAGAGTGATAAGCTCCAATTTATGGTTTCTTATGCTCCAACTCCACCACCAAAGTTCGCTTCGCCATCGTCCACCTCACCAGCCTTACCACCAACTTCACCTCATTCTTCCAAAAAATCAGCTATTTCCTCATTCTACAAACCAATCTTAAAATAGGCAAAGAAGCATTCATACCCACTTGAGGCTCTTGAAGAAGCACCCCCTAGTTCTTCCATTGCTATGTTCTAGGAAGCAGATTTTCCTCCTCTTGCTTGATAAAGTTCAAGACTTTCATTCCCCGCTCTAGAAGAATTCATCGATCCACAAGGGAGATATCTTCATGTTCCCAAAATACTTGCCCCCACTAATGTGGACGAACATGGACGACAAAAAAGAACTCTTGTTGCCGAAACCGTCTTGAACTGACAATCAGGGACTCTCCTAACACACAACAATGCATTCAAATCAATTGATTCCAAACTTGTGGATGTGCAAAGATATCTTAAGAGATATGATGAAATTACCAAGAAAATACTTGCGGATTTCCAGAAAAGGCTTAACGCCTTGGAATCCGGACAAAATTTGGGATACCACCATCTCGAAAGCCTAAAGGCAAAAATAAAAAAGCTCAAGAGATAAATCCAACTTCTTGAAGAAGGAAAATTCAAGCCCGCCGATCCATTTCCAACTATGCTATGGACTAAGTATTCACTTCCAGCACCACCTCAGAATACGTCTATCTTTGCTGCTCTCACAGAAGCCCCTATCAGAAGGGACAAGACTGATGTGGTAGAAATGCGAAACCGCCTTAAAAAATTGGATTGATTAAAGAAAGAAAATAGAAAAGAGAAGATGCCTAAAGAATCCTTGATTTCTATAAGGGAAAAGCTAAACCAAATGATGCTATACAATCCGTTAGAATCATTTCTGAGATATCTGAGCAATCAAGAAGAACAGCCCGATCCTTCTACTTTGAAAGACCAGATCCTATTTCCATCAAAACTGATTTTCCCGATCAATTTTGATTCTGAATTAGATTTGATATCTCTTTCATCCTCCTTATCCTTTTCTATCCCCACCCATGATTTTTTTCCTATTGTGCCAGCAACTTCATCAATATTAATGGTCGATCCCCCAGACCAAGAAATGGAATCTAACCTTTCTAAACCAGAGGTTGTTCAACCAAACAATCCATCTCATAAACTAACTCTGTCTTCCCTGGTTGTTCCATGCGCTCACTAGGTGAATCCAGTACTAAGAAGATCCTTTCTTAACCATGTCTGATCTCAAGATATTAGAAGCCCCAGTCACTCTCGCTTCCTCTCCATCCTCCTCATCTCTCTCAAATTTTCGTGTGTCAAATGCTTCTAAGATTGACTATCTTTACAAAGTCTCTCTTAGTGATGAAACCAAGATCTTTGAAACTCGACTTCCTCTTATGAATCCTTACTCTGCTTTTGCTAAACCGGCTTCATCTTTTTCTCCTATCTGCTCTATTCGACAACTGATTTGTCAGACTCTCAAGGAATTAAAAGAGTACGTACAATCCTTCAAGTTCAATCAACATCTCATTCTAGCCATTGAAAATGAGTATTTTGTTACTCTTCAAATTCCACAAGGATTTCCCACACAATGGACCCAGCAAGGATACTCCCATGTCCATTATGGAGCTGTTCGCCTTGCCCTCTTTCCATGGTCGTAAAGACTTGCCAGTTGTGGCCAGAATGGCCTTATTAAATACTAGGTTCTTAGAATACCAGCATGCATGTGTTTGCACAGTCCAAACCACTACGAAAAGCTACATAAAAACAACAAGCCTCTTCAATCCTCTGACTCTGAATTCGTCAGAAAGAAAGATGGCACTGTTGCCATCAAATTTGACAAGGAAAATGAAGAGAATCCTTCTATCTTCCAAACCTTGTTCATGATTGAACCATGTGTTTCAGAGTCAATCTCTGAGCCAGATCTAAGCCAGACCTGAGCCAGATCCCAAAAGGCTTGTCCAATATTTTCAAAGTAATGGAAACCTAGTCCATTACTACAAGGATCGATATGGTCATTGTTTTTGGGACCCCTTTTGTTAGCGTTCTTTTTTACAAATTCTCCCAACGAAAGAAACCCAAATGCGAGGCCTCGGTGGAAACCCAAGAAGCCAAAAGATGTTACGTACTAGAGGTACTTGAATGGAGACCCCTCCGTTGATATTCTTGGTGAATGTGATAAGTTCCAATTTATGGTATTGAATTGACTTTTGGCATCTATTAATAACGGATCTAGTTGAGTAGCAAAGTGTAGGTAATTGTGTTTAACCGAAGCTTGTAATGGGAGGGGCTCAGTTGACATGCTATTGATTAGTGTTTGCTAAGTCCCCTCTCTAGCCTATAAAATGGTAAGTTATGCCTTTCACTTACTTAATCTCATTAAAAACTGCTATACTGAAATAGGTCATAAATAAGAAGATCTGACATTCCAATAGATCTCTGATTAAACAGATTGATCTATTTTTCTTCAAGTAAAGCAATGGCTCAAGTAGGTACGTTTTAATTCCATTGTGCATATTGATTTTGGTGTTTTACAGTTATATATGGATCTGATTGTTCTTGATTAATTATTTATTCATGTGGCTAATTATTTACATTTTCCACTTGGTTTTGTTCTTTTGGATGAGGGGGTTCCCACATCTTGTTAGATGCAGTTTTTTGGAGACGTTGCAATGGGTATTACGCGATCATGGGTCAATTATCTTATCAAAAAAAGAATTCTGCTCTTTCATCCGAAGTAAGGGAATGCTATATCTTAGTTGATTTTCATTGCCGACAAGCCAAGCGTACATTTATCTTTTGTAGAAATAGAAATTAGCTGCAAAAGAACAAAAAAAAAATTATAGTAAATAATAAAAAAAACAAACAAATAAATAAGTAACAAATAAGAAATGATAAATAAAGATGGAGCCCTCCCCACCCCCACCCCCACCCCCACCCCCTCTCTCTCTCTCTCTCTCTCTCTCTCTCTCTCTCTCTCTCTCTGTCTCTGTCCAAATTCAAAGTCAGAAGAGAAGCACGTGGACAGAAGGGGATGCTCTCTTTCTAGATCATCTAACAGTATTTGCTGGAGGACCAAAACATGATCCATCGATTGACCAGATCAGTACGCGTACCTAGGGAAAATATGAAGACATTCAATGTTAGATTTCATACCATTTCTCGACCAACGTCTCCACTTCCCATCTTTTCCAAAAATTGTCTTTGGAAATATGTTCGGAAGACGGTGCATCACTCAACCTCAACCGCAAACCCTATTACCGATCGGACCCCAAATCTCTCTCTCTCTCTCTCTCTCTCTCTCTCTCTCAAAATCTCAAAACTCCACAAAACCTTTTTCCTTTTCCTTTCCTTGGTGTTTTCTTCACCAGCTGTTCTCCCTTGTACTTTTTTTTGGGTCAGAGTTCTCCCTTGTACTCGAGGCATTAGAAAATTAAATAGAAGTCAAGTTATAAATGTAAAAAAAAAAACACTAAAGTTTTAAGAGTAAAAATATGCAATTCCAGGAACACAAACATGTCCCTCGAACTGCCACCAACAACTAGATATACATATGTTGGCCACATGCTCTAAAAGCCGAAATCATATTTGAGTTTTTCAAATACTCTAAAAGATGAAATTACGACGTTGCGAAAGTTCGTATCTGACATTGTATTGATAGTTCAATTGTTGAAGATCATGGTAATAGTCATTTTTCATAAGATAAAAGAGAGATGAGGCGCAACTTACTTGGGGCATGTTTGGTCACGACTTTATTCCGTAGAACAATTTTTGATGAGAAACGATTTTTTCTGATTCTGTTATCGGGAATAATTTCTGAGCAAAAGAACGCGTTTGATGACTTCCCAAAATTTCTACGCTCGGGATAGAAATACGTTTGGTAGGATTCTTAAATTTTTTTATTTCTCTTAATTTTTTAATTCTTTTATTATTTTTTATTATTTTTTCCTTTTTTTCATTTTCCTTTTTCTTTTTCTCTTTGTTGGTCGCCAGCCACTGTCGTGGCAGGCGACCGGTTGGGCGAGGTCCAGTGAGCTCGCCAAAGGCCAGCCTCACCGGTGGCTAGGCAAGCCTCGCCAGGCCACCAGTGAGCCTCAAGCTCGCCCAAATCTGGTGAGCCAAGCCTCACCGTGGCTCGGTGTATGAAGCAACCGCATCAGACCTGACTTCTATTGCGAAGATTCAAATTGCACATGATATTCATTGATCTTTTAGCATTATTTCACAATTTTCCAGTTTCTAATACTTCCCAATAAAGAAAACCCCAATGTCGAAAAATCTTAGATAGCCGTGTCAACACTACCATGAATTTATCATCTTCCAAATTAATCGAAAGTTTAATTTCAAAATTTAGAAGTGTAGTTAAAAAATTATCAATACTCATGAATAAATTAGTAATTTACCAATTTCTTCAAAACTTTGCAAGTATTTTTAATAAAAATTTTACCCATAAGCATCTCAATAAATTTGTAAGTAACCGTCTTTTTAACATTTTACAACTGCGGTTCAAAAACTACCAACACTATTACCAATTTCTTTCAAATTTTACAAGTCTTGTACGTAAAATAGGGGTGTTAAAAAAAAAACAAATTGACCAAAACTGAACCGAACCAAAAATTTCATGTCTTTTCAGATCGGGTCTCCTTCCTGTACGAGTAATAAGTAAGAATGCATGGATGTCTCCACTGTTTGGTTCAACATGAGCTAACCCGAGACACATCAAACATACATAGAACGGGAAACCTAAAACCCTAAACAGTTCCCTCCCTCCCTCAGCACCTTTATCTCCTCGCTCACCCTCTCCGCCACGATCCCCTCACCTTTACCAGCAGGTCCACTTCCTCGATTGCCCCTTCTGCCATCATCCACCAGACCCCTACGTCAAATACCAACTTTATGAAGAGCTTACCGACATTCTAATAAATTAATAAGCTACCGATTTCTTTTAGAGAGCCATTTTCATTAAACTGTGCCAGCAGTTAAAATGGGGCCTGCCTGTCACCATAATGAATTTACCAAGATCTATTAAATTAGTCTCCAAACCTTCCTCAAATTTTACAAGTGTAGTTAGTAAATTGCTAACTTCTTTCAAATTTTGTTAGTGAGTATAGGAATTTACTAGCATCGTGATGAATATACCAACCTCCAAAAGATATAGTATGATACAAACCTCTTACAAGCTTTTCCAAGTTATATTTTGTAGCGAAATTTAGGTCGGAGGTTTTTAGGTAAGAAATTTTGAGTGCCACTTGGTGCAAAACATGTCAACATCGCTGCCTTGCATGTATTTCCACAAATACAAAGTCTCTGGCCCGAAACCACTTTGAAACGGGAACAAAGCTGTCAACGTTACCGCCTCGCTTGTCTTCCTAACTAGACATGGAAACTTTCAGAAACAGAGTCTTGGTTCAATTGACATTTTTAGGGCAAGGCCGTAATGATAGTGAAACCGCGTTGCGCCTTCCAGAGTCTTGGAAATAACTTTTTTTTTTCCCTTTTTTGCATTTTTCTGGGGGCAGCGACACTTTGGTGAGGTCGTCGGCCCTCGTCTAGCCAGTTGCTAGCGCCAACCATGGCCAAGGCCGGCGACTGGCCAAAAGGAAGAAGAAGAAGAAGAAAAGAAAGAGAAGAAGAGAAGAGAAAAAAAATTTTCTAAAAATCATTCTCGGGAATAAGAAATTTTTTTCTACTTCTTATTTTTGTTTCAAATCTATTCCGAGAAATAAAAGTTTTATTAAACAGGTTTCTATTCTTTTTTCGTTCCCTCGAACAAAAGAACAAAAATAATTGTTCTGGGTAATAGGAACAAATTTTAACGAACACGCCTTTACTTGTAGAATTCAAAAAACAAAAAGAAAAGATACAGTGGGGGGTTGAGCCAGGTTAGATTCTGATTGCCTCTTCTCATCGCCTGATTCCCTTTTTAACGTTTTCCTCTTTTAATGTTTATTAAGGGTCTCTTTTTCTTTTTACCTCTTCTTTAACTCCCGCGCTCTCAGTCTCAAGTTTCCAACCTATTTATCTGTGCAATGAAACTGGAAAAAGGAAAACAAGAACCTTGTTGATTTTTTTGGTGAAATTCTAAATAATACAAGAATAAAAAGTTCCTATCTAAATTATTTTTTACTTTTATTTTTTATTTAATTGAAATCTTAGGGCTCTTGCAATTGGATTTTTTATTTTATTTGGAACTCTTGAAATGTTTCCAATATTCATATGTTAACGTACATTCACATACTGATTTCGTCTATGACATTTTAAAATTCGAATTACATGATAGATTATGATGGAAAACTGGAAATGTGCTTGTGGGTGCTTTCATCTATTTTAATGTTGAGGCATTCAAAATTGAACAAAAGTCAAATTATAAAGGAAAAAAATTATCAAAAACTCCAAACAATGACACATTTACTATAAACATTTTTTTCCATAACACCAAAAACCCCTCGTGTACCTGTAGGACACAATTCCTCTTGTTAAAATTTCATCAATGAACATCATTAAACATTTGCTTATATGAACGCCAAAAAGTATACGGTCCACGTGACTTTAAGTGAAATAAAAAAAAGACTTTATTTTATCTGAAAAATCATTTTATAGAACATTAACTGAGAGTAAATATGTCACATAGGTATATATTTTGAATTTTTTTATCAGAAGAAAAAGTTTAGGATAAATGTGCTAGAACAGACATAATTTGTATTTTTTTATGTCACAAAAATTTCAAGGTAAATGTATCAAAATGAGAATAATTTAGAGTCATTTCGTGATAACCCAAATTTAAAAAAAAAAAAGTGATTCCGAAAACACGAACCGAAGCCTCTGACCGTCTAACGAAACCGAAGTGATCCCGCATGTTTTCGGCAAAATATAGGGAAAAGAAATCACATGTTGAAACCATTTCCCCCTTCGAAGTAACAATTTTTGCCCATTGAACCGTTTTCTTCCTAAATGGGAACTGAACTTCACGCGACGTCGGCGCGAGTGGGATGGAGGGGGCTGCGGCAACGTGAAGATCAGCACAGTAGTGGTTGTGACGGACTACTAAATTAATCAGCATATAAATACCTAACCAGTCACCACCCTCTTTTTATAAAAAAAAAATTAAAAAGCAAAAAAGCCATTTTTTCAGGGGCTGAGCTTAAAAGAGCAAGAGGGGAAAATTATTAATTAAAATGCAGTAATTAATGACCTAAAAGATAGAGAGAGAGAGAGAGACAAAGAGAGAGAGAAGGAACAATAGTAATCATGGAAAAAAGCAGAGGGTAATTAAATGAGATCTGCCCTCGGGAAGTTTCGGACAGTCCAAGAAGGAACGGAACATCCCTGCACGCGGCCCATCGTAACCAACCCCTGCTCCCAAACCCCCGCGATAAGCTCACGTTCGTACGTTCAATGAGTAGGCAAAAGGGACAAGTTTTACCTCCATCGGAATATCTATTATCTAGTATCGATTTTCATTTAATTTGGTGCATTTTATTAATAATTATTATTTTTACTCTTCCGACCTTAGCTCCTAAGAAATGGTTTGGTTTAGAGGGTTGGCAATTTTATGGTGATTATGAATAATAATATATGTAAGATCGTATTTGACAAGCAACACCCAATCAAACAGCAAAGTTGCATGCCAAATGGGTGCTGGTGTGCAATCACTTGCATCCCCTGTCCTAATGAGGATTTCGGGCGATGGGTTGGGGTTCTCAAGAACCCTAATTTAGGAAGCGGATTGAAGGAATTACTTGGGTTTTTCTATGAAATTTTTTTGCCCCTTTTGGGGGATGTCCAGGGATCCTAAAGGGTTTAGGGGAGGTGAATACATTTCGCCTATTTTACTTTGGTAAAGGCTCTAATGGGAGGAGCGGATCGCATTGGACCGTATGATTTTCCCGTATGTATGGCCCCCCGTCCGTTCACGATTCCAGGGTCCCTTCTCAAACACCTTGATTGATCCATCACACCCTATCTCTCTGTCTGTCTCTCTCTCTTTCACTACACCATCGCGCAGAGTCCTTCGCAGCAAGAGGACCAGCAGCAGCAAGTTGTACAGAGCCTCCTTCCAGATAGAGTGACGGGGATAAAGTTCAACCCCAAACCCAATACCAACCGGGCCCCAAATCTCTCTCCCTCTCTGTCTCTCTCTAAAATCCCAAAACTCCAAAAATCCTTTTCCTTTGCTTGTTCTGTTCACCAGCTGTTTCCCCTTGTGTACTTAAAAGGAAAAATTATATTAGCCAGAGAGCCAATCTCTCTCTCTCTCTCTCTCTCTCTCTCTCTCTCTCTCTCTCTAACTTTCTTGAGGCTTTTTGGTTTTGCTTTATTCTCTCTTTCTCTCCGCAAACTCCCCCGTTTCTACCCGCCCCTCCTTGAAACATCAGAACCCACAAAGCCCATCAGCCCCTCCTCTATAAATAATCCAAGACCCATTTGTCCCTTCCTCAGAAGAAAACCCAAATCCCCATTTCTCCCTCACCCTCCATTATTCTCTTCTGCTGCTTCATCGTCTCCTTCTTCTACGCCCAGAGATCTCCAGAAAAATCTCAACTTTGACTCACGGGAGGCGCACAGATCGCGCAGAAGGGCGGAAATGAAGGAGTTCTGGACATCTCTGGCCTCCCTCCTGGGCGTCCTGGCCTTCTGCCAGAGCCTCCTGCAGATGGTGTTCCCGCCCGAGCTCCGGTTCGCCTCCCTCAAGTTCCTGAACCGGGCGTTCAACTGCTTCTCCTCCTACTGCTACTACGACATCACCGAGATCGACGGCGTCAACACCAACGAGCTCTACAACGCCGTCCAGCTCTACCTCAGCTCCTTCGTCTCCCCCTCCGGCAGCCGCCTCTCCCTCACCCGCGCCATCAACTCCAGCGCCACCACCTTCGGGCTCTCCAACAACGACTGCATCAACGACGTCTTCGACGGCGTTGCCGTCCAGTGGGAGCACGTGGTGACGCAACGCCAGTCCCAGACCTTCTCGTGGCGGCCCCTCCCTGACGAGAAGCGTGGCTTCACGCTCCGGATCCGGAAGCGCGACAAGGACATCATCCTCGACTCCTACCTGGACTACATCATGGAAAAGGCCAACGACATCCGCCGCAAGAACCAAGAACGCCTCCTTTATACTAATTCGCGAGGCGGCTCGCTCGATTCCCGTGGCCACCCGTGGGAATCTGTGCCGTTCAAGCACCCGAGTACCTTCGACACGTTGGCCATGGACCCGGAGAGGAAGATGGACATCATGAAGGACCTCCACGACTTCGCGGCCGGGCAGGCGTTCTACCAGCGGACAGGGCCGGCCTGGAAGCGGGGCTACCTGCTCTACGGCCCGCCTGGGACGGGGAAATCGAGCATGATCGCCGCCATGGCCAATTTCCTTGGCTATGACATCTACGACCTCGAGCTGACCGAGGTGCACTCCAACTCCGAGCTCCGGAAGCTCCTGATGAAGACCAGCTCCAAGTCCATCATCGTCATTGAGGACATCAACTGCTCAGTCAATCTGTCGAACAGGGCGAAGGCAACCCACGCCGGCGCGCCACAGAGCTACTACGACTCCGGCGCGCCCGACGCGGCCCGCGGCGGCGAGGATGGGAACAACAACAACACGATCACCCTCTCGGGGCTGCTCAACTTCACCGACGTCCTGTGGTCGTGCTGCGGGAGCGAGAGGATCTTCGTGTTCACCACCAACCACATCGAGAAGCTCGACCCGGTATTGCTCCGGAGCGGCCGGATGGACATGCGCATCTACATGAGCTACTGCTCGTACCCGGCCCTCAAGATCCTGCTCCGGAACTACCTGGACAGCGAGGCCGAGGACCTCGGCGAGGCGGCGGCGAGGGAGCTCCGGGAGGCGGTCGAGAAGGCCAAGATGACGCCGGCGGACATAAGCGAGGTCCTGATCAAGAACCGGAGGAACAAGGAGAGAGCGGTGGGCGAGCTGCTGGAGGTGTTGAAGGCGAGGGCGGAGAGGAACGAGAAGTACGGAGGGTTGAGGGAGGAGTGCGAGCTGAACGGGGTGGTGGAGGAGATGGAGGAAGAGGAGCAGGAGAAGAGGGCGCTGGAGAGCCCGAAGGAAGGGAGCGACTGCGATGACGATTCTTGCAAGAAAGTGGAGGATGATGATGATGAAGAGAAGAAGAAAGCAAAATGAGAGGGAAAAAATCCATTCGTCCTTTTTCGTTTTTGTTTTTCACTTTCATTTCTTTTCTCTCTTTTTTGCACCTTTGTTTTTTTCTCTCTTCTTTTGGCTTAGAAAATGGGGAAAAAAGCAATTCGATGATTTTGCTCCCTCATCTGTGAGGGCAAATTGGTAAGTTTTGATTTTTAAAGAGCTCTCGAATTCGTGTCTTATTATGGAATTAAAAGCTCGCATGACTCAGCAAATATTATAAAAAATTAGAAAATAAAAAGCTCTTACGACATATTGAGTTTATCCACTTTCGGGGTATTCTGTTGTGTTACTTGTTCTTTTTGAGATGGCCAGCCGGCCACATCCATGTCTGGTGTTTAGGCAACGTGCACCATGTTATTTTGGGGTCTAAAATCTTAACTGAGGGGAAAGTAAATCTCTTAGTTAATTTTCTGCTTTTCTTTTGGAAATTTAATTGCCCCTTTCTTCACCGATCACCCTCTCGGGGCTGCTCAACTTCACCGACGGCCTGTGGTCGTGCTGCGGGAGCGAGAGGATCTTCGTGTTCACCACCAACCACATCGAGAAGCTCGACCCGGCATTGCTCCGGAGTGGCCTGATGGACATGCACATCTACATGAGCTACTGCTCGTACCCGGCCCTCAAGATCCTGCTCCGGAACTAACTGGGCAGCGAGGCCGAGGAACTCGGCGAGGCGGCGGCCAGGGAGCTCCGGACAGGGTTGACCTGAGTCGAAGAAATGACACGAATTGACACTATTTAGTACACATGAGGCTTTCGTCTTGTTAAATGAAATGTACAAGGGCTTTGATAGCATAATATTTTTGGGCTATTATTAGAATAACAATATTTTATGAGCCACAAACTTTTTAAGAGGTAGACTCCGTAATAATTTTCAATCATTTGTTATTTATATATATATATTTTGGTTTAAAACAGATTATGATTCTTATAGTACATTAAGGACAATCGAATAAGCATTTCTCAGAGTTCAATGTTTTGTAATAGCACAAGTTGACACGTGGTTAATGTTCATATCTGTATTACAACTTCTTCAATCACAAATGCTAGAAAATATAATTAAGATGCATGAACATAGGTTACCTGGTTTGGCCCATTCGTTGAAAGAAGTTTTTATGAGATGCCTATCTATTAAAATTTTGACTTCTAATTCCAGCAAAAGAATAATCGTTGGGTCCTCTTTCCGGACGACACATACAAAGAAGCCCGTTGATGGTCAAGTAATTAGCAAACCTATAGGAGATGTTTATAAAGTTGATATTACGAAATACTTTAAATTAGTACACTTGTGACAAATCTACCATAAATTAGTATACTTGTAACAAATCTACCATAAATTAATTTATTTATCATGGAAACTTCTTAATCAATATACCTGTGATTGAAAACTCTACCAATGCTTCGCATTCGTGTCTTACTAAAATATAAGAGAAGAAGCTCGTTTTCCCACTTGGATTTGTTCTTCTGGAATTTTGCGTGTGTTTGTGTGTGTGTGTGTGTGTGTGTGTGTGTGGGGGGGGGGGGGGTGGGGTTGGTTGTTTGGTGTCCCATGGGAGATGCAGTTTTTGCAGATGTTGCAATGTGATTATGTCATAATATCTCGATTATCTTATTAAGAAAAGAATTCTGCCCTTTTATCTTTAATTAAGGGAATGCTATTTCTTAGTTAATTTTCATTGCTTTGAAGATCAAATTGCCCCTACTTTCTTTGGAAAGATGATAAGAGATTTCATTCTACACCTTACAAATGTATTAACCTTCGTGCATCCCACTTTTTAACACCTTAAACCTTTCTAAAAAGCGTTCCCCTTTTTTGGCCGTATCCTTTTTTATTTATTGACTTCATATTTCTTTTCTTATGAGTCCCACGTCCACTCTTCTTTTATCTTCTTCCTTCTCTCTATTCTCTCTCAAAAGGCAAATAAATGAATATTCCGAAAGATCATGTGCTTGTGCTCGCATATCCTAGTCAGGGCCACGCGATCCCACCACCAAAACGTCGATGAAACCCTCCTCCTTAACCGCCTTTGTTTCTACAGCTACCGATAAGACCCACTCAACCTCAGCACAATTCGTGCTCTTTGTGAGGAAATTTAGTATTTTTTTTACGAATAGATGGGGAGAAGGCAAGAAAATTGATTCTCAAGTTCTCAGGGGTAATGAAATGCCCAGAGGATTTGCTTGAGAGCAAAACTTATTACGAATATGCAGTCAAATAATATTTAAAAAAAAAAAATCTGTTGGGAGCGTAACAAAATCAAGTCTTGAAACTTATTAGATTTGTGCAATTAAGTCCATTTGTTGGTTATATTTTCTGAAAGTTTTAAGATTTAGTTACACCGTCGTAATAAGCTTTATGACTAAATTTAATCTCTTAGAAATTTCACGATTTGATTGCATTTTCATAACGAGTTTTATAACTTGATTATATTTTTTGAAAGTTTTAGGATTTTTTAATTAAAAGAAAGTTTTAAATTTTAATTAAATATATTTGATGAGTGTTAGGACTTACTTAACCCTTTTCCTTAAACGAATGAAAAGGTAACTTTATAAATGAATGAATAACTTGTTTTTTTTTTTTTTTGGTGAAATATCAATAAAAGTAAAGATAATGTGGTTACCCGACGTCCAAATTACTTCACAAAGAATGAAGCACTGGATAGCGAGGGGAACGATGAATAACTTGTTCATCTCAAAGAAGAGTGACAATAAAATTTCGACAAAATCGAGGGGGCAAAAATGGGAACCGGGTGGTGGATCGGGACACGCGGGGACGGAGTGGGGCCGCATGATGTCGTCATGTAGGGCCTTGGGGGGGTGGGGGTGGCGAGATCACGCCAATTCACGGAGAAAAGGAGGGCAACGCCTACGAACGCTAGCACTAACACTAACCTTTCCTTGTCTTGTTCTCTTCCGGCTTCGCGAGTCGACAATTTTGACCGGGAACGGCCCAATCCGAGTGCGGCTCTACCTCCCCATTTCGACGCACCTCACAGCTCGTGGGTGCCACCGCTGACTCATTACGAACTCACTTCGACACGCCTTCCAGTCGTCATCAGCATTAGATCACGACATAGGCAAAGATAGTATTCCTTTTTCTGCCGTCATGTTGCTGACTTTGTTGCTTGGAGCGTTTCAGGCAATGAAATAGAGACCTGGATAAAATGTGTTTTATTATGAGTCTTAAAATTGGTCTGCTAGTTCTTCGTCAAATCGAACTTCAGAAGAGCCAACATGTGGGAATTAGGTTTCCTTCCTATGTTGAAGCCGCGATGATGGTGACATACAATGCTCAAGTTTTCTACTGTCTCCCATTGTTGCAGCACAAGCCAGTTGCATTAACATAATAGTTATGCCTATAACCCTTTTGCCTACCTGTCCGAGCAGAGAACTTGGTGGCAACCGTGGGGCTACTTTCAACCTTGATGACCACCGCAATGAGGCTGGGCGTCATGCGATGGAGCTTGCTGAGCTCCGCTATGACCGGTGGCATTCGGAGTCTTTTTTGGGTGTTGTGGCCGTCAGACGGTGGAGAGAGTGGGGAAGAGATGCACCGCAAGTATGTATAGAAGTCTTTTTGTTCAGTATAATTATACAAATGATTTTTGAAGTTTTTCCCAATATGCAATGTCATCTTTAAATTTTAATTTGTCTAATATTGTCCTTGAACCTTTAATTTGTTCAATGTAATCCTTAAATTTTTCTCAAATTTTTAATCTAATTCCTAATTAATAAGAAAATATCTAATGTTATTCTTTCATTATTCAAGTTAATAAAATTCGTTGATGTTTTTATTGCCACGAGGGAGGCCAGAGAGGTCCAAGACTCCTTCATATCTGGCATTCTGTGTGAGTGAAAGTGGAGGTTTTCCTGGAGATCTCTGGGTCTGGAAGAAGGAGATGATGAAGAAGACGTGGGGGTGGGCGAGGGAAGAGGCTATGCCGGTCCACTTCAAAGCGAGCAGCAGACCACCACCACCACCTGTTAGATTTCCTTTTCCACTTTTTCCTTTCCTTCGCGGAAGTGCCCAGGAACATGGCTGCTCAATTCCATGGCACGACCACAAAAATGTAAAGGGCTTCCTGAAGCGTGCCCCGGGTATATTTGTTAAGCAACCGAACGAATGATAGAAATCTACAATAATGTTTAAAATTCGGATTAAAAGATTCCGATCAATGGTTCGTAGATAACTATTTCAATATAGATTCCACGAAATTTCGATTTTTCACCACATGTTCCTCGGAGCGCATGTTTTTGCGCGTCGGTCTTGCGGGGAGATATTCAAGGGTGCATTGAGTTTATGTAAACTCGATTCATCTATTTCGTGAGACTCGAGTACGACTTTTCATCCATGTGAACTCGATTCGCTTGGGAGCGGCTCCTTTACCCTATAAGAATAAAAAGACAAAAAGAAAAGGAAGAGGGCGGATGAGTATGATTGACCCATTGTGGGCGGGTCACGAGTGAGGGGTTGGAATTTCTTTCCCTCAGAAGAATGGAGCAGTGACTGTGACACCGTATTTCTCCTCCGTGGTGGCCGTTTCCTGATTTTTCAATAGAGGGCGCGTAGAAAATGGGGAGTTCGTGGAGAAAAAGAGAGAATAAAGTAGAAAAGTCTCAAGAAAGCTTGGGAGAGAGGGAGGGAGGGAGAGAGAGGGGACAGAGACTTTGGGGCTGAGGTTGTATTATGTTGTGTTTCTTGGATGAACTTCCGCCGGTATATTCCATTGCAGGAGAACCGGAAGGAAGGAAGGAACCAAGAAGATTCGGGTCGTGGGTTCCGATGTTTCAGTCAGGAGACGTGTGGCTTCCGGATGAGAAAAAAACATTAGGTACTCTTGCCGTGCGCTGGCGCCCACGGAGAATGTGGCACGTGTCGAAACTATTTCTCCCGACCCCTCTTGCACAAGGGATTCGATATCGGGCATGCAGCCCTACCGGTAAAGGGATCGGAGGGGAAGGAAAAAGGGGGTTGGGGCCGAATGGTACCGGCTCTTGAGTTGGATCTACGTGAGTTGCACACACGTGTGCATTGATGCCAAGAGTGAGACCCAAAAATAAAAAAAGCATGAGAGACCCAATTTGCAGTCACCCAATTTGTGGTCATCCAATAAGAGAAAGAAAGAAATAAAAAAAAAATTAAAGTAAAATAATTTTAAAAAAAATTCAAATTATTATTCACGTCGTCTTAACCATTTCACGTGACATGGCTAATGTCCACGGTAGCGATTTTCAACCAAAATTGATTGGAATGGCTATATTAACAAATCGTTAAAATATTAAAAACTAAATTAGTCAAATTAAAAAATTTAGGATTGAATTGGCACAAACATAATAAGTTTATATATATATAGAGGTAATTTTCCCTATCTAAGTGAGAGAAACCTCTTGTACTTAGATTTACTATTGTGAATCACTAGTGAGGTGAGATATACACTTGATATGAAATGAAATAGCCTTAAAGGCTTGTATTTTGGAAAGTGGGCTCTCGGTCAACCCACCTTTGTACTTAGATTTTTATTTTTATTTTGGTCAATTACTTAGATTCGATTTGTGGATTTTGGGCAAGTGGATTCGGGAAGTTCAGGGGCATTTGGCAACTGGCCAAACAGTGAAAATTTATATTATTTTATTCTCGAGAGTAGATTTGGAACAGAAATCCGTTTGATAAATTTTTTGTTCCTGAGATTAGATTTGGAGTAAAATCGAGAAGTAAAAGAAAATTGATTTTTTGTTCTCAGGAACAATTTCAAAATCAAGACAACTTATTATTTTTTTTTTTTCCTTTTCTCTTCTTTTCTTCTTACTCTTCTTTTTTCACTCTTCTTCTTCCATCACTGCCGTTACCGCCACTGCCGTCGATCGCCGATGTCCAATTAGCTGAGGTTTGGCGAGCTTACCGAATGCTTGCCTGGGCCTCCCTCGGCCACCTGCGAGCCTCACCTGGTTGAGCAGTGGCCAAGCTCGCCCAGTCGCCAATGGGGCTTGACCTCGTTGGCCATCGCGAGGTTGGCGTTGCTCGACCAAAGCAAGGTCGACCTCGCGGTGGCCCAATGAGGTCGGCCTCGCCAGATCTGGGTAAGGCCGCTCGCCCAGCCAAGGCTCAGCCGAGCCTCGCCCAGTTGCTAGCAAGGCTCAGCCAACAAGGCATGGCCTCACCGAGGGCCGGCGACACTCCGGTGAGGTCGCCGACCCTCTTTTGACTGGTTGCTAGCCTCGGGAACGTTGACAACCAGCCAGAGCTTGAAGAAGAAGAAGGGAAAGAAAAGAAAAGAAGAAGAAATGAAAAAAAAAAAAGAAAAAAAAAGAGAGGAAAAAGTGATAAAATTATTAAAAAATTAAAAGAAAATAGTTTTGAATAGAAATTTTGAGGACAGTGTTAAAAGCAATTTTATTCCGAGAGTATAAATTTTGGATAGTTACCAAACACCTTAAAATACTTAGAAATTGTTCTTAGAAGCAGAATAAAAAAGAATTATTTTTTATCGAAATTGTTCTCCAATGAACAGAATAGTTACCAAATGTGTTCTCAATAGACGAGGTTCAAACACTATAAATCGGCTAAACATTTCTCTTTCCCTTAGCTCTTTTATTGTACGCATATCAATTGATTGTTGAATTGCTTACTTATTCTTTGTGCTTAATTGTTGAATAATTTGATTTTTTTATTGTATTATCTTGGCATAAAACAATTGGTATCGGAGTAAGTGATTAAAAAATGGATGGGTGTTTCGCTTGTGATTTATTGGATTTTTTGAGCTAAAGATCATGGCTTGAAATGTTGTTCGTACCGCCTTAGGCAAAAGCCAATCGATTGGTAGGCCTCCTTTGTTCTTGGGTGTAAACTTACGACTACAGAAAAGCGAGGGTGAGAACTCTTATTCGATCGCAAAATTACTGAACAAGTCCAATTCAATGCTAATGAACTTTGCTTTGTTGTGCTTTTGACGCCGATGAATATGCGAGGAGTAAGAAGTAACTTATAAAGGGACCGATAAAGTCAAGAAAGTCTAAGATAAGCATGCCCGCTCACTCGTATGAACTTTTCATTATGAATGGCTTTGAGTCTACCAAATTCATAATGAAATTCGTGGATTACAAGATTGACTCGAAAACTAAAACCAAGAGTGAAACCGAAAGACATGGCTGCAAACACAAAGGAAGAAGACTCGAGATGAAAATTTGACCCGGTTTTGACATAGCTCGAGCGTGTCCGTGCTCCTTCTGCATTCCTTCTGTTCATAGGCCTTGAATCCCCTTCGACGGTTACTAGACTTCTCCATGTGAACCTCCATTGTTCAACTGATCCCGTGTCTCCATGATTTTTTCTACTTCCACGAGCTTCGATAGCTGCCCTGTTTCCGAGATTTTCCTCCTTCCTCATTAACCGCTCCATCGTCCTCGAATCTGCTCACGTGCAGCAACTGTTCCCGCTTTTGAATTCAATCGAACTCCTCCTGTTTTGCGCCTAGGTAGATAAAACAGCTTTTACAGGCTCTAGGTCGAGGCCTGACTTCTCTTTTCTGATACTATCCATTCCTTTTGTCTTCAACCTAATACGTGAACAATTTCTCTCTTCAACTGACGATCATGCTGCAGAATTTTTCCATAAGAGAAAAGCACCTTCAACAGAATAGATGAAGACATCATTCCCTCAACTTGATATTACACAGTAACTGAAGCTGATGATCACGTATGCAGTCAAAAAGGGGTGGCATCCAGCATAATTCTTCAAAGCAGGCACATTCTGAATTTTCTTGCGTGCGAAACTAACTCAAAGCAACAGCTACACATCTTCAATCTCAAGACACACAACACGATTAGTTTGACCTCATTTCCTGGTGATGCTATCAATGGACATTGGAAATGCAAGTCCTCGAATTCTATCCAACTATGGCTGAATAAAAGCTAGATGTTTTTTCCCAAGTACTAGTGTCCACGTTTTGTTGATACCTCCTACATTCGTACGGTTGAGACACTCATCGCCATAGAGATCAATGAATCAGCTTGTGCTCGTGGAGATACGGAATTATTAGTCTGTATTGATCTCCAGTGGGACTGATTAAACTGTAGGTTATTCATGCAGTATAGCATAGCCTCCAACCATTACAACAAATGCATATAGGGTAATCTCCCTACAAGCCGGCCCGCCCCCCCCCCCCCCCCCCCCCCTCCCCTCTTACTTTTTTTCCTAATCAACTCTGGCATTTTTTCCCTCCCTCTCCTCCCGGTCACTCCGGCCCCCCACCCCACTTTTTTTCCTAATCAACTCCCACCTCTCATTCGGGAGGATAGAGGTTCGAAAAAAAAAGAAGAAAATCCTAGCTGTCCCTTGAAGCTTGATACTATAAAGACCAAAGACCACATCCCCATTTCTCCCTCACCCTCCTCGACTCCCCACTCTTCTTCATCGTCTCCATTTTCCACACCCAGAGACGGAAATGAAGGAGTTCTGGACATCTTTGGTCTCCCTCCTGGGCGTCCTGGCATCCCCGATGAACATCCCGCAGGTGGTGTTCCCGCCAGAGCTCTGGTTCGCCGCCTTCGAGTTCCTGAACCGGGCCCTCAACTACTTCTCCTCCTACTGCTACTGCGACGTCACTGAGATCGACCGCGTCAACATCAACGAGCTCTACAACGCCGTCCAGCTCTACCTCAGCTCCTTCATCTCCCCCTCCGCCAGCCACCTCTCCCTCACCCGCACCATCAACTCCAGCGCCACCACCTTCGGCCTCTCCAACGACGACTGCATCAACGACGTCTTCAACGGCGTTGCCGTCCAGTGGGAGCACGTGGTGACGCAGCGCCAGTCCCAGACCTTCTCGTATGGCTTCAGGCTCCGGATCCAGAAGCGCGACAAGGACCTCATCGTCGACTCCTACCTGGACTCCATCACGGGTAAGGCCAACGACATCCGCCGCAAGAACCAACAACAACTCCTTTACACTAATTCTCTCGGCAGGTCGCTCGATTCCCGGGCCAACCTTGGGATTTGGTGCCGTTCAAGTACCCAAGCACCTTCGACACGTTGGCCACGGACCCGGACAGGAAGAGGAACATCATGGAGAACCTCGGCAACTTCACCTCCGGGCAGGCCCTCTACCAGCAGACGGGTGGGGCTTGGAAGCGGCGTCACCTGCTCTATGGTCCGCCCAGGACAGGGAAATCGAGAACGATCGCCGCAATGGCCAATTTCCTCGGCTATGACATCTACGACCTCGAGCTGACAGAGGTGCACTCCTAGTCCGAGCTCTTAAACCTCGTGAAGACCAGCTCCAAGTCCATCATCGTAATCAAGGACATCGACTGCTTGGTCAATCTCTCCAACCGGTCCAAGGGGCCCCAAGCCGCCACGCCTCAGAGCTACTACGACCCCAGCACGCCTGACGACGCGCGCAGTGGTGAGGACGGGAACACCACCACCACCACCACCACCTTCTGGGAGCTGCTCAACTTCCCCGACGGCCTGTGGTCATGCTACGGGAGCGAGAGGATCTTCGTATACACCGCCAACCACTTTGAGAAGCTCGATACAGGATTGCTCGAGAGCAGCCGCATGGACATGCAAATCTGCATGAGCTACTATTAAGGACTCTGCATTCGTGTCTTACTATAAATGAGAAAAGAAGCTCGTTTTTCCACTTGGTATTTAAGCCGCATGGACATGCAAATCTGTAACATACAATATTCGATGATGAATGCATAATTTAGAAGCACTAGTCTGAGTTTCCATTTTATAACGAAGATTTTTACTTAATTAATGTTTATATTTTTTATATGTCTTTATGATTAATGAATTGTAACAGTAAGTGGTGGTCATTGAAGGTTTTAATTTACTCCAATCATTCAATTAATAATATAGGGTAGGTTCCAAGCTTTAGGGTATGCGGGGTAGATTTCAGGTTTCAAAAATTGAGAAACTTATTCTAATGGATAGATTTCAATATTCTAAGTATAATATGTACAAAATTTGGAACCGCTCACTCCTAATACTGCCCGCCTATAATGCACTTGCTTATTGCTTGAATAGGAACAAGAAGTTCCGAGCTGCTGATCCAGTGCCCGAGTTGATGGACTGGCAGGGGAAGCCGCCTAGTGAGAAGAATTCTTTGATTGCATGCGGATACCATGAGTACGAGAAGATGAAGAAGTTTGGCGTGAAGCCACGTGTACTTTTGTATAACAAGATTGTTATACACTATATTGCATAAAAAATAATTTTTGCATCAATTCAAAACCTGGAAAAGGTTGTAAAAGATTAAAAAGTCCGTTGCACATCTCATGGCTATATCATAACAGATTTGAACACTTATCCCAGATCAACTTCAAATCATTATTGCTCTAGTGAATAACTAAATAATATAGATGGGAGATAGAAGAGAGAGAGAAAAACTAATTATAAACATGGGTTAGTACTACCAAAAACCCCACACCGATACTCCAAATAAATTTTTTTTTTTGGGTAAGGTACTCCAAATTAATTTTTTTACTACAAAAAAACTCAAACTGATAAATTTGTAACAAATTTATCTAAAACTAATCTTTTGATCATCAAAAATCCCAAACAGGTACATTTGTAATAAATTTACTTTTTGTTAGTTCCTATTAAATTGGATTAAGATAAAAAAAAATTACAAATTAGTACATTTGTGATCAACAGATAATAAAACCTCAAATTAGTACATCCATCAATTGCTACGTGTTATCCAACTCAATAATTTGATGATAAAATTTAACAAAAACTAATGAAGGGTAAATTTGTCATGAATGTGCAAATTTAGAGTTTTTTGTGGTAAAAAAATAATTTGTAATAAATTTGTCATAAGTGCAAAGTTGAGAGTTTTTAAAGATATTAACCTTATAAACATCTCCTATAGGTTTACTAATTACTTAATCATTGGCGAGTTGTCTGGAAAGAGGAGAACTTAATGATTATTCTTTGTCGTGAGAAGTCAAAATTTTGATAAATAGGGATCTATAAAAACTTCTTTCTAAGAAATGGGCCAAACCGGATAACCCATGTCTATGCATCTTAATTATATTCTTTAGCATATGTGATTGGAGAAGGTGGATTACAGATATGAACATTAACCTCACTCATGCTATTGCAAAGCATTGTACTTTCTATTTAACGAGACGAAATGTGTACTAAACACGTGCCCATTTGTGTCATTTCTTCGACTCAGGTCAAACTTGTCCTAGAGGATTCTGTGCCATCGCAGGGAAGGGGACGAGGATGTGTCGCTGGTGCCGTACGGCAAGTACTGGAGGCAAATGCGGAGCAACTGCGTGCTCCGGCAGCTCTGCAACAAGAGGCTCCAGTCGTTTCGGACGGTCCGAGAAGAAGAGATCTCTCTGTTGATGGACAAGCTCGAGCAGCATCGCTCGGTGGATCCAAGCGACGTGTTCGTGTAGCTGACGAACATCATACGGGCGGCTCCACGGAGTAAGTACAGCGACAGCGAGCAGGGCAAGAAGTTCAAGGGACTGTTGGCAGACAAGATGGGGTCGCCGGGCATTTTCAAGGACTTCATTCCGAGCCTTGCGTGGATCGACAAGCTGACTGGTCTAGATGCAAAGGTGAAGCTGGTCGCGAGGAAGTTCCGCAAGTTCCTCGGTGAGTTGGTGGACGAGCTGAGGAAGATAAGGAGACGAGCATTAGTGGTGGAGGTGAAGAGGGGAGAGACTTCGTGGACGTTTTGCTGGAGATTGAGCAGGACCAGAGTGTTGGTTTTGCTCCCGGTGCCGATAGCATCAGAGCACTCACCCTCGTGACATCCTCCAAATCGAGATCCACGAAATCGCAGATCGCAAGCAAGCCACTAATAACTGATGAGGACTTGGAGAAAATGCATTACCTACGACTACGAGCAGTTGTCAAAGAGAATCTCCGCCTCTCAAGGCAGTCGACCCAGGACATCAGTATCCGAGACAACGCATCACAGCAGGGACTACGATGATCCTGAATGCGTGGACCATTGGGAGGGACCCTGGCACGTGGGACGAGTCGGGCGAGTTCAAGCCAAATAGATTCTTGAATAGCCCAGGGGGCTCCAGGAAACAGCATTTCAAGTGGATTCCGATCGGTGCAGGGAGGAGGGCTTGCGCCGTGATGTCATTGGCGATGGCGACCTACGAACGTGTCTTGGCAAATTTAGTGAACAAATTCTATTGGGCACCGCCCACGGGTCTAAAATTGGAAGATTTGGACATGATCGAATGCGCTGGTCCTACCATCCACAGGAAAGTTCATGCCCTAGTTAAATAGAGGCGAATGCGACAGACCTTTTGGCTCAGTAATTGTTGAGTTTTTGTCTTGGAATAAAAGCGATTGCTAGCTTATATGTATTGTTGCGAAGCTAACGTGAGGGCGACAGACCTTGTAATTGAATCAACATGAGCAAAAATCACTAGAGCTATCAACGAGGAAAAATAAAAGACAAAAAATATTTACGTGATTCGGTTCGAATATTGATATTTACTTTATAGGGAGAGCCAGCCATAAATAATCTACTAATCAATTGGAGAATTAGAAAGTTATTATCGCTCATAAGTTCAAGTGTTTCTCAATCTCAACGTACGCCCAAATTCCTAGTGTTTAACCTAACGTAATTGCTTCATGAATTATCTCGCGACTTGAAAAGGTTTCTCTGCGAAGAAACTCCTACTAATTAAATGATTTTCTGGTTGACTGTCCTCCTCAGTAGAGAAGATATAAACCATCCCCTCAACAGTAAAGCATCATTCAAAGAATGAGAAGGATCACATGTGGCCTTCAGAAACAAATGTACATTTTTCTTTTCTTACAAAGTTGGTCAAACAATTCAGACCAACTTAAGAGGCATATGAAAGAGACTCTTCCGAAATCGCTTATATATTACGAACTGGTCTACATTCTCCAATCCTGATTGGGATTCGTATACCTGGATAAAACTTGAGATATAATTTAAGAAGTATGTCTTTATGAAAAGATTCCGACTAAACCTGTTCTAATAAAGCCAATAGCACATCATTAAATGGTGGGTGATACATTAGGCTCTACTTAATTAAATGCGGAGGCTGTTAATATTTTGGATTAGATCAATTCACTCTAACAATAACGGTATGGTAACTAATTTATTATAGTTCTTACAGTTTCTATGTATAAAGCAAAATTCTACTGCTCCATGCCCAAAAATATGGATTTATTTTCCTTGCTGGGAAATTTCAATAAGAGTTTATACGTGTCAAAAGCTATTGGGAAAAAAAATTGATTAGTGATTTTTTTAACAATATTAGCTGAATTTTAAGACATTAGTAAACAAAGGTAAATGTTGCGCCCCCCCCCCCCCCAAAAAAAAAAACAAAGGTAAATGAAATTTTATAAAAGATAAGAGAATTTCTTCTTCTTCTTTTTTTTTTTTTTTTTGGGTTAGAGACTAAAGGACTACTTGGTAACTTAAAAAAAAGTCGGTAACTTAAAAAAAATAAAAACGTTGATAACCTAACTCAAATAAGAGTTGGAAATGCAAAACTGATTGATAACTTAATCAAAAAATGGCTGGCAATCATTGTAATTGAGGTTAGTAATTTCTGAAAGCAATTAGTTAATTTACTCACCTTGCCTTTATCGCCTCACTGTGGTTGTTTATTCATCAGATTGCGTACTCATGGATGTACATTGTTTAGTGGCATAGGATAATAAAATAGGTGACAATCGCATGAAAATCGTTCTCAAAAGATGGAGAATTTGTATCGAAAGGGTATTAATCAAGTCTCCAATTTTAGAATTTCTGGTTCACAGAAATTAAAGTGTCCCTCCACACTTCACTTAGCTCCAGACCATTCTCAATTGTATCAGTCACTACTCCATATAGATAGAAAATTTTCATTAATAGATTGATTACCTCAAATGTTGTGGTTGGTCAGCTTTTGAGTCAAACGAGAGTGAGCACCTCAAATAGACAAGCCATCCGTTCCCATTCAACATTTTGCTAAACCGGCCTCCCTCAAGATGAGCCAAGAGGGAGGATCGCAACAAATTATGGTCTCTGTTGTGGGGGCAAATCCATCCAGCAAATTCGGAAGAAAGAACCCAAATCCACGCGTTATAGACTTATAGTAAATGAGATTGTAGCAATTCAGCAAAACTTCAGAAGATGGAAACAATTGAGGAACCCGACCAAGTCACAAGCAGCGAACTCACCGTCGGTCTGGTCTCTGCCAAACAAGTTTTCACTGAAGATTAACTTGGGTTAGTCGCATATTGAGGGGTCGACTGCCGGAGCCATCCCCGGGGTATGCAGGGATGATTAATGGGAAGCTCGTCGACGGGTTCGCCAAACCAGTACGGGCGTCCTCCGTGCTGCAAGTAGGAACCTTCTAGCCTTTCTCGAGGCGTTGAAAGATGTGAAGTCCACAAACTGATCGAACTGGACAGAGTTGGACCATGTAATGGAGTCAGACAGCATGAGTTGATACGTACAGTCGCAGATCGCGATAAGACGCCGTGGAATGTCGGCCATGTCAGCCTCCTTATCTCATAATGCAATGCTTTATTGGGATTGGGCTTTTTCCTAGAGACATCAAAGTAGTTCATTGTACTAGAAGGCGAATCGATTAGCGGATTAAAGATGCGTTTGGTTCAGCATTTCCAGAGGCTTTTAGCCTCCAAAGTCTCTTGAGAAAATGCTGGACCGTTTGACAGTCATTTTAAAATAACTTTTAAGTAAAAACCAGCATTGAGAATATTAAAGTCCAATACTAGTAGGGACTAATTTTGAACTTTCAGCATTTTGCCAAATATTGAAACCTATTTTTTTTTCCAAAACTATCCTCACTCATTTTTCAAATATCTGATTTTACCCTCGTTATTATTTTTTAAAATACCAAAATAATGCTAAAAAAATAAATATATATGATCTTTTTAAAAAATTTATTTATATATTTTATTTTTTAGCATATATATTTGATTTTTTTAGTATTATTGTCAAAATTTATATTTAAAAAGTTGCATACATTATTTTTTTTCAATTTTAAACAAATAAAAATTAAAAAATTCAAACGAAGGGTTTGGTCTTGTTAAATATATATATATATATATATATATATATATATATATATATATTTGTATTTGACTTTTTAGCATTATTTTCAAATTTATATTTAAAAAGTTGCATAGATTATTTTTTTCAATTTTAAACAAATAAAAAATAAAAAATTTTGACGAAGGATTTGGTCTTTTTTTTTTAAATTATATATATGTATTTGATTTTTTTAGCATTATTGTGAAAATTTATATTTAAAAAGTTGCATACATCGTTTTTTTTTAATTTTAAGCAAATAAAAATTAAAAAATGCCAACTAAGGGTTTGGTCTTCTTTTTTTTTTTTAATTTATATATGTGTTCGATTTTTTCAGTATTTTTGTCAAAATTTATATTTAAAAAGTTGCATATATTATTTTTTTCAATTTTAAAAAAATAAAATTAAAAAAACTATTATTAATCACCCAAAGAGCTTTTCAAATGTGTTTTCTATAAAACGGCATTTCTCTCAATGTTACTTCTCAAAGTATAATTTATCAAACGGCCTTTGCATTTGCCTAAAGTTTTTTAGGCTAAATTATTTTGCATTTTCCTAATGAATTTTCAAAATGCTGAACCAAACATATCCTAAATAGTTAAAGCCCAATGCTTAAACTCTTTGCCGCTTAAGTTAGTTTTCTAAGGCTCCTTAATCTTTATGGGAACTTTTTATGTTTGGAGGCCCATCGGACTTGTTATCCAGGTTTCGTTTAAGAGTAATGAAAGCAAGTTTGTTTGGACAAAAGAAAAAATTTGGAAAAAACTAATTTTGTTGATAAAAAGGATCAATTGAAAAAATTAAATTAAAAAGGAAACAAACTAGACGAGAGGGTAATAATGATCGGTGTTTGACCTATGACAACGTTGCTACAGTGAAGGAGAAATTACATGTGACGATTTACTCGTCTATCTTAGTCTCAAATTCTCATTCCATTGTTATCAATGATTGTAGTAGAGTATGCAATTTAAGGGTGGTCGTGGTATTCTTGTCCACTTCAAAACTTACCCTGTAAGTAGGCTCTCACTGGTTGGAAATTCAATTAAAGAAAAAAAAAAAGAAACAAAAGAAAATGATAAGAAAAGGAAAAGAAAAAATTGCATAAATTATCTACGTTAGTGATTTTTGACTAAAATTGATTGTATTGACAAGTTGTAAAAATATATGTGACTTAATTGACAAATCGTCAAAATGTTTAGAATGAAATTAACAAAATTGAAAGGTTTAAAATTGTATTAGCCGCCGTAAAACAAATTTAAGACTTTTTGAACAATTATCCGTCTCAATGATGTTGATGATATAAGAATCTACATCTTACAAATTGAGGCTCTCTCTCTCTCCATTTATTGTCTATATATGCCATGTTGCAAAAAGTGTGAAATTTATAAGACCTCCTCTATCTAATCTCATAAAATCTTCATCCTCCATACCAATACCTTAGTGATGCATGACTATACTTTTCAACTTACAAGCTTAGGAGGTCAAATCCACCCTAACGAATAAGCTTTTGGACTTTAAGCATGTCGGTGATACTATGGCAATTCTTAAATGGAACAGCTCATTTGAACCTTGTGTATTGAGTGTGTGGCCGCCTTTTTGGCAACTTTAAGAGGGCATTATTAAGCTGGCCCGTCTCCCAACTGTTTTTATTTAATAAAAAGAAAAAAAAGAAAACCGTAATCTCTAATAACTGAATTACCAGGACGGGCTGAGTCGATTGTGCGCTGTTGATCCTCAATCAACATTGCCCTTTGTTTACACAAAAGAAAACGAAAACAGAAGGTTTGGTGGAGGTCCAGCCACTTTTGATTCTTATCTCAATTATTTTTTGCGGATCGGTTCATTCACTTGTCAGAAAGAAACAAACGCCGATGTGGTGTGGGGTTGAGCCAGCTTTGATTCTTATCTCCTGTGCTTTTCTCATCGCCCGACGTCTCCCGCTCCTGTCCACGATGCCTACGTCTGCTGAGTTCTCTCTCCTGCTCGGCCTACTGAGTTCCATGGTTCACTATTCTATTGATGCTTCTCTTTTAACGTCTTCCTCTTTTAATATTTACAGCCTCTTTTTCTCCCAACCTCTTCTTTAACTCACGCGCTCTCAGTCTCAAGTTTCCAACCTTGTCGATTTTTTTTTGTTGAAATTCTAAATAATAAAAGACTAAAAAGTTCCTATCTAAATTAATTTTTACTTTTTTTTACTTAATTGAAATCTTACTGCCCTTGCAACTTGATTTTCTTTTATCCGGAACTCTTGAAATTTTTATGATATTCATATGTTAACATACATTCACATACTATTTTTTTTTATAACATTTTGAAATTCGATTTACATGATAGATTATGATGGAAAAGCCGGAAATGTGCTTATGGGTGCTTTCATGTATTTTAACATCGAGGCATTCAAAATTGAACAAAAGTCATATTATAAAGGAAAAAAACCACAAAAAACTTCAAATTATGCTGACTACAACACATTTACTTTAAACATTTTCATAGCACAAAAAACCTTGTTTTTATATGTGTGACACGTTCACTCTCTATTAAAATTTCACTAGTGAGTATTGTTAAACATTTGCTTATATGGATGCAAGAAAGCATACAGTCCACGTGACTTATAGAATATTAACGGAAAGTAAATATGTCACATAAATGCATGTTTAAGGTTTTTTATATTACAAGAAAAGTTTAGGATAAATGTGTTAAAGTGGACATAATTTGGATTTTTTTAAGTCACAAAAAGGATTTCGGGCAAGCATGTTGCATTGAGTATAATCTAGAGATTTTTGAACGGTTTTTTAAAATTCTAAAAAAGTGAAAATAAAGTAATTCCAAAAACACAAATTGCGACCTTTGACTATCTAACGAAACCAAAGTAATTCCGCATGGCTTTGGCAAAAAATATGGAAAAGGAATCAAGACGTTGGAACCATCTCCCCTTTCTTTGTTTTGGAATCATCTTTTTTTTTTTGATCGGTTATATTTTAATTTTTACTCTTAGACTTTTGTCCTGCTTTTTTATAAGGTATGGTAGTTAAAACCCACATTTGAAATTAATTCACTCCCACCGAAGGTGGGGATTTGAATCCATCACCTCCCTTTAGGATGGCCACCGGAGCGAACCATCTCCCCTTTTTAAGAAGTAACAATTTTGGCCATTTTGGCAAATTTGAACCGTTCTCTCCCGAAGTGGGAACTGAACTTTCACACGACGTCAGCGCGAGTGGGGTGCGGTTTGGTTTGTTGGGGGTGTGGTGGGTGGGAGGGAACTTTTGCAGCAACGAGAAATCCGTACAGTGACGAATCATTAAATTAATCGGCTCCCAAACCCCCGTGAGAGCCGCACGTTCTTCTGTTCAATGGGCAAGCAAAAGGACACGTTTCTCCTCTTTTGGAATATATAGACGATTTTCATTTAATTTAGTGCATTTTATTAATAATTTTTTTTTATGTTACTCTTCCAACCTTAGCTCCTACGAAATCTCAACCGCCAATAAAAAAACAAAGTCGCATGCCAAGTGATTGGCCAAGTGGGTGCTGGCGTGCAATCACTTGCATCCCCCTCTTCCTAACGAGGACTTCGTTGGGGTTATCAAGAACCCTCGTTTACGAAGCGAATTGAAGGAATTACTTGGGTTTTTCCTCGAGATTTATTGCCCTTATGGAGGATGTGCAGGGATCGTAAGGGGTTTAGGGGAGGTGATTTCATCTCGCCCATTTTACTTTGGTTAAGGCTTTAATGGCACGAGCATATTGCGTTGGACAGATTCCAAGATCCCTTCTCAAAGACCCTGATCCATCACGCCCCCTCTCTCTCTCTCTCTCTCTCCCCCAGTCTCTCTTTCTTTAATTTATCCATCGCGCAGAGTCCTTCGCAGCAGGCTAGCGGCAGCAGTGGCAAGTTGTGCAAAGCTTCCATTATAGAATACGGGGGAATAAAGTTCAGCCCCAAACACAATACCGACCGTTCCCAAATCTCTCTCTCTCTCTCTCTCTCTCTCTCTCTGTGAATTTCAAAAACTCCAATCACGCGTCTCCTTTTCCTTGTTGTTTTCTTCACTAGCTGTTCTCCCTTGTACTTGAAAGGAAAAATTATATTAGCCAGAACCAATCCCCTTCTCATCCTCAAAACCCAAAACCTAAAACCAATATCTCTCTCTCTCTGTCTCTCTCTCTCTACCTTGCTTTTAGGCATTTTGTTTTTTATAGCTTTATTCTCTCTCTCTCCAAAAACTCCCCAGTTTCTGCACGCCGCTCCTTGAAACAACAGAACCCACGGCCCTTCCCTCTATAAATAATTCAAAGACCCAGTTTGTCCCTTCCTAGAACAACTCACTTACCAACGAAACTCACAACCGCTAAGGGCTGATCTTCGCGTTTCCATTTTGAAGATCGGTTTAAAAGAGTAAAACAAAATTAATAATCAGCTTAAAAGATCAACCATGGTAATCAGCATAAAAAAACCTAACCCTCTTAAAAAAAAACCCTCCTTTAGGGGCCTAGCTTGAAAGAGTAAAACAAAATTTTATTAATTAAACGCTGTAAATTTTTGTTTTTGGCCGAAATTAAACGTTGTACGTTAATGATCTAAAAGAGAGAGAAAAAAGTCAAAAACAATTGTCAATAAAACGTAGTGAATTAAATGATCTGACTCGTACGTCTGAGACAGTCCAAGAAAATTGGAAACATCCCTGCACACGATCCCATCATAACGAACCTCTGCCTTTGTCAATGGATGAGAGTTGTCGATTGAAGGGGTCGAGCTCTTGGTCCTTTGTAATCCGGACACTTGTAACCCAAAAATAAATAAAAAATGCTATAATAATTTATAACAATTTTCCAGATTAAATCCCTGTTTAAAAAGGCTTTGACAATATGGTATCAAATTCGAGGAAGAAGTTCCGAAAACCCCCTTCTGACCCAAAAAAAAAAAAAAAAAAATGTTCTAAGGACCCTTTTTTTGAAAAAAAAGATGGCAAGGACCCAGTCTCCCACAGCAGAGAGGAAACGCCATTATATGACTATTGCGCCAGGGAGGGCGTGAGATGCCCTCACGAGCTCCAAATTTTACGTGTCGATATCTGGGTGATTTGTTACGTATGCCTACTTGGCATATTAAACACTGTCAATAGTTTCTCGGACGACATGTGCCAAAAGGTGGAGTGGGCCCAAGCTTTTTGCTTGTATGTCCGCATTCTTCAGCTTGCACTAGCTTTACACTAAACAGCAAAGTCAACTGCCGAATGGGCGTTAGCGCATCCCCTCCCCAATGAGGATTTTGATGATAGGTGTTCTCAAGAACCCTAATTTAGCTACCCATCCTCCACAATTGGGAAGGGGAGGGTTTGAGATCTGGTTCCTCATCTAAGAGGAAATCGAAATTCAATGGCGACCAGCCGATGTAAAGATCATATATAACATGTGCCAAAGGGTGGATTAGGGCCTAATCTTTAGCATCTTTTCCATATGCGACTCCTTCCATTCGCACCCCTTAAGAGGAGAAATTATATTAGCCAGAGCCAATTCCTCTCATATCCTAAACCCTAAATCCCCACGGAAACATCAGAGCGCAAAAACCCATTTTCCAGTAATTGTATTTCTTTGTCTCTTTGCTTCTTTTATGCTCTATTTGGAAAGTTGGAGAGGAAAAAATGAGTGATGTAAGCAACCATAGGACAACGTGTAATGTAGGCTACAACGTAGGACGACATTAGAACGCAAAGATTCCCTCCCCCGGAAATTTCAGAAGCCAAAACAAACCCAATCACCTCCCATTTCTCCATATAAATACAAGCCCCGGGGAAACTCGAATCCCCATTCTTTTAAGCCCCCTTCGTCTCCTTCTTCCACACCCAGAGATCTCCAGAAAAATCTCTACTTTGATTCACGCAGGCACAGATCACACAGAGAGACGGAAATGAAGGGGTTCTGGACATCTCTGGCCCCTCTCCTGGAGTTGCTGACCTTTTGCCAGAGCCTCGTTCAGATGGTGCTCCCACCGGAGCTCCGGTTCGCCTCCCTCAAGTTCCTGAACCGGGCCCTCAACTGTTTCTCCTCCTACTGCTCCTTCGATATCATGGAGATCGACGGTGCGAACACCAATGAGCTCTACAACGACGTCCAGCTCTACCTCGGCTCCTTCGTCCGCACCTCCGCCAGCCGCCTCTCCCTTAGTCGCGCCCTCAACTCCAGCGCCACCATTTTCGGCCTCTCCAAAAACGAGTGCATGAACGACGTCTTTGACGGCGTTGCTGTCCAGTGGGAGCACGTGGTCGTGGAGCACCGGTCCCGTACCTTCTCGTGGCGTCCCCTCCCCTACGAGAAGCGCAGCTTCACACTCTGGATCAGGAAGCCCGACAAGAACCTCGTCCTCGACTCCTACCTGGACTACATCATGGATAAGGCCAAGGACATCCGTCGCAAGAGCCAAGAACGCCTCTTTTATATTAATTCGTGCAGCGGGTCGCTCGATTACCGGAGCCACCAGTGGGAATCGGTGCCGTTCAAGCACTCGAGCACCTTCGACACGTTGGCCATGGACCCGGAGAGGAAGAGGGACATCATGGAGGACCTCCGCGACTTCGCAGCTGGGCAGGCCTTCTACCAGCGGACCGGCCGGGCCTGGACACGGGGCTACCTGCTCTACGGCCTGCCCGGGACGGGGAAATCGAGCATGATCGCTGCGATGGCCAATTTCCTTGGTTATGACATCTACAACCTCAAGCTGACCGAGGTGCACTCCGACTTCGAGCTCCAGAAGCTCCTGATGAAGACCGGCTCCAAGTCCATCACCGTCATCGAGGACATCGACTGTTCAGTCAATTTGTCAAACAAGTCGAAAGCAACACAGGCCGCCATACCCCGGAGTTACTACAACCCCAGGGCGCCTGACGCAGCCTGCAGCGGTAACGACAGGAACAGCAACACGATGACCCTCACAGGGATCCTCAACTTCACCAACGGCCTGTCGTCGTGCTGCGGTAGCGAGAGGATCTTCGTGTTCACCACCAACCACATCGACAAGCTCGACCCAGCATTGCTCCGCCAGATGGACATGCACATCTACATGACTTACTGCTCGTACCCGGCGCTCAAGATCCTGCTCCGGAACTATCTGGGCAGTGAGGCCGAGGACCTCGGCGAGGTGGCGACGAGTGAGCTCCCGGAGGCGGTCGAGAAGGCCAAGATGACGCCAGCGGACATAAGCAAAGTCCTGCTCAAGAACTGTAGGAACAAGGAGAAAGCAGTGAGCGAGTTGCTGGAGGTCTTGAAGGCGAGAGCGAAGCGGAACGAGAGGCACGGAGGGTTAAGAGAGTACGAGCTGAACGGGGTGGAGGAAGAGGAAGAGGAGGAGCAAGAGAAGAGGGTTCTGGGAAGCCTCAGGGCAGGAAGCCATTGGAAGGGCGATTCTAGCAGGGAACTAGACGATGATGAAGCAGAAATGCTTATGTGAAAAGGAAAGAAGAAAGCAAAATGCGAGGGAAAAACCAATTCGTCCTTTTTCATTTTCTTTTCACTTTTATTTTATTCTCTCTCTCTCTCTCTCTCTCTCTCTCTCTCTCTCGTGCATAGAAATGATAAATAGAACAGCAATTTGATCTGTCGGGCGTGCATAGAAATTATAAACGGAACAGCAATTTGATCTGTCGGGAACAATGGTTATTTTGTTTCATGGCATGTGAGGGCAAACTGGTAAATTTAAATTTCTAAGAGCTCCGAATTCGTGGAACGACTACATTTGAATATTTTTTAAGTACTTTCACTAGTACTTCCCATGGTTAGATGGGAAATGAAATACTCTTATCATCTGTTTCATTTTCCCTTCTTAGCATCTTTCGAAAGCAAGTAGAATGTGGGTTTTGTTTGAAAAAAAAAGGGGGCAATTTAATTTTCAGAAAAGCAAGAATTAATTACAAATTGTTTCACTGAAAGTATTTTACCAGAAAGTGTTTTCCAGATTTTCAGCCGTTTGGTTTTCTAAAAACGATTTGGTCAACGGAAAACACTTTCTGGTCAACACAAATGTTATGTATTATTTTAAGAAAACAAATTCCTCCCTCTCCAAAGGTGAAAACACTTTCCCTTTACATCTTTTTCGTCAGACCTCTCACTTTTCCTCTCCGTACGCTGCTCTCGCCACTCTCTCCCTTCGCTTCTTTCGCTCGTCTTTCTTCTTCAGCTCTGCTTCAACGACGCGCATCTTCTTCGCCATTGAAGGTCCAGATCTTCTTCTTGTTTGGCTCTTCTTCAACGATGCTCAACATGGTTTCAGGTTCTCTCTCCTCTCCGATTTGAGAATATTCTCAGAATTTTTTTGATCCATGCTTTACATCGTTGAGTTGATGTTGATTCTTTGCGTTTCAGTTGTTTGATTCATGTTTCCGTTCATCTTCTTCAAGCAATTGAAGTGAAACGCCCCTCAAAGCCTCTCTCTCGATCCTCTGCGTATTCCAAAAGCTTCTACCCCACTGATTGGCGTCGGAATCCGCCGCTCACCTTGCCACATCCAGTGCTCTTTGGATCGTGATGTTCTTGCGTGCTTGAGCTTCGAATCCGTGTGCTCCATCAATGGACTCAAGTTTATTGAACCAATAGATTCCTTCAAACCTTCAACAACTTGGAGCCTTGGAGCTTTCAGTTTTCACTGAGCGTGGAAGTTCAGTACATTCTTCCATTATGCATGTGGAAGAGAAACCGAGAGCTTTGTTGTTGTTAGCATGAACATCGGTCACGCCTGAGATTATATTAGTAACTTTCGATTCAGTCTTGATGATCTTGTACTGATTGGGTTGCGGTTCTCACTATCTTGTTGTTTCCTTGTGCCTTTTAATCGAATGCACATAAAGTGTTTGGTGAAATGCCCAAGCAGATTAGTCCGGCTATGTTATTTGTACCCTCAATGGAGGAGACTTACTTTTACATAAGTTAAGATTTTCAACCCCAAAATAACATTGTGCTCATTGCAACATCTCCAAAAAAACTGCTCACCAAACACCAACATGAGATGTGACACTTTTACTAATTTAATCCCTAATCTTAAATTAATGAGAGAATTATATTAAATATTTTCATATAATTCGGAGATTACATATGTTGGTGTGACACTTTTACTAATTTAATCCCTAATCTTAAATTAATGAGAGGATTATAATAATCTTAAATTAATAAGAGGAAATATTTTTATATAATTCGGAGATTACATTGTATATGTACTAAAAGTCAAGGACTAGATTAAACAGATCAAAATTTTAGGAACCATATTGAACATTAGATTAAAGTTTAGAAATCACATTAAACAAATGAAAAGTTTAAGGATCACATTGCAAATTTTTTACTAAAGTTCAAGATCATTTGTGTCATTATCTTATTTATATATATATCAAAAGTTTAGGGATTGTATTGAACAAATTAAGATTCAAGGACCACATATAATTGTATTAAATAAATTAAAATTTTATGAATTACATTGTACAATTGGTCAAAATTTATAGATTAATTATGTTATTATCTCATTTACTTTTTGCTGATCCGTTAATTCACTTGTCAAAAAGAAATAAACAAAAACATAAGGTTTGGTAGGGGTCGAGCCAGTTTTGCTTCTTATCGCCTCTTCTCATCGCCTGATTTCCCTTTCAACGTCTTCCTTTTTTAATATTAAGAGTTCTTCCAACCTCTTCATTAACTCACGCGTTCTCGGTCTCCTTTTCCTAACCTATTTATGCAATGAAAGTGGAAAAAAGAAAACAAAAACCTTGTCGATTTTTTGTGAAATTCTAAATAAGACAAGACTAAAAAGTTCCTATCTAAATTAATTTTTACTTTTTATTGAATCCTACATGTAGATGGACCAACAACTGGATGTAACAATAATCGGTTGCTACGATTTTTCAACTTATCAATTAATAAACTTATATTCATTTTACAAAAGTAACCTATTTACCAACTGGCTTCATATACTTTACTTTTTTTTGTCAGTTTTATTTTGTAAGAATGGCTTCACCTTTCGCAAAAGAAATACTTTCGATCAGATAGTTTTTATTTATTGAGGGCTTAGTGGTCCTCGTCGGGCTTGGTAAGAAAAAGAAAGAAATTAAAAAAAAAAAAAGTAAAATAATTTTTTAAAAAATTCAGAAATTTTTTAAAAAATATAAAAATCATCCATGTTAGTACTAGTTATTGTACATGGTATGGCTGGCATCCACATTAGCAATTTCCGGCTAAATTTGGTTGGAATGACAATATTGAAAAATCGTCAAAAAGTTAAAGACTAAATTGGTCAAATAAAAAAGTTTAGGATTTAATTGGCACATGTACAGTAAGTTTATTTATATGATAATTTTCCCTATCTTGAGTTTGAGAAACCTCTTTTACTCAGATTTACGGTTGTGAATCACAAGTGAGGTGACTGATAAACTTGGATGTGAAATGAAAAAGCCTTTTAAGGCTTGAGATGAAGATTGTATTCTGGAGAGTGGGCTCTCGATCAACCCACCTTCGTACTTAGATTCGATTAGGATTTTGGGGAACGCCCCAGTAGATTCGGGAATTACATTAGGTGGGAGTCGAAACACTATAAATCGGCTGAACGTTTCTCTATGCCTTAGCTCTTTAATTATACGCATGCCAATTCATCAATAAATTGCTTACTTATTCTTTGCGCTTAATTGTTGAATAATTCGATCTATTTATTGGATTATCTTGGCATCGAACAATTGGCATTGGAGCAGATGCTTGAACAATTCGTGGGTATTTTGCTTGTGATTGATTGGATCTTTTGAGCTAAAGATCATGGCTTGAAATGTCGTTGGTACCGCCCTAGGCAAAGGCCAGTCGATTGTTAGACCCACTTTATTTTCGGGTGTAAACTTACAACTACTAGAAAAGTAAGGGTGAGAACTCTTATTCAATCGTAAGATTATGATTCGCGTCATGTTATTACAAAGGGTCGACTAAGATTGTGGATGGAGAAATGGTAACCAAAGAGTGAAACTAAGTGGAATGCAAATGATACCGAACAAGTCCAATTCAATGCTAGAGCTATGAACTTTGTTCTGTTGTGATTTTGATGTAGATGAATATGGGGGGAGTTAGAAGGAACTTATAGAGGGACAGCTAAAGTCAAGAAAGTCTTAAGATAAGCACGCTCACTCACTCGCATGAACTTTTCACTACGAATGACGATGAGTCTTCTGTCAATTACCATATTCATAATGCAATTCGTGGATTACAAGATCGACTCGAAAACTAAAACCAAGAGTGAAACCGAAAGACATGGCTGCCAACCCAAAAGGAAGAGGACTCAAGAGACGAAAATTTGACACGGTTTTGACACGGCTCGAGCGTGTCTGTGCTCCTTCTGCATTCCCTCTGTTTATAGGCATGTGAACCTCCATCGTTCAACTGCTCCCGGGTCTCCGTGATTTTTTCTACTTCCACGAGCTTTGATAGCTGCCCTGTTTCCAAGACTTTCCTCCTTCCTCATTAACCGCTCCATCGTCCTCGAATCCGCTCGTGTTTAGCAACTGATCCCGCTTTTGATTGCGCCTAGGTAGATAAAACAGCTTTTACAGGCTCTAGGTCGAGGCCTGACTTCTCATTTTTGATATAAATCCATTCCTTGTCTTTGACCTAATACATGAAAATTTCTCTCTTCAACTGACAATCATGCCGCAGAATTTTTCCACAGAGAAAAGCACCTTCAATAGAATAGATGAAGACATCATTCCCTCAACTTCATATTACACAGTAACTGAAGCTGATGGTCACAAATGCAGCCAAAAAGGGGTGACATCCAGCATAATTCTTCAAAGCAGGAACTTTCTGAATCTTCTTGCGTGCAAAACTAACTCAAGGCAACTACGGTTGAATAACAGCTAGATTTTTTTCTCAAGTCACACATCACGACTAATTTGACCTAATTTGCTGGTGATGCTATCAATGGATATTGGAAATGCAAGCCTTCAAATTCTATCCAACTACGGTTGAATAACAGCTAGATTTTTTTCCTAGGTACTGGCTTCCATGTTTTGCAGATGCCTCCTACATTCATACGGTTAAGACACTCATTGCTGTAGAGATCAGTGAATAAGAACAAGCTTGTGGAGATCACGAAATTCTTAGTCTGTATATATCTCCAGGGGGACTGATTAAACTGTAGGCTATTCATACATTATAGCATGGCTTCCAACCTTTACAACAATTGCATATAGGGTAATCTCCCTGCAAGGCCCTGCACAAGACGTTAAAATGACACGGGGCAAGACATGCGAATAACCAAAACCGTTAATTTTAGTTGGGAAGGAAGCGCTAATCAAACCCTGTAAAATGGGCATAGATCCGGATTAGGGAAAAGATATATTTGACACCTTAAAGTTACTAGAAGCTGGAGAAAATTAGGTGAAGGTCGTAAAAGGATAGTATTCATGTCAATTCAATAAGCAAATTATTTCCAGGCAACATGTAGGAAATTCCAAAGTCAAGTTGGCTTACCTGAAGTGATAGTGCACTAGCAGCAGGGATCAACATCAAGTCGACCCTCAATAAGGGGTACTGGCATAGGGCAATAGAACAATGCGCAATCTCAAGGATCCAGAAACTCCTTGCATTTCATTGAGGCCATCATAGTGATCACAAAGCTAGTAAGCCCATCCTGTCTTGCATTGCTAAGAAGCCTTTATATATAGTGGTAGTAGAATGAACATAAACACATGTATCATTACGAAGGCAACATGTGACAACCCTTTGCCTTCAATTTTCTCTCCAGACCAAAGAACTTTAATGCCGATAACACTAGGTCTGCTGTCTTCTTCCGCATGTGTTCAACCAGTATGTCGTCATACACAATTACATCTGATTCTTTCAAAAGCTTGCATTCTTGCATACCTGAAAAGACTTTTCTAGCTTCTTCTATTGTCCCGTGTTTACACAATCCAGAGATGACAACAGAGTATGCAACATCACTTGGAGGGAAGCCCTCTTGCACCATCTCATCCAAGACTTCAACCGCTTTCTCAACCTGCCCTGCCTTACTCTCATGGAAAAAAGTCAGAGAGTACTTAAAATCCATGGGTCCGCTTGTGATATTGGCCAGGCAATCACGAACGAGCATCATAGTCACGTCGATCTTCTTATTTTGCTGAGTCCCTTAGCGAGAGCACGATGTGCATCTACAAAGGGAAGACACGGCATTTCTATTATCTTGTTACAACATGTGCATGCGTCTTTTATATGCTCCAATTGCAACAAGACATTCGATGGCGATACCGTAAGTCAAAGAATCAGGCTTGATATGGTGGTTTTTCATTTCGTCAAATAGAGACATTACCAATTTCAACTCAACATACCTTTTCAAAGCCCCATCAGGATATTGTACATCGACACGCTGTAGTACTCCTTCTTTCCTCAGAAGAAAACTGAGAAAAATATTGGCCGTAAGGATGCGACACGTGTCCAAAGCGGGCCCCAATTTCAGACTCTTTCCTCTTTCCTCTCCCTCCTCTGCACGCTCAGACTCTCTCTCCTCTCTGTCTCTCCTCACCTCTCCTCTCTCCTCTCCCCCGCACGCTCTCTCAGGCCCCACCACACTAGCGAGAGCAACAAAGAACCTGTTCACTTGTTCAGCGATTCCAGCAAAGCCATTTGGCAACGGCGGACGATGGGTTTCGATGGAAATGCGACGGCTAAGAGCTTCGGAGGAGGGCGGCGGGCCAGCGCCAGGCCGTGCGACAACTGCAGGTCCGCCACGGCCACCGTGTTCTGCAAGGCCGACGCGGCTTTCCTCTGCCTGGCCTACAACGCCGGCGTCCATGGCCCCAACAAGCTCGCCTCCCGCCATAAGCGTGCGTGGATGTGTGAGGCGTGCTAGCGCACGCCGGAAGCCTTCGCGTGCAGTGCCGCCGCCGCCGCCCTGTGCGTCGCGTGCGACATGGTCGTGCACTTGCCATGCCAACCCCCTCGCCGGCCGCCACGTGCGAGTCCGCGGTCGTTGCTGCCGCCTGGCCCGTTGCGACGGGCTCCATCCCTGACTTCCTCAACGCCGAGTGCTGCGGCCCCACGAAGATCGCGAAAGGGGCCGGAGCGGAAGCCAGAGATGCGTTTTGGAACGGAGAGAGAGAGAGGACAGAGAGCCTGAGCGTGCAGAGGAGAGAGAAAAAAGTCTGAAATGAGTCCGGCTTAGCAGCGTTTAGTAACTTTCTGTTTAAAAATTATTTTCGAGAATAGAAATACTATTCTGAAATAGAAAAAGAATTAAAACATGTTTGGTAACTTGTATAATTTTTTTGTTTATTTAATTTTTTAATATTTCTTTTATTTTTCATTTTTTCTTCTTTCATTTTTTTTTTCTTTCTTCATCTTGGTCGGTCGCTGGCCTTGGCCATGGCTGGCGATCGGCCAACGAGGGTTGGCGACCTCGCCTAGATCCTGCGAGGCCGAGCTCAAGCTTGCCCAGTCAAGGCGAGGCCAAGCCTCGCTGAATCGGGCGAGGCAAGCCTCGCTCGGCGAGGTCAAGGCCAAAGAAAAAAGAAGAAGAAAAAAAAGAAGAAAAAAAGAACTGTTTCTCGAAATTGTTTTGGGAATAAAAACAAGTTTTTTCTACTTCTTAATTCTATTCCAAATCTATTCTGGAAACAAAAAAATATATTTTTTGTTCCGGTGAACAAAAGTGTAAACAAACATATTTCTATTTTTTTTTTCCCTAACAAAAAAAAAAAAAATTTATGTGTGAAACAAATTTAAACAAACATCCCTTTAGGTTGCGATGACAATATTTCTTGGCTGGGAAGAGTTTTTTTTTTTTTTTTTCAGAAATAGTTCTTTTCTAATTTATTCCGGGGAAATAATTTCGAGTAAAATAAGGTATTTGGTAACTACACAAAATTTCTACTCTAAAAATATAAAAAGAATAAAATGCGTTTGATACGAAATAGTTTCTTTTTTGTATTTATTCGTTTTTTATTCGTGCGGTGTGCGGCGGCAAAGTTGGTCAAGGCGGCGGAGGTGGTCGGCGGCAATTGGCGGTGGCTCTAGGCGGTTGGAGGTGGCCGGCAAGAGAGGGGAACAAAAGAAAAATAAGAAAGAAAATTCGCTTATTTTAAAAATTGTTTTTAGGAACGTTAATCTACTTTTTTTATTTCTTGTTTTATTCCAAAACCGAGTTTTTAACAAAAAAAATAGAAAAATTGTTTTAAAAACAAAAGTTTTATCAAATGGATTTCTATTCTTTTTTTATTTAACAAAATAATAGAAATTGGGAGAAATAGAAATGACCACTCATTTTTTTGATGACTCAAATTTTCTTTTTTGAATAATGCTTACATATCGGTCCGTTACTCGTGCAAAGCGTGACGGACCATTACTGACCACAAAATTTGTGCTTGGAACTTTCCCGCTTGTTTGTCCGGTTCCTATGATGCAAACTAAGAAACAATTGTTTTATTCGTGTTTTCCCCTGGAGTCTGGTGGAGAATGTGTAAACAAGTTATATAATGATTTTTCATCCTTTTATTAATTGACAAATTTTCAAAAATTAGTTCTCCTTTAAAAATTCATGATATTTGAAAATACACAAAAATTCTACAATATGCATCTAATACAAGTACGTCTGTTTTCTTTTATCCATTGATGCAACTTTATGGAATTTTATGTAGTATTCCAATGTGCTTAGAGACATTTTCAAATAGAATATTATTTTAAATATATCATGAACAACAACTCTATAATATTTGATGAGATATGACATTTAGATTGGCATGCATTATTTACTAGATAAATAATGTGTTATGCTCTAATTGATCATTCTAATGTGATTGATTGTAATAGGCATGCTTTAAAAGGTCTTTTTATTGTGAATATTTCATTTTTTTTTGGGCGGGGGAGTACTTTTATGGAAGCAATATTTCTATGACTGTTGCAAAATTATTTGCACATAACCTAAACTAAAACTTTAAGAAAACAAAGGCTAAAATAAGACAAAGAAGACAAAACTTGACCTTTCGATTGTCCCTCTCTCTAAAATTGGAATATGTGGCTGGGAGTTCACCGCTATTCTCAAGAATAACCGTGACCGTCAGGCTAGTGGCACCCTGCTTTTTATTTTTTTATTTTGATTTTCATTATAAATTTAAATTGAGAGATAAAATCCTAAGATAGCCCGTACAATCAATTTTCATGAATATGATAAAAAATAAATTAAATAATAAAATATAAATAATTACGAATAAAAAATATTATCACCTACTATTCATTTATTTCGCGAAAAATGTGGATTTTTTGGAAAACATCTTTTAAGAAGTTATTTTCCAGGAAAAATGTAATTACTTTCTAGTGTTTGGGTAATATCTAAAAATGAAGTGGAAAATATTTTTTGTTATTCGATAAGGAAATTTTTTTCCTCTATACACTCTTTTTTATTTAAATTAATTTTTAAAATTGATTATTCTTTATTTTTTATTTGTTAAAAAATTGATTATTAAATTATTTTTATTTTTCTTTTCCTTTTCTTTATTTTCCACTTTTTCTTTTTCTTTGTTTTAGCAACCGGCCATAGGAAAGGCTCCAGCTCGCCGACGAGCACGAGGCTCACACCTTTGGTGAGTATAGGCTCACCGCTCGCCAGATCAATAAGCGCGAGCGTTGAGCTTGAGGCTCATCAATCTGGCAACCGGCGAGCTCGAGCATGATTGCCTCAATGGCCAATTTCCTCGGTTATGACATCTATGACCTCGAGCTGAACGAGGTGCACTCCAAGTCGGAGCTCCCAAACCTCCGCGTGAAGACCAGCTCCAAGTCCATCATCGTAATCAAGGACATCGACTGCTTGGTCAATCTCTCGAACCGGTCCAAGGTGCCCCAAGCCGTCACGCCTCAGAGCCACTACGACCCCAGCGTGCCTGACTCCACGTGCGGCGGTGAGGACGGGAACAACAACACCATCGCCTTCTGGGGGCTGCTCAACTTTCCCGACGGCCTGTGGTTGTGCTGCGGGAGCGAGAGGATCTTCGTATACACCACCAACCACTTTGAGAAGCTCGACCCAGCATTGCTCGAGAGCAGCCACATGGACATGCAAATCTGCATGAGCTAATATTAAGCGCTCCGCATTCGTGTCTTACTATAAAATAAGATAGGATTTTTCCAATTGGTTTTTTTCTTTTAGATGAAGGGGGTCCCACATCCTGTGTTGTGTTAGGCGCAATTTTTGGAGATGTTGCAATGGGCATTATGCGATCATAGGTCAATTATCTTATTAAGAAAAGAATTCTGCTATTTTATCTTAAGTAAGGGAATGCTATTTCTTAGTTAATTTTCATTGCCAACAAGCCAAGCGTACGTTTATCTTTTGTAGAAATAGAAATTAGTAGCAAAAGAACAAAAAAATTATAATAAATTATAATAAAATAAACAAATAAATAACAAATAAGAAATGATAAATAAAGATGGAGCCCGACCCCTCTCTCTCTCCAGATGTTCAAATTCAAAGTTCATCAGCTACATACAATCCATACCAAAATGTTCCCTAAACTAGACTTCTAGCATGTACTTGCCCATGAGAAAGAGTACGCCTTTGGTTGATAGGCCCCAGGAAAATCAACAAAGGCTACGTTTGGTCGTTCGGATTTCTAATTAGGATAGGACTAGATAGGATATGATATGAAATCATTGGATTTTTCTATATCCTATCAATTGTTTGGTAAATCGCAGTATTAAAATCGGATATATTCACATTATATCATATACATGTTTTTAATATAAACGGTATATTATTGTAAATGAACCTAAAAATTTATAAATGGAGATGGTGAAAATCTCCGTGACACTATTCCTTTTTTTTTTAAATTTTTCCTCTTTTATAAATTATTTTCTTTATTATTTCTTTTTTCCCATTTCATCATTCTTTAATAAAATTTTATCAAATAGTAAACTGTACTAACATACCTAAAATACAAAAATACCTAAAATATATATAATAAATATAAATATATAATTTATAGATTGAATATTTATTGTAAGATAGAATTAAAGTTGAATATATAAATTAAAATAAGATTCAATTAAAAAAATAAATTTTATTTTAAAATTTTAGTTTCTTAAATCATGATTCAAATATTATTTATATTGAATATATAATTTTAATTTTGTTAATTTAAGAAATTTATTGTTCGAGAAAAATAACTTTTATATTATGGACATTAGAAATATTATCCACCTTTATCCCACCTCCCCCATGGGATAATTTTATATGGCCTATATCATCTTATATTCGACTTTATCCTATCCTAATCAAGCACCGAACATAAGATATGATAAATTATATTATATTCTAAATTTTATCCTGATTGTCAAACGTAGCCAAAAGGCAAATGGCTACTAAAAAAGTTTTGTGACATTGAGTGAGGGGGAGGCAAGACACAAACCCCTCACTTGTTTGATGATTGATGTATGTGTAAATTTCAAGTATGAAATTTTTGTAAAGAGACTAGATTGTAATATCAGGCCCATTTAATTAGCCCGCATATTTTATTATCCAAGCCCTCGACCCAGCCCATGTCTCCTATATACCAAGCTCAGCCCATCTTCGTGTGGTGTATGTATATAAAATTCAGTCCCTAACTTACACTTCGCAAACTGTTTAGCAAACGTAGTCAACTTCAAAATTTCATTTTTGGGAAAATTGTAAACTCAAATTGAGATCTGTAAAATGTTATAATTTCACAACACCCTAAACTGTCATACGTGTGCACGTGCAGCCCGACAACTCCTCAATCAAACGCAGCAACTTAGAATTGACATAAATCTGAATTTCATGTAGTTCCTTCAATTAGATGAATAAAGGTTTTGAGTACTTAATAGATGTTGTTAAATGATGTTAAATCGGATTGATGAGTCGTCTCGATCATGAATGTGCGAAACTCTCTCTCTCTCTCTCTCTCTCTCTCGTGGACAAGCTCCCTTCTTTAGTAATGTGATTCTTCTTCTTCCTCTTACAATCACGCACGATATGTTGAAGAGAAAAATAAAGGTGGACCGTGCGTAGTTTATAGGAGACACGGGCTGGGTTGAGGGCATTGATTGTTAAATATTTGGGCTGCATTAATGGGCCCTATATTATAAGATTTGACCTCATATCTTGCAGCCGCCATGGCTAGATTTTTCTTTTTTTTGGTCGAAACCATGGCTAGATTCGGTAGGTGGTCAAGTAAGGGTTACGCCGCCAGAGGTCAACGTGGCAGTGGGCAGCTATGGCGAGTACTAAGGAAGCTTTGGCCGAGCAATCCAGGTTGAAGAGATGAACAGTACTTCGAAATTTCCATTTATTTTCTTAGCTATTTTTTTTTTTATAAAAAAGAACCAAAACTAGTAAAAAACATAATATAACAAATAATATACTCTAGCATTTGGTAGGTCGGCTCTCGGGCATTCATTAGTCAAAATTTCAATTGCCAAGTCCGAGGTCATTAAACTTCAACGTCTCTAGTTTATATGTCCGGAAGAAATTTGACAGAAGAAAAAATGGCTACAGGACATCGAGAGATCGAAGTGATAATGTTTTTTTTTCCCAAATTAGGGGTCGAATCTTGACATTAGCAACGAATTCGATTTCTTAGACAATTTTCTTAAAAAGATGCATGTTTAAATTTATCAGCGAAATTTAGATGTCAACATGGTCTTTATATAACATTTAAATGGCATCGTTACATTGGTAGAAACTTCTATCCTTTTCATTTTATAAAAAGAGGAAAATATATGTTACCATAGTCTTCAATGATTGAACTATCGGTACGGTGTTAGAGACCAATTTCATAACGTTCATTCTCAATTGATTATTAATTTTAGCGTGCTGATCATTCCTTCTTCTTTTTTTGACATTTTTTATTACACAAAACATGTTACGACAAAACAAATCTCACATCATAATTCCAAAACGCCCGATGATTTGAACTTTTAGACCAATGATGGTCCCATTTCGATATATTTATTTATTCACTAAATAACTTCTTATTGCCGAATTTTCTTTCACGTGTCAGAAAGAAGAGAGCAAGAACAGAATTTCTTCCTCTTTTATAAATGACCTACTAAACTCGGCAATTAGCTCTTTTATAGCATGCCCGAGATTACATGTTCATCGTCATCAAACATCAAGCACTGGTTTCGTTGTTCGATCAAAGATTCCGCCAGAATTCACCCACACAATTTTATTTTATTTTTATACAAAAAACACCGACCCCCCATTTTCCCTGGTGATAAAACCCTCAAATTGCACTGGCCCAAGCGTCACTATCAAGGGGAAACGAGTTCTTCCCCACCACAAAACCCTCGTACCCTTTTAATGACCTGCTCGGGTCCTAAGATCTAACAGTTAGGGCTGAGCATCATTCCGACAAAATCCGCCCAAAAAAATTCCCCAAAATGCTCTGACTCGCGCGCGAAATCGAGCTTGACCGAGTTGCATTTTCCCTTTGATCTCATCAGCGATTTGTCCAACACCACATCTCCAATTCAACATTTTTCCTCATCAAAATGCGACAAAAAACGGCCCTCAAAATACCCTTTGAATTTTTCGCTGAAAATTCCGGTTTGCCGAAAAATTTTCGGAAAATGAGTCGACGTTCCTAAAAAAACTCGTGACATGAAAGAACTTTCGAATTCTGAAATCGAGTTCAATTTCGTGGTTAATTTCAATCTGGCGCGATTTTAACATGACCATCGAGTAGCTTTTAGGAATTTTTAGCGCATTTGACCTGTGGTTGATTATTTTCAAGTCACAACGTACATCTTCGACACATTGGCCACTCTCGGTTGTTGTGAAAATCTCGAGATTTTAAAAACGGATACAAGGTACCCAAAATGACAGAAAAATTGGTCTAGTGCCGATCGACAAAAATTTTGCAATTAGGTAGAATCACCCACACACTAATCACATACTTTTGTGAGAGAGAGAGAGAGAGAGAGAGAGGAGGGTGTGGTACTGTTGCTTTGATAGAGAGAGACAGAGAGAAGAAGTGGCGCAAATTGAGGATGAAGAAAATCAAGGGAGGAAGCTGCTTTAGTTGATAATTGATGGGGATCCGATGATAAGATTGGCATCTTGGAGCATAAGCTTAATAAATTTCTAAATTATATATATAGCTTACAGATTTTTGCGTTGGAATGTGGCATTTCTGTAGTTCAAAGGATTTTTATTAATTTCTTAAGATTTAATTTTTGAAAGAGTTTCTTCACAAAAGTTTTTCATCATATCTTGAAATTTAATATAGTCAAATTTTAGATCAAGCAGACGATTTTTGGACATCGAACGAAGCTGGTTTTGAAAAACATAATTTCTGAATATAGACACAGTTTTGGTAACGATTTAAGCAATTTACTGCTCCTATAATATTAGATTCTCTTTTTCTCATCTCATTGTTTGATGGCATTTTCATATCAGCCTAAAAGAATATGAATATCTTATGATTTATTTTTATCAACTAATGAAGATCTCCTTTTTTCCTTTTCGGGGGAAACTTATGTTAACTTACAAATAAAAGGTTGAAGGATTAACAAAAAAAAAAAAGAAAATAAAAAATTTGGCCTTTCATTAGGCTAATTCCATTAAAAATTCCTAACTTTTAGATCATATTCTAATTCTACCCCAATTTTTTTTACTTCATATCTAAGTCTGTCCTTCGTTATATTTCCATTTAATTTCATCGTTAGAATCTAATGTGTCTCGTGCCCTTAGCATGGTTCTTAGCGAACCATTTGGCTTGTTGGCTTGTTGTGGTTCTTTCTTGGCATTGAGGTACGAAGAAAGAAAAAGAAGAAAAAAACAAAAAAAATAAGGACAATCAATAGGGACGAAAATCCCACAATGAATTTATTCCAAATGTGAAAAATTGCTACGTTGGAGAACCGATAGCGATTATGGACCGCCAAGTTAATGGGACAAATTCGAAACTATAATAAAAATAAGTGATTTCTTTCTTCTCCACAAAAAAAAAAAAAAAAGAAGTGCGATCCAAACGAAATTATGATTAGTCCTAAAATTGAGGATTTTTATTTCTAAAATTAGGTCCGTCTTTTATCGGAGCGCTTAAGTAAATGACAAAAGAAAAAGAATGAGAAATATTGATAAAATGCAATAATCAAAAGATCTCTTGTCAGTCAGAATCTCCATGGAAGGGGGTCAAGCTCATGCCGCCCCCCTGGGATTTAGCCACTTGTGAGGCTGTAAGCCACACACGTTTTTTCTTCATTGAAACATCCGACCCGACCGAACCGACCCGACCCGATCCCTCTATAAATATCTTCCTTTCCTCCAGACTTCATCGTTTCCTCTTTCGACACTCGGAGATATCCAAGAAAATCTCAGCTTTGACACTCAAACGAAGATGGCAGAAAGGAAGGAGTCTTGGACATCTCTGGCCTCCCTCCTCGGCACCCTGGCCTTCTGCCAGACCTTCCTCCAGCTGGTACTCCCGCCGGAGCTCCGGCTCGCTTCCCTCAAGCTCCTCACCCGGGCCCTCCGCTGCTTCTCCTCCTACTGCTACTTCGACGTTGCCGAGATGGACGGCGTCAGCACCAACGAGCTCTACAACGCCGTCCACCTCTACCTCGGCTCCTTCGCCTCCACCTCCGCCTCCGCCAGCCGCCTCTCCCTCACCCGCGCCCGCAACTCCAGCGTCACCACCTTCGGCCTCTCCAAAAACGACTCCATCGCCGACGTCTTTGACGGCGTCGCCGTCCAGTGGGAGCACGCGGTGACGCAGCGCCAGTCCCAGCCATCCTCGTGGCGGTCCGTCCCCGACGAGAAGCGCGGCTTCACGCTCCGGATCAAGAAGCGCGACAAGGACCTCATCCTCAACTCCTACCTGGACCACATCATGGACAAGGCCAACGACATCCGCCGCAACAACCAAGAACGCCTCATTTATACTAATTCGCGCGGCAGCGAGTCCCGGGGCCGCCCTTGGGAGGCGGTGCCGTTCAAACACCCGAGCACCTTCGACACGTTGGCCATGGACCCGGAGAAGAAGAGGGACATCATGGAGGACCTCCTCGACTTCAAGGCTGGGCAGGCCTTCTACCAGAGGACGGGCCGGGCCTGGAAGCGGGGCTACCTGCTCCACGGCCCTCCTGGGACGGGGAAATCGAGCATGATTGCAGCCATGGCCAATTTCCTCGGCTATGACATCTACGACCTCGAGCTGACCGAGGTGCCCTCCAACTCCGAGCTCCGGAAGCTCCTCATGAAGACCAGCTCAAAGTCCATCATTGTCATCGAGGACATCGACTGCTCAGTCAATCTGTCGAACAGGTCGAAGGCGTCCAAAGCCCCCCCTCCTCAGAGCTACCCTGCTCCTGACGCCCCAAATGCTGCGTCTGGTGGTAAGGACTTGAACAACAACACTATGACCCTATCGGGACTGCTCAACTTCACCGACGGCCTGTGGTCGTGCTGCGGGAGCGAGCGGATCTTCGTGTTCACCACCAACCACATCGACAAGCTCGACCCGGCATTGCTCCGGAGCGGCCGGATGGACATGCACATCTGCATGAGCTACTGCTCCTACCCGGCGCTCAAGATCCTGCTCGACAATTACCTGGGTAACGAGGGCGAGGAACTCAGCGAGGCGGCAGCGAGCGAGCTCCGAGAGGCGGTCGAGAAGGCCAAGATGATGCCGGCGGACATAAGCGAAGTCCTGATCAAGAAACGGAGGAACAGAGAGAAAGCAGTGAGCGAATTGCTGGAGGTGATGAAGGCGAGAGCAGAGGGGAACGAGGAGTACGGAGGACTGAGAGAGAAATGCGAGTCGAACGGGGTTGAAGAAGAGGAGCAAGAGAAGAGGGCTCTGGAGAGCCCCAAAGAAGTCAGCGACCGTGAAAACGATTCTTGCCAGAAAGTGGAGGACCAAGAAGAGAAGAAGGCAAATTGAGAGGAAAAATTAATTTGTCCTTTCCTTTGGAAATCCTCTGAATTCGTGTCTTATCATGTCTTATTAAAGCCCCTATGACTCAGCAAAAATTGTAAGCTCATACGATGTATTGTGTTTATCCACTTTTGTGGTTATGTGTTGTTTTGTTCTTCTTGGGATGGCCGGCCACATCCGTGTTTGCATTAGGCGCCCCACTTTAGAGATGTTGCAATGTGCATAGTGTGACTTTGGGTCAGTTATCTTTGTTAATATGGAAAAAGTACAAGTGAAAGTAAATAAAATGTGTATTGTCAGATTGCTTCACGCTGTCCGGTTGCCGTTTATCTTGACTTTCTGTTGCTCTAGTGTGGTCGTCCATTGCGCTGATCGTTGATATGAGTTTCTCTACAATGCATTAGCGATTGGGTAGGGTGAGTTTATTTATTATTCAATGGACTTTTATTTTAGAAACGTGTCTTGCTTGCGGTGAAAACATTAGCCATGTCATATCTTGCATTAGGAGACCGCATATTCTTTTTTCATTAGAAATCAAAGGAAATATTCATTCTTCATGTTTAAGCATAGTCAATGAGTAGTATGGATTATTTCTTAATTGGTTAAAGCCATTATAGGCAGTTCCCTATTTTAAATCATAAAAAGAAAATACAAAGAATAATTAAAATTGCATTGCTGGGTCATTTTTAATAAAAGTCATTAGGTGTCCTTAAATTTAATCTTCATTTCTGTAAGAAAAGAAAATACAAAATCTCTTGGCGAGTTTAAATAATCGGATCGTTTCATAATTAACCATATTTCATGTCATTAGAGTTGCATATAGGTTGCATGTATGTTGATCAATATGAGAAAATTACCAAATAAGTCCTAAATCTATTGTAATTTTTCCGATTAGTCCTAATGTTTTTTTTTAGTCAATTTAGTTCTAAACTTTTTACAATTGTGACAATTTAGTCTATCGCGTTAATTTTGGTTGGGTGGCATTGATGTGGACGCCGGCTATTCAATCGACATTAATTTTCGTTTTTATTATTATTATTTTTTTATTTTCATTTTCTTCCTACTTTTTTTCTTCTCTTCCCGGCAGTGGTTGGTGAGGGCTTTGGGTTGGCGACTAGCAACCCTTGCCCAGCCTCACCAAATTTGGGCAAGGCCTAGGGATCGCAAGCAAAGGTGGGTTTGCCTTGATCTAAGTGAGGCTTGCTTTGCTTGCAGTGCCCGCTGTGAGGTTGGTGTCCCCTGTAGCTTGTGTGGCCCCTAGGTCTTGCCCAAATCTAGGGGAGGGTCGTTGGTCGCCGACAGGGGCTTCGCGGCCCTCATTGGCCATTGTGGGGAGAGAATAAGAAAAGGAAAAACAAAAAGAAAAATAAAATAAAAAATTAGTAAAAATTCGAAAAAATAAAAATATTATTAATAAATTGCCGTCGGCGTTGGCTAGCCAAAATTGGCTGAATGAATTAATTGGCTCAATTGAAAAATGTTTAGGACTGAATTAACCAAAAAAAAAAAGGTTTGGGATCGATTTGGGAAAATTGTAATAAATTTAAAACTTTTTTGGTAGTTTTTCCTAATCAACACAACATGCATGTTATTTAGATTTCATGTTATTACTTAATTTAGAACTCACATAGACATTGAATTTATATTTATTCATGATTATTTTCAAAGAAAACCCAAAAGGAATTAATTGCATTAGCCTTGGTCATGCATACATCACATCATTGTTTGGTCTTTAGTTAATATTTTGCGGAGCACTTGATGTGTGAGTTGCTTAGCCCATCAAGGTCTTTCTTGGAAAGAAAGATGTGAACTAATGGGTGAATTTGTGTGCATTGACTTTGTTTACCGACTATCTGGAAAGTCTTGATCTGATATTAGCTGAACATGTGTGGAAGAGAGATAGGGTTTGCTTGTTTTTTGCGTCAACTATACTATGATGTTAGCATAACTGTTTGTGTTAACTACTTATGTGTTAGCATATGAGATGCTAAATCAACGCAAGTGCATCAAGTCTTTCCCAAAGTTGCTTGTCTTCATTCAGAGCTAGATCCATCGACAGCAAACAAGGAAAGGTTCTTGGACTAAAATCCATCTTTCACGTCCTAAAATAGACTCTCTCTCAACAACATATGTATTTCAATGCTTTTGTCTTCATGGTGGTGCATAAGCATTTGTAGACACTTGAGTCTCGTCCTAATAGATCCCTCATACGTACTTGGCATGCACCAGGTCCAACGTTTCCTACATCAACTTGAATCCTAGATGCGGATGGACTAACAGCTGCATGAACATCGTTATTTCTAGGCATCTATACCACATATTTTCTGTTGATAAAGAAGACACCCAGATACTTTCAGGGGCCTACGAACCTTGGAATCTTTACGTCTTCTTTTAATTACTTTGATTAAGTCAAGCACATGGATGATGGGGTTGTGATGATTTTTCAACTTATCAAATGATACACATATTCAAATTAAGTCCGCTAGTATAGAAGATAGAGCTAATCTATTTTTCCAATGTGAATTGACAGGTAGAATCTGCTGTATATCTTAGCACAGCATGGGATTAAGTATCCTTTAGGAAGATGGAATGAGAAACTTCAATAAATGATAAGTGCAATAAAAGGCAAAGATTTGATAGCGAGACTCTTCAAGGTATCTTTTCTAGCAATCATATATTGCATTTGGATGGAGCGTAACTCTATACGGTTTCCAAATAAGTCAGTGGACATCCATATTATTTTGGCCAAGGTGCGTAAAAATGTAAAAAGAATAACTTCACTTTATCAAAAAATTAAACATTCCTAGACAAATGTTGTATTGGCTAATATATGTAGACTTTTTATCTCCAATTTTTTTTTTGAATTATTATTCTATTTGCAATGCTGGGGATGCCCCTAAGTTGTATACTTCAATTGTTCTATAATACGTGCATATTAAAGAAATAAATTATTTACAAACTGGTTTCATATACTTAATTTTTTTTTTTTTTTTTATTTCGTAAGAATGGTTTCACCTTTCGGAAAAAAGACGTACTTTCAATTAGATAGTTTTAGATCAAATTTCTATTTAGAAAGGAAATATGAGACTTGTTTTATAAAGAGAGAAGTGGGTAAGTGGAGAAAGGTGTGTCCGCTTTTGCTTTCTGATTGAACTTTTCCAATGAACGAGGGGCTTAAGTGGGGCTGGGAGGGCTTGTCAGCATGCAGGTAAGGCGACGATGTTGTGACTGAACTTTGTTTTATGATAACAGAATCTCCGTATTGCAAATTGAGGATCTCTCTCCCCCTATTATGTATTATATATATTTATATGTATTGAAATTAGGCGTAGGAGGTCTATTGAATGAAAATTTAATGAAATTAGGTGTAGGAGGTCTATTGAATTACACAATTTTAGCGACATGGTGCTATTTTATATATGTATATATATTATATATACATACCTAATTTCATTAAATTTTCATCTTTAATGTCAGTAATCCCAAAGTTTAGGCGATCAAACCTGCTCATGATAATAATGCGCCTCTAGCGCTTTTGTGATATTACGATGATTCTTAAATGGAATTGACTCCTTCCAACCACGTGTATAAGAGTATTGGGCCCTCTCCCGGTTCTTTCATTTTATAATAAAAGAAAAGTACCATAATCTTCAATAATTGAACCATCACTATGGTGTGGGAGACCGATTTCGGACGGTGGTTCTCAATTAATTATTAATTTTCTCTTGCGTGTTTAAACGTTGTTGTCATATTTTTAAATCGTATGAAAGACGTGGTGAAAATACAACGTCATATTAAATGATGACACCATATCGAGATATTTATATATTCATTGAATAAATTATATTCGCCTATCTGTACATTCACTTCTCCCAGAGAAACGAGACAAAAGCATAAGGCGGTGGGTAGTTGGAGGTGGGTGGTGAAACGACTTTTTATGCTTACAGTCCATCCCATCTTTTATATATTAGTCTCGTTTTGTCTGATCTCTTCTATTAACTGTACGTGCTTTTCTCCTCAAGCCTAAGGCGGCTCGGTTTGACGTTTCCTACCTATTAAATCCACGAAACGGTGAGCACACCTTGTTGATTTTCTTCTTTAAAACTTAGAAATATCGAACATCATGTCCTTTTTTTCTTTTTTTTGTAACATACAGAAATTTGAATAACATTTTAGAATTTCACGAGGAAGCAAAAATAAAATAAAATTTGGGTTCTAATGGGTAGTGTTATTGTATTTGTCGATATTTTATGTACTCCGAAGTCGAGGCGTTCGGAATTAAACGGGAGTCGAATTATAAAATGCCGAAAAACATAATCAAACTAAAGTTTAAGACCATATCTTTAAACACCAGCAGTGGCTGTGACATAAAGTACATGCATATAAATACCATATCTTTCCTAGGGGCTCCGCCTAAAAGGGTAGAAAGGGAAAAACAATCGTTAAACATTTGAGCCACACGTGTGTCCTCGTTGATTTTACCAAAAAAAAAAAAAAAACACCAGAAGAACCCTCCTCCATAAATACTCCCATCGTCACTCCCCAATTCTTTCTCACCCACCACCACCCATTCCTCTTCATAATCTTCTTTTTTCTCCGGTGAAAATCTCAACTTTGACACGGATCACACAGAGATGGCAGAAAGGAAGGAGTCTTGGACATCCCTGGCCTCCCTCCTGGGCACCCTGGCTTTCTGCCAGAACCTCCTCCAGGTGGTGCTCCCGCCGGAGCTCCGGCACGTTTCCCTCAAGTTCCTCACCCGGGCCTTCCGCTGCTTCTCCTCCTACTGCTACTTCGACGTCGCCGAGATGGACGGCGTCAACACCAACGAGCTCTACAACGCCGTCCACCTCTACCTCAGCTCCTTCGCCTCCACCTCCGCCTCCGCCAGCCGCCTCTCCCTCACCCGCGCCCGCAACTCCAGCGTCACCACCTTCGGCCTCTCCAGCAACGACTCCATCGCCGACGTCTTTGAGGGCGTCGCCGTCCAGTGGGAGCACGCGGTGACGCAGCGCCAGTCCCAGCCATCCCCGTGGCGGCCCCTTCCCGACGAGAAGCGCAGCTTCAAGCTCCGGATTAGAAAGCGCGACAAGGACCTCATCCTCAACTCCTACCTGGACCACATCATGGGCAAGGCCAGCGACATCCGCCGCAACAACCAAGAACGCCTCATTTATACTAATTCGCGCGGCAGCGAGTCCCGGGGCCGCCCTTGGGAGGCGGTGCCGTTCAAACACCCGAGCACCTTCGACACGTTGGCCATGGACCCGGAGAAGAAGAAGGACATCAAGGAGGACCTCCGCGACTTCGCGGCTGGGCAGGCCTTCTACCAGAGGACGGGCCGGGCCTGGAAGCGTGGCTACCTGCTCTACGGCCCTCCTGGGACGGGGAAATCGAGCATGATTGCAGCCATGGCCAATTTCCTCGGCTATGACATCTACGACCTCGAGCTGACCGAGGTGCCCTCCAACTCCGAGCTCCGGAAGCTCCTCATGAAGACTAGCTCAAAGTCCATCATTGTCATCGAGGACATCGACTGCTCAGTCAATCTGTCGAACAGGTCGAAGGCGCCCAAAGCCCCCGCTCCTCAGGGCTACTCTGACCCTGACGCCCCCGATGCTGCGTCTGGTGGCAAGGACTGGAACAACAACACTATGACCCTATCGGGATTGCTCAACTTCACCGACGGCCTGTGGTCGTGCTGCGGAAGCGAGCGGATCTTTGTGTTCACCACCAACCACATCGAGAAGCTCGACCCAGCATTGCTCCGGAGCGGCCGGATGGACATGCACATCTACATGAGCTACTGCTCGTACCCAGCGCTCAAGATCCTGCTCCAAAACTACTTGGGTAGCGAGGGCGAGGACCTCGGCGAGGTGGCGGCGAAAGAGCTCCGAGAGGCGGTCGAGAAGGCCAAGATGACGCCGGCGGACATAAGCGAAGTCCTGATCAAGAACCGGAGGAACAAGGAGAAAGCAGAGAGCGAATTGCTGGAGGTGTTGAAGGCGAGAGCAGAGTGGAACGAGAAGTACGGAGGGTTGAGAGAGGAGCGCGAGTCGAACGGGGTGGAAGAAGAGGAGCAAGAGAAGAGGGCTCTGGAGAGCCCCGAAGAAATCAGAGACCGTGAGGACGATTCTGGCAAGAAAGTGGAGGACCAATAAGAGAAGAAGAAAGCAAAATGAGGGGGAAAACTAATTTGTCCTTTCCTTTGTCGACCCTCCGAATTCGTGTCTTATTATATGTCTTTTTAAATCACCAATACCTCAGCAGAATTGTAAGAAATAGGAATAAAGCTCATACGACATATTGAGTCTACCCACTTTCGTCGGTATGTCTTGTTTTGTTCTTCTTGGGATGGCCGGTCACACCCATGCTTGCATTAGGCCCCCCCTTTTAGAGATGTTGCAATGTCCATAGTGTGATTTTGGGTCAATTATCTTTATTAATAAAAGAATTATGCTATATGGAAAAAGCACAAGTGAAAGCAACACAATGTGTTTGTCAAATTGGTTCATGCTGTCGGTCGCCACGTTGTCCAATCCCCATTCATCTAGACTTTGCGTCGCTCTAGCCCGGTTGTCTATTGCGGTAATCATTGATATGAGTTTCTCTGCAATGCATTGGCAATTGGTGATTGGGTCATGTATCCACTGGAGTTTTATTTTAGAAACTTGTCCTGCTTGCGGTGAAAACATCTTCAGGCACGTTCATGGCATAGCATAGTATTTTGCATTTTTTTTTCACATTTTTAAATAATAAAAAAATCTCATGTCATATCTTGCATTAGGAAATTGCTCATTCTTTTCTCATTAGAAATCTAAAGAAATATTCATTCTTGATGTTTAAGCATAGTCATTGATTAGTGTATATTATTTCTTAATTGGTTAAAATCATTATAGGCAATTCCCTATTTGAACTCATAAAAAGAAAATACCAAAAATAATTAGCATTGCATTGTTGGGTCATTTTTTATAGAAATCATTTGGTGTCCTAGAATTTAGTCTTCATTTCTATAAGAAAAGAAAATACAAAATCTCTCACTGAGTTTTAATAACAGGATCATTTCATTATTAATCATATTAATTGTTATTAGAATTGCATCTAGGTTGGATGTAATTTAATAAACACATCATAAATGTTATTTAGATTCCACGTTAGTTCATGAATGCATGTTAATTTAGAACTCATATAGGCATAGCTTTTTAAATAATTCATGCTTATTTCAAAGAAAAACCCAAAGGCTACATTTTGTAATTAGTATAAAATTTAAAATAGGATAAATTTTATGTATCCTATGTAATTTAATTAACACAGTATAAATGTTTTGTGCCTGCTCAAGATAGGATAAAGTTGGCTATAAGAGGGATGTAGCCTAAATAAAATTATCCCATAGGAGAAGTAGAATAAAAGTGGATAGAATTTCTAATATTCATAATATAAAATTATTTTTCTTGAATAACAAACTTCTTAAATTAATGAAACTAAAATAATATTTGAATGTAATATAAAAATTCAGAATAAAAAAACAACAAATTCATTTTTATTTATTCCTATTTTATTTATATATTCAAATTTCTTTTTATCTAAAAATATAAATTCAATATATATAATTATATATTTAGTATTTATATTTATTGCACATTTTAGTTATTTTAATATTTTAGGTATACAAGTAAAGTTTACAATTTAATAACTTTTTATTAGAGAATGATGGAAGGGGAAAAAAAGAAAATAAGAAGAGAATTTAAAAAAGAGAGGGAAAATTAATAAAAATATGCAAATAAAAATGAAGTAGGCAAAGGTGTTGTGAGAAATTCTTACCAGCTTTATATTTTAAATTTGTATATTTATTTTCCCTGATATGTCGGTTGTAGTAAACAATAGACATGATATTATGTTGAAATATCATTTTTTATTACTACGATTAACCAATAAGTGGATAGATATAGTAAAATCTATGAATTTCATATTATATCCTATCCAGTCTTATTCTAGAAATTCAAATGATCAAACATAGTAAAAAATAATTAATAACATTAGCCTAGGTCATGGAAACATCACATCATTGTTTGGTCTTTGGTTAATGTTTTGTAGAACATGATGTGTGAGACAGTAAGCTTTGCTATTGAGTCACTCAACGCATCAAGGTTTTGTAAACCTTTAGCAATCATTATTGCTTTGATCTATCAAATGTTAAATTCTTACTCGTGCACTCGCATGATCATCAATCATATATTAGTGGCTTAGGATTAAAATTTAACCAAGCCTTTTTTGAAGGATTAATACTTCGAAAAACCCCAAATTGGTATATCTTCGACAAATTTATTCAAAACTAATTTTGTGACCACTAAAAATCCCAAACTGTATATCTTTGACAAATTTACCCCAAACTTGTACACTTGTGACAAATTTACCCTATGTTAGTTTTCATTAAATTTTATTGTCAAATTATTAAGTTAAAAGACATGTGACAATTGACTAGTGTAACGGTTTGGGATTTTTCTCTTTTTGTCATAGTTGTAACATTTTTGAGGTTTTTTTGTAGTGTCCAATTTAATGGACGGTATAGTTTGGGGTTTTTGGTAGTCAAAAAAATTAATTTAGGGTAAATTTGTCACAAGTGTAATAGTTTATGTTTTTTTTTTTTTTTGTGGTCATTTGAAGTAAATTTGTCACAAGTGTACAAGTTTTGAATTTTTGGTGGTTAAAAAATTAGTTTGGGGTAAATTTGTCATAGAAATAACAGTTAGGGGTTTTTTTTTTTTTAAAAGGTATTTACCCTTTTTTAAATAAAGAGTATAGGTACCCAAAGAGCGTTATATTTATATAGCATAATCAAAGCCTATATTTGTGAAAAATCTAGTTTGCAGAAGGGGTTTCTAATTGACGTATAATAGTTTAGTGACAACTCCCAAATGAATTGATCTACATGTTCAACTAATTAAATAAAAACCCCAAAGTTGCGATTAATATGGGCTTAGAAGAATCTATACTAAGTGTTTACTTGATACTCCATTAGCTTTTCCTTGATGGTTTACCTCTAGGGACAATGATGTTGAAGGCTGATAGGAGGCTGCAACTTTCATTTTCTTAGGTTGGTCTGTGTTCATATATTTGGTGCAATGATGCACAATGGTCTTTCTTGGAAAGAATGTTGTGGACTAATGGGTGAATTGGTGTGCATTGACTTTGCTTTACGACTATTTGGAAAGTTTTGATTTGATATCAGCTGAACATGTGTGGAAAAGAGTTAGGGTTTGCTTCTTTTATGCGTAACTATCCTATGATGTTGGCATAAAACTGTTTATGCGTTAACTGCCCATGTCTCAGCATATGAGATGCTAAGTCAACACAAATACATCGAGTCATTCCCATAGTTGCTTGTCTTCATTTAGAGCCCGATACATCGACAGCAAATGAGGAACGTTTCATGGACTAAAATCCAGCTTTCATGTGCTAAAACAGACTCTCAACATCATATGCAATCCAATGCTCATCTTCATGGTGGTGCAGAAGCGTTTGTAGACTCTTGAGTCTAGCCCCAACACATCCCTTGTAAGTTCTTGGTGTGCACTAGGTCCAATGCTTCCTACATCAACTTGAATCCTATATGCAGATGGACCAATAACTGCATGAACATCGTCACTTCCAGGCGCCTATATACAACATATTTTGTGTTAATAAAAATGACACCCAATTACTTTCAGGGGCGTGCAAACCTTGGAATCTTTATGCCTTCTTTGAAATTTTTTTTATTAAGTCTCGCACATGGATGATGCGGTTGTGACAATTTTTCATCTTATCAAATAATAAACTTATATTCGTTTTGAAGAAAATAATTATTTACAAACTGGCTTCATATACTTATTATTTCTTTTCGGTCTTATGTTGGAAGAATGGTTTCACCCTTCGCGAAAGACGTACTTCAATCAGATGTTTTCAGATCAAATTTCTATTTAAAAGGGAAATACGAGACTTATTTTATAAAGAGAGAAGTCGGTGAGTGGAGAAATTTTGTCCCTACTTGCTGACTGATTCAACTTTTCTTACGAACGTTGGGGCTTAAGTGGGGCTGAGAGAGCTTGTCAACATGCAAAAGGACTTGACATGGAAGCGTGCGCCGTATCTACGTATTCTTCGAATGATTTATGTGTGGCCGATCTGGACATTCACCGCTTCTCCCCCAAGAGAAACAAGACAAAAGCAGAAGGAAGCCAGGTGGGCGAGTGGAACTGAGTTTTGATCCGTATCACCTCCTCTCACCGCCACCGAGAGTTCCCTTTCAAAAGCTGGTTCCTTTAGAAAATTAGAGTCTCGTTCTCTTCAACCTCTTCTCCTCGCCTTTCATTGAAACATCAGAAATGATTGGATCCTGGTGATGCAGACAGGATTTCGGCCGGAGGCGAGGGATGAAGGTAAAGAGCCGCTGTCGCAGTCAACTAGATTCCATTTCTTTCGAGAGGGGCCAATCAGCCAACCCTCATCCCGCCCTTTCCCCCTATTTTGTTCTCATTAAATAAATCCATCGTAAAAGGGGTCGTTCCCGAGTGGATTGAGTCTACGTGGACCATCACAAAATGAACGGACCAGCCATGCTCTTGGAAACTTCCAAAAAAAAAAAAAAAAAAGAGGAAAAAGAGAAGAGAGAAACACACTTATTGAGTCCAGCTGGTGTCTCTTCTCTCTCAAATCCCGACATTTGGTGGTGGTCTGCCGCCGGCTTTGAAATGGACCGGCGTGGCCTCTTCTTCCAATCCATGTTGTGCACGGAATGGGCACGCATTTCTCTCTCTCTCTCTCTCTCTCTCTCTCTCTCTCTCTCTGAGGATTCACCCTTGTTGAACCCAAAAAGAACAAAGATACAAAGGAGAAGAAATTGTAAACAAAGATATAAGTAGCAATCAGATCCCAGTTTAAGGGGCTGACAAAAAATGGTGTTACTCTCGTCGAACCCCTGGGGACATCCAACGACTCCATCAACTATCTTCCACCCCTCCCCTTCTCTATAAATACCCAATCCCCTTGAGAAAAACTCACACCACAATTAGGGGTTAGTGATTCTAGGTTCCTTACATGTTTCATTTGAAATCTGGAACCTACCATCGGGTACAGATTTCTTATTTTTTGAAATCTGAAACTTACCTGTTGAAATCTGAAACCTGGAACCTATATTGTCACAGGTTCTAGGGTTGGTTCCAGGGTCCAATAAATTCATTTTTTTTTGTTTTATTAACGAAAATGAATGCAACAATAATGACCAAGTTTAGACATGTTTGGCCTCTTCAAAATGATGGAAGAGCAGTAGATTAACTTCTTAAAAGAAACATATAGAAACCTTGTTGACTGTCAACTTCAAATTTTTTTAGCATTTAATTAATCATTCATCTATGAGTTCTCTATGGTCATCCCATATTCTTTTGAGAGAAACCGTAAGTATGTTGCAGCCACAATCATGAAAAAAGCAAAGGGAAGGGAACAAAGAAGAATCTAGGTCCTTGTAGACTATCCAAATATCTTCTTTAGAAAATACTTGCTTGGGGAAGAATGATAAAGCAACGGGAAGACAAAACAAATTTTACTTCTTAACCTGATGAATGTCTCACTAAATTACATAACAAATCATGGGAAATGAACTTGAATTCTTCTGTTGTTTGTCTTTGCAAAGAGCTCACTAAATTGACCCACAAATGTGCACGATTCAATTAAACAAATGGATAGAGTCCATTAGCGTTATGTTCCATGAATTCGACGATGGAAATCCCATAAGAACCAAAATGCATTGGTAAAAGGCAAAAAGAAAAGCAAAAAGCAAAAGAACCAACGAGCTCATGACCTCAACTAACAACCACCATAGTACCACCATAGTACCAAGCATTCTATGTTTCCAATTATTCCTCTCCCAAAAAGGAAAACATGAAGAATGAGAGTGTCGAGAAGAGAGAAGACGTGAAGAATGAAGATTGAAGATATTAGGGGTTTTAGGTTTAGAAATCTTGGTCTAGTTTTGATTTCAGTTCCTATAAGAACTAGGAACCTAACTAGGAATCGCCAATTCTGAAAAAAGAGGAACCGGAAGCTGGAGCCTTCCTCCCTAGAATCGGGAATCAAACCGGACCCATTGATCCGATTCTTCGGTTCCCAGTTTTACCTGGAAACCGTGCTCACCCCTAATTGCAATAGCACAAACCCCCCATCCTCACTCACTCTTCTTGATCGTCTCCTTCTTCCACCACAACCCAGAGAAAGATGATCTCCATGAGAACCTCCACTTTCATAACGCACAGAATGGCAAATATGAAGCAGTCTTGGACCTCTTTGGCCTCCCTCTCGAGCACACTGGCCTTTCGCCAGACGTTCCCCTAGGCGATGCTCCTGCCACACCTCTGCTTTGCCCCCCTCAAGTTCCTAAAGTGTGCCCTCGGCTGCTACTACTCCTACTATTACTTTGAAATCGCCGAGACCGACAGCGTCAACACCAACGAGCTTTACAATGCCATCCAACTTTACCTCAGCTTCTTCGCCTCCACCTCTGCCTTCAACAATCGTATCTCCCTTACTCGCGCCTGCAACTCCAGTGTCACCACCTTTGGACTCTCCAACAACGACTCTATCGCCATTGTCTTTGACGTTGTTACAGTCTAGTAGGAGCACGTGTTAAACGCAAAAGCACAATCTTACGATCTTCATAGTTAGAAACAAGAACATATATAATTGAACAGAGAGATTCACGCATTGTTTGGAATCCATTGTTTTTTATGTGGAAAAGTGACGACCAAAAGTAGAAGTGTTTTTCCTCTATTGTCATTTATATCATTGACTCAATAAGATGGCTCCTTACCTTTAGCATTTAGTAAATGTTTTTTATGTGAGGATAATTGTGTGTGTTAGGATTAGAGGAAAAACTTGAGTATTATTTATAGAGTTTTTAGGTAGGTCCTCTCATTATGGACCGGGTCAACTTGGCCAACACTAGCCAGCCTTATATTAGACTAATTAAGAAACATTCTATCTCAACTTATTAGATTTTCTTTGTCAACCCTCCGAATTCATGTCTTATTATATGGATCAAAGCTCCTATGACTCAGCAAAATTGTAAGAAATAGGAATAAAGCTCATACGACGTATTGAGTTTGTCCACTTTTGTCGGTATGTCTTGTTTTTCTCTTTTTGGGATGGCCGGCCACATTCATGTTTGCGTTAGGCGCCCCCTTTCGGAGATGTTGCAATGTGCGTAGTGTGATTTTTGGGTCAATTATCTTGTTAGTAAAAGGATTCTGCTATATGGAAAAAGTACAAGTGAAAGTAACAAAATGTGTTTGTCAAATTGCTTCACGCTATCCAGTCGCCATTCTTCTAGACTTTGCGTTGCTCTAGTCTGGTTGTCCGGTGCGGTAATCATCGATCTGTGTTTCTTTACAATGCATTAACGATTCTCTACAATGCATTAGCGATTGGGTAACGTTAGGTTGACTTTATATATTATTCAATGGGCTTTTATTTTAGAAACTTGTCTTGCTTGCGGTGAAAACATCTTTAGGCACGTTCGTGACATGGCATTGTATTTTGCATTTTTTTTTTGACATTTTTAGGTACTAAAAAAAATCTCATGTCATATCTTGCATTGGGAAATTGCTCGTTGTTTTCTCATTAGAAATCAAAAGAAATATTCATTCTTCATTTTAAGCATAGTCACTGATCAGTGTAAATTATTTCTTAATTGGTTAAAGTCATTATAGGCAATTCCCTATTTTAAATCATGAAAAGAAAATACCAAAAATAATTAGCATTGCATTGTTGGGTCATTTTTAATAGAAGTCATTTGGTGTCCTAGAATGTAGTCATCCTTTCTATAAGAAAATGCAAAATCTCGACCGTTTCATAATTAATCATATTTCATGTTATTACAGTTGCATCTAGGTTACATGTATTTTAACTAACACAATATACATATTATTTAGATTTCATGTTAGTTCATGAATGTATGTTAGACATAGCATTTTAATTAATTCATGCTTATTTCAAAGAAAAACCCAAAGGCTTCGTTTTGTACTCAGGATAAAATTTAAAATAGAATAAATATTATCATATCCTATGTTTAGTGCTTACCCAAGATAGGATAAAGTTGGCTATGAGAGGGATGTGGTCTAGATGAAATTATCTTATTGGAGAGATATGATAAAAGTGGTAAGAATTTATAATATCAATAATATAAAATTATTTTTCTTGAATACCAAACTACTTAAATTTAAAATAAAATAAAATAATATTTGAATCTAATATAATGAATTCAAAATAACCAAAAAAAAAAAAAAACAATTTCATTTTTATTCATTCCTATTTTTATCTATATATCCAAATTTCTTTTTACCTTAAAATATAAATTCAATATATAATATATATTTAGTATTTATATTTATTGCACATATTAGTTAAGTGTTGAAGGTATACATGTATAGTTTACTATTTGATAAATTTTTATTAGAGAATGATGGATAGAGAAATATAAGAAAAGGAAAAGAACTTAAAAAAAGAGAGGGAAAATTAATAAAAATATGCAAATAAAAATGAAGTAGGCAATGGTGTTGCAAGAAATTCTTATCATTTCTATTTGTACAATTTTTAGATTCATTTTTACTTATATGTTGTTGATACCGAATAGTGGACATGATAATATGTGAAAAATATTCTGTTTTATTACTGTGATTCATCAACTAGTGGCTAGATATAGCAAAATCTCTAAATTTTATATCTTATCATATTCGGTCCTATTCTAATTAGAAATTCATATGACCAAACATAGCAACAAAGAATTAATAACACTAGCCTAGGTCATGGAGACATCACATCATTGTTTTGTCTTTAGTTAACGTTTTGTAGAACACGGTGTGTGAGACAATAATAAAGCTTTGGTATTGAGTCGCTCAACGCATCAAGGTTTTGCAATCCTTAAGCAATTATTATTGCTTTGATTTTTCAAGTGTTAAATTCTTACTTGCGCACCCTCATGATCATCAATAATTTATTAGTGGCTTAGGGTTAAAATTCAACCAAGCATTTTTTTAAATAAAGAGTTAAGGTACCAAAAGTATGTTATATTTATTTAGCATAACTAAAGCCCTATATCCTTGAAAAATCTAGTTTGCAAAAGGAATTTCTAATTGACTTGTAATTGATTAGTGACAACTCCTGAACGAATTGATTTACATATTGCGATTGATAGGGGCTTAGAAGAATCTATGCTAAGTGTTTACTTGGTAATCCATTGGGTTTTCCTTGATGGTTCACCTCTAGGGACAATGATGTGGAAGGGCTGATAGGAGGGTACAACTTTCATTTTCTTAGGCTGGTTTGTATTCGTATATTTTGTGCAATGATGCACAATGGTCTTTCTTGGAAAGAATGTTGTGAACTACTGGGTGAATTGGTGTGCATTGACTTTGTTTTACGACTACTTGGAAAGTTTTGATCAGCTAAACATGTGTGGAAGAGACTTAGGGTTTGCTTGTTTTATGCATAACTATCCTATGACGTTAGTGTAAGAATTATTGTGGCCCATATTATGTGATTTATTATATGGTTTACTAATTATTAAAATGCTATAAATAATTATTGGTTACGAGAAGATACGACTCTAATAAAATGAAAGGGTATATTGCATTTGATGGAAGGCACCTTTTCAATGAACGTATAAATAGAGTCGGTCTCTCTCCACCTACAATGAACAACAATAACAGAAAGAATTTGGTATTTTCTCCTCCATCAATTGAATACATTAAGGTTTAGTGGGTTAAGGGAGAGAAATCGGATTTCTTCTTTTGGTTCGAGATCATTGGGTTTTCTACAACAATCATCATCAAGTGTAGCGTATGGATAAATGTATGTCTTCATCTAATTGTGAAAATGATGAAGATCAAATGATCTTTGATTTATTATGTATTTCGTATCAAGTTTTATATGAATTGTAACAACCTTGAGTTGGTATCGGAAAGATTTGGTTTATGATCTCATGATTTTTTTGTTTAAAGAAATATTATGATTTATGTTTGATGATTCGTTGAACGATCCTGTTCGTATTATTTATTGTTGTTAAAATGTTTTCGGATGATTATGGATAAAGAAAATCCGAATGATGGAACGTTCTTCATGGACGAAAATGGCGAACAAAAGTTACTGTGCGCGAGTGGAAAAGGATGAAAATGAAAAAATTCGGAATTTTGAGGGCAAGTAAGAAACTCGCCGATTCCGGGGAAAAGTCCGGCGATCCACCGCTTGATTTCGGACCCATACGGTCGCACTGCCATGAGAAACATTAGGCATGAGTTTTTCCGGTATATTGGTGTTCGCCGGAGGCGAATCGGGCGGCGCAAGTCGCGGTGGTTAGGGTTTGCGTTTTGGGGAAATTTTGGTTTGATTTGGGGCCAATTTCTTGGTCATTTTCGCCGAAACTTAAAGCCATGTGGTCGTGCTGGCATGCTCTTCAAATCCCATTATTTATTTGTGTCTGGGATGGGCTGCCGGAGAAGAAACGGCGGCGAAATCGCGGCTGAAAACGGCGAAAACCGGCGAAAAATCGCGTCCGTGCGCGAGGAAGAAGGCGCGTGGGCTCCACGCGTGCGCTGCAGTTGCAGGCGCGTGGAACCCACGCGCCACGCGCCGTCACGCGCGCAAGCGCGGCGCGCGTGGGATCCACGCGCGCGGGGCTTCCCGCGCGGTTGCAGGCGCGTGCAACGCGCGCGTGCGGGGCACGCGCCCGGGGCGGATGAAGGCGCGTGCTCGGCACGCGCCTGACGTCCCCGCGCACCCTTTTTACGTTTTTGCCCCTATGTCATTTTTAAAATTCCCATTTTGTCCTTCTCGCAATTTATTTACTGTTCTGCCCCTGTTTAATTTATAATACGATTCTGCCATTACTGATTATTTACCATTTTGCCCCTGGATTATAAATTTATGATTCTGCCCTTATGGAATTATGATTTTACGATTTTACCCTTATGCTTTGATTAGGGTTTTATCCTTGTGTGCAATTTGGTAAATATTTATATTTTGCAATATTAAAAATTTATATTGTGAATGGTTTGTTAGTCACCAAAGTGGCCAAACCTTGAAGTCTTTTGATTTTTTTTTTTTGATATTGTAAATTGTTTTATTCAATTACTCATGATTAATTGATGCTATATATGAAATTGATATGTTTTATATCATTATTGGAGTTATGGGTATATTGAAGTTCATTTATTATAAGAACTTAGGGATTAACCCAAAGGTTAATTATTTCTTATAATTCATGAACATGATGGTTGATAATTAGTATGATTTGTTAAATTTGTTTGTATATCCAAAGATAACAAATAAATTTTAATAAGATATATTTACAATTATCAAATAAAAGTTATTGGCATCATTATTTGTATATCATAGGATCGCCCAAAGGAGAACTATGATGTACATGTGTCGTTAGTTTGAATATGATTATGTGATATTCTCAAAGCATTAATGTATGAGTATTTTCTTGCACATTTGCGAAGATTCGTACTGTTTCACTCCATTCGCACGCCTCATCTGTTCCCTTATTCAATGGGATAAATTTTCCTGATTGGAGTGAACAAGTCCAGTTTCACTTAGGTGTCCTAGATCTTGATTTAGCGCTTCAAGCTGAGAAACCAGCTGCTATTACTGATGAAAGTAGCAATGATGAAAAGTCTTTCCATAAAGTTTGGAAAAGATCGAACAGACTACTGAGCTTAATGTTCATGCGAATGACAGTTGCAAACAACTTAAAGACTTCTCTTCCCAAGACTAACAATGCTAAGGAATTTATGAAATTTGTGGAAGAGCGTTCTCAAACTACTGATAAGTCACTTGCTGGTACATTGATGAGCACACTAACCATCATGAAATATGATGGTTCGCGTACCATGCATGAGCATATACTTGAGATGACAAATTTAGCAGCAAAGTTAAGGATTTTGGGAATGAACGTGGATGAGTACTTTTTAGTACAATTTATACTTAATTCCTTACCTCATGAGCAATATGGGCCATTTCAAATGAATTACAACACTATAAAGGATAAGTGGAATGTAAATGAATTGGCCAGTATGCTAGTTCAAGAGGAAACAAGGATAAAGAATCAAAAGGCTCATTCTGTTCATCTCTCAAGTCATCAAGAAGTTCGAAAGAATTTCAAGAGGAAAGGTGGAAGGAGCAAGAAGAAAGGACTACACATCCTGAATGACTCTTCAAAGGCTTCTCAAATCCACAAGAAGGAACACAATCTTATTAAGTGTCATTTTTGAACAAAATTGGGCACTTGAAGAAAGATTGTCTGAAATGTAAGGCTTGGTTCGAAAAGAAAGGTAAGCCATGTGCTTTAGTATGTTTTGAATCAAACTTTACTGAAGTTCCTTATAATACTTGGTGGATTGATTTTGGTGCCACCACTCATGTGTCAAATACGATGCAGGGATTTCTTACGATCCAAACTATAAAGCCAAATGAAAGTTATGTGATTACGGGGAACAGAAACAAAGCTCCAGTTGAAGGCATTGGCACTTATCGTTTGATCTTAGATACTGGGCATTATTTGGATTTGTTTCGAACCCTTTATGTACCTACATTTTCTCGCAATTTAGTTTCTTTGCTAAGACTTGATGTGTCGGGTTTTTATTGTAAGTTTGGATCTGAATCTTTCAGTCTATTTAAGAGTGATACTCTTATTGGAACTAGAACTTTATGTGATGGTCTCTACAAATTTAGACTTGATAATACTTTTGTTGAGACATTAATGACCTTACATCACAATGTTGGCACTAAACGAAGTTTGGTGAATGAGAATTCTGCTTACTTGTGGCATAAACGTTTGGGTCATATATCCAAGGAAAGAATGCAAAGATTAGTGAAGAATGAAATTCTTCCAAATTTGGATTTTACTGACTTTGGAGTGTGTATTGATTGTATTAAAGGTAAACAAACAAAACACACTAAGAAATGTGCCACAAGAAGCACTGAGAACTTCTTGAAATTATACATCGACATATGTGGTCCTTTCGATGTTCCATCTTTTGGCAAGGAAAGCTATTTCATTACCTTTATTGATGATTTTTCACATTATGGTTACATTTATCTATTGCATGATAAGTCTCAATCAGTGAATGCACTTGAAGTGTATATTAAAGAGGTTGAGAGGCAATTAGATAGAAATGTGAAAATAGTAAGATCGGATAGAGGCGGTGAATATTATGGAAATTATGATGAATCGGGACAATGTCCAGGTCCATTTGCTAAATTCCTTGAAAGACATGGCATTTATGCTCAATATACAATGCCGGGTACACCACAACAAAATGGTGTAGCAGAAAGGCATAATCGTACTTTAATGGAAATGGTTAGGAGTATGATGAGTCATTCATCTTTACCCTTATCTTTATGGATGTATGCTTTAAAGACTTCTATGTATTTATTAAACAGGGTTCTTAGTAAGGCAGTTCCAAAGACTCCCTTTGAACTATGGACGGGAAGGAAGCCTAGTTTACGACACCTGCATGTTTAGGGTTGTCAAGCAGAAGTAAGAATTTACAATCCACATGAAAGGAAATTGGATTCAAGAACGGCCAGTGGTTATTTCATTGGTTATGCAGAGAAATCCAAAGGGTATAAATTTTATTGTCCTAATCATAGTACAAGAATTGTTGAATCTGGAAATGCTAGGTTCATTGAGAATGGTGACATCAGTGGGAGTGAAAGAATGCGTGATGCTTGCATTCAAGAAGTAAGGGTAGAAGTTCCTGTACCCAAAGCTTCTAAAGTTGTTGTTCACGATATTATAGTACAATCTAACAATAATCGAGAACAACAAATTAATGAACAAACACTCCATAATGAAGATGTCAATAATGAACCTCCAATAGCTGAGTCACAAGAAATAGCATTAAGAAGATCTCAAAAAGAAAGGAGATCGGCTATTTCTGATGACTATATGATTTATCTACAAGAGTCAGAAATTGACTTAGGAATTGGAAATGATCCAGATTCATTTTCCCAAGCCATGGAATGTGAAGATTCTAATGAATGGTTTAATGCCATGGAAGAAGAGTTAAAATCAATGCATTAAAATCAAGTTTGGGATATTGTTGAATTGCCTAAAGGATATAAGAAGGTCGGATGTAAATGGGTCTTTAAGACCAAGCGCGACTCAAAAGGCAATATTGAACGACATAAAGCCAGACTTGTTGCAAAGGGTTTTACTCAAAAAGAAGGCATTGACTATAAAGAGACATTTTCACCAGTCTCTAAGAAGGACTCACTTAGAATCATTATGACTTTGGTGGCTCATTATGACTTGGAGTTACACCAAATGGATGTAAAAACCGCATTTCTTAATGTGAATTTAGAGGAAGAGGTTTATATGGACCAACCCGAAGGCTTTTCAGTTAAAGGAAAGGAACACATGGTATGTAAATTAAAAAAGTCAATATATGGACTTAAACAAGCTTCCCGACAATGGTATCTTAAGTTTAACGATACCATAACTTCATTTGGATTTAAGGAAAACACTGTTGATCGGTGTATATATATGAAGATTAGTGGGAGCAAGTTTATTTTTCTAGTTCTGTATGTTAATGATATTTTGCTTGCTGCTAATGATCTTGGTTTGTTACATGAAACCAAGAAGTTTCTCTCTAAGAATTTTGAAATGAAGGATATGGGAGAGACGACATATGTGATAGGAATATAAATATTCCGTGATAGATCATAAGGATTATTAAGATTGTCTCAGAAAGCCTACATTGAGAAAATTTTAGAGAGATTTAATATGAGTAAATGTTCAGTAGGAATAATTCCAATTCAGAAAGGTGACAAATTTAGTCTTATGCAATGTCCGAAAAGTGAATTGGAATGAGAACAAATGAATAATATTCCTTATGTATCTATTGTGGGGAGCTTAATGTATGCACAAACTTGCACCAGACCAGACATTAGTTTTGCCGTCGGAATGCTGGGCAGGTATCAAAGTAATTCTGGAATGGATCATTGGAAAGCTGCAAAGAAAGTTCTTAGATACTTTCAAGGAACGAAGAATCATATGCTCACTTATAAAAGATCTAATCATCTCGAGGTGATTGGATATTCAGATTCAGACTAGCCGGATGTGTCGATACAAGAAAATCAACGTTTGGTTACTTGTTTCTTCTGGCTGGAGGGGCAATTTCATGGAAGAGTGCGAAGCAGTCGATTATTGTTGCATCCACTATGGAAGCTGAATTTGTGGCATGCTTTGAGGCCACAATTCATGGATTATGGCTGCGGAATTTTATTTCAGGGCTTGTTATTGTCGACAGTATTGCCAAGCCGCTGAAAATTTATTGTGATAACTCTGCAGCAGTTTTCTTCTCTAAGAATGACAAGTGTTCTAAGGGTGCTAAGCATATGAAGATTAAATACTTGTCTGTCAAAGAAGAAGTTCAGAAACAAAGAGTGTCAATTGAGCACATTAGCACCAATCTTATGATAACAGATCCCTTAACAAAAGGACTGCTGCCCAAAACATTTAATGAGCATGTTGAAAAGATTGGCATTATTGGACGTCATTAATGTTTGTATTGTGATTGTATTAAGTTTATGTATTTGACACTTTGAGCTCACTTACATGTTTCTGATATTTCCTGTTTTCTATTTAGTATACATTATGGAAATAGATGAATGTTAAATAGGATAGTTTCTAAAGAAACATTATGGTTGGACTATTACTGTACTTCTCCTTTATGGATCATGTTAAGTAAAGTGCTATAGTTGTAGTGCATAGAAGGGACTATGTCGATTAATGACATAAAACCGCTATGACTCGCATTAGTTTTCTTTACTTAATTGCGATTATTATGTGATTACCAATTTAATGAAATTTTATAGCATAATCTTATTGTGCACATTACAGTCTTTATTAAACCATGAAAGGAACATCATATGGGCCAAGTGGGAGAATGTAAGAATTATTGTGGCCCATATTATGTGATTTATTATATGGTTTACTAATTATTAAAATGCTATAAATAATTATTGGTTACGAGAAGGTACGACTCTAATAAAATGAAAGGGTATATTGCATTTGATGGAAGGCACCTTTTCAATGAACGTATAAATAGAGTCCGGTCCTCTTTCCACCCACAATGAACAACAATAACAGAAAGAATTTGGTATTCTCTCCTCCATCAATTGAATACATTAAGGTTTAGTGGGTTAAGGGAGAGAAATCGGATTTCTTCTTTTGGTTCGAGATCATTGGGTTTTCTACAACAATCATCATCAAGCGTAGCGCTATGGATAAAGGTATGTCTTCATCTAATTGTGAAAATCATGAAGATCAAATGATCACTGATTTGTTATGTATTTCCGCATCAAGTTTTATATGAATTGTCTAACAGTTAGCATATAACTGTTATGCGTTAACTGCCCATGTCTTAGCATATGAGATGCTAAGTCAACACAAATACATTGTCTTTCCCAAAGTTGCTTGTCTTCATCCATAGCCAGATACATCGACAGCAAATGAGGCAAGGTTCATGGACTAAAATCCAGCTTTCATGTGCTAAAACAGATTCTCTCAACATCATATGCAATCCAATGCTTTTGTCTTCATCGTGGTGCAGAAGCGTTTGTAGACTCCCGAGTTTATACGAACTTGGCGTGCACTACGTCCAGTGTTTCCAACATCAACTTGAATCCTAGATGCAGATGGACCAACAGCTGTATGAACATCATTACTTCCATGCATCTAGACAAAATAATTCGGGTTGATATGCAAACATAACCATGATAAAGAAGACAGAGACTTTTAGGGGCTTGGAAACCTTAGAATCTTTGCCTTCTAACTTTTTTCTCAAAGTCTCGCACGTGGGTAACGGGGTTGCGGCGATTTTTCAACTAATCAAATAATAAACATATTCGTTTTAAAGAAATAAATTATTTACAAACTGGCTTCACGTCTGGCTTCACATACTTATTGCTTTTCGGTCTTATGTTGTAAGAATGGTTTCACGCTTCGCAAAAGACATTCTTTCGATTAGGTGGTTTCAGATCAAATTTCTATTTAAAAGGAAATACGAGACTTATTTAATAAAGAGAGAACACGGTGAGTGGAGAAAATTTTGTCCCTTTCTGCTGACTGATTCAACTTTTATTACTAGCCTTGGGGCTTAAGTAGGGCTGGGAGAGCTTGTCAACATGCAAAAGGACGTGACATGGAAACGTACGTCGCACCAAATAACAATACCATGTTTGAGATATCCACGTATTCGTCCAATTATTTATGTTAGGCCGATCTAAACATTCACTGCTTCTCCCTATAGAGAAACAAGACAAAAACAGATGGAAGCCAGGTGGGCGGGTGGAACTGAGTTTTGATCCGTATCGCTTCCTCTCATCGCCCACTGAGTTCCCTTTCAAATGCTTTTTCCTTTTGAAACATCAGAATGATTGGATGGATTTTGGCTGGAGGAGGGGGACGAAAGGAAGAGTCACTGTCGCAGTCAACTATTCCATTTCTCTTGAGAGGGGCCAATCAGCCAGCCTCACCCGAGAAAATATTGGCTGGGTTTTACCCTCCACGTAGGCACTGGGTAAGACCACTCAGGAGTTGGGCGACGGCGTCAGACGTTCAAAAGCGCTCCTGGGGCCCACCACTCTGATGCCCCTCCATCTTCTGCGCTTCTGTCTCTCTCCTCTCTCTTCTCACTCTCTCCGAAATAAATGGCTGGTGGCTCGGCTCGGCTCGGCTGGCAGAAGAAAGGACGGATCATAAGGGTAATAAATGCGCTGCGCTCCCGCTTAAATTTTCTCTCTCCTCACTTGAATTTTTTTGGGTTTTGTCTCTCTCTCTTCGTCGAAGAGCAGACAGAGAACGAGCTGCACTTCCTTCTCAGCGCATCCCACCCCCTACGCCTCGCCGGTCATCTACCTCGCACGTCGCCTCCTCAGGAGAGCCCCACCGTCGTGGCTGGTTCACGACTACCTTCGCCTCCCCTTTGTTTCCAACGCGGAGATCGAGCATAAGGTTTGTGCTCGCGTTGGTCTCTCGGCAACTTCTGGGCCTCCGTCCGATTTCCTCCCTCCGACGAACTCGTCATCAACTCCGACTCCGAGCCACCGCCGTCGTCGGAATCCGCGCGCTGTTCTGGAGGTCGAAGAAGTCTCTGGAGCCTCGCGAGACCGTCGATCTTTCCCTCGGCTATTATGCTCTGACGGCGCCGGGCGCCGAGGTATGTTCTTAGTCACGTTCGCGATGGTTCTGTTTCCGGGATGTACGGAATGAATAGGTTCGTGTTCTGTCGCGCAGGATGTCGCGGCAGCGGAGTCGAGGCCGAAGCACATATTGCCCTCGGTTGTTAATTCCATCTCCGAGGTTTCGGCGGATGATTGGGATGCGTGTGCTCTTGATGCTACGGCCCGAGAAGTATGATCCGTTTCTCTCGCACGGGTTCCTTTCGAGTTTGGAGGAGTCTAATTCTGCTTTGTGAAGGTGAGATTTCGCGTTCTAGGGGTTGAGATTGTCGTTCATCAACGTAATTTTTGCGTTCTTATGAGAGGAGGATTGGATGATTGGTATTTGCTTCATTGATATTGGAGTCCTTGGCATAATTATCCCTTGGTTCCTTCGTGCATAAGCTTTCACTGATAAGTTGGTTGCACACTGCTGCTTGTGGGGTGTCCCTGATGCTTTTACGTCCGACAGCTTGTCGGCCCGATAGGTTACAATTTTTGCTCGCAGTGACATGCTTTGGATGGAGAATTGTATACCATGTTTTGCTGGTGAAGTGCATTATCCGCTTCGGAGTACAGACCTATTATTCTGAAATATAAGCTTCTGAGTTTCGATTAAAGTGATGCTCATGCCTTTTTTTAACTTTTATCGTCTTCACTGACTGAATCAAAGGTGTTCCATGGAGTTTGAGCCTTTTTAATCTGGACTTCTTATTACCTCGAAATTGTAAGCCCAATTTGCATCATTTTCCATATCTTATTTAAAATTTTGAAAATGTTGTAATATTATGGATGCAAAATTTCGTAATATCATGATAGCAAAATTATGTATCATTGAATGATTCCTCTTCTTTTTTTTTTTTTTTTCTCAAAGAAACTATGTAGTTGATCTATCCGTTGTTGTATCGCTCCAATCTTTTCGAGGGCTATGATACAATGTAATACTACAACTCATTTGTTCAGGAAGCTTGAAATATATATTTTTTGTATCATTTATAAAAATAAATAAATAAAAATATTTTTATTATTCACAAAAATATTTAAATTTAAATTATAATGAATAATTATAAAAATTATCTACTAATTAATAAAAGGGGTAAAAAAAATTACTATTAAGAAAGTATTTTATGATCATTTATCTTTAGCAAAATAAATGCAACTTAAGTATACAATCCATTTATTTTTATCTTATTTGGAAACTTTACGTAAGCAAATTGCAATCCTTTGTTGGCATCAATTTTTTCCGTTGGAGGCACCCATGTATGGGGCAAACCTTATTTTTAACAAGTCAAGTAGAGAACAATCCAAGTGAAGAAATGGCCGATCGTCAGCCTTCCGCAATTGGAGAACTTTGGAGGCCTGGCTGACGATTTGATGATATATGTTTTCACTGATGATGTCATGCACTGATGATGTTATGCCTCTTTAAGATCATCAGGAGCTTCGAGATCAAGTAGGGAGGGTCTCCATATCGACATCACACCAAGGCGGCCAGATCGCAAAACCCACAAGCATTGTTTCTATAGCGACTCTTTTACTAGAATGAAATGGTCGACTAACGGATCTGTACATTAGAAATGGATAGATCTTTCCTTCATCAAGATGTACATACCACAACCATACAGGCATGGACTTCCTACCTGCATGTGTCTACTGTATGCCTTCTTTAAAGGGTCCAGAATTGCGGATCAGATTCATCACAAGTTTGACCTGCAGATAAGGCAAATGTTCTGATTACGCTGACAGGAGATTTCAGATCATACGTGGTTTAATGTTTCCTTTTCTTTTAACTAAGAGTCAGAGGTGATATCAAATATAGTGGCGCAATAAAATTATCCGCTATACAGGAAGAAGAAACTCCTTTTAGAAAAGCAAACCTAAGTCCTAAAACATTGTCCAACTTCACTGCTGGGACCTTCCTTATATCTACTTTGCTAAAATGCATTAGGGAATGAAGTGCGGTGGAACAGATAACGAAAATAAGAAGGCAAGGGTTTGGCATCAACAGTGATCATCTACGACACAGATAGTTCAGTTGAATACAATGTCTACTGCTACCTCCTTTGTGACTGCATCACTGGGCCAACCACACAATAAACATAGGAAGCGAAAAATGTTCTTGCGTTCGCAGCATATGAGAAGGATCGAATGTTCACCACAACATGATGATAGTGCTATTAATAAATGAGTTGTTCTCGCTTGATGACATTTTAGTAACATACCTGAGTTGCCTCGCGCACTACAAATTCTTCTATGGCCTTGCTGAATTCTTCATCCAGAAGGTAGTGGTAGCTATAAGTGGGTACAGGCATATAACCTCGCTGAATTTTGTGCTCACCCTGAGCCCCTGCCTCCACTGTTTTCAAATTAAGCTCTATAGCAGCTTCTATTGCCTGTTATGTAGATAAAAGTAAATAGTTATATTGTTCCAAACATGACAAGCGCATGCTTCCATATCACAAGAACTATTATCCTCACATAGCAAATCTGCTTTTCGCTAATATTAGTTGATCTACCACTTCCTCTTTCCTCTTTGTTTTTGCAACTCCACTGCAAATTCCTTGATGGGAAATTTTTCATTAGCATATGAGGACTATTATAATGTAGAGAAAAGCTTTGTCAACTTCTGGAATGACATTTCTAGATATGCCCATGCCTTTACAGCAGCTAAAGTCCCCATTTAGAGCGGAAGATAATTATGGTAGTAGGCCTGAACAATGACATTTATCTTAGCTGCTGTACCTGTCACATAGACCCATGGATAATCATCACCTAACGCTACCCTTTTATTACAACAAAATAGGTCCCCAATTCTTCAAAGAACAAAATTATACGCAAGCAGATTCCAAAACCAAATGAATGATATTTACTTCATGATTTGAAGTATATTCACACATTCTAGTATTCTTACTTGGGAAGAATTTACATAATCTTAGAGAATCGGTTGCCACTTTAAATTGACAATCTCTTCCTCTATTTAGCTTGCACTTACATTTGATATCTTGTTCACGCTTTTACTATACTGAAGTCTCAAGGTACAACACATGGGTTAGCAAATCCATACCATGCAATTAAGTCCATTAGTTCACCCTTGTCAACATAAGGTTAAACGAATCTCACTTTTTTAAATAGGCAATAAGCACCCAAGAAAGAACTTCCATATCAAGCATATATCGAACTCACAGGAGTTTTGCACGTTAAATAGAGACAAACCTGGTAATAACAAGCTTCAAAATGTAAGTTGGGATAATAAGCTTTTGGGTGACAGCCCCAAAGGCGCCCATATATAGTATCTCCGCCTATAAGATTAAGGGCTCCCGCAACAAGTTCATCCCCTTCTTCAGCTACAACCAGTAACACTTGGTCTCCCATTTTTGATCCCATGTTATGAAAAAACTCTCTTGTCAAATAAGGGCTGCCCCACCTAAATAAACATAAGCAGCAAGACATGATCTACTTAAACCTCTCATATCAAATAAAGATGCCTTTGAATATACACAAGAGGCAGGCAAAACAATCAACAATATTATATTTTTTGTAAAGGAAAGACACAACCAGTCACTGGACCCATACTTGTTATCGGTGGTGTTCCTGTAGAACGTATAGAAAGAATCCCAGTGCTTAGCCTGCACACACAATCAAAACCAAGAAGCTCAAGTCCTTCATGTTTCACAAAGTGAAGGTATTAATTTAGGAGTAAGTTGTAAGAGAACAGGAGTCACATGTGGATGATCACATCTAAGGACTACTCATCTAAAAGCTCAAACCAGTGGACAGAAAGTTGCTACTAGCATCTAAATTCAAATTAATAGTATTACTGGGAAGTTGCGACATGATATACTTATTTATACTTCTCTGTACAGTTAACCAACTAGTCTCTATTCACATTGATATCAAATTGAACCGGCTGGATTACATTTATTATTAAACCTCACATATTTTGGGTAGGATTGGCTTAAAATCTTCCCCGAGACACTTTTGCCATGATATTTGTACTCATTACCTTTATTTCATTCCCTCGAAGCCACTTCATTGTCAAGTTTTGGGCAGAAATCTGCAGAAAGGGTTCGATCTAATGAGTAAAAGCTTGTGTGCCCAAAAAGATGCAATGTCAAATCTGGCACTATGAGACTATAAGATGCAACGGATAAAAATGCAAACTGATTTTTGATAAGATACCATAGTGCACCAGCAATGAATTCTGATAACTTAATGGGGAATTTAATATTCTGTCTGTGCTATTAGCAAAATTGATTTTAACAGGCAAAAAGGAAATTAGTACTACATGAAAGTTTATGTGTGTTTTTTTCCCCATTAGTATAGGTACAAATACAGTTGATACACTGCCACTGATATATTTGCATTAAACATTTGTAGAACGTAACAGTGATAGGCATTTGTAAAGATCAGTTCATATAATACTTCCCCATAACTCATGTCATCATAAAGAACGACCAATTCGTTACTCAAGCTGTTCATATTTTTTGCTTTGAAGCATCTTCAGCAATTAGTCGGTTTTCCAGTTGTCCAAGAAGCTCAACTACCGGTATAACACTTTACTTCAGCGAGTGAATTTCAGCAAATGCATAAGGTCGATCAGCATTATATCCGAAATTGGGAATGCAATCCCCATGAAGCATCGATCTCGAGTGTTAGTAAAAAGTTCTACGAGCATTTAGTGAAGATTGCAGTAACATATATCGTTCCATAATAACTACTTTCTTCATTTCCCCTGTGACAAGCATATGTATCAACACAATTTACTAAAAATTTTATCAAATTTTCAAGCATATATTTAAGGAATAAAGAACTAAGAGCAAGATTTAAAAGAATTTCTAGGTGGGAGTATCTTCCCAAAATAAAGGAAATTCCCAAATAAAATAACATTTGGAAAAACTAACCTTCTTGCGCTCCTGACGTATATTTTTCCTTTTGTTCTGCTTCATGTCCATCAAAAAGTCATCAAAACTGTGGCACAGACAGTGAAACTTGAAGCATGTACCTTTTGCATGCAAGATAAACACAAGAAACGTAAAAAGATCAAAAGTTGGCAATCCAAGTAAATTTAAGACACCACTCATTCAGAGAAGTAATGCTGCAATCATATGCTAACTGGCAGGACTATTGCAAAGGAAACTGATGCATGCACAATATCAAATGGAGAAAATTGACAGCAGCATTACGTCCAAGTATATTTTTAAACAAAAGCTGCATTTGACCTAGATAACATTGTGAAGCATATACCCCTTGACATGCTATCTAGATCAAAAAGAGACAACTCCATTCAACTCCCAAATACTTTCAACCCTCACTGACAATCAAGAAAAGGGGTCAAAGGTGTATGATAGCTATGATGTAATTGAGTGAGTCTTATGAAATTTCAAACTTGGTCAAATAATACTTTGACTGAGAACCTAGAAATATCACAGACGCCTATTTTCATTAACATTGAGTCTAAAGTTTCAGCACTTGTCTGCTTAATGCTTTACTTGATGTGTCTTTGTTTCCCTACTCCTATTATGAAAGAATATATAATCAAATACTTATCTTGACCATTAAGAAATAAGCAAATTGCTAGAGGTTTGTCACCATGTTATATGATTTTTACTTCGGATGGCTTTGGCTGGAGCCCACAAGGAGCTCAATCATGAAAGTCTACGACTCATTGCATTAAACAGGGCAGAAAGTACTCCCAAGGTTTTGTTAAATTGTAAAATCACCTTTGAGAACCTTTTCGAATCTACTAATACACTTCAGATGGAGATGAGTCTCTGGGTTGTTTCTTTTGAAGGGGAAGCGAATAGGGAAAAACCAAAAGTTATTGTCAATGTATCCGGCATCGGTAACATCGGGCCTAACTGTAATTTCAGCACTCATTTTGCCACTCACCATGTATAGTTTCGATTGGTCCAATGGTACTGCATTCCTATCCTCTGTAGAAAACCCTTTTCCTTGTGGTTTTGCCATTCATTCTCGAGAAGAAAATGTGATGTGGTTGACGAAACACGGGACTATTGTCAAGGATATAAAGCAAATTCAGAACTACGCAAATTGAAACATCGATTCACGGTTCGGGAATTTTCATCTTTAAGTAAGCCACTGCTAGCCACAACTTCCCCACTTGTTTGGCGAATAACCAAGTTATTTCTCGTTTTCCATGAGACCATACATATAGAGATCAGCCCTGAAAACATTTTAACTCTACGCAACTCCAGCCAAGGGAAAAGGTCCAAACAATTGATGGAGTGTAAAAAAAAGCCCAATGATGAAAGAAAAGTGTGATAAAATTCTGGCCATTTCATGGATGTAACATCATATTCATTATGGACAGTCACACATCTGTTATCACGTACCTTAGCTTTCAAAATTTTCTTAAGGTGTCTACTACAATGTCAAAAACTTGATCCTTATATAAGGAATCACGAAGTAGAATCCGAGGACCGATTCTACGGGGTAAAAGGCACACAACTTTGGTACTTTGGATAGTATCTTGAACCATAACTGTCGTAAGCGTCCGCCCAAGAATGGTCAAAGACAAATTCACCGTACGAGTGACTGCACATCAACATGAAAAATGAGTGAAACCATCTCCATAAAGCTCCTCGAAGATTGTAAAAATTGCTCAATTTATAGCTATTTACGAGGAGCATAGAAGAAACTATCTATTTGAAGTTTCAGAGAAAATAAATCTAATCCTGAGAACAAAGAAGAGGATAAAGCTTTTCAGATAAAGTGGAACAACACCTACAACAGTCCCAGATTCATCCTTAGCACCAATGTGCCGCGGCATCCATCCTGTTTCCTAAAAGCAATTAAATAGATCAACGGAGTATCCAAGAGAAGCTATTCAGCTTAGCAGCATAGTAAAGCGAAAGAACTCCGTTCGGGAACAATAGGAAGAGAAGCCAAAACCTAAAGGTACCGAGAGGGTGCCAATCCATTAAAAAAACTACTTCACTAGGTAGACATCAAATTCTACAAAACTCAATAGTCCCTCTTCATTCAAAGAGAAACTTCGCGGCATATACCAGAAATAAAAGGAACTTCTTTTTCCCGTCGTCGAGCATCGAAGGAGAGACATCTCTCTAGAGACAGAAACCTATCGGGCCGACAAGCTGTCGGACGTAAAAGCATCAGGGACACCCCACAAGCAGCAGTGTGCAACCAACTTATCAGTGAAAGCTTATGCACGAAGGAACCAAGGGATAATTATGCCAAGGACTCCAATATCAATGAAGCAAATACCAATCATCCAATCCTCCTCTCATAAGAACGCAAAAATTACGTTGATGAACGACAATCTCAACCCCTAGAACGCGAAATCTCACCTTCACAGCAGAATTAGACTCCTCCAAACTCGAAAGGAACCCGTGCGAGAGAAACGGATCATACTTCTCAGGGCCAGTAGCATCAAGAGCACACGCATCCCAATCATCCGCCGAAACCTCGGAGATGGAATTAACAACCGAGGGCAATATGTGCTTCGGCCTCGACTCCGCTGCCGCGACATCCTGCGCGACAGAACACGAACCTATTCATTCCGTACATCCCGGAAACAGAACCATCGCGAACGTGACTAAGAACATACCTCGGCGCCCGGCGCCGTCAGAGCATAATAGCCGAGGGAAAGATCCGACGGTCTCGCGAGGCTCCAGAGACTTCTTCGACCTCCAGAACAGCGCGCGGATTCCGACGACGGCGGTGGCTCGGAGTCGGAGTTGATGACGAGTTCGTCGGAGGGAGGAAATCGGACGGAGGCCCAGAAGTTGCCGAGAGACCAACGCGAGCACAAACCTTATGCTCGATCTCCGCGTTGGAAACAGTGGGAGGCGAAGGCAGTCGGGAACCAGCTGCGACTGGTGGGGCTCTCGGAGGAGGCGACGTGCCAGAGGTAGATGACCGGCGAGGCGGAGGGGGTGGGATGCGCTGAGAAGGAAGTGCAGCTCGTTCTCTGTCTGCTCTTCGACGAAGAGAGAGAGACAAAACCCAAAAAAATTCAAGTGAGGAGAGAGAAAATTTAAGCGGGAGCGCAGCGCATTTATTACCCTTATGATCCGTCCTTTCTTCTGCCAGCCGAGCCGAGCCGAGCCACCAGCCATTTATTTCGGAGAGAGTGAGAAGAGAGAGGAGAGAGACATAAGCGCAGAAGATGGAGGGGTGTCAGAGTGGTGGGCCCCAGGAGCGCTTTTGAACGTCTGACGCCGTCGCCTACGTGGAGCCACGTGTCGGCTCCTGAGTGGTCTTACCACCGCCTACGTGGAGGGTAAAACCCAGCCAATATTTTCTCAGCCTCACCCCGCCCTTCCTCGTTATTTTGTTCTTATTAAACAAATCCATTGTAAAGGCGTCCGTCCCCGAGAGGACCGACTTCACGTCCTCAGAGAGTTTTATGCAAGACCGTCACAAAATTGATGGGTCGAGCTTACGTGAACTTGATGTGCCCTCGAACTTCTCACTATAAGACTGACATGAAAAAGTAGATGTTACGCAGAACGCGTAGTGAAAATAATTGAAATCTTATAAAAATTCACGTTAAAATAACTATTTTCAAATCATTAATCGATTTCCTTTAATCCAGATTTTATACCATATTGTAGAATTTTATAGTTTGGTTACTTAACGAATATATTAGGGGCACTTTTTAATCCATATAATAGGTTTAGGACTTTGGACAATTTTCCCTAGATTCATGCATTATTATTTTTTTTTTTATGATTTATTGAAAGTTGATCAACATTTTAGGTTTTTGCCGGGAAAACAAAAAAAAAAAAAAGGGCTTTTAATGATTGTAATCACCGTGTTTGTCAATATATATGTATGTAAAATATTCACAGAGATCGAACTCCGGAGGTGGTATTGAACGGATCCATCCCTCTCCCCAGATCCCTTTGTTAGTAGGGCCCCATGCTGGGTGGTGATTGCCTTTTCTCACGAATCCTGGGGTCAAGAGGGTTGGTCGAAATTGGTTTCAACACGTGTTTTTCTCTCATCCGGTTCCGGATGGATTTACCGGCAGCCCCGTGAGCCAGCACGTCTCTTGATTGAAAACATCGGAACCCGCGGCCGGAATCTTCCTAGTTCCTTCCTCGGAGAATCTCCCACGGAGCTTCTCTGACCCTGGCGCCCCCACGCTGCGTTTGACGGGAAGGACGGGAACAACAACACGATGACCATATCAGGATTGCTCAACTCACCGACGGCCTGTGGTTGAGCTGCCGGAGCGAGAGGATCTTCGTGCTCACCACCAACCACATTGACAAGCTCGACCCATCATTGCTCTGGAGTGGCCGGATGGACATGAGCTGCTGCTCGTACCCGGCACTTAAGATCCTACTCCAGAACTACCTTGGTTGGGAGGGCAAGGACCTTGGAGAGGCGGCGGCAAGCGAGCTCCAAGAGGCAGTGGAGAAGGCCAAGATGACGCCGGCAGACATAAGCGAAATCCTGATCAAGACCGGGAGGAACAAAGAGAAAGCAGTGAGCGAGTTGGTGGAGGTGTTGAAGGCGAGAGCAGAGAGGAGTGAGAAGTACGGAGGGTTGAGAGAGGAGTGGGGGTTGAACGGGGTTGAAGAAGAGGAGCAAGAGAAGAGGGCTCTGGAGAGCACCAAAGAAGTCAGCGACCGTGAGAACGATTCTTGCAAGAAAGTAGAGGATGAAGGAGAGAAGAAGGCAAAATGAGAGGGAAAACTAACTGGGAAATGGAAGTTTCAAGATTAAACGCAAAATGCTAGGAACAATCTTATATTGATGATATCGAAGGCCGATAGGAGGATACAACTTTCATTCCTTAGGTTGGGATCTCCCTGCTATGATAATCTGTACCGTATACATTGTGCAATGATGCAAAATGGTCTTTCTTGGAAAGAATGTTGTGAACTGATGCATGGATTGGTGTGCATTGACTTTGTTTTATGACTATCTTGAAATCGGCTAAACATGCATGGAAGAGAGTTAGGTTTTGCTTGTTTTATGCGTTAACTGTATTATCGTGCTAGCATAACACTTTGCGCGTTAACTGTCCATGTGTTAGCATATGAGATGCTAAATCAACACAAATACATCAAGTCTTTCCCAAAGTTGCTTGTCTTCATTTAGAGTTAGATACATCGACGACAAATGAGGAAAGGTTCATGGACTAAAAACCAGCTTTCATGTCCTAAAACAGACTCTCAACATCTTATGCAATCCAATGCTTTTTGTCTTCATGGTTGTGCAAAAGCGTTTGTAGACTCTTGAGTCTAGCCTTAACACATCCTTATGTTAAAAATAATTATGATATTTCCCTATATTAGAAATAATTAAAATATTTCTATTGGATTTTTGTATCTTTCAAGATTGCACGAATATCTCATTTGATTGTGCATATCTTGATTATTATATGTTGCCTTTGATAATTGCTCATAAAGCCTATAAATAGGCTGATGCACCTTATCATAATAAATCAAATTATATAGAAAATTCCTCAATTGTCTTTCCTACTTCATTTTTAACTTGGTGCCAGAGCCTTCTTCCCTAAGGCAATCCTAGTGCACTGGGTGTACTTCATACCGAGCCCAGTGCATTTTAGAAATTTCTTTCCGCTTTGTACCCAATGCATCTCTAGTAAAATAAATTCATCCCGCCGCCCTTGCCAGTATTCACTCAAATGTCCCAATTTGCGTTTGAGTAAGTGTCATGGTGGTTGTGTTATGGCGTCTCTATAGGTTGCCAAATTGAGCTTTTCTTTTTCATGCAAGTATTTTTCAACGCTACAAAGACGTGTCTTCGCATAGTAGCTTTTCCCTTAGCAAAGCCTAGCTTGTTCCACTTGCTATAACCATGCCAGCCGTATCAGCCATGTTTAAGTTATTGTCCTGACAGCAAAGTCGAGCGCAAAGGACGCATGCTACTTAGCTCCAATTCCTCCGATTCTCGACTTTACACTTCTCATTTCAAGAAGCTGGCACTACCACCAGACTCCACACCCTTAGACGAGCAAGATTTAGACGACTGTCTCACACACTACCCCACCATGGATCAACAAGCTCGATGCCCTGCGGTGTCGTTAGAGAAACAAGGTTTCGTGACATGAAGCGACATGAATTCAAACTCCAGTTGACTTTTTTGATGCCACCTTGAGTTTGAGGGAGAACGTTAGATATAATTAGAATATTTACCTATATTAGAAATAATAAGAACATTTTTATTGATTTTCTGTATTTCTCAAGATTGTACGAATATCTCATTTGATTGTGTATATCTTGATTGATATATATTACCTTTGATAATTTCTCATAAAGCCTATAAATAGGCTGATGTACTTTATTATAATATATCAAATTATACATAAAATTTCCAACTTCTCTTTTCTACTTTATATTTAACTCCTTATACATACTTGGCGTGCACTACGTCCAATGCTTCCTACGTCAACTTGAATCCTAGATGCAGATGGACCAACAATTACATGAACATCGTCACTTCCAAGCGTCTATACAACATTTACTGGGTTGATAAAGAAGACACCCAAATACTTTTAGGGGCCTACAAACCTTGGAATCTTTATGCTGTGACGATTTTTCATCTGATCAAATAATAAACTTATATTCATTTTAAAGAAATTAATTATTTACAAACGGCTTCATATACTTATTTCTTTTCGGTCTTATATTGTAAGAATGGTTTCACCCTTCGCGAAAGACGTACTTTCAATCAGATGTTTTCAGATCAAATGTCTATTTAAAAGGGAAATACGAGATCTATTTTATAAAAGAGAGAAGTTGGTAAGTGAAGAAATTATGTCCCTTTCTGCTGACTGATTGAAGTTTTCTTGCGAACGTTGGGGCTTGAGTGGGGCAGGGAAAGCTTGTCAACATGCAAAAGGATTTGACATGGGATAATTTAAATTTGGCGGATCTACGTATGTCGTACCAAATGACAACCCCATGTTCGAGATATCTACGTATTCTTCAAATAATTTAAATTTGGCCGATCTGGACATTCACTGCTTCTCCCCCCACAGAGAAACAAGACAAAAGCAGGAGGCCAGGTGGGCGGGTGGAACTGAGTTTCGATCAGTGTCGCCTCCTCTCACCACCACTGGGAGTTCCATTTCAAACGCTTTTTCCTTATAAAATTAGAGTCTCGTTTTCTTCAACTTCTTCTCTCTCTCTCTCTCTCTCTCAAGAGCTTTCTTGAGGCTTCTATTTTGCTTTTATTATCTCATTTCCTCCTCGCCCTTCATAGAAACATCAGAAACGATTGGATGCTGATGATGCAGACCTCAGAGTTTGGCCGGAGGCGGGGGAGGAAAGTAAAGAGCCTCCGTCGCAGTCAATCAAATATTCCATTTCTTTCGAGAGGGGCCAATCAGCCACCCTCATCCCGCCCTTTACCCCTGTTTTGTTCTCATTTAATAAATCCATAGTGGAAAGGGTTTAAGTGGACCATTACAAAAACGGACCAGTCATGTTGTTGGAAACTTCAAAAAAAAACAAAAAAGGAAAAAGAAGAGAGGAACACACACTTATTGAGTCCAAATGGTGTCTCTTCTCTCTCAAACCTTGACACGTGGTGGTGGTCTGCCACTGGCTTTGAAGTGGACTGGCATGGCCTCTTCTCTCCAATCCATGTCGTGCACGGAATTTCCTTCTCTTTCTCTCTCTCTCTCTCTCTCTCTCTATGATTTCACCCTTTTGTAACTCACCCCACCCTGTTGATCCCAAAAAGAACAAAGATATAAAGGAGAAGAAATTATAAACAAAAATATAAGTAGCAGTTAAATGGTGTTACTCTCGGCGAACCCCCAGGGACGTCCAACGGCTCTCCATCAACTGCCTTCCACCCTCCTCCTTCTCTCTGTAAATACCCCATCCCCGAAAAACTCGTTCCTCAATAGCACAAATCCCCCATCCTCACTTTCACTCTTCTTGATCGTCTCCTTCTTCCACCACAACCCGGAGAGAGATGATCTCCACGAGAACCTCCACTTTCACAACGCACGGAATGGCAGATATGAAGGAGTCTTGGATCTCTCTGGCCTCCCACCTGGGCACCCTGGCCTTCTGCCAGAATTTCCTCCATGCGGTGCTCCCGCCACACCTCTGCTCCGCCTCCCTCGGGTTCCTGAAGCGGGCACTCGGCTGCTACTCCTCCTACTGCTACTTCGACATTGCCGAGATGGATGGCGACAGCACCAACGAGCTCTACAACGCTGTCCAGCTCTACCTCAGCTCCTTCGTCTCCACTTCCTGCAGCCGCCTCTCCCTCAGTCGCCCCCGCAACTCCAGTGCCACCACATTCGTCCTCTCCAATGATTGTGTCACCGACGTCTTTGATGGCGTTGTCGTCCAGTGGGAGCACGTGGTGACGCAGTGCCAGTCCCAGACCTCCTCGGGGCGGCCCCTCCCCGATCGCAGCTTCACGCTTCGGATCAGGAAGTGTGACAAGGACCTCATCCTCAACTCCTACCTGGACTACATCATGGACAAGGCCAACGACATCCGCCGCAACAACCGAGAACGCCTCATTTACTCTAATTCGGGCGGCTGGTGGACACCGGTGCCGTTCAAGCACCCGGGCACCTTTGACACGTTGGCCATGGAGCCAGAGAGGAAGAGGGGCATCATGGAGGACCTCCGCGACTTTGCAGCTGGGCAGGCCTTCTACCAGAGGACGGGCCGGGCCTGGAAGCGGGGCTACCTGCTCTACGGTCCACCCGGGACAGGGAAATCGAGCATGATTGCCGCCATGGCCAATTTCCTCGGCTATGACATCTACGACCTCGAGCTGACCGAGGTGCCCTCCAACTCCGAGCTCCGGAAGCTCCTCATGAAGACCAGCTCCAAGTCCATCATCGTCATCGAGGACATTGACTGCTCGGCCAATCTGTCAAAAAGGTCGGAGGCACCCCAAGCCTCCGTGCCCCGGAGCTCCTCTGACCCCGGCACCCCTGATTCTGCGTCCAGTGGCAAGGGCGGGAACAACAAGAAGATCACCCTCTCAGGACTGCTCAACTTCACCGATGGCCTGTGGTCGTGCTGCGGGAGCGAGAGGATCTTTGTGTTCACCACCAATCACATCGAGAAGCTCGACCCGGCATTGCTCCGGAGCGGCCGGATGGACGTGCACATCTACATGAGCTACTGCTCGTACCCGGCGCTCAAGATCCTGCTCCAGAACTACCTGGGCAGCGAGGCGGAGGACCTCGGTCAGGCGGCAGCAAGGGAGCTCCAAGAAGCGGTCGAGAAGGCCAAGATGACACCGGCGGACATAAGCGAAGTCCTGATCAAGAACCGGAGGAACAAGGAGAAAGCAGTGAACGAGTTGCTGGAGGTGTTGAAGGCGGGAGCGGAGAGGAACGAGAAGCACGGAGAGTTGAAAGAGGAGTGCGAGTTGAGCAGGGTTGAAAAAGCGGAGCGAGAGAAGAGGGCTCGGGAGAGCCCCAAAGAAGGGAGAGACTGTGAGGACGACTCTCGCAGAAAGTGGATGATGAAGAGGAGGAGAAGGCAAAATGAGAGCGAAAACTAGCTCGTCCTTCTCTTGTTCATTTTAAGTTAATTTTCTCTTCTTCTTTCTTTTTTTGTTTAGAAATGAAAATAAAAAAAAGCAATATTGATCTGTTGGAAACAGATCGGGATTTTGCTTTGTTGTGGGCGAAATTATGATTTGCGAGGGCAAATGGGAACACATATGGGTGTCTAAAATTAAAGGCTGTCAATACGTCTCTCGTTATAAAAAGAGTGATGGGTTTTTTTATTGGTTGGGCCAAGGTAGGCCTGTCCATCCTTGTTGGGCCAAAACTCAGCCCAAGGGCCAATAAGAGAAAGAGTGTAATTATTTTTTAAATAAAAATAACTGCTGTATAAATATGAAAAAAGGAGAACGTTGAAAATATGATAATAAAAAGTACGTTCTTTTTCTCTTTGGATAAGAATGTATTCTTTCTCGAAGAATGGAACTGCAAGGCTTTGATCAATCCCTTTGAGACTGAAATAAATATTTAATCTGTGGAATATCCTCGAGCCCATTTTTGTGTTTGTTTTTATTATTCGTTCGTCCGGGTACCTGTTTGTTTTAGGAATCGTGTCCGTCATTGGTATCAGAGCAATAGTGTCCATGTTTCCCGATCTTTGTTGACGTTTTTATTTTTATTTTTTTAATGGTCAAATTTTTGAGAATCATCGTCGATGGAAGTTTAGGGATGGAAATCTTGACACCCACGAACTGTTTGCACCCCCTTTTTGATTTTCCGTGAGTTAAAATTTATTTTTAAAAGTGCAGGATCATAATTCTTGTTGAGACGAGAAAAATGAAGGGTGGCATGACGCTGGGGGCTATCGGATGCGCCCCCACACGCGGTCGGAATGTGCAGGCTTTGTTGGAGGCAGTTTTCCAGGCACGTGCGCGGCATGCGTGTGTGGAAACCGCAGGCGTGTGCGTGGCACACACGCACCAATCGCTAGCACGTGCATGGCTGCGCCTTCCTTTAAATTACCCTTTTTGCCCCTATTTTTCTCGCAAAATTACAATTTTGCCTAAACGGTGTATTTACGTTTTTGTCCTTCTTCTTTCACTGATATTACTATTTTGCCCTCGGATGACCCAACTCGAATGTTTGACTTGGCTAACCCGTTGACCCGACTCGGTCATCCGTTGACTAGCATTGACCTTTGACCTATTGTTGATTGGCATTGACCGTTGTTGACCGTTGACCAAAAAAAAAAAAAAAAAAGAAAATGTGTTTTTCAATTGTATTCACTAAGGATTATGTGTAATCTATTTTTGTTCTGCATTTGCTGTCGGAACAATGATGCGTTTAGTACGCACGCCTGTATTCTTGAGAATGGATGAACAAAAGGCGAGACTTGAAGGGCTAATATCATCAATGGAATAACGGTAATATAATGTCTTATATGGTTAGGGTCAACCATATAATATAACGAATCATTTGGAATGGTTACTTTATGCCGGATTTTCAAAAGGTGCCGGCTTTAATGATCACTTTTCTATCAGAATGGCAAGTAGTGTTAGATCACTTATGGAAGGTCAATGTGGTCCCAGATTATAAGAAGCTTGTAGTGGCTTTTGTGAGAGAATATTATAGGATTGAGGCAATGAATACTTCAACCCTCGGGTTGAGTGCCACTTGGCGCAGAATGAATGCGTCGTGGAGGAGCCATAAGGGATCTTCGACGGTATTTCTGTGGTTACCCAATGTGCCTATAAAATTCTCAGAGGAATTTACTAAGATATTAGAAGAGTCTTTCCCTATTTATGAGATAAATGAGTATCTTTGAATTTATTTATTATTTTTCTTAGATTAGTTTGAGATATTTTAGACGTAGATATTTCTTTGATGTTAACGTTGATATCTTTCTCTTGGACATATTACTTCATGTAAATGGCATATTTAGTTAATGAAAGTTTAATGTTATTTACTTTTGTAGATTATTATGTTAATTTACAATTATTTAAGGGAAGTTCAAGAAAGCTTTAGTGATTTTGGTGAAATTATTTTAGCATAAATGATTATATTAATGATAATTACATATTAGGAATTTTGGATGATGATTGGAAACAAAGTGACATTTCGACTCTAAAGCCTTATTTGATTTTATTCATTAATATGATTAGTTTATGCAAAATAGATGTATATATGTTAGGCATTAATAATTCATGCAAATATGTCTGATTTGTTCAGATACACGGGCTTCAGTTTCTAAGAACATAGTGGCTGAATTGGACAAAGAAGAGAAATTGGACAGTGAGAATTATGATATATTGAATATGAAAATTCAATATGTACTAGAAAAACAAGAAGAACTAGAAGCTCTTAACTAAGTTGTGGAAGAGCTTGAGAATGTCATGCGCCATATTGAGCTGGTAGAGCACCACCTTCTGTTGGTTAAGCCAAAAACAACATATTTAGTTCTAGCTTCGAGGTCTAAATACAAGCGTCTTGATTCGTTCAAAATGCGGAAAGGCAAATGACGAAGCATTTCAAGCAAAAAACTAAGAGTTGACCAACATGAAGAGGAAAACATCCTCATTTGAAGAGAATGTCAAGAGTGAAGTGTTACAACTGTGATCAGAAATGTCACTATGCTCACAACTGTGGTGAGCCAAGAAAGGTAAACACCCATTGTATTCTTGAGAGCTTTACTTATATGTCAAGTTTTGTACTTTTAACTAAATCTAATCTTTTGTGGACTGTAGATTTGGGAGCAATAGACCATGTAGCAAATGATAGAGAATTTTTCGTGAAGTTTTAATGAGTTCCGATTAGAATGAAATGGATCTATGTAGGAAACAACTTTAGAGCTGAAGTAAAAGAGATTAACATCTGCCAATTAAATATGCGTGATGGACGCACTTTGTTCCTATATGATGTTATATATGTTCCAAAGATTCGTCGGAATTTAGTGTCTATGTTGGTGTTTGTTAAACTAGGTTTCAGTTTAAACTTCCATAATAGTGGTGTTGATTTATATTTGGATACAAATTATTATGGTTATGGTTATTTTCTAGATGGTTTTATTATGTTAGATGTTGACTGTAGTAATGTCAATATTTATTATTCTATCTTTACGTCTTCTAATTCATATGATAATAATGTGAATATGTGGCATGCTAAACTTGGTCATATTGGCCAACAACGAATGAATAGACTAGCTAAAGAGGGTTTGTTGGACAACATTGAAAAAGTCGACTTGTCAATATACGAGCATTGCCTACAAGAGAAAATAACAAGGAAACCATTTGGAAAAGGTACAAGAGCTGAATTTCCTTTGCAATTAATTAATTCTGACATCTGTGGTCCAATAAATGTGACAGGAAGGCATGAAACTGTTTATTTCACTACGTTTATAGATGATTATATTTGATTTGGACATGTCTATTTGATTTCTCATAAATCTAAAGCATTAGGTTGTTTCAAGAAGTTTATGAGTTTGGTAGAAAATCAATTAAATAAGAAAATAAAAGCACTAAAATCCAATTGAGGTCGTGAATACGTATATGATAAGTTCAGAAATTTATGTGATGAAAAAGGAATAAAGAGATGATTGTCTATTCTCTATACTCCTGAACAAAATGGTGTTGCGGAAAAGAGAAATAAAACCCTACTAGAAATGGTTATGTTCATGATGACGCATTCTAACTTTCCTATTATCTTTTGGGGTGATGTTTTATTAACTACTATCTATATACTTAATTGTATGCCTTCCAAATGACTTATTTCTACTACATATGAGTTATGGATAAGTAAAAAACCCGACTTAAGTTTTTTTAAACCATGGGATTGTGCTGACTATACTCACGAACCCTTTCACAAATATGAAAATTGGGTTCTAGAAGCAAAAAATAGTATTTTCATAAGATATTCGAAATACTCAAAAATAAATGTGTTTATAGGTGAGTAGGAAAATAGGAGTATAAATGAATTTGAATTGAGGGATGTCACATTCTTAAAGAATTAATGAATTTCCTAAGAAGGACGAAATAGGCGAAGACTGCTCCCTATTTGAAACCTTGGATCAAGTTAATGAACTTAATTGAGTTTGTCCAAGTGGGAGTAATGTGAAAAATGATGAATTAAATTCAACTCAATTTTTATTACAACCACTTGATGAGACGATATCTCCATAACATGAAGATGAGTTAAGGAATGTAAATGGGGCTTTAAATGATCATAATAAGGAAAAATGGATGCATGCAATGGAAGAGAAAATTGGGTCAATGAAGTTAAACCATGTTAGGGAACTGGTTGATCTTCCAAAAGGACGCAAAGCCTTTGGAAACAAATAAGTTCTCAAAATAAAGTGTAAAGCTGATGGCTCAATAGAGAGATATAACGCTCGCCTTATGATGAAGGGGTATAATCAATTAGAAGAAATTGATTATGAGGAAACCCTTTCTCCTATAATGAGATTTACCTCAATTCGCCGTTTTCTGGCAATAGTGGCTAGTATGGATCGTGAACTACATTAAATGGATGTAAAGACTATTTTTCTCAATGGAGAAATAGAAGAAGAAATTTATATGAAACAACCCGTTGGTTTCATTTCCAAAGGCCAAGAACAAAAGGTATGTCAACTTTTGAAATCAATATATGGCTTTAAGCAATCATTGAGACCATAATGGTATATGATTTTATAATGATTGATGAGGATCATTGCGCATATATCAAAAAATCAAAAGATTAATTTGTAATCATATCATCATATGTTGATGATATATTAATTGTCGAAAGCAATATGGAGTTTGTTAATACTGTTAAGAGTTGATTATCTTCCAATGTTGAGATGGAAAATATGGGTGGGGTTGCATATATTCTTGGAATTAAGACTTCAAGAGATTGATCGAAGAGATTATTGTCTCTTTCACAAGAGACCTATGTAAATAAAGTTCTTGAAGGATTTCGTATACAAGACTGCAAACCCATAAATACTCCAATTACAAAAGGCGAATGATTAAGCCATAGATTGTGTCCAAAGACTCCACAAAAGAATGAATAAATGCAACGTGTTCTTTATGCTAGTGCTGTTGAAAGCTTAATGTACGCTATGATGTGTATAAGACTTGACATATGTTTTGCAATTGGAATGGTAAGTAGGTACTAATTCAATCTAGATCAAGCACATTGGACAACCGTCAAAAGAATACTTAGGTATCTAAAAGGAATTGCTGCTTATATGCTGAGTTATCAAAGAAAGGATTGCGGCTTGAAGGTTACTCAGATGTTGATTGAGGAGGAGATTTAAATGAAATGAAATCTATCTCTATATTTATTTTCTTACTGAATAATGACGTCATATTTTGGAGTAGTAAGAAACAAACGTGTATAGCTCTGTCCACAATGGAAGCCGAGTTCGTGGCATTCTCAGCAGCTGTACAAGAGGGTGTTTTGCTGAAGAGATTTTTGAATTATTTAGGTGTTATTAAGTGTTGACATCTAAATTTTGGAGACCTTATCATTTATTTATTATATAGAAAATTAGGGATTAATTTTTAATCATAAACAAATTGCATAGCACGTAATTTTAGGAGCATTTATCAGTTGCGTTTACATTGGACCAGTGATAGGTGACAAATGGTTCTGAGTTCAATGAGGCCTGTAAGGTGAAGAATTAGATTGAGCCCGTAGCAACATAAAATTCAAGCCCATTATCCCTCAAATGGCATGAGAATAATGAGGTGGCACGCCAAGTTGAAACATATTAATTTTCTGATTAAATTTGGAAAGCAGTAAGACATATTCCTTACCAATTTTGGTGGGTGCCCATCAAGGCAAGTGACAAGTTTGGCAAAGAGCAATAGGTCGTGGCAATATTCGGTCAATCAGAAAGAAACGGGAAATAAAGAGGAAATCGGCTGTATATTGTGCGAGCGAAGAGGGAATAGAAATCATAATGTAATAAATTGAAGACACCCACAAGAGGAGAGTGGATTTTGGTCTTTCCTTAGAAGAGCCCTAAGCATCCCTGCCTATAAAAGACCCATTACAAATGAGAAAAAGAGGGGCCACAATACATTGAACACATGGCCACATTGAAGCGGGGCTCGCTTCCTTCTGAGGCCAGACACTTCACACGCTAAAAGAATAAACGTAGCACCGAGTGTGAGTCGAGATGCCACCGTGAAGTTGCCACTCTCTCTCAGCGATGGTGCTCTGTTCCTGCCTTGCATGGAGCGACGCCCACGAGCTGCTTCCTCGCACCGATCTACACTGCTCATTCTAGCTGCAATCGCCGTAACGAATTGCTGCTCAGTGCCTTCCACCATGACGACATAAAGCACCATCGAGACTTACAGCGTCCTCACCAAACCAAGATAGATAAATATTTTGTTTTGCAGGTTTTTGAGTAGAACCAAGAGATATGGAGAACTGGGGACAAAGGACATACTCGTTCAACTGGAAAGGTTGAGTCCACGCGGTCAAACCATTTGCCCACTATAGCATTAAACACAAAGACTCATGTCCTGCAAGTGATGATCTACGGCTAAAGCATTTAGCAGCACATTTCCACCAAACTTGCAAATCTGCCTTCACATCCAATAGCTTGGGCAAAGCATCCGGGACCAAGTTCGGCTCGACCCGACAAGCAACCCGACCACGTCCATGAGGAGTCCAACCAAGTCATTCACCAGTCGTCGAGTACTGCCGGCCTACTATGTGGCGTTCGTGATCTCGAGCCAATTTTACCAAAGCTCAAATTTGGAAATCGTAACCACAAAATTAGGTAAAATCTGTTGAGAAAACTCATATTAGATTTTGAAGTTGACAAAACTTTTTTATTTCTATTCTTATTCTCATTCTGAGAAATACTAGACTTCCATGGAATTCTATTCTCATTCTAAGTCTATCTTATATCAGAAGTCCGCCTAACTCTGACGAAGACCTAAATTGAACTCAAATGAAGAACGAAGAAATAATCAGACTCTGATTTAGTACGAACAAGATATATCTGGCGTTTTGGTTGAAAATCTCACTTACCTTTTTGGATATTACTAATGAAATCAATCACAGATCTGTAAAATCAATTTGGAAGACAATTTTTTTTTTTGAAAAGAATCTACTTATGGAAACCAAGATTCTAATTGTATGGGCGACCAGGATTATCGGACTTTCATCTCAATCTTCAAACGGCTCAAGATCTCTTTGATTGATTTTGTCCAACGGGTTGATTGGAAGAATTCCTCTGGATAGTGCCAACGGTCATAAAAGCATGGAGGAGTATTTAAAGAGGATTTTCGGGTCATTTGCAAGTGTGCGTGAAAAGCTAGAATTCCAAAGTCTGAAGCTTCTCAAATCACTTGTTCTTCATCAATAAGTACTCATACGTGCATTCGAAAGAGAGAGAAACACAAAGGAGTGATTTAGTGAGAGAAAAAGAAACTCTTTACTGAGTAGTTAGTGTTATATCGATGTAATTCTCTTTCGATTCATAGTGAAATCCAGCCAGAAGGCTGTCAGCGTGGGAGAGTGGACGTATGCTTAATTTAAGCCGAGCCACTATATGTTCAGTCAGTTTACAGAAATTGTGAATGGCCTGACTTATCAAAGTTAACCAATTTCTAGACCAATGAAAGTCAACAAACTACTACGCGGACTTTCAAAGGACTGGAATCATGTGAAGACTTCAATCAAAGAAACTGAAAGGATCATGCATCTATCAGTTGGCGAACTAATAGGCACGCTTCAATCGTACAAAGTGGAGCAGATAAATGATGAGGAAGATTCAAAAGGTAAGAAATCAATTGCATTAAAGTCTAACGTTGATTTTGATGATACAGATTCGGAACGATGATATGGACGATGAGGAGCTGGCCCTTATGATAAAGAAATTCAGAAAACTAAACAGAAAAGGAAGAAGGTTGAATTGAAAGAAGCAAAGCATGCAAAATTCCCAGAAGAGACCAACGGAAGACGTTGAAACTAGCAATGACGTAATATGTTTCGAGTGTAAGAAAAATGGGCACATCAGACCAAACTGTCCCTTGTTGAAAAAGAAGAAAGGGAAGTTTGAGAAGTACAAGAAAGCTCTTAAAGCAGAAACCTGAAGTGACATTGAATGTGAAGAAAACGAAGAGGAATTTGCAAACATATATTTGATGGCTCACTTAGAGTCAGACTCAGAATCAGAAATAGACACTGATTTAGATTCTGATAAAAAATTTGAGGTTAGTCACTTAGAAATTCTTGTTAAAGTCTCTAAATATATAGATGAACTTTGCCTCAATCTTAAATCCTCTCTTAAAAGGATTTTCGAATTGAAAAATGAAAATTCTAAGCTCAGGCAACAGGAAGTCTCTTGGAAAGAAAAGTTTGAAAATCTAAAAAGAAGTTTTGATGATTTGAAAGAAAATTTTGATTCTCTTTCAAAGGAAAATGTCTATTTAAAAAGGGAGATTTCAGATATTTCAAAAAGGTTTTCCAAAGGATCAAAAAAATTGGAAAAAATTCTTACAGCTCAAATACTCTATTTTAATAAATCTGGTTTGGGTATGAATAATGAAACAATTCATTTAATTGATTTTCTTAAAGTAAAAGAGAGACTTAGACAAAGACCTCCAAAGGCATTTTACAAAAATCATTTTCAAAAAGTGTTTTTAAAACCTGTTGGCCGAAGAACTCTAAGATGTTCTAAGTGTAACAGCTTAGAATATTTTGAGAATGAATGTCACAAAGTTTGGAGACTGGTTAAGAAGGATTGGGCAAGAACTGTTTTTAACACTAACTCTCCTATACCCAAGAAAATCTGGGTACCAAAGAAAGTTTGAGTTATTCTTTTGATTGCAAGTCACTATTAAAAGAAAAATCAAATGGTATTTGGATAGTAGCTGTTCTAGGCATATACAAGAGACTTAAGCTGCTTCGTAAAACTTGAAAGACTAAAAGAAGGAAATGTTTCTTTTGGTGGAAACAGTAAAGGAAAGATTATAGGATATGGAACAGTGAAGATTGGAAGTCTGACTATTAACAATGTTTCCCTGGTAAAAGGTTTAAACTACAATCTTTTGAGTATAAGTTAGCTTTGTGATATAGGTTTCAGAATAAACTTTCAAGAAGGTATTTGTTCTAGAATAAGTCAAGATTTTTCTCAATCCTTTACTGGGCGAAGGCATGTCAACATATATCTTCTGGACGTAAATCCAGAAAATTCTCAATTCCTTATCTCAATACAAGATGAAGCAAGTCTCTAGCATCGAAAGCTTGGTCATGCAAATATGAAACAGATTGCCAAAATTTCTTCTAAGAAGCTGGTTCGAGGGCTTCCTAATTTGGCTTATCAAAAGTCTGAATTGTGCACTCTCTGCATCTTGGGAAATAGGTCAAATGTTCCTTTAAACCAGTAAATCAGGTTTCTACCAGTCATGTTTTGCAACTTCTTCATATGGATCTTTTTGGACCAACAAGAACTCAGAGTATTGGTGGAAAGAAATACTGTCTAGTAATTGTGGATGATTATTCACGTTTCTCTTGGGTATTCTTTTTGGCAAGTAAGTCTGAAACTTTCTCTTATTTTTGAAAGTTTGTCAAAAAAGTTCAGAACGAGAATGGATATGCTATCTCAAGCATAAGAATAGATCATAGAGGTGAGTTTGAAAATCAAGATTTTGCAAACTTTTGTGATGAATCTGGTTTTCAACATGTTTTCTCTTCTCCATATATTCTAGAACAAAATGGAGTTGTGGAAAGGAAAAACAGATCTTTACAGGAAATGGCCAGAACTCTATTGATAGAAAGCAAAATATCTTCTCGATTTTGGGCAGAAGCAGTATCTACTGCCTGTTATATAATTAATAGGGTGTTTTTAAGGCCTATCCTAGAGAAGACTCCCTATGAAGTATATAAAGGGAAGAAGCCAAACATCTCTTACTTTCATGTTTTTGGCTGTAAGTGCTTTATCTTGAAGAGTGCAAATGATCGATCTGGAAAGTTTGAAAAAAAATCGAATGAATGAATTTTTCTTGGCTATTCAATGTCAAGTAAAACTTACAGGGTTTTTAACTAGAATACTCAAATTGTTGAAGAATCAATGAACGTCAAATTTCAGGAAAATATGTAGAGTCAACAAGATCAGGTTCAACTTGAAGAATCTGAACTAGTTCTAGACTCAGTAAAGTCTAATTCCCCCGGAGAACTTCAATCTTTTGGAGAACAGCAACAAGCAAAACTAGAAGAATCAAAGGAAACAGATGATCAATAGAATGACAAATCAATTAGCAACTGGAAGCAAAAATCAAGTCATCCCGAAAAATTCATCATTGGCAAATTAGATGAAGGAATCTGCACCAGATCCAAAGGAAAAGAAGATTCCAGTGTATTAGCATTTATTTCAGAAATAGAACCAAAAGGAGTAGAAGAAGCATTATCTAATGAAGGCTGGATAGAAGTTATGCAGGAAGAACTTGGACAATTCAGCTTTACTGATGTGTGGGAGCTGATTCCTGAACCCAAAGGCAAATCTTTTATTGGAACAAAGTGGGTTTTCAGAAACAAGATGTATGAAAAAGGTAAAGTTATCATAAATAAAGCAAGACTTGTGACAAAAGGATACACACAGGAAGAAGGGATATAATACGATGAGACTTATACACCACTAGTAAGGTTAGAAGCAATTAGATTATTACTTGCTTTTGTCTGTTTTCAAAAATTCAGGTTATTCCAGATAGACATAAAAAACGCTTTCTTTAATGGATTCATACAATAAGAAATCTATGTGGAACAACCACCAGGATTTGAAGATGCCAGAAAACTAGACTCTGTCTATAGACTAAAGAAGGTATCGTATGGTCTAGAGCAGGTACCTCGAGCTTGGTATGAAAGGTTAAGTAAATTTTTAACAAATAATGGCTTTGAGAAAGGATAAGTTGACACAACCTTGTTTATAAAAAGAGAAGAAAAAGATTTTCTGCTTGTACAGATTTATGTAGATGATATAATCTTTGGATCTTCTAATGAAAATCTTTGCAAGAAATTTTCAAAATCTATGCAGGAAGAATTTGAAATGAGCATGATGGGTGAATTGACATTCTTTCTGGGATTGCAAGTCAGACAATCGAAGAAAGAAACTTTCATTCACCAAGAGAAATATGCCAAAGATATTATCAAGAAGTTTGGAATGGAGAATTGTAAGAAAACATAAACTCCCATGTCAAGCTCATCAAAGCTTGATAAGGACGAAGGAGGAAAGAAAGTAGATCAAAAGCTATTTAGAAGCATGATTGATCTCTTCTTTATCTCACAACCTCTAGACCTGACATTCTATTTAATTTTTTATGCTAGATTTTAATCTGATCCCAAAGAATCACATCTAAGTGTTGTTAAACGTATCATCAAATATATTGCGACTTTTCCAAAGCTAGGTTTGTGGTATCCAAAAGGAGGAGACTTTATTTTACTTGGTTATTCTAATGCTGATCTAGCCGGTTGTAGAGTCGATAGAAAAAAGTATGTTTGGTACATGTCAATTATTGGGACAAACGCTGGTATCCTTGTTCTCAAGAAAGCAAAGTACTGTGGCATTATCTATATCAGAAGCAGAATATGTTGCTCTTGAAAGTTGCTGCTCACAAATTTTGTGGATTAAACAACAACTAAGAGACTTTGGAATAGAAGAATTCTGCATGGAAATTAGATGTGACAACACAAGTGCTATCAACCTTACCAGAAATCCAATTCTTCACTCAAGAGCAAAGCACATCGAGATTCGTCATCATTTCATAAGAGATCATGTATAGAATGGCAAGATTAATGTTCAATTTATTGATTCAAAGAATCAATTGGCAGATATCTTTACAAAACCATTGGAGAAAAGCTTATTTGAATCAATTCGTAGCAAGCTGAATATCATCATTCATTTCGACTTAAGTCTATGGTTGAATAGACTCAACATCTTAACTTAAGGAAGTTACTTCAGTCTGGAAATCTTTCTAATTCAGGTATTTTATTTTTGGCATGTAAAAACTGAATAGGTATGATTATCTACGAATCGTTGCTTGCCTTTTTTATTTTTGGAAATGATAATTTTATTACTGATTTTTTGGAATATATTTCAAATTTTTGGCAGTTATCCTTTTTAATTGTTTTCCGAAAAGGCATCTTTTCTTTGTGCATATTCATTTGCCCCATTTTGATTTATTTAAATTCTTTAGATTATTTCTTTCGAGCACAGTGTTTTCAAACCCTAATTCTCGAACTCTCGTCTCTCTCTCGATATTTTTCTTTTCTCGCGAAAACCCTCTGCAAATTTCTTTCTCTCTTCCACTCGATTATGTCGTCAAAGTCCTCCAAATTTGCAACAATGTCGTTCTAGAGGAAATCTTCTCGCATTGCTAGTTGCGGTCCTCGCAATATGCCTGAAGGTCCAATTACTTTGATCTGACCGGAGAAGATTCTCCTAGGAGTTCTCCTCGTCACTTTGCAGATGAGGAAGTTACACAGGAGGCAACACCCATTTATGTAAAGAGGCCTGATGTACTTGTTAAACATTATAAGTTTTTGAAACAGGGTGGAAGTCCTATGGACTTTATCACTAACTTTCTGAAAGACAATGGATACGGAAATGAAACTCTATTTTTGAGAACGATGAAAAGGTTAGGACTGGCACCGAAAGGAACAACAAAGAAGGAATTTTTGAACTTTCCTTCTGATCCTCATTTTGGGTCAGAAAATCAGCCTGAGAATAAAGATGACGATGAGAGAATCTTTATAAATTTCCAACCAAAGATGGGTGTGGTGGTTGAGATCACTGGAGAAAGAACGAAACTTTTTCATTCAAAAGAGCATAAAAAAGGTTTATGCTCAAATGTTGAAGAGAGGGGTCATAAACCCGAGAACAATAGACTTTGACTTTTTGGATTCTATAAAGGTTAACTTGAGGGAGAAGTTAGCCAAACTTCAATTTGAGAAATTTTGTGCAGAGACATCTAAAGCATATCCTGAATTAACGACATATTTTTACTCGAATCTGTCATGGATCAAACTCATATTCAGTTTACTGTATGTGATAGTGTCTTTGATGTAAATGTGGATCTTCTGGCTGACATTTTGAGTGTAGAACGGAGTGGTTTTCTGCCAATCAAGCTACTAAGTTTCTCGTGAAAGACAGATTTCCGAGTGGGAGTATTACTTACTCTCGAATGCCTGCTTCAAACATTCTGTTGCATAAGATAGTGATCAATTGCATCAGACCCAAGGCTGCCTCTAAGACTGATGTTTCGAGGTTTGAGGCAAAGATAATGTGGGCAATATGCAATGAAGTTCCTTTTTCACTCCCACATACTATCTTTTTGCACATGTACAGAACATTGATGAAGGAAAAAGGGCAATTGCCCTACTCTGCTTTGATAATGAGATTATTCAAACACTTTCAGATTCAACCACCTTCTCAACTTCGATCAAGGACTCTTGCTCCTATGGAAATATGAACGAAAATGATTTCCAAGATGATGCTGAAAGATCTTTCTAAAGCCCTGGATCTTTTGAAGAATGAATCATCTATCAAAATTAAGGAAGGATTTGTTGCTGCAAAGAAGCACAAGGGAAAGGATGTTTTCCATAAGACATCAAAGAAGAAGAAATCTATCCTTCTACAAGATGAAGAGGAGGAAGATGAAGATTTGACAATCTTTGCCATCGCTTTGAGCAATCTTCAAGGTTTTGCTGATTTTGAAGAGCCAGAAGAAGAAGAGGGTGAAGAAGAAGAAGAAGAAGAAGAAGAAGAAGAAGAAGAAGAGAGTGATGCTGAAGAATTTGAAGAGAAAGAGGATGAGGATGAAGACTCAGAAGGAGACGCTGGTGTAATACCAGAATTGGAGGAGATTTAGGAAACTAGGGACATTGTTGCACCTGAAATAGAGGAGACTGAACCAGAGAAGCGATCTCGTGCTGGAAAGGAGAAGGTGCAAGAAGGAGAAGTTTTGTCTCAACCTGAAGGCACAAAAACAGGGGGAGAACATGAGAAAACTCCATTAGTTGCACCTGCTGCTAGTGATGGTATCAGTAGATCTCCTCCAAATGCTAAAGATGTATTTACATCTCATTTCTCTGAAGTTCAAGTTGAAGAGGAAACTCCAAGTCAGGGTAAGCAACAAACTGCACATGTTCAAGTTGACATTCCTTCACTTCTGGATGCTCCACAGGATTCAATTTACTGAAGCTAGTGCCTAAACTGAACCTGAAGCAAACTATCCAAGGATAGTAGAACTCCTCTTGGAGATAAAGGCACATCATTATGCCATGGAGTTTGAGATTCAGAAGTTACATGCTGCTTTAGGATCTACCTCAGAATTTCTTACAGGCAAGGTACAGTCTTTTGACACTCAGGTTTAGACACTGAATCAACAGGTTTCATAGACTATAGCCAAAGTGGAGAATGTATATCATCAGTGCCTACATAAGCTTGAGGAGTCCGTGCAGTCACTGGAGGATTTCCGACCTGTTCGCATTCCAAAACAACCTTGATCATCTTTTCATTCACTCTTTTTATTCATGACTGACTTTATCTTTTTGCTGATGACAAAAAGGGGGAGAGTGAGAGCAGATTTAAAGTTCATGTTTTGATTTTTTCGTTTAAACTTGGTTGTGTGGTTTGAACTTTTGTGGTGCTTGAACTCTAATTGTTTTGTTGTTGCAGAACTGTTAAGACTAATGTGTTTGTGGATGCAGATTCTATGTTATTCAGTTCTATAATAATCTATTCTTATTATAAACTATCATGTACTACTAAAGTGTTGTTTTGCAGGATATAATGTTTAAATCTGCATGAAAGTTTTGTCACCATAAAAAAAGGGGGAGATTGTTGAGAAAACTCCTATTATATTTGAAAGTGCTAGTATGAACACCTAGAGGGGGGGGGTGAATAGGTGTAAAAACATATTCTGCAAAATGCAGTAAAAACCTTTACTTTTAATCTGAGTCCGAATAACAATAGACTTTTGAAACCGAGTCTGAAGAACAACAGACTTTGAGCGAGTTCAAACTTTAGCAGTTAAATAGAACTACGAACAAAATAAAGGAGTTCAGGGAAGAGAATAAGAACACAAAGTTTATAGTGGTTCGGCTTAGATCAAGCCTACGTCCACTCTCCCACGCTAACAGCCTTCTAGCTGGATTCCACTATGCAATCAACAAAGATTACAATTTTGAGTACAAACACTTAGTAGTAGATCACACTATCTCACTAAGTCACTCTTTTGGTATTTCTCTCACGATCACAAATGTTTAAGCTCACCAAAGACAAGTGTATGATCGAAGTTCGCTCAGACTTTGGAATTATAAATTCTACGCTCCGTCTCTTCCTTGCTCATCGGTCTTTGATCTCCTTAAATACTCATTCATTTCCAAACTAGCCGTTGGACAGTATCTCGAGGATCGTTTTCCAATTTACCCATTGGACAGATTTGTATCTAGAAGATTTGGTAGCCATTGAGTGACAAAAGTAGAATCCCAAATTGATTCCGATCGCCCATACAAACGAAATCTTGGTTTCCATAAGTAGAGCTTCTTCGTACATAAAGTTCTTGTCTTCAAGATCCAATCGTCAATTAATTAGATTGAGTCAATCAAACCAGATCACTAGCCGTTATATGTTTACGGCTTGTGTTACGTTCTGTCTTGTTCTGGATGTAAAGTCTGAGAGCAATAGACTTTACAATCTGAGTCTGAGTGCAATAGACTTTACAATCCGAGTCTGAACATATTCTGCTTCTGAATAGATTTAGCTTTAAGGTCTTGATATAGACTGAATAAGTTCAGCTTCAGTATAGAGTCTATCTTCTGGTTCTTCATTCACATTCAGTTTGGAATTTGTCAAAGTGGGCAGACTTCTGATGTAGAACAGACTTTGACACTAAAGTTTGGCAGTCTTCAGACTTTGACACAAAAGTCTGGAAATCTTCAAAATAGACTTTGGACATGTGTTACGTTCAGTCTTCTGGCAGTCTTCAGACTTTGACAATATCCTTTACATGTTCTATCATCTTCATAGTCTGTTACTCAACCATCAAACACGTTAGTAACCTTTGATTTATTTTGTCATCTTCAAAACATCATAAGGGATTTCCCTAACAATATTTTGAAGTTGATAAAACTTTTCTATTTCTATTCTTATTCTCATTCTGGGGAATACTAGACTTTTGTGGAATTCTATCTAAGTTTATCTTATATCAAAAGTCTACCTAACTCTGACGAAGACCCGGACTGAACTCAAGTGAAGAACGAAGAAATAATCAGACTCAGGATTATTGTTCTTCCTTCAAGGATTCAGTACGAACAAGATATATCTTGCATTCTGGTTGAAAATCTCACTTACCTTTCTGGATCTTATTGATGAAATCAATCATGGATCTATAAAATCAATTTGGAAGACAAGTTTTTTTTTTTTTTTTTGTGAAAAAAATCTACTTATGGAAACCAAGATTCTAATTGTATGGGTGACCAGGGTCATCGAACTTTCATCTCAATCTTCAAACGGCTCAAGGTCTATTTGATTGATTCTGTCCGATGGGTTGATTGGAAGAATTCCTTTGGATAGTGCCAACGGTCATAAAGGCATGTAGGAGTATTTAAAGAGGTTTTTCGGGTCATTTGTAAGTGCGCGTGAAAGCTAGAATTTCAAAGTCTGATGCTTCTCAAATCACTTGTTCTTCATCAATAAGTGCTCATACGTGTATTCGAAAGAGAGAGAAACACAAAGGAGTGACTTAGTGAGAGAAAAAGTAACTCTTTACTGAGTAGTCAGTGTTATATTGATGTAATTCTCTTTTGATTTATAGTGAAATCCAGCCAGAAGGCTGTTAGCGTGGGAGAGTAGACGTAGGCTTAATCTAAGCCGAACTACTATAAATTTTGTGTTCATTTTCTCTTCTCTGAACTCATTTAATTTTTGTTGTGATATTTTTTTTTTCTGAGTTTCATTATTTTTAAAAGATCTTATCTGAGTTTGAATCTTTATCAAGTCGATTGTCTAACAGACTCAGTTTAAAAGAAAAATATTTTTACTGCATAGATGAATCTGTTTTTACATCTATTCACCCCCTCTAGGTGTTTATACTAGCTCTTTCAAAATTAGCCAACCAAAAATAGATTAGTGATGACTCATAATTGAAAATTATTTGCACGTTAAAAACTTGAACCTTAAGTCACGAATTGATATGGGCTTGAGAGAGCCTAGGCTAAGTCTAGGCTTATGAATCCATTAGCCAAACCCTTAGGTGGTCCAACCCACTTCAGGGAGGTCGCGACACTAAGAATGCCGCAAACTCATTGTTGGTTAATTCTGATAGCCAAGCAGCGATAGAGTACACTAAGGATCCGAAATATCATGACAAAACCAAACATATAGATACCAAATATAACTTTGTCAATGATATGGTTGCATAAAAATATGTGAACTTGCAATATATATTTGCGCATAGAATGATAGCAGATCCTATGACGAAGCTAATACCTAGAGTTGTGTTATGTGGTCACGTAAAATCTCTAGGACTGCGTAGAGTACGATGTATTGAATATTGTAATTTCATTAAGTGTTCACATTTAATGAAGTTGTCTTTCATTATTAATTCCTATGAGTTTTGTTTGACGTTTATGCATATGAATGCTTAGTGCATCATATAGAATCGAGAAAGTATGTCGGACGGATAAGAGATTAGCTCACTCACATGGGTAATCGCTTTTATTTACTGTGTGATAAATAGATTTGAGACACTTTTTAAGCTTATTATCTAAGTGATCATTGAGAGCTCAAGCTTAAAATATAGATATCACCTTAACTAAGTGTTAAGATGAGGATATAATATTTATTCTATCCGAAAGTAAAATAACTTATATATTTTACTTTATTTGTCTTTGATGCCAGATGTGAGTTCTGATGGATTCTTTGAAAGAGTAGACACGTAAACTCAAGTTGGACATTAGGTATGTCTGAACTATCATCTGTACGGTATTGAAAGTAAAGACATATGCTCTATAGGGAAAGAGTTAATATCGTAATATGTATTCATACTACATATGCATGAGACGACCAATAAGAGTAGTAAAAGTTTTGATCTCAACTTTTATGCTGTGTAAGACTCTTGAGGAAATGAGTTCCTCAATTAAGTGCCCCCATGACTCTTACTTGTTCTCAATATTTCTATTTAATGTTGGTTATCTTAGAATGTTGCCAATGATCATGAATTGATTCGATCTAATGGGACAATTTTAGAAAAACAAGTTGAACTGAAATTGAGAGTTTTAAGGAAATAGGAAAATCGAGTTTGGGATATCACTAATACTAGTTGACCAATTATGATTGTTTAGAGATAATTATAATTGTGAATACAATATATCATTAGTAAAAAGAGATCGAGAGAGATATAAATGTGATCGATCGATCTAGGATACTGCCTACTCGAAAACGTGATGCCCATTTTGAGCTGCTATGTATTTTTAATAGATGTATAGTAACGAACTCTCAAAGTATATTGGTCACATTGATTATTTATTAGTATGAACATTATAGAGAGGAAAAGAAAGAGTTCTGTTCAGCCCACCATGTGTGAATGTGAAATGATGGGTTTTTTGTTGGTTGGGCCAAGCCAGACCCATCTGCCCATGTTAGGCCAAAAACCGACCCGTAAGTGAAGGGTTCATAAGAGAGATAGTGCAACTATTTTTTAAGTAAAAATAACTGCTGTATAAATATGAAAAAAGAGAATGTTGAAAATATGATGATAAAAAGTATGTTCTTTTTCTCCTTGGACAACAGTGAATTCTCTCTCAAAGAACGAAACTGCAAGGCTTTGATCAATCCCTTTGAGATTGCAATAAGTATTTAACCTATGGAAAATAAGGTAAGTCTGTCTTTGTGATGTCCCTTTCGATCAGCGTCGCATGTATCCTCGGGCCTATTTCGGCATTTGTTTTTGGTATTCATTCATCCAAGTACTTGTTTGTTTTAGGAATCCGTTTCCATCAAATAGAAATAAAGGTCATGACATGTGATTTTACCCACTTTTGTGTGTGTGTTGTTTTGTTTTTTTGTTAATAAGGATCATCAAAGTGTAATTATATCCTAAAATTTTCAAAAAGTATAATCAAATCCTAAAATTAATCTATTTGGTGCAATTAAGTCATTATGTTAACTCTGTCCACTTTGGTTAATGGAAAATGCTGCTGTGATTTTTTTTTTTTGTTTACTTTTCTACGTGATGCTAACATGGCTAAAACATGATTGGTAAAGCTAAAACAACATTGTTCTGATTCAAACCTGATTTTTTAATCTAAATATTAATTGAATTAAATTAAATTAAAAAATGAACTAAAAAAGAAGAGGCCGCCATCGATCGCCGGAAAGAGCCGATAGTGGCGGGGCGAGGGTTGATCAGGATTGTTGGCTAGTGGCCTACGATCTTGGGCAACACTGGGTGAGGGTCACGGTCCTACCCCAAGTCACACTAGGGTCGTCAACTCTCGCCCAAATTGGGCCTAGGGCCTTGTCTAATGGGGTTGTCGCCCCACCTTAACCAGTGCAACCCTAGGCCCAAACTGGCAAGGGCCGACGGCCCCCTGGCCCCCCTTCTAGGGCTTACCGACCCTTGCATGTAGTTGACTAAGGTTGTCGGCTGACCCTCACCCCACCATTGCTAGCTCTTTCCTGCGATGGCGGGGTGGCGAGGGTAGGCCCTTGCTTGGTTTTGCTACTTCATCTTTTTATTTTTATTTTTTTAATTTAGTTATTTTTTGAAATTAATTTAAGTAATATTTAGATTGAAAAACAGATTTGAACTAAAATGACATCGTTTTAGACAGTAGGACACGTAGAAGAGAAAAAAATAATAAAATAGCCATGTCGGTATTTTCCGTTAATAAAATTGGATGTAGTTAAAAAAAGGACTTTATTACATCAATTTGACAACTTTGAGGATTTGATTGCACTTTTAAAAGTTTTATTAGTTAATTATACATTCGTGACAAATTTGAGAATTTTCAGTACACATATTCCTAAAAATAAAAACAACAGATAACAAATAATAAATAAAGCACCAAACCCCATTAGACCACAAGACGAACCCGTTGGACTGGTCCATTGGACCAGCCCGATCCACTTCAGCTCGTGGGCCCCACTAGCTCCCATCACTCAAGATCTAGCCTCAGCAGTCTTGCTTCAGCTCATCAAAAAATCAAAAGCACACCAAAGTCTAGTCTAATTTGTTAAAGCTTGCTTCTTTCGATAACAATGAATAATTTGACAAATATTATTTCAAACATAATTGCTTATATCGCTTGAAATAATTAGTTTATGAAAAATATTTTCATTATAGATGACAATTTATGTCTAAATATTTTCGCATATGATTGGAATATTTTTAGTTTATTCATATTTGTAAGCGATAGAAGAAATTATTTTTTTTTAAAATAGTTTACAAATCATTTATTTTTTATGGAGTAGACGGAATCAGAATTCGAAGGAAGCCTCGCATGAAGCCTGGTCACAAAAGTAACAAAAGACATCGCAGCACGATGTATCAACTGAACTCCCACATTAAGATGCCACGAATCAAGAAGCATGTGAGTCGTCTCTTGGATTCTCCAAACCTTATTGACGGCATCCCCTTCTGGCCAATCCGCTCTGTTCGCCTCCGCCTCCAACGCCTCTTGGTTAGCCACCTCATCTCTTGTTCCTCTTCGCTTCTTCCGTTTCTCAATTCGTTCGCTTCTTCAGCGTCGATTCGGCAAGACATGCAGCCGGAAAGAAAGCTGAAGATGTGATGCCGATTGCTACTGGACACGAGCATGAGAGGAGATTGATGCTGAACTTGATTCTCCCACATTTCAGTTTTCACTGTGTGTGGATATTTGAAAAATGGCTCCTCCTTCCGTCTGCGATTCAGACAACGGCGTCAGATCTGGCTTGATCGAAGTAGGCATAGGTGAGACTGAATAAGGCGAAGTGGGCAACAATTCCGAGAAGCTCTTGAATGAAGTTCGAGGCGGCCACTTGGATTCTCCGCACACTATTGCGGTTACTGATACTGCTCTGAAGGTGTTCGATTCATTCTAGATTTGTGTTTTACTCTCTATCTGTTTCCTTCCCATTTGTCATCGTGCATTGGATGGATTCACGTTGCCGCTATCGTTGTCGAGGGCACCGTCGTTCCTTGCTGGTTTCCTGTCCGATCATGTGATACGGAGATTGCTATTTGGTCCACCGTAACAATGAAATAAACAAAAAATGCAGTAATGGCAGCTTGGTGGTCCCTGAAACAATGTAAGCATCTTTAAACTTTATCCGGTCAAAAAGTTTGAATATCTTGCCAAAATTACATGATATGCTGGTAGAAGAAGAGCCCATACACTGCCTTCAGTTCGTTTCTCTCGTACGCAATGTCTTGGTGCGTTAATCCCGTTGAAGATCTGTTTCTGAATGGCAGTCTCCATGGGGTTTCTAAGTATGATTTACAAGTAAATAGTGTTGCGTGTTATCGTCGGTTTTTCGATCTTTGTATAGCTGAGCTTATATGAGAGTTTTGTGCTATCTTAAGATTACATCCTCATGCCATTGTATGAGGATTTAAGAGCCAAAGTAGAATACTATTAGGGCCGCAAAAGAACACCTGGAGTGCCAAAACTTGGCACGCGTGGGAATATTTAAGTGTCAAAGTTACAAAAATGACACTTAAGTACCACTTTTTTTTTTTTTTTGAAAAATGGGAAACCTGAGTGCCAAGTTTGGTGAAGGTGGCCAGAATAGCTACTTGGCAATTTTTTAATAATATAACTCACCTACGTGACACGCTCAAGAGTTGAGTCAACAACGAAAAACCAAAAGGACATTGTTTTGTTTTTTTTAATATTAATATAAATATTAATTAAATAAAAATATTTATATATATATTTTAAAAGGAAGAGGCAAAAGGCGAGGGTTGAGCCCTCACCATTGCCTCCCCACCGTCGCCAAGAAGGGCTGGCAACGATGATGGAAGGGGCGATCGAGGTTGTTAGGCCTTAGCTGACTAGCGATGAGGGCCCGTGAGCCTTTTCTCAGATTTGAGGCAAGGGTTGCAGCCCTCCCCCAGATTTGGTAAGGGTCATCAACCTTGCCTAGATGGGCCAAGGGTCATCGCCAGTTGGGGCAACCCCCAGCTAGTGGTCGGCAACCCTAGCTGATCGGCGGTGAGGGCCCATGAGCCTCCCCTCGATTTGGGGCAAGGGCCTTGCTGACGACGGTTGGGAGGGGGTGATAGCGAGGGCTTGCATGGCCCTCGCCTTTTGCAATCTACCTTTTTTAAAACAAAAAAAAAATAAATTTAAATGTAGTTTTAAACTTAATTAATTAACATTTATATTAAAATTCAAATCCAAGGCAAAATGAAGTTGTTTTTGGCTTTTCTTTCCATGTCAGCATGCAAAATGATGTCATTTTATATTTGTTTTGTCGGAAAAATGACACGTTAGCATTTTGCTCTGATTTCTCATCGTTGGCACTTCATCAATCCATTTTGCTCCGATTTTGACACTTAAGTATACATTTCCAAACTTTTGGAACTCAAGTGTCCTCCCATGTCAAATGAGTGGGTTGGGGTTTGGTTGAAAATAGTCCAACAAGCATTGACCCATTTTTTGTCCAATATAAATTTAGTTACTCATATCTGATTTGATCCATATTACTAAAATACATTAATATTTAACTTAATTTAAGAAAAATCATACCCACCTATTTAACCCACTTTAAGCTATCCACTTGTTACTTGGATAAAAATTTCACATCAAATTAAAAAAGTAAACTAACACAAAAAAAATAGTAGATAAAAAAATTTAAAAAAAAACCTATAAATTGAAATACTTATAAAGAACTCTTGATGAGGAATAGTCCGATATGCTAACCATTGACATGAAAATAATATTTTCTTACAAAAACTCTTCTAGTATGCGCTAAATTCATTGTCCACGGAATGAAATCAAGCAAAAACAATAGACAAAATGAAGGATATAAACTGTACATGTAAATTTGTATGTATAAAAAGAAATGATTGGATGATAGTCTATAATTTTATTGCAAGAATAACAGTATGCTCTGGATCATCAAAAAATCAAATAATGAATTATTATAAATTTTTATGGGGTCCATTTCTTTAAGAACTTGTGGCTCACAACAAATTATTATTCTCATAGTAACCTAAAGACTATCATGCTTAAAAAAACCCAAATTAAGGGCCTCGAATTCGTGTCTTGTTACAAAAATAGAAATAAAGCTTGTGACATGTGATTTTATCTACTTTTGTGCATGTGTTGTTTGTTTTTTTCAGATGGGCAGTGTTGACTATGAATTTTTACAGAAAAATCAAGTATGCATTTTTATAAATTAAAATTTTTAAAAAAAGATGAAGGAGTATAGAATAAGAGATATGTGCATTAGAAATCCTAAAACTTGTTACATTATAAAAGTATAATTAAATCCTAAAACTTTCAGAAAAATTAATCAAGTCCTACAACAATTTGGACAAAGGTGTCGGATTTGGCTTGTTCAAAGAAGGCATAGGTGAGACTAAATAACGGCGCATGGGCAATATTTCTGCGAGGTGGTTGAATGGAGTTCGAGGCAGCCACTTGGATTCTCTGCACATTATTGGGGTTACCGATACTGATTTGTAGGTGTTTAATTAATTACACAAGAGAGAAACATAGAATAGACTAGCTCTGAAGAAAAAAAGGAAACATAAGAAGATACACCTAGAGAAATCTTTGGAGATGGCCACCTCATAGCGTTCAAAGGGCAACAAAATCTGTCCACTAATAGTTGTAATTACGGGGTCATTTCTGTTAGACTAAATCTAAAGAAAAACTAACGATCCGATTTATCATCCTTAGCCAAATACGTGCAAAATTGGGAATGATTTAGGGAAACGTAAATGATCAGTACATACCTCTAGCCATTGATGAAATTTTGCAAATGTGCAAACCCCAAAACCTCGAACGGATGAGAAAGGTATATTGATTGATTCTACGAATATGGAATCACTAGATCTTAACATCCTATTCCACTAACCAATACCTCTCAAAACTCAATGGTGTGTTTTTTATACTAATAGGGTTTAGTCTAGACGACTTGACATTTTTATTCCGTTTCTTACGTTACCGACGTCTTACAACAAGACCATTATGGTAATAATTAATGGACAATTATCATGTAATTAACGTGGGCGATAAATTGGAATTAATTGGGAAATACCTAATTGGGATCATATCAAATTAATTAATATTATAATATTCTCCCACTTGATCCCAACATTCCATCAAAGGAAATAATAACCCAAACCCACATAAATTTCATACTGAAATAAAACACATGAATCACAACGATAAGTCCTCTTAGAGCAAGTATTATATTATGTGTATCACAATGCATTTCATTAGCCTATATATGATAACATAGCTTAATGAATAAATTTTATGTTCATTCCAAGTCAAATATGATTATTTTTCTTAGAATAACTAAATGTATATAATTGTATAGAGAAAAACATCGCAAATGAATAAAAGTCTCACAAATTCTTCCATATAAACCAATGCCCAATTTGACTACATGATCCTTATAACTCATTGGTTGCATGTCTTTAGTTAAAAGATCAGCTATCATCAATTTAATACTTACGTGTTTTATGACCGCTTTATTCTCTTTAACACGTTCCTTGATGGCTAAATACTTAATGTCGATATGATTGCTTCAACTACTACTTTTGTAGTTCTTACCCATGAAAACTGCACCTGAATCGTTGTAAAACATTCTTAAGGGCCTAGCAATGGAATCCACAACTCCAAGCCATGATATGAAACTTTTCAACCACACACCATGTGAGGTGGCCTTAAAATAGGAAACAAACTCTTCTTCCATAGTGGGAGTGGCAACCAAGGTCTGTTTTGCACTCCTCTGGCACACAACTCCACCAGCAAACATAAGAATATCTTGATGTTGATTTACGAGAATCAATGTAGCCAACAAAGTTTGAATCCGAATAACCAACTACCTCCAAACTATTAGTCCATCTATATATAAACATGTGGCTCTTTGTACCTTGAAGATACCTCATCATCTTTTTTGTAGCTCTCTAGTGGTCCATACCTAGATAACTCTGATATCTTTCCAATAGTCCCACATCAAAAGCAATGTCAGGTCGAGTACAAATCTGAGTATACATCAAGCTTTTGACAGCAGAAGCATATGGGATGTTATTCATTTATTCCCTTTCAAAATCGTTCTTTGGACACTGGTTCAAATTAACCCTGTCACCGTTCACAATGCTAGCATCCCCATTACTTTTGATGTCATGTGCAATTGACCCAAACTTACCCCGTCTTCATGCTCACGGTTGGCTAAGTTCATGCCTGTTCAGATCTAGACTACAGTCGTGCCTCTAGATCTGCAAGCCTAGCTCGTCCATGGCTTCGCGAGGCTTGTCCATGGCTATGAGCCTTGATGGCAAGCTCGAGGTTGAGACGGCCATGAACCATGCTTAGTCGTCAATAGGGCTTCAGATCTAGACTAATTAGGTCATGTTCAGGAAGAAAGCCTGGCTTCCATTCCCTCTACTTCAGATTTGAACTAAAGTCATGCTTTCTTCAATAGTAGATGCGGCATTGAAGGCATGGCTCTCAGATCTGGAGTCGCCTTCAAATCTGGCCATGACTGCTCATCGATAGCTATGATGGGCAAGGTCAAGATCCTGACGGCCATGGACGGAGCTCACATATCAAGAAGAAAAGTAGAGGAAGCCATGGACAAAATGTGTTTGACCATGGATGGAACAACGCTAACGGTTTTGGCCATGGACGAGCCAGATTCAAGATCTGGAGAATGATGAGACGGAGACCAAATTCAAGATCTAGAGAATGATGAGATGGAGAAAATAGGCTTGGCTTGAATGTAGTGGTTCACGGCATCAGTGACTCCGTTGGTGGCAATGGCCAAGGAGGAGCGGAGGTCGATAGCTATGGATGGAGGAGGAAGAGGGTGCAGAGGTGAAGGAGTGATAAGATTTTTCGCTTAATTTCCACATCAATTGTTGACATGGATATGTGAATACATCTCAAGATATCATTGGATATGAGTGAAAAAAATGTATGCCATATAGGATGTTGATGTGGTGGGTGATATCAAACTACTAAATATTTTCTCCAAATGAACGCTTTTCAAGTCCTCTTCAAATGTCTAGTTTATGGTTTTTTTTTTTTCTAATTTCCACTTTAACTTAATGAAAGTCCAATTTCCCTAAACATGTCGCTCTAGACCTCTGTCTTGAGTGTTGGCAATAGCATACATACGAGATTTCTATCAAGTGCAAATAAACAAATCTAACATTCAAAGACCAATCAATGACAAGACTCTAATGTGACTACCAATGGCCTATTAGCATCACAACTGGCAAGCTAGTAAGGCGAACCAACAAGCAAATTGTGATGGACGAGTCATTTAACGACATAAAATCAAACATATAAAACTACTAAAAGCATCTCACCATTACAAAGACTAAAGGAAAACATCAACAGCATCAATGGCGATATCAATGTACAAAGGAATAGAATGAATGACGTCCTCAGAACTTCGGTCTCAAACACGAGCGGCATTTGATCGGCAGAAGTGACAACCAACGGCTTTCCTACCTTGATGGACAAGGCAAGACAGAGAACCTAGCTTGAAGGGACGCCGAGAACAAGGCAAGACTTTTTGGAGAAAACTTCCTTATTTTTTTAAAGTTAACAAAACGTTTCCATTAGTTTAGTCTGAAGACTTGCAGACTCTATTGTCAAAGTCTGAAAATCTCAAACTCAAGATTTAAAGTCTGCCCTCACTGATAGTTTCCAAACCGACGAAGAAAAGATTTATCTATTGAAGAAGGTTATCCAGATGCAAGAATATTTTAAGGATTTGATTCATACGGTTGAAGAAGATCTCACGGCTGGAGATAGCATCATATGATTAGTTATTCGTATTGAAATTAATTTGAGTAATTAGATCTGTTGATCGGCGAAGTATACTTGGAAGGTTCTACTTATGGAAACCTAGATCTTGATTGTATAAACGAGCATGATTGGTGGGCTATCATCACATTCCTTAAATAACTCGAGATTTCCCTAATTGATTTTGTCCAACGGGTAGATTGGAAGAACTCCTTTGGAAGGTGCCAACGGTTATGAAGGCATGGAAGAGTATATAAGGAAGACGCTCAAGTTATTCAAGTGTGTGCGTGAAAGAAAAATTCCAAAGTCTAAAGCTCTTAGTTCTTTGCTGTTTCAATTGTCGAGCTTAAGTTGTACTCAAAAGAGAGATTAAATACTTGTGAGATCTTGAGGAAGTGTAGCAGAGTCTCTACACTGTGAAATCAAGGACGTGAGACTGTAATATCTCTTTTGGTTCTTAGTGGAATCCAACTAGTGGGCTGTTAGTGTGGGAGAGTGGACGTAGGTTTGGTTTAAGCCGAACCACTATAAACCTTATGTTTTGATTCTCTTTCCATAATCTCTTTACTTTAATTCATAGCTTTATAAAACTATTTATAGTCTTCTACTCATTCAATCTATTATTCTCAGAAGATGATTTATTCTGTTAAGTTTTGCAAAAACTTCTTTGATCACCTATTCACCCCCTCTCTAGGTGCTCTTACTAGCCCTTTCAATTGGTATTAGAGCCCGTGTACTCATTTAATTGAAGTGTTTTTACTTCTGAGTTAAAGATCTATGGCTAGTATGTTGGCTCCAGGTTTGGTTGAAGGCCAAAGCAACACCAGACCACCTTATTTTGATGGAAATGAATACATCATATGGAAAAATGAGATTAAGGCATTCCTAAGATCAAAAGATCATCTGGAATGGGATGTGGTAGAAAAAGGAATCATTTCTAAAAGCTGCATCAGTTTTAGAAAGAGGAAAAGAAGTTGCAGACACTAACGAGATGACTCAAGAAGAAATAACCAAGAGACAAGCTCTTGATGCTAAAGCAATTTACTCTTTATATTGTGCATTATCTCCTACTAAGTATAACATAATATCTTCTTGTGAAACAGCCAAATAAGTCTGGGATAGGCTACACATTACCTATGAAGGAACTAATCGAGTGAAAGAAACAATGATCAATATTCTACTCGGACAGTATGAAGCCTTTAAGATGAAGCCAGGAGAATCTATCACTGACATGTTTAGTCGTTTTACAGAATTTGTAAACGGTCTAGAGTATCAGGGACAACCAATCTCAGGACCGATGAAGGTCAACAAATTGCTGCGTGGACTCTCCAAAGACTGGAATCACGTAAAGACTTTAATAAGGGAAATACAAAGGATCATGCCGCTCTCCTTAGATGAATTGGTTGGCACACTTCAGTCCTATGAAGTGGAGCAAATCAACGAGGAAGAAGATCCTAAAGGTAAGAAGTCAATTGCCTTAAAATTTAACGATGATTCTGATGTTACAGACTCTGAAAAGGATATGGACGATGAAGAGCTAGCACTTATGATAAGAAGGTTCAGGAAACTGAACAAAAAGGGAAGAAGATTCAATTGGAAGAAACAAAGTACTCAAAAGTTTCAAAACAAATCAACTGAGGATGATGAATCCAATAAAGATGTGATTTGCTTTGAATGCAAGAAAAAGGGACACATTAGACCCAACTGTTCTCTGTTGAAGAAAAATAAGGGAAAATCAGAAAAATACAAAAAGGCTCTCAAAGCAGAAACATGGAATGATATTGAATGCGAAGAAAGTGATGAAGATTATGCAAATATTTGTTTAATGGCAAAATCAGAATCAGATTCAGACTCTGAGATAGATACAGACTCAAACTCAGACAGCGAAATCGAGGTAAGTAATTTAAAAGTTCCTACTAAAGTCTCAAAATACATTGATGAACTTTGTCTTAATCTTAAAACCTCTCTTAAGAGGATTTCCGAGCTAAAAATGGAGAATTCTACACTTTGAAGCAACAGGAAAATTCTTGGAAAGAAAAGTTTGAAAATTTAGACAAAAGGTTTGCTGTTTTAATAGAAAATGCAGACTTTCTTTCAAAAGAAAATACATTTTTGAAAAATGACATTTCAAATGTTTCAAAAAGGTTTTCAATAGGATTTGAGAAGTTGGAAAAGATTCTTTCAGTACAAAGATCTTACTTTAACAAATCAGGCTTGGGAATGACTTCTGAAACCATTTTGCTAATTGATTTTCCAAAAGTAAAGGAAAGAATCAAACAAAGACCTACAAAAACTTTTTATAGAAATCATTTTCAAAAAGTCTTTGTAAAATTTGTTGGCCAAAGTGCTCTCAAATGTTCTAAGTGCAACAGCTCAAAACACTTTGAGAAAGAATGTCCTATGGTTTGGAGACATGTTAAGAAGGATTAGGCAAGAATTGTATATTGCACTAACTCCTCTAGACCCAAGAAAATGTGGGTACCAAAGAAAGCTTGAGTTTTTTTTTAATTGCAGATCACTATCAAGAAAAATGTTAAATGATACTTGGATAGTGGCTGTTTAAGACACATGATAGGAGATTCAAGCTGTTTTATAAAACTTATTCAAACAAATGGTGGAAAAGTCTCTTTTGGTGGAAACAACAAAGGAAGAATTGTTGGATGCGAAATTGTAAAGATTGGAAGTCTTACAATCAACAATGTCTCCTTGGTGGAAGGACTAAATTACAATCTACTCAGCATTAGTCAACTATGCGATACTGGATTCAAAATCAATTTCCAAGAAGGAGTATGTTCGGGAACTTGTAAAGATCTTTCTCAATCTTTTACTGGACGAAGACATGGGAACATTTATCTTTTGGATATCAGACCAGAAAGGTCTCAATGTCTAATATCAATTCAAGATGAAGCAAATCTTTGGCATCGAAAGTTTGGCCATGTCAACATGAAGTAAATTGCCAAGATCTATTCCAAGAAACTTGTTCGTGGACTGCCCAACCTGAAGTATCAAACATCTATTTGACTTATGTACACCATGTGTGTTAGGAAAACATGTGAGAAGTTCTTTTAAACCAATAAATCAAGTTTCTACTAATTGTGTTTTGCAGCTACTGCATATGGATTACTTTAGACCAACAAGAACTCAAAGCATTGGTGGAAATATATATTGCCTAGTAATAATAGATGATTATTCATGATTTACTTGGGTTTACTTCTTGGCAAGTAAGTCTGAATCTTTCTCTCACTTTTCAAAGTTTGCCAAGAAAGTACATAATGAGAAAAGATATGCTATTTCAAGCATACGGACAGACCATGGAGGTGAGTTTGAAAATCAAGACTTTGCAAAATTTTGTAATGAATATGGTTTTCAGCATGTTTTCTCCTCTCCATACACTCTAGAATAGAATGGAGTTGTGGAAAGAAATAATAGGTCTTTGCAAGAAATAGCAAGAACTCTTTTAATTGAAAGTAATATTTCTTCTCGTTTTTGGGCTGAAGCAGTTTCAATAGCTTGTTACATTATTTTCAAAGTATTCTTAAGGCCTATTCTGGAGAAAACTCCCTATGAGTTATTCAAAGGAAAGAAGCTAATTGTTTCTTACTTTCATGTGTTTGGTTGCAAATGTTTTGTTTTGAAAAATGCAAATGATCGAACTGGTAATTTTGAGAAGAAATCAGACGAAGGAATTTTCCTTGGCTACTCAACTTCAAGCAAAGCCTACAGAGTATTCAACAAGAAGACTCAGTCTGTGGAAGAATCTATGAATGTCAAATTTCAAGACTCTTTGTAAAATCAATTGATTCAGACTCAACTTGAAGAATCTGAACTGGCTCCAAACTCTACAAAGTCTATCTTTCCTAAATTAGCTCAGACTTCAGAAGAACAACATTGAATGGATGTTGAAGAATCAACTGAAGTAGAAGATCAGCAATCTGTCAGACCGATCAGCAACTGGAAGCACAAGTCTAGTCATCCCAAAGAACTCATCATTGATAACATTGATGAAGGGACTTGTACAAGATCCAAAAAGCAAGAAGAGTTTAGCACCGTGGCACTTATTTTTGAAATAGTACCCAAAAGCATAGAAGAAGCTTTAACTGACGAAAGCTAGATTGAAGCTATGCAAGAAGAACTCAGACAATTTAGCATTAATGATGTTTGGGAATTAACTCCTAAACCAAAAGGTAAATCCATTATTGGAGCTAAATGGGTTTTCAGGAACAAAATGGACGAAAAAGGAAAAGTGGTCAGGAACAAAGCAAGATTGTGGCCAAATGATACATTTAAGAAGAAGGGATAGACTATGATGAAACCTACGCTCCAGTAGCAAGGTTAAAGTAATTAGATTATTACTCGCTTTTGCCTATTATAAAAATTTCAAGTTATTCCAAATGGACGTCAAAAGTGCATTCCTAAATGGATTTATCCAAGATGTGGAACAATCTCCCAGATTTGAAGACCCAAAGAAACCAAACTCAATATTCAGACTGAAAAAGGCTCTATATGGATTCAAACAAGCACCTCGAGCTTGGTAAGATAGGTTAAATAAGTTTTTAATTCAAAATGGTTTTGTCAAAGGAAAAGTGGATACTACTTTGTTTATTAAAAAGGAAGGTAAAAATTTTTTACTTGTTCAAATCTATGTTGATGATATTATATTTGGATCACCTAACGAAAACCTGTGCAAGAAGTTTTCTAAGTTTATGCAAGATGAATTTGAGATGAGCATGATGGGTGAACCATCCTTCTTTCTTGGATTACAAGTAAAACAATTGAAGGAATGAATTTTCATTCACCAAGAAAAATATGCAAAAGAACTTGTTAAAAAGTTTGGATTGGAGAATTGCAAAAAGATTGATATACCAATGTCAAGTTCTTCGAAGCTGGACAAAGATGAAGGAGGAAAGAAAGTTGACCAGAAGCTCTACAGGAGTATTATTGGTTCACTTCTTTATCTTACTGCTTCTAGACCTAACATTTTGTTTAGTGTTTGCATTTGTGCTAGATTTCAATCTGATCCTAAAGAATCTCATCTAAGTGCTGCAAAACGCATCATCAAATACGTCGCAACTACCTCAAGGTTAGGTCTGTGGTATCCCAAAGAAGGAGACTTTACTTTCCTTGGATATTTAGACGCAAATCTAGCAGGTTGCAGAGTTGATAGAAAGAGTACTTTCCGGTATTTGTTAATTGCTGGGAAATAGAACAGTATCATGGTTCTCAAGGAAACAAAGTACTGTGAATCTTTCAACAGCAGAAGCAGAGTATGTGGCCCTTGGAAGTTGATGTTCTCAAATCCTGATAAGTCAAGCCATTCACAATTTCTGTAAAGTGACTGAACATATCACAGATAGATTCTCTAAGCTTCATTCTGAAAGACTCATACCGTCCAAGCAAAATATTTATTTTTGTTTCCTTCACATGATCAGTCTCCTCATAAGTGACATGTAGTCTGTCCCATACTTCTTTTCCTATTTTACAGGAGGAGATACGGTTATACTTAGTGGGAGACAAAGCACAATATAAGGAATAAATTGCTTTTGCATCAAGAGCCTGTTTCTTGGTAATTTCAGCTTATGTTGATTCATTAGCATCAATCACTTCTTTCCATTTGTTTGAAGCTGATGTTGCTTTTGGATTGATTCATTTTTCAACAACATCCCACTCTAGAGGATCTCTTGATCTGAGGAATGCCTTCATTCTGTTCTTCCACACATTATACTCATTTCCATTGAAATAAGGAGGTTTGGTATTGCTCTGTCATTCAATTAATCTTGAAGCCAAAATACTAGCCATAGAATATCTTTAGCTTAGAAGTAAAACACTTCAACAAAGTAAGCACATGAGCTCTGATACCAATTGAAATAGCTAGTATAAATACCTAGAGGGGGTGAATAGGTGTAAAGACGATTAATCTCAAATTGCAGCAAAAATATTTTTTCTTTTAAACTGAATCTATTGAATTAGAAACTTTGAATAAAGACTCAGATTTGAGCAAATAAAGCGAAACTCATAAAAGTATCACATAGATAAATTTAAGGAGTTTAGGGAAGAGAAAATGAACACAATATTTATAGTGATTTGGCTTAGATTAAGCATATGTCCACTCTTCCACGCTGATAGCCTTCTAGCTAGTTTTCACTATGAATCGAAAGAGAATTACAGCAATTTATCTTTGACTACTCAGTAGAGAGTTTCTATTTCTCTCACTAAGTCACTCTTTAGTGTTTCTCTCTCTTTCGGATACACATTTGAGCACTAATGAGGAAGATCAAGTGATTTAAAAACTTCAGACTCTGGAATTCTAGCTTTCACGCATTATCTTAAATGACTTGAAAAATCTCCTTAAATACTCCTCCATGCCTTTGTGACCATTGGAACTTCCCAAAGGAATTCTTCCAATCAACCCGTTGGACAGAATCAATCAAGGAGATCTTGAATTGATTGAAGATTAAGATGAAAGTTTGATGATCTTGGTCGCCCATACAATTAGGATTTGGATTCCATAAGTAGATTCTTTCCAAATAAACTTGTCTTCCAAATTGATGTTATCGTTCTTGATTGATTTCAACAAATAATATCCAAAGAAGGTTAGTAAGATTTCCATCTAGAAAACCATATATATCTTGTTCGTATTGAATCCTTCAAGAAAGAATAATAATTCTGATTCTAATTATATCTTCGATCTTCACTTGAGTTCAGTTTGGATCTTCATCAGAGTGGGGTAGACTTCTGATGTAGGATAAACTTTGAGAGAATTCCACAGAAGTCTGGTATACCTCAAAATGAGAATAGAAAAGTTTTGTCAACTTCAAAATCTAGTAGGAGTTTTCTCAACAACAATTACTGGCATTTTAGCCAAGAATGCTTTAGAACTTGGTGTAACTATCATTTCATTTGTCCTTGAGAATGTTTCGAAAACCCTAGGTGACTTTGGACGATCTTTTTCGGTTAAGCACGGTCCTTTAGTCATGAAGAACCTTGAGATCATGACACTACCATATAAGATTTTGAATCCATTGTGGAACCTACAACCTAGAGACTCTAGAGGTTGAATAGAACCATATATTACCTTGTTTGTTTTTTCAAAATTTCTTGTTAAATAATAAATGAGAAATCAAGTTTATTAAATAATAAAGCAAACAAATATTCATGTATAACAATAACATAATGCTATGATATAACATTAGCAAAAGTAAAATACAAGGTACCTTTTTACGGTGGAGGTTCCTAGCACAAGGTACCTTTTCACAGTGTAGGTTCCCAGCTTTAAAATTGCTGACTTGGTCGACAAGCATAATTGTAAACCCATTGTCATCATCTAGCATCCACCATCTCCACCCCCCTCACTCTCATGAAACATCATGGGAGTTTTGACAATGGCCAAGAATCAGAGAAATCTTGCATGCCATGTCACACTAACAATTCCTTTTGTCTTATTGCATAATAAAACTCTATTTGTTTTGCAAAAAATATTTTTCATGAAAACATTTTTCTTTTTTCTCAACATTTGGATCACTTGGGAAAATTAGTCAACGGTTTTCCTAATCCATAGAAAATCTAGATTTAAATTCAAGAAAATGATTTATGATTTATGATTTAAAATCAATTTTCAAAATATAACTAAATTTCAACGCTTTGACAACAAAGTCTGCTTTTAGGTATAGGAACTTTAACTCTCAATCCTTGATGCCTGGCGACCCGGCCTATAACCCCAATGCTAGTCCCCGGCCTAGTATCCCCAAGTCCATCATAGTCGGGCCACAAACACCTATGCTTGTGGTCGGGTCCCCGGTGCTTAGGCCTATGTCCATAAAGGCCTAGGCCTAGGATCCTATGCTTATGCATGTATCTCCTACATTGAAGCTAGAATCCACCGAGGTTGAGGCCAAGGCCTAGGACGCCAAGAAGATGTGCACAAGCACTAGGTTCTTGGTTTCAACTTTAGTTGATACTAGATTGGTGCTTGCACCCTCACTCGGAACCAAAGTGGCCTTGCCTGGGTTAAGGTCCATCAAGGCTGGAGCAAGATCCTGGTGTTCGTGCTTGTTTCTCAATTGCCCATGCGTATGTCACTAGTACTCGATACTATATGTGTATTTAGGAAAATCAAATATGATTTTTCTTTCCAAATAACGGAAAATATTTTCTGATTCTTTTCCAAATTTCAGTTAAACACTGAAAAGCTTTGCCATTTTCCTTTAAAATGACTTATTTGAAAACATTTTTCTAAAAATACCACATTTTTCACGAAATAAGTTGAGCGTAGATGTCATATTGAGTAATCTATTGGGACCACATGTCATATTACCATCATATCAAATCACTCTATATATTTGAGGATCATACTGCCATGTCATCATATATCTTTCGCCAAATGAAAAGTACCCCATTATAGTTGAAATGTCATTTGATCATAGTCACTACACCGATCTTGGATTCACAAGTAGCTTTTGTCCCAAATAGGTGACTATTAGGGCGAATAGAAGGGGTGTTGTAAGAAAAACGACAACACCCGGCAAATTTTAAGTTGGAGCTTTTACGCAATATGCTTTCTCCATATTTTTATTTCTAAAAGGAATTGGGGTTGGACGATCTAGTTAGCACGCAGGTGACGATGTTCCCATTGACCTTGGCTAAATGACGGAATCTACATTTTGCAAATTATTTATAGATGCCACTATTTGGCTGAAAAGTGTTCACAGAAACATCTTTTAAAAGATTGTCGATGTAGAAATCAACAAAAGATGTAAGGTTGCGTTTGGTCATATGGATTTCTAAACAGGATATGACTGGATAGGATATGATAAGAAATCCATGGATTTTATCATATCTCATCCATTGTTTGATGAACTACGGATTTAAAGTTAGATATCCTCATATTCTATCAAATCTACCGTTTGGTGAACTACGGATTTAAAGTTAGATATCCTCATATCTTATCCAATCTATTGTTTGGTGAACTACAAATTTAAAGTCGGATATTTTAAAAACAATAATATTAGGCAAGTACAAATTTGCAGGTTTAATATTCACAGAATCATCCAAACCAATATATCTTTTTCAAATTAACAAATTCTCATCGAATTTCATGATTACGCATTGTAATAATCTTTTCCGTTCCTTTGAAATAATCTTTTGGTTACCCCCTTCAACATCAAACATTTTTAGAATAACCTCAATTTCAATATATTCACTTTGAAATAGGAATTCCTTTTCTCTCTTACAAGTTTTTCATTTGTTTCCATTTTGTTACAAGTCCAATATCAAATCAAACAAATGCCCAATTAGAACAAAGTATAAAGTCCGAAGTTCATTCGCTTTTTTTTTTTCTAGCTGTCACGAGAATGCAATGCCAGTTAATCACGTTAATGAACGATCTTTGAACAATTCACATTTATAAAGTACATTGCATTTGTTGAGTATTGGCCAGGTGCATTTTGACCAAAGTAAACTCATGTTCATGTCCATATAAAGTAGTAGATGTGAACTGTCTTGACTTAAGGCTCCTTTTAAGTTTGTGGCTAGGTTTTCTGCCAAAGAGACAAAGAAACTATCAAGGAAAATAAAAGACAGAGCCAAAGAATATTATAGATCATGGTTTTCTTGGCAATCAACATAGAGATAAAGTTTCAAGCCATATCCACCTCTTTTCAGGTCATGGCTACAATCGAAAGGTCCAAAAAGATAACATTAAAGCTTATAGCTAGCCTCAAAAAACCTTTTAAAAAAAAGAAGAAAAAAGAAAAAGTATGGAGAGAAAACATATCTCCTACAAACTCAAAAACAGTTCAATATAACTAAAATCATAAACACCAAATATAAGACTCTAAGACTGATGTCCAATTTGGAACAAAGCTTAAAGTGCTAATCCAATACGACTTCATTCATTGCGATCCATCACTCCCAATCATCACTCATTCTCTTCTCTCATCTCTTGGAGAAGTAATTCCACAAATGCTTTCCTGTCGTCTCTTTGAAATCCCAAAAATAGATGAATATTCTCAGGATCCTTCACAATTTTTCTACATAATTTTATTCTATCCATAGTACCTAAAGACATTTGAAGAAGCTACTCATTGATTTTTCGTTTGTCATTATCCAAATCCTTAGCATGTCCAATGCGGCTAGCAATCATCTCCATTCTCATATTAGCTTTTTCCAAGAATGAGCCAAAAGTTTCTTCTATCTCAACTAAGTCATGAGCCCATTTGTCACTTGCTTTAGCCCTTTTTCTTCTTGAAGAATCAGAAACATTTTGTGCCTGAGAAGATGATAGTGGCAGTAAGTTTTGACTTACACCGTTAGTTGCCACATTATCATGATTTTCACCTTCCTCATGATCTACAGCCACATGAGCTTCTCAAGGGTCTTCATTGAGATTTCCTTTGGCACGGTCTTTTCCAAATACGGTTGCTAGTCGATTATATTAAGGGAATGACTTCCCTCTCAAAGATGCAGCTCCCGGATAGGTCTACAAATGTTAAAAATGAAACAATTAATAAAGAAGAAAAATGAGAAGAAGTGACACAAACCTTGCAATATTTTTGCCAACTATCCTCAGAATGAATACACAATGCTTTTCATGGTCCCACCCAAAGCCACTTTGATTCCTCAAGTCATATATCTGATTATACAACTTTTTCAAGTTTTTCATTTTCGACTCTATGTGAGGATTACCCTTGATGCTAGAACAAGGGAACTTTTCTTCAAACCACTTTTCTAACATAATCATGTAACCACTCTTGAAGCCATTATCGGCTTTCATTCCTCGCGCAACTAATTCTTCAAGACCATCTAGAAGTGCATTTTCTTCATCTATTGTCCATACACGTCGGTCTCTCTTTGTTCCCCTTCCTAGAGTTTGACTGAAATCGCTACCTTCCATTCCTAAACATCTCATTGCAATTTCAGAAAATTTAATGATGGAAGATAACGTGGTAGAGAGATAGCATAGTACTTCAAATTTAAAATGATAAAGTCATAATTCAAACATTATATAGGAAATATATGTCTCAATAATGACAAACCAACACCATATTACACATGTCTAATAGAAATGGAAAAAAAAAAAATCTTATAATGCAAGTCTCGCAAAATGGAAAACAAATGATTTTTTTAAATAATATAAAATCATACAACTCCTCCATGTCCTTGACTTACATTCCACTCATTAAACATTTGTACTGCTAAATTTTGCCTCCATGTTGTCCAATGATCCGACAGCTCGACAACATCAATTGTTTCCACATTTTCAATAGTGGTAGCAACTTCATCTAATTGTGCCTCGATTGGATCAATAGCCATTTCTCTTCTTATCAAGTTGTGCAAAAGGCAACAAGCTATGATTATTCGACCTTGTGCTCTAATTGGATAAAAAGATGGACTCCTAAGAATAGCCTACCGTAACTTAAGTAGACCGAAGCATCTTTCTATGACATTTCTAGCTTGAGAATTCTTCATGTTGAAGTACTCCTCGGGTGAATTTGGTGTACGACCTTCTATCCACTCAGATAGATGGTATCGAGTACCTCTATAAGGAGCAAGAAAGCCCTCCCCATTTGTGTATCCAGCATCTACAAGATAATAATTTCCTAATAACAAATGAAAATATTATTAATTGTCTTAGAACCTTCAAAACCTATAATACATATATATTGATAAAGGCTTATCTCACCAACGGGGATCTTCAGACCATTGGGTTTAACTAAAGCATCTTGAAGCACTCTAGAATCCGCTACCGAGCCTTCCCATCCAGGTAAAACATAAATGAATCTCATGTCACGTGAGCAAACTCCTAATGCATTGGACGCAACCTCACCCTTTCTATTTCGGTACCTCGATTTATCAACCTCTGAAACACGTACCCTTATATATGTGCCATCTAATGCTCCTAAGCAACCCTAGAAACATAAAATTAATAAAATAATGTTCTCTTTAAAGTATTAAATTAGCCCATGAAATAGCATAACAAACATACCTTAAACTACTTCCATCTCTTGTCGGCACATTCCTCTGGAACTGGTTTAGGTGAGATAGGAAGCACACTGTGCATTCTTATCACTGCATTTAAAACTAGGTTAAAATACCTACTTATTATCTCCCCAGACCTCATAAATCTGAACTTGATGACTCGATTTTTCACGTGATGGGCAAGTATATGTAGAAACATGGCCATTTCTTCTTCTATAGTTACAAGTCCATCTTCTTTTAACCCACCAATTGTACGTGCCAACTCACATAGTAGAGTAAATGTACATTGATCCATCCTAAGTTGCTCCACACAATTCAAGTCATTGCTCTTAATAAGGCGGTCAAGGTGATCTAAATGAGCTCGGATTCTAAGAAATGTTCGATCTTTCAGTATATGCTTGCGGTAGTGCCTTTTAGCAGCAGTGGACATTACTAGCATATACATCATACACAAAAGCAACATTTGGAGGCTCATCTCCTCTAATATAAGAATGGCGAAAATTTCCTCTCTATCATTGTGATCAATTTCTAATGAGAAAAAAAAACCATTAGACAAGTGCAAATTAATAGGTTAGATAATAGAAAAATATATAAAATAATATCTTTTTTCAAATCAGCAAATTTCAAGGAGGTTCTCCTTCCTCCTTGCAGTAAGGAGAAAATCCTTGATCTAGTGGATTTGCTTCGGCTGTTTTTCAAAAGTTTAGAAAGGACATAATTTCTAAGGGCATTGAAGATATTGAATATTTTGCACAAAAACAGAAAGGCCTTTATAAATCTACAAATTCAAAACTACCAAGAAGAGAGCAGTTTTTGGCCATTCATCAAAGAATCAGAAGGTATTATCCAACCAAATTTGTGACAACCAAAAGCAAGCAAGCAAACAATTAAGTTTTCTGAGGGAATGAGGAGCCACATCAAATACCGTAACAACCTTTCATCATGAGCACATGACAATAAAACATTCGATGGTGCTGGACCTATATGTAGGTTTAAACTTTTAAAAGTGAGGGGCGAGACATAATCTATAGTTGGGCATGTCTACATCTATACATCACCGCAGTAGACTGCACAATACCTTTGTCTCAATGAATCCCATCATGTGCTTATAGATAAAACAAAATTTGATACGCCAGACTAACGGAAGTCGCATACAAATTCAATCTCAAAACACCAAGGAAGAAGCACCAATCTATAGCCAGGGCATGTCTGCACCCATACATCACAGCAGTAAATTGGGGCCTATATGCAGCTTTGAACATTATAAAAAAAATCTCTCTTTTACATCGCAGAGCAGGGATATAATAAAAATCTCTCCACCATAGCTCTTTGCCAAAAACACATAATAACAATTTTGGAAAAGAAGCCCTTCGCATGGAAATAATGTAAAAAATTTATGCAGGGGTAAGTCGTATTGCTGATCAAAGCTCCAACTAAAGACCATCCCCACCTCGCCCTGCCGCGTCAAACGCTAAAATAGATGGACTACTAAAATTTCACTTCCAAGAACACGATCTCCAATCAACCAACAAAAAAAGCCAATAGAACTACAATTCTGACCTACATAAGCCGAAACATAGATGAAACAGGAAAACAATCCACGACCAACCTTATGGCTACTTTAGAAGTCAACGAGAGAGAGAGAGAGAGAGAGAGAGAGAGAGAGAGAGAGAGAGAGAGAGAGAGAGAGAGAGAGAGAGAGAGAGATTATTTACCTTCACAAATTCATCGTTTCCGTACAATTTTGATGTGAGAGAGAGAGCAATTTTGATGTGAGAGAGAGAGCATGATTATTTACCTTCACAAATTCATCGTTTCCGTACAATTTTGATGTGAGAGAGAGAGAGAGCATGATTATTTACCTTCACAAATTCATCGTTTCCGTACAATTTTGATGTGAAGAACTATCGAGGAGAAGGCCTCGACATGATACTTTGGAGACAGAGGAGTTGGAGTCGTCTATGGGTGAATGGCGAAGAAAGAAAAAAAGCGTAGGGTTTTATGTTTCGGATAAAAGAAATCATATCCAACCTTATCCGACCCTCCCCCTCGGATTTTTTTATCTAGGTTATATTCCTTCTATATCCGACCTTATCCTATTCTAGACAGTTACCAAACATGGGATAGAATAAAACATATCGTATCCTAGTTTTTATCCAATCAACCAAATGCAGCCTGGGTTCCTCGTTGGTTCTTGGACTGGAATGCAAACTAGTTAGAATGTCTAAAATACAAAATTAAAGGGAATCGCAGCCAATCATATGAAATTATACTTGAATGTAATGATGGCAAGAAAATAATATTGGACAATTGGTGTTTATTAATCGATTGGCAGTCCTTTGCTTGAATTGCAATCCTAGTACTTATTACTACTAATGATGATTAACGATCATTATTAAGAAAGTAAATAACATCCTACGTGGCTTCTAGAATTTAGCAATATATATTTACAATCGTAGACCCACTACTTCCACCATCATGGCCTCATCACTTGCCCCATATTGATAGTTACTTTTCTAGTTTGCAACTCCTATTCCCGATGGTTATAACAATCCATGTTTCTTGGCCATCGTCACTCGTGACTTTTGAGATTTATGGCTCGGCGATCTGATGATCATGTTGGCTTTATGATAGAATGCGTCATTATGGTCGTACTTGAGATTGTTGGCTTCGTGATTTGAACAATTATCCTGTTCTTGATTCATTGATCTTCACTTCAATTTTGGTTCTTTTGTCAATTGAACCAAGTCTCACTTATCGACACCCATGACTCAACGCTTAGTACTTTTCTCTTTAGTTGCCTATTGGCAATTTCTTGTCACCTATGTCGATTTTCTATAGTTGCCAACCAAAAGGACTTACCAAATATTACCTCGACTATGTCTTGCTTGATCTTTCTAGTTTGAGTTAATAGTCAAAGACTTGAGTAATTTTTAGTGTCGATAGCCATGCCGCTAAAAATGGGAAAGTCAATTCACCTCTTCAATCTAATTTCATAAATTTTCATCCTATATGTTAGTACCCTAGTGATGCATGACTATTTTTTCCAATCCACAAGTTGAGAAGGTCAATCCGCTCGTGCTAGTAATGCGTGATTATTATGTCAATGAATAAGTTCCTGGACCTCTAGAGCTTCAACGATATTACAACGATTCTTAGACGGAATGACTCATTGGAACCTTTGTTTATTAAGTGCACGGCTCTTTTAGCAACATTGGAAGGGCATTGTCAAGTTGGTCAAGTCTCCTAATTCTTTTATTTTACAAAAAGGAAAATAAAAAATACTGTAACCTACAATAATTGAACTATCGAGACTATGCGAGAGACCGATTTCGAACCATTCATACTAAATTAATTATTAATTTTCACGCGTACGGTTAAACATTGTTTTCATTGTTCTTTATTTCTTTTTTAATTACACAAAAGATGTGACCTCGAGACATTGGAATACCAAAAGACAAAACCCATGTTGAGAGATTTATATATTCATTGAATAATTTATTTGTCATGGTCTGTGCATTCTAGGAGTAAATAAAACAAAACCGCACGTGGAGACCACATGTGGAGACCATTCCACACATTTGGGCAAAAAAAAGGGGGAAAACCACATGTGGAGGCCATTTCCTTGGAAGTAATCTGCTATTTTGTCTGATGTCATTTATATTCTCTGCGAAAAAGAATACAAATATCTTATGATTTCTTTTTATCAACCGCTGAAAACACCCTTTTTTTTTTTCTTTTTGGGACGAAACTTGCATTAATTTAGAAAGAAAAGGCGGAAGGGTCAACATAAAAAATCTTTGGTGGGAACTTGAAGATCGGCATGGCAGTGGTTGCGACAAATTGCTAATAATCACCATAAAAGTGCCTACCTCTTCATAAAAAAAAAAAAAAGGCATTTCTTAGGGGCCGAGCTTAGTAGAGTAAAAAAAATTATTAAAAAAATTGGAGAGCGGATAAAATTAGATCTCTCATGCTTTTTTATTTTTTGGTCTCAATCTCCGCGTCAGTGCACCTGCGTGTACGATACTCACGTAAATCCAACTCTAGAGCCGGTACTGTTCAGCCCCATCCCCCTTCCTCCTTCCCCTCCAATCCTTTTATCGGTAGGGCCGCATGCCCGATATCGAATCCCTTATGGCGTCAAGATGGGTCGGGGGAAATAGTCTCGACACGTGCCGCATTCTCAATGGGCACCGGAGCACGACAGGAAGACCTAAATTTTTTCTCTCATCCGAAGAGCCGCACGTCTCTTGACTGAAACATCGGAACCCACGACCTGAATCTTCCTGATTGCTTCCTTCCTTTCGGTTCTACCGCAATAGAATATACCGGCGAAAGTTCATCCAAGAAAAAAAACATCATTCATCCTCAGTTCTCTCTCAAGCTCTCTCGTGAGGCTTTTAGGCTTTTTTCTCTCTTTTTGTCCACAAAAGCCCCATTTTCACGTGCCCTTTATTGAAAAGTAAGGGTCACCGAGGAGAGAGAGGGTGTCACAGTCACTTCTCCATTCTTTTGAGGAGAGAGGTAGAGGAGAGAAGTACCTCCACTTCTCTCCATACCCCACCCCCCCACTTCTCTCCGCCCCCCCCCCCCCCATAAGGGGCTAATCAGACACTCGTCCGCCCTCCTTATTAAGTAAAGCAGTCGTCCCCAAGCAGGTCGAGTTCGCGTGGATAAGAAGTTTTACTTGAGCCTCACGGAATAGATGAATCGAGCTGACGTCAACTCGTTGCACCCTTGAATATCTCATCACAGGACTGGCGCAAAATCATACACTATGGGAAAAATGTGGTGAAAAATCGAAATTTCGTGGAATCTATATTGAAATAGTTATTTACGAACCACCGATTGGATTCTTTTGGTCCGAATTTTATACATTATTGTAGAATTCTATGGCTCGGTTGCTTAACAAATATACTCGGGGCACGCTTCAGGAAGGCCTATACATTTTTGTGGTCGTGCCATGGAATTGAGCTGTCATGTTCCTGTGCACTTCCACGAAGAAACGGAAAAATGTAAAAAGGAAAGAGATACACTCACACTTATGGAGAAAATATTGGGTAGAGCTCAAACAAGAAGGCTCCAGCGTGGCAAACAAGAAGGTGGTAGAGCTCGTGCTCCAGCGTGGGTAGAGCTCACGTTGAGAAAATATTTTCTCACACTTATGGAGTCCAATGGGGTGGTGGTCTGCTGCTCGCTTTGAAGTGGACCAGCATAGCCTCTTCTCTCCCCTTATATTTACATCCCACAACGCTCTCCCTCGCCCACCCCCACGTCTTCTTCATCATCTCCTTCTTCCACGCCCAGAGATCTCCAGGAAAACCTTCACTTTCACTCACGAAGAATGAGAGATATGAAGGAGGCTTGGACCTATCTGGCCTCCCTCCTGGGCACCCTGGCCTTCTGTCAGACCCTCCTCCAAACGGTGCTGCCGCCGGAGCTGCGCTTCGCCACCCTCAGGTTCCTGAAGCGGGCCCTCGGCTTCTCCTCCTCCTACTGCTACTTCGAAATCACCGAGGCTGACAGCGTGAACACCAACGAGCTCTACTACGCCGTCCGACTCTACCTCAGCTCCTTCCTCTCCGCCTCCTGTAGCCGCCTCTCCCTCAGTCGCGCCCCCAACTGCAGCTCCACCACCTTCGCCCTCTCCAACAACGACTGCATCACTGACGTCTTTGACGGCATTTCCGTCCAGTGGGTGCATGCGGTGACGCAAAGCCAGTCCCAGCCATCCTCGTGGGGCGAGAAGCGCTTCTTCACGCTTCGGTTCAGGAAGTGCGACAGGGACCATATCCTCGACTCCTACCTGGACTACATCATGGACAAGGCCTACGACATCCGCCGTAAGAACCGAGTACGCCTCCTCTACACTAATTCGCATGGCGGGTGGAAACCGGTGCCGTTCAAGCACCCGAGCACCTTCGACACATTGGCCATGGACCCGGAGAGGAAGAGGGACATCATGGACGACCTCCGTGACTTCGTGGCCGGGAAGGCCTTCTACCAGCGGACAGGCCGGGCCTGGAAGCGAGGCTACCTGCTCTACGGCCCGCCTGGGACGGGGAAATCGAGCATGATCGCCGCCATGGCCAATTTTCTCAGCTATGACATTTACGACCTCGAGCTGACCAGGGTGCACTCCAACTCCGAGCTCCGAGAGCTCCTCATGAAGACCAGCTCCAAGTCCATCATCGTCATTGAGGACATCGACTGCTCAGCCGATCTGCCCAGCCGGTCGAAGGCGCCCCAAGACCCTGCGCGTCGGAGCTGCTCCGACGCTGGCGCCCCTGATGCCCCGTCGGGTGGCAAGGACAGGAACAACAACACGATCACCCTCTCCGGACTGCTCAACTTCACCGACGGCCTGTGGTCGTGCAGCGGGAGCGAGAGGATCTTCGTGTTCACCACCAACCACATTGACAAGCTCGACCCAGCGTTGCTCCGGAGCGGCCGGATGGACATGCACATCTACATGAGCTATTGCTCGTACCCGGCGCTCAAGATCCTGCTCCAGAACTACCTGGGCAGTGAGGCCGAGGACCTCGGCCAGGCGGCGGTGAGTGAGCTCCGAGAGGTGGTCAAGAAGGCCAATATGACGCCGGCCGACGTAAGCGAAGTCCTGATCAAGAACCAGAGGAATAAGGAGAAAGCAGTGAGCGAGTTGCTGGAGGCGTTGAAGGCGAGAGCGGAGAGGAACGAGAAGTACGGGGGGTTGAGAGATGAGCGCGAGATGAACGGGGAGGAGGAGATGGAGGAAAAGAGCAAGAGAAGAGGGCTTTGGAGAGCCCCAAAGATGGGAGCGACGGCGACACCGTTTCTTGCAAGAAAGTGGAGGATGATGAAGCGGAGTAGGCAAAATGAGAGGGAAAACTTGAATTTGAAGGGTTCGGACAGGTCATGAGAGTTCAACATGTTGGTTTCTTAAAAAGGGTTTGAATGTTGGCGTTGTCCAATTTAAAATCTGTTTTGCTGATGGTATGGTGGTCAAATAACAAATCCTGGTCCTATATCGAAAAATCGGGTTTGATATATCTTCTCTCTCTCCATGGAGAATTGTTGCTTGGGACTTGATTTGGGAGCTGTTGTTTTAACCGTTGTCTCATTAATCTGGAGTGTAACGGTGTTCGCTCCGTGCATATCCAAAACTGGCGCTTGCTGGGTCGCCTTTAATCCATTCTCATGTCCTCGGTATAATTGTCTATCAATGCGTGTTTTTGATTAGTTTCACTTAGTGATTTAACTTTTTGTAGATACTTCTCTTTAGTCAAGAATTAGACTTGGATTTAACTCCTGGGGTTCATGTCCAGAGGCTCAATAACGAGGCCCTATATAATTTTTGCCCAACTCTTATCAGGTTTACTTTCTCCCACTTTACCTCTATCACATTGATTGTGGTTGTTTACTTATCTGATTGCATATCCATGCATGAACATCGTTTAGTGACATAGGATAATTAAATGGGGAAAGATCTTGTGAATATCATTTTCGAAAGATTGAGAATCAATATCAAAAGGTCGTTAATTAGATAACTAGCATAACCAAATCCCTGAATTTAGAATCTCTGGTTTGTAAAAAGTGAATAATCCCTTCATGTTTCACTTAGCTCCTAAGCAATCTTAAATAGGATAGTGGTGGCTCTTAATACTATGAACTTTTTTATATTGATGATGTCGAACGCTGATGGGAGGATACAACTTACATTCCCCTAGGTTGGGATCCTGTTGGTTTGCTAATTTGTGTTCGTGTGATTGGTGCAACGATGCAAATGGTCATTGTCGAAAAGAATGTCGTGGACTGATGCACGAACTGGTGTGCATTGACTTGAAAGTTTTGATTTGACATTGGTAGGACACGTATGGGAAAGAGTTGGGCTTTGCTTGTCTTATGCGTTAACTGTACTGTGGTGTTGGTATAACTGTTTTACGCAGAAATGCATCTAAGCTTTCCCAAAGCTGTTAGCCTTCTTTCAGAGGCAGATGCATCTGAAAACAAGTGAGGAAAGACCCATGGACTAAAATTCAGCTTTCATGTGCAATCCAATGATTTTGTCTTCATGGTGGTGCAGAAGCATTTGTAGACTCTGAGTCTAGTCCTAGCACATCCCTCATATGTACTTGGCCTTCACTTAGGTCCAATGTTTCCAGCATCAACTTGGAATCCTAGATGTAGATGGACCAACAACTGCATGAACATCATTACTTCGAGGTATCTATACAACATATTTGTGTCCATGATAAAGAAGAAACCCAGAAACTTTCAGCGGCTTGCAAAGCTTCGAGTCTCTATTCCTTCTTTTACTTTTTTTCTCTTTAAACCTCGCATATGGACAGTTAATTGTGACAATTTTTCAACTTATCAAATCATAAACTGATATTCATTTTAAAGAAATTATTTACAAACTAGCTTCATATACTTTTTTGTTTTTTTTTGTTTTTGGTTTCAAGAATGGCTTCACCTTACGCAAAAGAAATACTTTCAATTAGATAGTTTGAAATATAACTTCTATTCAAAAGCCAAAAGGAAACTTATTCTATATCAAGAGATATAGGTGAGTGGAGATAATTGGGTCCCTTTTGCTTACAAATTGAACTTTTCCCAGAAATGTGGGCTTTAGTGGGGTTGGAATAGCTTGTCAGCATGCAAGTGACGATGTTGTGATTGAACTTTGCCTAATGAAATAGAATCTACATATTGCAAAATCGAAGATCTCCCTCTCCTCCCATTTATTATTTATTTAGGCCTCGATGATATAAATGTGGGATTCATTAAACCTCCTCCACCTAATTTCGTAAGACTTTCATCCCGGATGTCAGTAGGCTAGTGATGCATGACTATACTTTCCAACTTACTAGCTTATAGGAGATCGAACCCGCTCACAACACTAACGAGCGATTATTGTGCTGATGAATAAGTTCCTTGACCTCTAGTGCTTCGATGATACGGCCCTTTTAACAGCGTTTAAAGGGCATTGTTCAGTTGGTTCCATCTCCAAACTCTTTTATTCTATATATATAAAAATAAGAAGAAGAAGAAGAAGAAGTATCACGTACTTCAATAATTGAAGTATCGCTATGGTGTGATTGACGGATTTCACACCGTTCATCCTCAATTACTTATTAATTGTCGCTCGTGCAGTCAAACATTCTTCCATTTTTTCTCCCTTTCTTGTAGCACGAAAGATGTGACTGTTGAAGGGGAGAAGTTCGAATCCCGATATGTCGTTAGGGATTCTTATTTGGAGTACTGTGCTGGTGGGTTCTGCAGTTGCTCCCCCAGGGTTTCCTCGCCGGCTATCGGCTTACGGGATTCCCTGAGTTACCAAAAAAAAAAAAAAAAGATGTGAATGTCGAAACATTGTAACACCAAACAACGATCCCGTATCGAGGTAATCATTGAATAATATATTTTTGCCAATATGCACGTTCACTTCTCCCAAAGAAACAAAGCAAAAGCAGAAGGGCGGAAGGGTTGAGCGTGTCTGGTTCTCATCGTCTCCTCTCATCGCCACTTAGTACCTTTTAAGTGTGCGTGGGACGCATCGGCCATCTCTCACCTCACTTGCCTTTTATTTCTCTTTTATTATAAAGGACTAATAACACAAAAAGCTTCAAACTAGTATATTTATAACAAATTTATTCCGAATTAATTTTTTGATCACAAAAAACCTAAACTAATATACTTATGATAAATTTACCAATTGAACAACTTAACATGATCAAGACAACACGAGCACCAGCTCCTTGCATTGCTTGTTTTAGCCAATCGAAAGTCTTTTGGTATTGATCTATCCACTCCCATAGCATCTTGTTTTTCAGTATATCCGTGAGTGGCATGGTAATACTTGAATAATTATGAATGACTTGCTGGTAGTGGTTGGCAAGACCAAGGAACGATCTCATCTCTATGACCCTAATCGGCAACTCTCAATCCATGATGGCTAAGATATTGGCTAAGTCCATCCGCACCTATCCACCCCCAATGATGTACCCTAGGAATAGCACTTCCCACTATGCGAAGGTGCACTTCTCATGCTTAACTTCTATGTCTTTAGCTATGCTGCATGTTGGGATTTCTTTGGAGTTCATGGTCTTGAGCCACCTGGCTCCTTTCTTGACTCAAAAGTTGGCTTTCTTTGCAGCCTCTTCTGACATGAATAGATCGGATGCCCCAGTATCCACGAGTGCACTCATTGTGATTCCTCCAATCGTCACATCCAAGAACATGAGTCTTTTGGGCTTGTTCACCTTATTGTACTTGATTGAGCTTAGGATTTGCAACAAACCTAGTCACACCTCCTCTTGCTTTTCCTCGTGAACCTTGGCAAGCACTGCAAGCTTGCTTGGGGTTGGCATTCACAAGCCATCTGCACACTATCGCACCAAAAACACTTGGAGGTTGGGCACTCCTTCTTATGTCCTCCACCGCTCAACTTCGCCTTTGTCTTAGAAGGGGCCACTAGTGGCTTGCTTCCACTTGGGTAGTGGAACTTACTGCAATCTCCCCCACCAATGACCTTGCCCCTTGATCGGGAGTCCAATTTGCTACCGAAAGGTGCTTTGTACTCCACAAAGGCCTCGGCCATGGACATGGCCATAGAGAGATCCCTCACATTGTGTCGCTTCAACTCTTGTTTCACCTACGATTTGGGGCCACCCATGAATTGCTAGTAAGCCTTCGTGTCATTCGTGGACGAGATTTGAAGCAGCAACTCCAAGAATTTCTTCATGTACTCCCAAAGTCCTCCCTTTTACTCTAGGCAACATAGTTCCTCCTGAGCTTCCTCTTCCACATAGATGGGATAGTATTATTGCCAAAATTCTTTGATGAACATTTCCTAGGTCGTGATAGGTTCACTACTCCTATCATTGGACCTATGACACCACCACAACAAAGCATTATCAATCAAGTACATAGTTGCAATACTTTCCCATAGTGCACTATTGGTAACCCCCCGTGGATTTTAAGTATAGTTCCTTGTATCACAGGAAGTTGTCCACATCCTTGGCCACCCATGAGCCCTTGAACTCCTTCGGCTTTAGGGTATCCACTTGTGGACTAGTTTGAAAGGTGACCACCCCGTTCACGCATGCTACTTCTACCTCGGTGACCTTTGCCTAAAGCTCAGCCATTTCCACGCGCATGGTCTCTACCAAGGCCTCCAAGGCATCGTTCCCCTGCTTGAGTTCTTTGCTTATGTTGGTCAGGCTTCCCAGCGTCTCCCCTTGGAGTTCTCCTAATCCATATCTATGCCCTTGCACTTCAGCCTTGAGCTCCCCCATTTCGGTCTCACCTCCTTCGATGGTCATGAAAGGTTCCTTAACCACTCCTTGGAGGTTCGCAACGATGTTCTCCATCTTCACCAGGCAAGTCTCTAAGTCACCTAGCACGTCCCTCGAACTCGATCTACCACTGCCCTTCTTTGCTTGGATGGCTAGATTCTCGGTGGCTCTTCCACGATCCTCAACGGCCTTTCCATCTCGGTGCTCCTCACCATGGACGGTCGATAGGCCGGAACATGGGTCCACTGTGCCTTGGAACAACCTGGCTCTAATACCATTTGTCATGGATCAATCAATCCAGCACTTCCTTACATGTGCGACCTCAGGAATTTTTTCCCAAGTCAGTCTCACTCACTCACACTCATGAGAACCATAGAGAGAAATTCTAGAGAGAGAAGCTCTGAAGATTATATTCACTTGTGAGATGGATACCAATGAGAGAAAGGAGGCCCTAACCGTAGCTGCATATCTCTCATCAATTTGACGGTAGAGATTGCATCTCCTCATTGACTTAACCGCCCTCATTTATTACAATAGTGTACATTCACAATATTGCCCGCCTCCAAGATTATTCTAGAATACATAAGAAAACCTTAGGACTTGGGAGATTCGAGAGTTGCTCGTTAATGGATCAGTCATGATCCATGGTTCAGAAGCCCACTTCGGTCATGTCAATTCTCTAGGCAATGACATGGTGATGGACAGAGGATTGAAACGATAGTGAGGTGGTAGTAGAAGGTGATTCACGGGTTTGAGTTGACAATGAGTCTAAGTTGAGTATGTTCGTTGTGGTCGTAGTGGAGTGAATGGAGGAAGAATAAAGGAAAGAGAATAGGGAAAAAGAAATAAAAGGAAAAAGTAAAAACTTGTAATTGAAATGCGTTGCATGGTGAATGGACTATTGCATAAGTGACATGGCATTGTAGTTGTATGTAATATTTTCTCGCCCCAACAATCCACCCCACCAATAAAACGTTGATAAAAAGTATATCTCATATATGTTTTACACAAAAATAACATTTACATATATATATTTTTTGCATAGTTAAGGATGTGATATTAAGATCGTATCTTTCCCATTGGTAGACTTGAATGGCACGTGCATAAAAGATTGGACTAAATAATGTTCCCATTAGCCACATCCTTTCCCAATCCCATGGTCCCCTCTCAAAGACCTTGATACATCGCCCCCCTCTCTCTCTCTTTCTCTAATCTCAAAAACTTCAAAAAGCCTTTTGCTTTTCTTGGTGTTATCTTCACCGGACTTTTCTTCTTGTACTTAAAAGGATATATCGATTTAGCCAAAACCCAAAGCCGATCTCTCTAAACCTTTCTTGAGACCTTTTTTTCGGCAAAAGATCGCTTCAAGTGCCAAAAGTTGGCATAAATGGACACTTAAGTGCCAAAAGTTACGAAAGTGACACTTAAGTGCCAAAATCGGAGCAAAATAGATCACTTAAGTGCCAAAATCGGAGCAAAATGGATCACTTAAGTGCCAATCTGGCCAAAATCCGGGCAAAATACTGACGTGTGCAATTTCCGGCAAACTAAGTGCAAAACGGCATCGTTTTGCATGCTGACGTGGTTAAACAATGCAAAAACGACGTCGTTTTGGTGCTGACGTGTAAAAAAATTAGTATAAAACTTAATTAAAGTAAATTTAAACCTAAATTTATTTAAAATATTTAAAAATACAAATACAAATATTAAAAAAATATATTTAAAAAAAAGGAGAGGCGGTTGAGGGTTGAGCCCTCGCCACCGCCGCCTCCTTGCCGTCGCCGGGAAGGGCCGATGATGGAGGGGGAGGGTCGGCCGGGGTTCGCCGAGCCTTGGCCCCGCCGACCCTCCCCCTCCGTCATCGACCCTTCCCGGGCAGCGGCGGAGAGGGCTTAGCCCTCGGTTGCCTCTCCTTTTTTTAATATAAATTTTAAACATATATTTTAAATTTTTTAAATATTTGTATTTGTATTTTTAAATGTTTTAAATAAATTTAGTTTTAAATTTCATTTAATTAATTTTTATATTATTTTTTTACCACGTAGTATCAAAACAATGCCGTTTTACACTTGCTTCGTTGGAAAATCGCTACGTTAGCATTTTGGCCGGATTGGCACTTAAGTGATCTATTTTGCTCCGATTTTGACACTTAAGTGTCCCTTTGTGCCAACTTTTGATACTCCAAGAGTCCGGGTGTCCCTTTTTTTCCTACACGCAACTCTTTGAAACATCAGAATGATTGATGTAGACCAAGATTTCGGGTAAGGGGGATGAAAGTAAGTGTCGTGAAAATATGTCGGACAAGAGAATCGAATAGTAAACATAAGGAAGGAAATAAATCTATCATCAAAATTACATGTACCGATTTGATTAGTGAAACATGCATTCATGGGGAAAGCAGCATAGAATTTCACTATGAAGTAAATGGTTAATATCACGAAAAACTCCAAAATAGTACACTTATGACAAATTTACCACAAATTAATTTTTTAACCAGAAAAAACCTCAAACTGGTACATTCATGATAAACTTATTTCAAACTAATTTATTGACCACAAAAAACCCCAAACTGGTACACCTATGATAAATTTACCCTTTATTAACTTGTCAAATTTTACCATTAAATTTATTGACGTGAATGACACATGGTAAAATCCATCAGGTTAATTAAAAAAAAATCTCAAATTTGTCACAAGTGTATTGTTAAATTTATTATATGTGTACCATTAATTTATCATAGGTGTACCACTTTAGGGTTTTCCGTGATATTTACCTTACGGATTATTATGTGAACTTGTCATGTCACCATACCATGTCTCCTTATGTCATCTAGGTCAATAAATTTAATGATTAAATTTCACAAAAGCTATAATGGAGTGTAAATTTGTCACAAGTGTCCACTTTGTGATTTTTGATGGTCAAAAAATTAGTTTTGAATAAATTTTTCACGAGTGTACTAATTTGGGATTTTTTATGATCAAGAAATTAGTTTTGTGTAGATTTGTCATAAGTATTCCAGTTTGGAGTTTTTTCATGATATTAACTCTAAAATAAATGATACAATGAAAATTACAATCATTTGAGTATTTATATACTCTCTAGGTGTTTCGACTTCTAATTACACTAAATAACTCACCAAGTATTTAGCCCCTCACAATTACTAATGAAATCTCACTCAAAGAATTACACAAATTATAATCAAATGAATTTAATTGGCTAAAATTACTATAGGATACGATTACAACAAGCAAGACCCTCATGAGAAGAACTCTCCACACAATTCCCTGCAATTTGAGAGTTCAATCTTCTTTGTAAGTCGCAAAAGCGCATTCCGTGATCTCCATAGCCAAAATAAATAACATATGTATGATCAAGTAAAGATATTTGCATATCTGATTTGGAATTCATGGTTTTTGATACAGAATAATGACAATCCAAACTCAAGAATTATTGCCGTTTGTATCACTAGCTCAATGAGACTGCCTTTCACCTTTAGCATTTAGTAAATGCTCCTTCTGTGATGATAATTATGTGTCAGGGTAGAGGAGAGATTTGAATATTATTTATAGAATTTTCAGCCATATCCTCTTATCATGAGCTAGGCTTAACTCAGCTCACACTAATTAGTCCCATATTAGACAAATTAAAAAACGTTCTATCCTACATTATTAGACCAATCTTGTAACATGGTAAGTTATAATATCAATTAATATGACCCCTATTAAAAAAAACTCTTACATTTTCTCAACGCTCAAAGGCACACTTTCAATGTTAAGAGAACTCTATTTATAACCGAGAGAAGCCTCCATCATTTCTTGCTGCACAAGCAAGGTTTCTTCAGTGGGTTGAAAAATAGCAGAAGGTAACATGGATCAAGTTAGGACCTAGAAAAGTAGCATGCACTTCAATTAACTTCTTTTTGCCAGAGCTACCAACCTAATTCGCATTGGAAAAGGCCTTCAAGTGAGTATCATTGGATCGAGAAAGAAGCAAACCAAACGACCTTGTACATTTGAGATAGCGCAAATGCGTTTTACCATTTATCAGTGGTCTTTACTCAATGCATGCATGAATTGAAAGGCTTTATTAACAGCAAGGGAGAGATCCAGTCGTGTTATTGTCACATATTATAGGGAACCAACTATAGACCGATATATAATAGGATCAAACATCAAAACATCCCATTTCTCATATGGTTCTGTAGTCATGACCATAGAAGCTTGTACAGGCTTGCAATCAAACATCCCAACCCAATGAAGAAGATCACAATGCAACGTCCTTGAGAGAGAATCAATCCTTCAAAGTGAGAAATAGCTATATCCCAAGGAAGAAGTGGAGTGGGCCGAGATCCTTAATTGAATACTATGTAGATAATTTCTGTAAGAATGCACTCATAGTAGAAAATGCATTACCTATAATTAGAATGTCAACAACATAGATAAAAAAAATGACATTAGTGCCTCTTCGATAGATAAATAATGAGGGATTTGTTTGTGACACCAAAAATCCCAAATGAAGCAAAATTGTGATAGTCATTGTAACTAGGCTCTCGGAGCTTGCTTGACACCATGTAGAGGACGGTGAAACTTACAAACATAGTCACGATAAGCCAACTCCTCAAACCCAGTGAGTTGTGTGAGTTGCTTTATGTACACCTCTTTAGAAAGAACCCTATGTAAGAAAGCATTGTACACATCCAGTTGTTGCACTGGTCACCCTTAGAAGATAGCCCAAAAAAAAAAAAAATTTGGAGTGAACAGCAGTAATCTTCACAACTGGACAAAGGTTTTCGTAAGTGTTAAAATATTTAAATAATAAATCACATATTCATTTAATAACTTAAGCTTGTCGAATAATTGATAGTGGTCTCACGGAATCTAGGTATCATAGCAGAAGATCTTAAGTTCAAATATTTCCAAGCTCTAATTTCCTTCCCAATTAAATATGTCCACGCTTAGTACTAGACAAAATGATTAAAATATAAGTATTAGAATATTTAAATAATAAATTATGCATTCTAATAGCTTAAACTTTTAAACAGTTGGTAGTAATCCCATCAAAATCCCACATGGTAATTAAGCTAGAGGTTATGAGTTGAAATTTTTCTAAGCTTAATTGCCTTCCTAATTAAATATGTCCACTTAGTACTATGCGAAAAAACTAGAATGAGTATTCGAATATTTAAATAATAAACCACGCTTTAATCTAATTGACTAAGTCTTTAGAATAATTGGTAGTGATCCCACAAAATCTCATGCACTACATTCCATGTGCTCTCACATGTACCTCTTAGTCCTTGTGTTCATTGCTAACCAACATGGTGTTGTTCGTCGGTTGCTCGGAGCATTGCCAATTCTTCTTCTTTCGATGTCACTTTGTCTTGGGCTTCTTAGTCGATTGACTACATGGCTCTTTCTTTGGTTTGACCATCACCAGATTGCCTCGCAAGTACTCTACTTCCGAAAAGAGCACATCTATCGACATGTTATGAAGAGTTGGAGTGGGATAATCCAACCTTACCTTTGGCTTCTCTAAAGGTTTTGGCTTCATGTGTGACTCGATTACGGACCCCTCAACTCTCAACCTTTCATCCACAAATTAGATCGTGGAGATATTCTTGGTCTTCGTTAACCCATGGAACATAGGCACCACTGTTGGGCATGTCGATGATTATGATGCACTGGGTCCTTACGTCAACCATGGCCTTTGCATTGTTGAGGAATTCTAAACCCAAGATTAGATCATAGCCATCGAGTGGAATTACCTCGAATGAGAGTTTGTCTTCCGTCCATCAATTTGGACTTCCACGTCTTGGGTTGCGCCTGTGGCCTTTACGTCATCCAAGTTAATAGCCTTGTACCAATTCCCAGTTGGCTCCACGTGAAGTCCCAAAATCTTCACCACTTCAGTCGATATGAACATATTTGAAGCACCCGTTTCAACCAAGGCATATGGAGTTGTGTCACATACCATGACTTCCACAAATGACAAATTTGTATTTGTGGACTTCTTCTTGAGTGGTGTTTGGGTCCTCACGGAGTTGAGAACCTCCATGGCTCTAAGTCACACTTGCCTTCTCTCTTGCTCTGGCTCCTCGTCCTCTTCTACGGTGAGAAGGGCATTGATCTTTCTCTTCTTGGAGCTTTTTTGGGTCCAAGCATGGGGATGATAGTGGCTCCCCATGATTTCTCTCGACTACCATGGTCTCTTTGGTGGGAAGTGTCTCATTTTTCGTCCTCATGGTGGCAATCTGTTCCCCATCCACTCACTTTTGACTTGGAGGATTCTACTTTGGTGAAGTTGGCGAGAGACTTGGCCATGGTGAGGGCTCTCAAGATACTTCGAACATCCCTTCGTTTAAGCTCCAGTCGAGCCCACAGTTTCTGAAATGGCTAGTAAGAACACCTAGAGGGGGTGAATAGGTGTGAAAATAGATTTTTTGAAATGCAATGAAAAACTTTACTTTTAACCTGAGTCCGGTTGACTATAGACTTTGCACAAGGAATCAGACTTTAACGGTTATTTCAAAATGCAGAAGTATATCGTAGCAAATAAAGTAAAGGAGTTCAGGGAAGAGAAAAGGAACACATAATTTATAGTGGTTCGACTTAGATTAAGCCTATGTCCATTCTCTCATGCTGACAGCCTTCTAGCTAGTTTTCACTATGAATCAAAAGAGAATTTACAATCTTGCGATCTCAACTTCTTAGTGAAGAGTCTCTACTACTCTCATGAAGTCACAGTGTAAATCTCTCTCTTGTGAGTACAAATTTAAGCACAGTGTAAGGAATAACAAGTAAATGGGAAGCTTCAAACTTTGAAATTCTTCTTTCATGCACTTTTTCGAATAACTAGAGAGGCCTCCTTAAATACTCCTTCATGCCTTCTCGACCATTAGCACTTTCCAAAGGAATTCTTCCAATCAACCCATTGCATAGAATCAATCAAGGAGATCTTCGAGCCGTTTGAAGATTGTGATGAAAGCCCGTCAATCTTGTTCGCCCATACAATTAGGATCTTGGTTTTCATAAATAGATTCTTTCCAAAATAACATGCCTTCCGAAATGACTTAAAGTATCTAAATTGATTCCAATAAAGATAAATCTTGTAGGTGATATTTCCAACCAAAAGACCATATATATCCTGTACGAACCAAACCTTTGAAGAAAGAAAGATAATCCCGAGTTTGGTTAAGTCTTCATTCTTCACTTGCATTCAGTGTGAAATTTGTTAGAGTGAGCAGACTTCTGTTGTAAGATAGACTTTGACACAAAAGTCTAGCGATCTTCATAATAGACTTTAGATAAGTTTTGTCAGCTTAAAAACATCACAGGAGTTTTCTCCAATAGTTTCAATCTATCCATGAATGCCCCAAGAGCCTCCTCCTCCCTAAGGTTGGCAATTTAAAGCTTGAGCTTAGTGAATTCCTTCATGTACTCTCATTGTGCGTTTCTCAAGGCGATGGAGTTTGCTATTGGCCTCTTGTTGAGCAAACTCAAGGAAGAAGTAATCCCGAAATTCCTTGACAAAACTATCGCACATATGGATAGGATCGGCGCCTCATTTGGTCTCGTCGCACCTATTGCGCCATCAAAACATTGCATTATCGGTTAAGAACATCGAGGTGATCCTTACCTTGGCTATCTCATCTTGGATTTTGACGGTGCCAAAGTATTGTTCTATGCTCCATAGAAAGTTGTCCACCTCTTCGGTGGATCAATTGCCCTTGAATTCTTTGGGCTTTGACGCATCTAGCTTGTGTGCTACTTGAATGGGCATGACTCCATTCATGATGCTAAGTTTGCACAAGGAGAGCTCAGTCTTGAGATCTTGGACCTCCACCTTCAAGGCTTTAACCTTGTTGGTGTGATCCTTCACTTTGTCGAGTCCTTCCATGAGTTTCTCCATGGCACTTCTCATCATTGTGAGCTTTTTATCAAGGGTGAACATGACATCCAAAGAGACATCCTCTTCTTGGCTTAACTATCGATCCCCTTTACTTGGGTGACCTTCTCTTGGGCGACCTCTCTACCCATGACAGCATCTTGGCTCAACATTCTCTCAACCAATTGGTGTGCTCCTTGATCTCTTAGAACGTCTCTCCTCTACTTGATATGATACCACTTGTCACGGGTTGATCATTTAGGATCGAGACTATGTAGTGACTTAGCCTTCCTTGGATCAGTGGAGTGTCTAAGCTAAGTCTTCCAAAGGGATCAATCACTCGCTTCTTCACTTGGATCGTAGAGAGAAAAGCTCTAGATGAGAATACTTTGTATTGTTGGAGAAAACTCCTTTGATGTTTTGAAGATGACAAAACTTATCCAAAGTCTATTATGAAGATTTCCAGACTTTTGTGTCAAAGTCTGAAGACTGCTAAACTTTAGTGTCGAAGTTTATTCTACATCAAAAGTCTGTCCACTTGACAAATTCCAGACTGAATGCAAGTGAAGGATGAAGACTTATCCATATGAGGGATTATCTTTCTTACTTCAAGAGTTTGGTTCGTATGGATTATATATATGGCATTATGGATGGAAATATCACCTACGAGATTGATTATCCTTATTGGAATCAATTTAAATATATCAAATCTTTCCGGATAGCAAGCAAATTTGGAAAGAATCTACTTATGGAAACTAAGATCCTGATTGTATGGACGAACATGATTGACGAGCTTTCATCACAATCTTCAAATGGCTCGAGATGTCCTTGATCGATTCTGTCTAACAGGTTGATTGGAAGAATTCATTTGGAAAATGCCAACGGTTGAGAAGGCATGATGGAATATTTAAGGATTACTCTCTAGTTGTTTGTAAGAGAGCATGAAAGAGAAATTCCAAAGTCTGAAGCTTCCCATTTTCTTGTTGTACTGAGCTCTAATTTGTATTCAAGAGAGAGAGAAACTCATACTGTGACTTCGTGAGAGAGTAGGAGAGACTCTTCACTGTGAAGTTGAGATCACAGACTGTAAATTCTCTTTTGATTCTTAGTGGAATCCAGCCAGGAGGCTATTAGCGTGGGAGAGTGGACGTAGGCTTGATCTAAGCCGAACCACTATAAATTATGTGTTCTTATTCTCTTCCCTGAACTCCTTTATTTTGTTCGTAGTTCTATTTAATTGCTAAAGTTTGAATTTGCTCAAAGTCTATTACTTTTCAGACTCACTTTCAAAAGTAAAATATTTCTACCGTTCTTTGCGAAAAATTGTCTTCACACCTATTTAACCCCCTCTAGGTGTTCATAGTAGCACTTACAATTGGTATCAGAGCATGTGTGCTTAATTATTGAAGTGTTTTACTTCTAAGCTAAAGATCTTCTATAGCTAGTATTTTGGCTTTAGGACTGGTTGAAGGTCAGAGCAACACCAGACTTCCTTACTTTGATGGAAATGAGTACAATGTGTGGAAGAACAAGATGAAGGCATTTCTAAAATCGAGAGATCCCCTGGAGTGGGATGTTGTTGAAAAAATGATTAATCCTAAAGCAACATCAACCTTAGATAGAGGAAAAGAAGTTATTGATGCTAACGAGACAACACAAGCTAAAATTACCAAGAGACAAGCTCTTGACGCTAAAGCTATCTACCTTTATATTGTGTCTTATCTCCCACTGAATATAATTGAATTTCTTCTTGTGAAACAGCAAAAGAAGTTTGGGACAGATTACAAGTTACCTACGAAGGGACTGACCGTGTGAAGGAAACCAAAATTAACATTTTGCTTGGACGTATGAAGCCTTCAGAATGAAGCCTGGAGAATCTATAACTAATATGTTCAGTCGCTTTACAGAGATTGTAAATGGCCTGGCGTATTAATGTCAGCCAATCTCAGTACCAATGAAAGTCAACAAACTACTGCGTGGACTTTCGAAAGATTGGAATCATGTGAAGACTTCAATTAGAGAAACTCAGAGGATCATGCCTCGATCAGTTGATGAACTGATAAGCACGCTTCAGTCATATGAAGTGGAGCAAATAAATGATGAAGAAGATCCTAAAGGTAAGAAGTCAATTGCTTTAAAGTCTAACATTGATTATGATGATACAGATTTAGATGATGATATGGACGATGAAGAGCTGGCGTTTATGATCAAGAAATTCAGAAAGTTGAATAGAAAAGGAAGAAGATTCAACTGGAAGAAGCAGAGCATGCAAAATTTTCATAAGAAACCAACAGAAGACAATGAATCTAGCAAGGATGTTATATGCTTCGAATGCAAGAAAAATGGGCATATCAAACCCAACTGTCCTCTGTTGAAGAAGAAGAAGAGAAAGAATGAGAAGTACAAAAAGGCACTCAAAGTGAAAACTTGGAATGACACCAAGTGTGAGGAAAGCGAAGAAGAATATGCCCACATATTCTAAGCTGAAAGAAATTGAGGTTAGTGACTTAAAAATTCCTGTCAAAGTCTCTAAATACATAGATGAACTTTGTCTTTGTCTCAAATCCTCTCTTAAAAGGATTTCTGAACTAAAAAAGGAGAATTCTAAGCTCAGGCAACATGAAGTTTCTTAGAAAGAAAATTTTGAAAGTCTGAAAAGAAGTTTTGATAATTTGAAAGAAAATTTTGATTGTATTTCAAAGGAAAATACTATTTTGAAAAATGATACTTCAAATATAACAAAAAGATTTTTAAAAGGATCCGAGAAACTAGAGAAAATTTTTTCAACTCAAATACCCTACTTTAACAAATCTGGTTTGGGTATGACTTCAGAAACTGCTCCGTTAATTAATTTTCCCAAAGTAAAAGAAAGAATTAAACAAAGACCTACAAAGACATTTTATAGAAATCATTTTCAAAATTTTTTTGTAAAACCTATTGGCCGCAGTGCACTTAAATGTTCAAAGTGTAATAGCTCGGAACATTTCGAGAAAGAATGTCCCAAGGTTTGGAGACCAGTTAAGAAGGACTGGGCTAAGACTGTTTTTTATACTAACACTCATAGACTCGAGAAAATTTGGGTACCAAAGAAAGTTTGAGTTTTTCTTTTGATTACATGTCACTATTAAAAGAAAGATCAAATGGTATTTGGATAGTGCCTACTCTAGGCATATGACAGGAGACTCAAGCTGCTTCATAAAGCTTGTTAAACTGAATGGAGGAAAAGTTTCTTTTGGAGTAAATAGTAAAGGAAAGATTGTAGGATGTGGAACTATGAAGATTGGAAGCCTGACTATCAATAATGTTTCCTTAGTGAAATGTTTGAACTACAATCTACTGAGCATAAGTCAGCTTTGCGATACTTGTTTCAGAATGAACTTCCAAGAAGGTATTTGTTCTGGAATGAGTCAAGATTTCTCTCAATCCTTTACTAGTCAAAGGCATGGCAACATTTACCTTCTGGATGTAAACCCATAAAGTTCTCAATGTCTTATTTCTATTCAAGATGAAGTAAGTCTGTGGCATCAGAAGCTTGGTCATGTAAATATGAAATAGATTGCCAAGATTTCTTCTATGAAGCTTGTTCAAGGACTACCTAATCTTGCTTACCAGAAGAATGAGTTATGCATTCCTTGTGTCTTGGGAAAACAAGTCAGAAGTTCCTTTAAACTTGTGAATCAAGTCTCAACCAATCGAGCTCTGTAGCTTCTCCATATGGACCTTTTTGGACCAACCAGAACTTAAGTATTGGTGGAAAGAAATATTGCCTAGTAATCGTGGATGATTACTCCGCTTTACTTGGGTATACTTTCTGGCAAATAAATCTGAAGATTTCTCTTTTTTTTGAAGTTTGTGAAGAATGTTCAAAATGAAAAGGGTTATGTTATTTCAAGCATATGAACTGACCATGGAGGTGAGTTTGAAAATCAGGACTTTGCGAAGTTATGTGATGAATCCGATTTTCAGCATGTTTTCTCTTCTCCATACACACCAGAACAAAATGGAGTTATAGAAAGGAAGAACAGATTCTTACAGGAGATGGCCAGAACTCTCTTGATAGAAAGCAAGATATCCTCTCCATTTTGGGTAGAAGCAGTCTCCACTGCTTGCTATATTATTAACAAAGTATTATTGAGGCCTATCTTAGAAAAAACTCCTTATGAAGTATATAAAGGAAAGAAGCCTATTGTTTCTTACTTTCATGTCTTTGGCTGTAAATGTTTTATTTTGAAGAATGCAAATGATCGATTTGGAAAGTTTGAGGAAAAATCAGACGAGGGAATCTTCCTTGGCTATTCGACTTCAAGCAAAGCTTACAGGGTCTTTAACAAGAAGACACAATCCGTAGAAGAATCTATGAACATCAAGTTTCAAGAGTAAGTGCAGAATCAATCAGATCATACTCAACTTGAAGAGTCTGAACCTGTTCCAGACTTAACGAAGTCTACTTCCCCTGAAGAGGTTCAAACTTCTGGAGAATAGCAACAAGCAGATCGAGAAGATTCAACTGAAGCAGAGGATCAACAAACTTTCAAACCAAGCAGCAATTGAAAGCACAAGTCAAGTCATCCCAAAGAACTCATCATTGGCAACATTGATGAAGGAATATGCACTAGATCCAAAAGAAGAAATAGTCCAGTGCTCTAGTACTTGTTTCTGAGATAGAACCAAAAGATGTAGATGAAGCCCTGTCTGATGAAAGCTGGATAGAAGCTATGCCGGAAGAACTCAGACAATTCAGCATCAATGATGTATGGGAGCTCATTCCAAAACCCAAAGGCAAATCCGTGATTGTAACGAAGTGGGTTTTCAAGAACAAAATGAATGAGAATGGAAAAGTGGTTAGAAACAAAACAAGACTCGAGACAAAAAGGATATACACAGGAAGAAGTGAAGACTATGACGAGACCTATGCACCAGTAGCGATGTTAGAAGCAATTAGATTATTACTTGCTTTTGCTTGTTATAAAAATTTCAAGTTATTCCAGATGGATGTCAAAAGTGCATTCCTGAATGGGTTCATACAAGAAGAAGTCTATGTGGAACAACCACCTGGATTTGAAGATCCAAGAAAGCCAGACTCAGTCTACAAACTGAAAAAGGCCTTGTATGGACTGAAGCAAACACCTCGAGTCTGGTATGAAAGGTTGAGTAAGTTTCTAACTCAAAACGGTTTGAAAAGGGAAATGTTGATACTACATTGTTTATAAAAAAAAAGAATGAAAAGATTTTTTGTTAGTACAAATTTATGTAGATGATATTATTTTTGGTTCTCCTAACACAAGTCTTTGCAAGAAATTTTCAAGATCTATGTAGGATGAATCCGAGATGAGCATGATGGGTGAGTTAACTTTCTTTCTAGGATTGCAAGTCATACAATCGAAGAAAGGTATATTCATTCACCAAGAAAAATATGCCAAAGATCTCATCAAGAAATTTGGGTTCGAGAATTGCAAGAAGACAAAGACACCAATGTCAAATTCTTCGAAACAGGACAAGGATGAAGGAGGGAAGAAAGTAGATCAGAAGCTATACAGAAGCATGATCGGTTCACTTCTCTACCTTACTACTTCTAGACCTGATATTTTATTCAGTGTTTGCATATGTGCAAGATTTCAGTCTGATCTCAGAGAATCTCTTTTAAATGCTGCAAAACGCATCATTAAATATGTTACGACTTTTCCAAAGCTAGGTCTGTGGTATCCAAAAGAATGAGACTTTACTCTTCTTGGATATTCAGACGTTGATTTAGTCGGTTGCAAAGTCGATAGAAAGAGCACTTCTGAAACTTGTCAACTGCTGGGAAATATGTTGGTATCTTGGTTCTCAAGAAAGCAAAGTATTGTAGCATTAACAATAGCATAAGCAGAGTATGTTGCTCTTAGAAGTTGTTGCTCTCAAATCTTGTGGATAAGACAACAATTGAGAGATTTTGGAATTGAAAAATCGTGTATCGAGATCAGATGCGACAACACCAGTGCTATAAATGTCACCAAGAACCCAATTATTCATTCAAGGGCGAATCATATAGAGATTCGACATCACTTTATAAGAGATCATGTCTAGAATGGGGAGATTATGATTCAGTTCATTGATTCGAAGAATTAGCTGACATACATCTTTACAAAGCCTCTGGAGAAAAATCTATTTGAGTCTATTCGCACCAAATTAAATATTATATCTCCAATTATTTAAAGTCTAAAGTTGGTAAGACTCAGAATGTGCAGAAGCTACTTCAGTAAGAGAATGTCTCGAATCCAGGTATTTTTTTTGGAATGAAAAGGTATGATTATCTGAATCGTCGTTTGCCTAATTTATTTTTAGCAATAATTGCATAATTTTTGGATTTTAAATTTTTGGAAGTTACATTTTTGAAAACTGTTCTGAAAAGGCATTTTATTGTGACGCTTCAAATACCCCGTTTCACTCTCTTTATATACCCTCTTGTATTTCTTTTGAGCACATCACTTCAAAACCCTAGAATACAGACTCTCTTCTCCGAATTTTTCTCTTAAGATTTCTCTACAAGTTTCCATCTTTTCTACATTTGAACTCGTTTTCGAAATCCTCCTAGTCTGGAAGCATGTCTTACCAAAGGAAATCCTCTCGGATTGCGAGCAAAGGGCCTCGGAATGTGCTAGAAGGGTAGACACATTTCGATCTCACTGAGGAAGATTCTCCGCACAACTCTCCACAGCAATCTCCACAGAACTCTCCAAAGAACTTTACACATAATCCTCCGCACCAACCTCTGTAAGAGGAAGTCGAGCAAGACACAGTTCCTCTCCAAACTCAGACACCCTAGGTTCTTTATAAGCATTACACTTATTTGAAGCAAGGTGGTACTCTTATGACTTTTATCACTGACTTTAAGAACAATGGAACATCTGGGTATAACACCTAAAGGATCGGTAGAAAAAACATTTCTTTACTTTCTTACCGACCTTAGGTTCATTGCTGAGCATCCTGAAAACAAGGATGATGATGAAAGGATGTTTTCAAACTTTCAACCCATAATGGGTGTGGCTGCTAATGAACTGGGTGATATAACGAAACTCTTTCATTCTAAGGAACACAAAAAGGTTTACAACCAAATGCTGAAGAGAGGGGTGATGAACCCTCGAACTGTCAATTTTGATTTCCTTGATTCAATTGAGGTGAATTTAAGGAACAAGTAGGCCTTCCTTCAACTTGAGAATTTCCATTCTGAAACTGCTGTTGCATATCTAGAATTGACAGCATTTTTCTACTCGCATCTATCTTTTCTTGACCAAATTGAATCCAATTCATAGTAAGTGATAAAGCCTATGTGGTGGACGTTGACACGCTGGTAAACATCATTGGGGTGGAAATGAGTGGTTTTCAACCGATCGGTGTCTCCATAGGACAAGCCACCAGATTTCTTGTCAATGACAGATTACCAGAAGGAGGCATCATGTATTCTAGACCGTTAGCCTCAAATGTTCTATTGCAGAAAGTTGTCATTAATTGCATCAGACCGAAAGCTACATCAAAAACAGATGTTTCTAGATTCGAAGCAAGACTCATGTTTGCTATCTATAATGGGATGAGATTTTCACTCCCTTATACTATCCTGATGCGCATGTACAGGACAGTTTTTAAGGACAAAGGACAATTGCCTTATTTAATGCTGGTTACAAAGTTGTTTAGACATTTTCAGATCTAGTTTCCCGCCTCTCTTTGCTCTCGAACTGTTGCTCCTATGGTTATAGGACTGAAGATGATTTCAAAGATGCGGTTGAAAGATCTGAACAAAGCTATTGAGCGCTTGAAGAAAGAGTCCTCAAGAAAAACCAAGGAAGATTCTACTAGAAGAAAGAGGAAAGGCAAGGAAGTTGTGAAAGAACCAATAAAGAAGAGAAGATCACTCATCCTGTAGGACAAAGAGGATGAAGATGATCTTATAATTTCTTCAATTGCCTTAAAGAATCTTCAAGGTTTTGTTGGTTTTGAGCAACCAAAGGAAAAGGAAGGACGAAACAAAGAAGAAACAGAGCAAGAAGAAGCAGAAGAAACAGAGGAGGAAGAAGCATAAAGAGATGAAGGAACAAGGGTTGAAGAAGAAGAAGAAGAAGGTCATTCTACAAAGAAGGGTGAGGATGACTCTTATGCAGAGACAGTTGCAATCACATTATTTGAAGATTCAGAAGCAACTAGGAGTGGACTAGTAAGAGTACCAACAGAGAAAGAACATCACTCTCGTTCTAAAAATGAGAAGACACAAGAAGAAGGAATCCCTTCTCCACCTGTAGCCACAGAAACAGGGGGAGCTCGTGAGAGAACAGGGACTTCTTCTCCTCATTTGCGAGTGATGCCATTAGTCGATCTCCTGCGAACCCAGAAGATGTCTATGCTTCTCAATTTCCTAAAGCTGACATTGAAGAATCTACTCCGAGTCATGGGGCTAGACAAGTTGATGTTCCCTCAACTCTGAACTCTCCACGAATTCAATTCACTAAAGCTAGTGCGCAGACTAAACCAAATGTTGACTATCAAAGGATGATATAACTCCTTTTGGAGGTAAAAGTTCAGCAATACACTATGGAGATTGAGATCCAGAAGATTTACACTGCTTTGAGATCCTCTTCTGATTTTCACACTGGAAATTTACAGTCTTTAGATGCTTAGATACAAACTTTAAATCAACAAGTCTCTCAATTGTGGACAAGAATGATCAGACTGTTCAGATTCTCAAGACTGTTCAGACTCAAGTCGAGAATGTTCATCGCCAGTGCCAGAAGGTTGAAGAGGCAGTGCAGTCCATGGGGGATTTCCAACTAGTTCGAGTTCCTCAACAACCTTGGTTCCATTTATCTCTTCTCTAGTTTGACTTTCTCCACTTTTTGCTGTTGACAAAAAGGGGAGAATGTGCATATTTGAATTTAACTTACTTTTGAACTTTTTTGAACTTTTTGTAGATTTGATTTTGAACACTTATAATCTATAGCAACTTTTGTGGTGATGATTATGGATGTGGATGTTTAAATCTTGATGCTTGACTATTTTTTCAAGATTAATATGTTTTTTGTGGTTGTAGAATCTATGCTATCCAGATCCTTAACTATTTGTTTTTATAAGATATCATGTACTGCTAAGGGTTGTTTTGCAGGATATAAATATTTAAATCTGCAGGGAAGTATTATCACCATAAAAAAGGGGGAGATTTTTGGAGAAAACTCCTTTGATGTTTTGAAGATGATAAAACTTATCCAAAGTCTATTTTGAAGATTTCCAGACTTTTGTGTCAAAGTCTGAAGACTGCCAGACTTTAGTGTCAAAGTCCGTTCTACATCAGAAGTCTACCCACTCTGACAAATTACAGACTGAATGCAAGTGAAGGACGAAGACTTATCCATATGAGGGATTATCTTTCTTACTTCAAGAGTTTGGTTCATATGGATTATATATAAGGCATTCTAGATGGAAATATCGCCAATGAGATTGATTATCCTTATTGGAATCAATTTAGATAAATAAAATATTTTTGAATAGCAAGTATATTTGGAAAGAATCTACTTACGGAAACCAAGATCCTGATTGTATGGGCGAACATGATTGACGGGCTTTCATCACAATCTTCAAACGGCTCGAGATCTCTTTGATTGATTCTGTCCAATGGGTTGATTGGAAGAATTTCTTTGGAAAGTGCCAACGGTCGAGAAGGCATGAAGGAGTATTTAATGAGGACTCTCTAGTTGTTCGAAAGAAAGCGTGAAAGAGAAATTCCAAAGTCTGAAGCTTCCCATTTTCTTATTATACAGAGCTCTAATTTGTATTCAAAAGAGAGAGAAACTCATAGTGCAACTTCGTGAGAGAGCAGTAGAAACTCTTCACTGTGAAGTTGAGATCACAAACTATAAATTCTCTTTTGATTCTTAGTGGAATCCAGCTAGGAGGCTGTCAGCGTGAGAGAGTGGACCTAGGCTTGATCTAAGCCGAACCACTATAAATTCTATGTTCTTGTTCTCTTCCTTGAACTCCTTTATTTTGTTCGTAGTTCTATTTAACTGCTAAAGTCTGAATTCGCTTAAAGTATGTTGCTTTTCAGACTTAGTTTCAAAAGTAAAATATTTTTACCGTTCTTTGCGAAAAATTGTCTTCACACCTATTCACCCCCCTCTAGGTGTTCATACTAGCACTTACATGTATTACCAAATTGCTTTGATGTATACAAATAAGGGGGAGAACACTCCCATTTATACAAGAGGTCCCCTCATTACATCTGTTGATTGACTCTAGATCTAATGGACGAGATCTCATCTCCTCATCTAACAATTACCAGCATTTAAGTCGAGAATGCTTTAGAATTTGGCGTAATTACCGTATTGCCCGTCCCTGAGAATGATCCGAAAACCCTAGGTGACTTTGGACTATCTTTTTCGATTAAGCACGGTCCTTTAATCACGAAGAACCTTGAGATCATGACACTATCATATAAGATTTTGAATCCATCGCGGAACGTACAACCTAGAGACTCTAGAGGTTGAATAGAACCATATATTACCTTGTATTTTTTTTTTTGAAATTTCTTGTTAAATAATAAATGAAAAATCAAGTGTATAAATAATAAAGCAAACAAATATTTATGTATAACAATAACATAATGCTATGATATAATATCAGCAAAAATCAAATACAAGGTACCTTTTTACAGTGTAGATTCCCAAATCCAAAGTTGCTGACTTGGTCGGCAAACATAGTCGTAAACCCATTGTCATCATCTAGCATCCCCCATCCCCGCCCCCCTCACTCTCATGAAACATCATCGGAGTTTTGACAATGGCCAAGAATCAAAAAAATCTTGCATGCCATGCCGCATTAACAATTCATTTTGTCTTACTATATAATAAAACTATTTATTTTGCGAAAAATATTTTTCGAGAAAACATTTCTCTTTTTCTCGACATTTGGATCACTTAGGAAAATTAGTCAATGGTTTTCCTAATCCATGGAAAATCTAGACTTAAATTCAAGAAAATGATTTACGATTTAAAATCATTTTTCTAATATAACTAAATTTTGATGCTTTGACAATAAAGTCTGCTTTTGCGTATGGGAACTTTAACACTCAATCCTAGGTGCTTGGTGCTCGGGCCGGCGACCCCAATGCTAGTCCCTGGCACCTATCCCCGAGTCCATCGCGGCTAGGTGAACCCTTATGCTTGTAGTCGTGTCCCCGATGCCCAGGCTCATGTCCACAAAGGCCAGGCCTAGGATCCCTGTGCTTATGCCTGTATCTCCCACATTGGAGCTCGAATTTATCAAGGCGGAGGCCGAGGCCTAGGATGGCCAAGAAGACGTGCACAACCACTGGTTCTTGGTTTCAGCTTTGGTTGGTACTAGATTGATGCTTGCACTCTCACTTGGGACCAAAGTGGCCCTACCTGGGTCAAGGTCCATCAAGGCTGGAGCAAGATCCCGGTGTTCATGCTTAGTTCCTCAATTGCCCATGTATATGTCACTAGCACTCGATATTGTATGTGTATTTAGGAAAATCAAATATGATTTTTCTTTCCAAATAACGGAAAATATTTTTCTGATTCTTTTCCAAATTTCAATCAAACACCGAAAAATATTGTCATTTTAAAGGAAAATGAATACCACATTTTTCATGAAATAAATTAAGTCTAGCTGTCATATTAAGTAATGATTTGGATCACATGTCAGATTACCATCATATCAAATTTCTCTATATATTCGAGGATCTTGCTGCCACATCATCCTTTCGCCAAATGAAAAGTACCCTATTATAGTTGTAATGTCGTCTGATCATAGTCACTACACCGATCTTGGATTCACACACAGCTTTTGTCCCAAATAGGTGACTATTAGGGCGAATAGAAGGGGTGCCGTAAGAAAAATGACAACACTTGGTGTTGGGTTTTATCGGATTCCCAAAAACCGGATTCGACACTAAATCGAACCCCTAAACTTGTGCGGAAGACGAGCCCGGGAAAAAACACATGCATCACCGATCCTAAGGCACATCACAGAATTGAACGTACCTTGTTAGCCACAGATTAAACATCGACGCCGATATGAGGAAGAGAATTTGGCCCTGTTCGATCCGATGACGCCAATTCACCTTGAAGGGAAGATGGGTGTCGCCTTATACTCACTGTTTTTCTTTTTGGAGCGTTTTTTAGGGAGAGAGGGAGAAGGAACGTACGTTATGCGAAAAGGTACGTTCCTCCCTCTCTTTTCTCCCTTAAATACGTTCCCTCCAAAGGGAATCGTGTCCCTTTATTATATCTCTCCATCCATGGGCCATAATATTGTGGGCCGGGCTTTTAGGCCCAACATGGGCGGACGGGCCAACTTAGGCCCATCACAATTTAATAAAACCATCATCTCCCACTCGCACATGGTGGACGGAACAGGATCCTCTTTACCTCTCTTCAACATTCATACCAGTGAATAATCCGTGCGACCAGCATACTTTGAGAGCTCGTTGTTATACATCTGTTAGGAATATATAGCAGCTCATAATGGGCATCACACTTTGAGTAGATTTAGTATGCAGTACCCTAGATCGATCGATCACATTTATATCTCTCTCTTGATCTCCTTTTAAACAGTGATATATTGTATTCACAATTATGATTATCCCAAAGACAATCATAATTGGTCGACCAGTGAACACAAAACTATAATGTGATTCTCCAAATTCGATCTTCCTCTTTCCTTCAAACTCTCAATTTCAATTCAGCTTGCTTTTCTAGAAATGTCCCATTAGATCGAATCAACTCATGACCATTGGCAACATCCTAAGATAGCAAACACTAAATAGAAATCTTGAGAATAAGTAAAAGTCATGAGGGCACTAAAATTGAGGAACTCTTTTTCCTCAAGAGTCTCACATGGCATAAAAGTTGAGATCAAACTTATGCCACTCTTATTGGTCGTCTCATGCATACGTAGTATGAAATACGTATTACGGTATTAACTCATTTCCCATGGAGCGTATGTCTATATCTTCAATACCGTACAGATGACAGTTTAGATATACCCAATGTCTAACTTGAGTTCACTTATCTACTCATTCACAGAATCCATCAGAACTCACATCTGGCATCATAGACAGATAAAGTAAAATATGTGGGTTATTTTACTTTTGGACATAATCAATATCATGTCCTCATCTTAACACTTAGTTAAGGTGACATATATATATATATTAAGCTTGAGCTCTCGATTATCACCTAGATAATAAGCTTAAAAACCGTCTCATCTCTATTTATCACATAGTAAATAGAGGCGATTACCCTTGTGAGTGGGTTAATCTTATATCTGTCTGACATACTTTCTCAACTTAAAGTAATGCACTAAGCATTAAGATGCATAAAGATCAAACAAAGATTCATAGGCATTAATAATGAAAAAACACAAGTTCATAAATGTGAACAACTCGGGGAAATTACAATATCCAAGTACATCGACTCTACGCAATCCTAGAGATTTTACATGACCACAAAACACATCTCTAGGTATTGGTTTTGTCATAGGATCTGCTACCATTCTATGCGTAGATATGTACTGTAAGTTCACATCCTTTCGTTCAACCATATCTTTGACAAAGTTATACTTGGTATCTATATGTTTGGTCTTGCCATGATATTTTGGATCTTTGGTGTACGCTATAGCTGCTTGGCTATCATAGTTAACCAATAATGGATTTGCAACTTTCTCAATAACACCTAAATGATCCAAAAATCTTTTAAGCCAAACTCCTTCTTGTACCGCTGCTGATAATGCCACGAACTCAGCTTCCATCGTGGACAAGGCTATACATGTTTGCTTCTTCTTGCTCCATGATATGGCGCCATTGTTCGGTAAGAAAGCAAATCCAGAGGTAGATTTCCTTTCATCTAAATCTCCTCCTCAATCAGCATCTGAATAGCCTTCAAGTCGCAGATCCTTTCCTTGGTAATTCAGCTTGTAATCGTAGTTCCCTTCGATACCTCAAAGTATTCTCTTAACGGCTTTCCAATGTGCTTGACCTGGATTGGATTGGTATCTACTCACCATTCCAACTGCAAAACATATGTCGGTCTTGTACACATCATAGCGTACATTAAGCTCCCAACAGCACTAGCATAAGGAATATGTTTCATTTGTTCCTTCTCTTGTGGAGTCCTTGGACACAGTCTATGGCTCAACCCTTCACCTTTTGAAATAGGAGTGTCTATGGGTTTACAATCTTGCATACGAAATCGTTCAAGAACTTTATTAATATATGTTTCTTGCGAAAGAGATAATGATCTCTTCGAATGATCTCTTGAAATCTTAACTCCAAGAATGTATGCAGCCTCACCTATATCTTTCATCTCAAAGTTGGAGGATAACCAACTCTTGACAGTATGGACAAACTCCTTATTGTTTCCGGCTATTAGTATATCATCAACATATAATGATATGATCACAAATTGATCTTTGGATCTTTTGATATATACACAATGATCCTCATCAATCATCGTAAAATCATATGCCATTATGGCATTATGAAAACGTATATACCATTGTCTCGACGATTGCTTAAGGCCATATATCGATCTCAAAAGTCGACATACATTTTCTTCTTGGCCTTTCATAATGAAACCAGCAGGTTGTTTCATATATATTTCTTCATCTAATTCTCCATTGAGGAAAGCAGTCTTTACATCCATTTGATGTAACTCAAGATCCATACTAGCCACTATTGCTAGAATAATGCGAATCGAGGTAAATCTCACTACAGGAGAAAATGTTTCTTCATAATCAATTCCTTCCTGTTGATTATACCCCTTCGCCACAAGGCGAGCCTTATGTCTTTCTATCGAGCCATCAGCTTTACGCTTTATTTTGAGAACCCACTTGTTCCCAATGGCTTTGCGTCCCTTCGGAAGATCAACCAATTCCCAAACTCGGTTTGACTTCATTGAATCCATTTCCTATTTCATTGCATGCATCCATTTTTCCTTACTAGGGCAACTTAGAGCCTCATGTATATTTCTTGGCTCATCCTCATCTTGTGGGGCAATCATAAACGTTTCCCCTTCAATGTCAAAACGTCGACGGGGAATACTTTGGCGACTTGTTTGCCGTATGGGAGATTGTACACTGTGCACATCATTCCCCATTATGCTCCCACTAGGATTAGATAATGATGATGTCATCTCATCATGTGGTTGTAATTGAGAATGAGTTGAATTTAATTCATCACTTCTCATGTTACTCCCACTTGGACAAACTCCACTAATATCATTATCTTGATCCAAGGTTTCAAATAGGGAGTAATATTCACCTATTTCACCCTTCTTAGGAAATTCATTCTATAAGAATGTGACATCCCGTGATTCAAATTCAGTTATACTCCCACTTTCCTGTTCACCTATGAACACATACCCTTTCGAGTGTTCGGAGTATCTTATGAAAATACTCTTCTTTCCTCTAGGACCCAATTTCCCAAACTTGTGAGAGGACTCATGAGTATAGGCAGCACAACCCCACGGCTTAAGAAAACTTAAGTCTGGTTTTCTACCTGTCCATAACTCATATGGAGTAGAAGTAAATGATTTGGAAGGCACTCGGTTAAGTATATAGGCATTAGTTAACAACGCATCACTCCAAAAAGTGATAGGTAAGTTAGCATGCACCATCATGGACCTAACCATTTCTAGTAGGGTTCTGTTTCTTCTTTCCGCAACACCATTTTGTTGAGGAGTATATGGAATAGACAACTGTCTTTCTATTCATTTTTCATCACATAATTTTCTGAACTCATCAGATAAATATTCTCGACCTCGATCGAATCTTAATACTTTTATTTTCTTGTCTAATTGATTTTCTACCAAATCCATAAACCTTTTGAAACAACTTAATGCTTCAGATTTATGAGAAATCAAATAGACATATCCGAATCGAGTATAATCATCTATAAAAGTGATGAAATAAACAGCCCCATGCCTTCCTCTCACATTCATTGGACCACAGACATCAGAATGGATTAGATGTAGAGGAAATTCAGCTCTTTTACCTTTTCCAAATGGTTTCCTTGTCGTTTTCCCTACTAGGCAATGCTCACATATAGGCAAATCGACTTTTTCAATGTTGTCCAACAAGTCCTCTTTGGCTAGTCTATTCATACGTTGTTGGCCAATATGACCAAGTCTAGCATGTCACACATTCACATCATTATCATATGAATTAAGAGACGTGAGAAGGGAATAACAAACATTTGCATTAACATAGTCAATATCTAATACAATGAAACCATCCAGAAAATAACCACAACCATAGTAATTTGTATCCAAATACAAATCCACACCTCTATTATAGAAATTCATATTAAAACCTAACTTGACCAACACTAAAACAGATACTAAATTCCAACGAATCTCCGGAGCATACAATACATCATATAGGAATAAAGTGCGTCCACCACGCATGTTCAGTTGGCAGGTACCAATTCCTTTTACTTCAGCTCTGGAGTTGTTTCCTACATAGATCCACTTAGTTCCAGTTGGTACTCGTCGAAATTCCACGAAGGATCCTCTATCCTTCGCTACATGGTCTGTCGCTCCTGAATCTACAGTCCACAAAGGATTAGACTCAGTTAAAAATACAAAACTTGACACATAAGCAAAGTTCTTAAAAGTACAAGGGGTGTATACCTTCTTTGGCTCACGACAGTCGCGAGCATAGTGACCCTTCTTGTCACAATTGTAACACTTCACCCTTGTAAGCTTCTTCATTCGAGGACGTTTTTCTCTTTCATGTTGGTTAAGCTTAGGTTTCTTCCCTGAAGGACCTGCTTCCTTGCCTTTCCCTTTATCGAACCAGTTAGGACGTTTGCGCTTGGAGCTCGAAGCTCCATGTGAGCTAGAACCAGCATGATAGATTTCAGCTTCCGGCTTAGTCGCCAAGAGACGGTCCTCTTCCAGCTCAAGATGACGCACTACATCCTCAAAGGTTTTGATATTTTCATTATGGGTCAGGTGCACCTTCATATGCTCCCAACTCTAAGGCAAGGAACGAATCACTGCTTGCATTTGCTGTTCATCAGTCAGGACATGGCCAGCATCTTTCAGCTCATTAATCATGTTTGACATCTTTCTAAGATGTTGTTTCATGGTCTGACCATGAGGCTTCTTATAAGAGTCAAATCTAATAGTGAGCTGCCTCAATCTGGTCACCAAAGTATGACCAAATCTTGCTGCCAATGCTTCCCACATTTCCTTGGCATTCTCAAAGTGCCTAAACTCTCGCATGACGTCATTTTCCATGCTACTCAGAAACGTAATGCGAGCAAGAGAGTTCTTTCTTTTCCAAGCAACAAATGCTTCCTTATCTCTCTTGTGCTGTGCAGTGTTTCCTTCTTCAGGTTCTACCATGGTTAGGTTAAGAGCTTCTAGTGCCTCTTGCTCTTCCAACACATATTGAATTTTCATGTGCCATATTTCATAGTTATCGCCATTGAGCTTCTCACCTTTATTCAGCTTAGCAACTATGCTCTTTGTGGCTGAAGCCATTGATCTGAACATATTAGACATATATGCACGAATTATTAATGCCTATCATTTATGCATCCATTTTGCATAGACCCATCATATTAATGAACAATTTCAAGTAAGGTTTCAGAATCAAAAGGTCACTATGTTTCCAATCATCCTCCAAAAATCCTAACTTAAAACTATCATTAATATAATTGTTTTATGCAAAATAAATTCTATGAAGCTACAAAAACTTCTATGAACTACCCACAGCAATTAACAACAACAGAAAACAAATAATATTTGACATCCAATAGAATAATAAGGCTTTCACATAATACAACTAACATATCAGTTGCAACATCAACAACAATTAGGTAGTAAATATTACATAAGATGTCCACAAAGCACAATAAATAAAGACCAGTCAAAAAAATATCTAACACCAAGTCAACAAATGAACTGGGAAAGATCATTTTTTTGTTCAATTTCTTGATCTTTTCCCTTGTAACAATCCAGTAATAATCATCTATAAAATCCATCACAATTTTTCTATATGAAGCGGCTTTATTGACATCCCATATGCGATTCAACACTCCTTGCCATTCTTGTGGAAATGTGTTCATGAAAAATCGCACCATCTCAAACTGTGGTATGGGTCGACCATTCCATATGACCTTTTGAATTTTCCCGTTGACTTCAAGAACGTGATGAATTAAGTCGTCACTCTCCCATCGATAATCATTCAGCTCAGCTATCAAGCTAGAAAGCCTTTCCTTTTGATCATCGGTAATTGGGCGAATAGGTGTGCGCAACCTAATGGGAGGCATTGTTCCTACAACAAATGCAGAATAAATCAAGGATTACATATAATTCACATAGAATTACTTGGCCAAAGAAACACATTCTTTTGCTCCTCCCTTTCCTCCTTTTTTTTTTTTTTGGTCAACGGTCAAAGTCAATGGTCAACGGTCGTCAACGGTCATCAACGGTCAACGGTCGAGGCCAGCAGGGTTGGGTTGCCGGGTTGGGCTGCCGGGTCGGGCCGGGCCGGACGAACCGACCCGGCACGTGCGGCACGCGCTAGCGACCGCGCATGCGCACGTGTGTCGCACATGCGCGCGTCGGTCGCCCACGCACGTGCGACGCACGCACCTTCCCTGCGAATCGGCGCGTGCAACGCACGCGCCGAAGACACCGGTTCGTTCCGACTGCGCGTGGGGGCGCGTCCGCGGCCTTTGGCGGCGTTCCACCACTCGTCGCGCTCGTCTCGACGAGACCTTCCATCCAACGCCATCAGAAATCAATTTTGAGTCATAGAAACTCGGAAAAATGGATGAACAGTGCTCGGGTGTCGGGATTTTTCGCCTCGATCGGTGTCGGCCGATTATATTCACGAAAAATCAATAAAAAAATCATCCATAAACATGAAAGGGGTCGGGAAAAACATGGAAAGAATCGGGAAACAAGAATTAGGGCTCTGATACCAATGTTGGGTTTTATCGGATTCCCAAAAACCGGATTCGACACTAAATCGAACCCCTAAACTTGTGCGGAAGACGAGCCCGGGAAAAAACACATGCATCACCGATCCTAAGGCACATCACAGAATTGAACGTACCTTGTTAGCCACAGATTAAATACCGACGCCAATATGAGGAAGAGAATTTGGCCATGTTCGATCCGATGATGCCAATTCGCCTTGAAGGGAAGATGGGTGTCGCCTTATACTCACTGTTTTTCTTTTTGGAGCATTTTTGAGGGAGAGAGGGAGAAGGAACGTACGTTATGCGAAAAGGTATGTTCCTCCCTCTCTTTTCTCCCTTAAATACGTTCCCTCCAAAGGGAATTGTGTCCCTTCATTATATCTCTCCATCCATGGGCCCTAATATTGTGGGCCGGGCTTTTAGGCCCAACATGGCGGACGGGCCAACTTAGGCCCATCACAATTTAATAAAACCATCACTCGGCAAATTTTAAGTGGCGCTTTTACGCAGTATGCTCTCTCCAAATTTTTATTTTTGAAAGGAAGTGGGGTTGGGAGATCTTGTCAGCACGCAGGTGACGATGTTCCTATTGACCTTGGCTAAATAATAGAATCTACATTTTGCAAATTATTTATATATGCCACTATTTGGACGAAAAGTGTTCACAGAACATCTTTTAAAATGTCGATCGATGTAGAGATCAACAAAAGATGTAAGGGGTCCTTCGCTGGTTCTTAGACCGGAATGCAAACTAGCTAGAAAATTTAAAATACAAAAATTAAAGGCAATCGCAGCCAATCATATGAAATTCTACTGGAATGTAATGATGGCAAGAAAATAGAATTGGACAATTGGTGTTCATCGATTGAATGGCGGTCCTTTGCTTGAATTGCAATCCATCCTAATACTTATTACTACTAGTGAAGGTTAATGATGATTATAAAGAAAGTAAATAACATCCTATGCGACTCCTAGAATTTAGCATATATTCACAATCATAGACCCACTACTTCCATCATCGTCGCCTCATCACTTGCCCCATGTTGACAGTTACTTTTGTAGTTTGCAACTCCTATTCCCAATAGTTATAACAGTCCATATTTATTGGCCATCGTCACTCGTGACTTTTGAGATTTATGGCTTAGCGATCTGATGATCATGCTGGCTTTATGATAGAATGTGTCATTATGGTTGTACCTGAGATTGTTGGCTTCGTGATTTGAACAATTATCCTGTTCTTGATTCATTGATCTTCACTTCAATTTTGGTTCTTTTGTTGACTGAACCAAATCTCATTTACACCCATGACTCAACGCTTAGTAATTTTCTCTTTGAGTCGCCTATCGGCAACTTCTCATAACCTATGTCGTTTTTCTATAGTTGCCAACCAAAAGGACTCAGCAAATATTACCTCAGCCATGTCTTGCTCGATCTTTCTAGTCTAAGTTGACAATCAAAGACTTGAGTAATTTTTTGTGCCGATAGCCACGCCGCCAAAAATGGGAAAGTCAATTGACCTCTTCAATCTAATTTCATAAATTTTCATCTTTTATGTTAGTACCCTAGTGATATACTTTCCAAGCCACAAGTTGAGAAGGTCAGTCCGCTCATGCTAGTAATGCGCAATTATTATGTCAATGAATAAGCTCCCGGACCTCTAGTGCTTCAATGATATTACAACGAATCTTAAACGTAATGACTCATTGGAACCTTTGTTTATTGAGTGTACGGTTCTTTTAGCAACATTCGAAGGGCATTGTCAAGTTGGTCAAGTCTCCTAACTCTTTTATTTTATAAAAAGGAAAAACAAATACCGTAACCTACAATAATTGAACTATCGAGACTGCGCGGGAGACCGATTTCGCACCGTTCATACTAAATTAATTATTAATTTTCGCTCGTGCGGTCAAACATTGTTTCCATCGTTCTATATTTCTTTTTTAATTACACAAAGGATGTGACCTCGAGACATTGGAACACCAAAAGACAAAATCCATATTGAGAGATTTATGTATTCATTGAATAATTTATTTTTATTGCTCTGTGCATTCTAGGAATAAATAAAACAAAAGCAGAATGTAGGGGTCGAACGAGTTTGTTCTTATTGCCTCCCCTCCATCTCCACTGAGCTTCTTTTCAACGTCTTACTCTTTAAATATTATGAGTCTATTTTTCTTAATTTAATCCTAAATTTTTTAATTGTGTCCATTTAATCATAATTTTTTTTAAAGTTTTGTCGATTTAATCCTAAATTTATCACTTGGACAATTAGCCAAAATGACTACATCAATGGATTGTAAAAAAATTTAAGACTTAATTGGCAAAAAAAAGAGAGGGGAAATCCACGTGTGGAGACCATGTCATACATTTAGACAGAAAAGGGGGGAAACCACATGTGGAGACCATTTCCTTGGAGGTGATTTGCTACTCTATTTGTCTGATGTCATTTATAGTCTCCGCAAAAAAGAATACAAATATCTTATGATTTCTTTTTATCAACTGCTGAAAATTTCCTTTCTCTCTCTTTTTGGGACGAAATTTGCGTTAATTTAGAAAGAAAAGACGGAAGGGTCAACATAAAAACAATCTTCGGTGGGAACACGAAGATCGGCGCAGCAGTGGTTGTGACAGATTGTTAATAATCACCATAAAAGTGCCTACCTCTTCAGGAAAAAAAAATTGCTTAGGGGCCGAGCTTAGTAGAGTTAAAAAAATTATTAAACAAACCGAAGAGCGGAGAAAATTGGATCTCTCATGCTTTTTTATTTTTTGGTCTCACTCTTCGCATCAATGCACATGTGTGCGCGATACTCACGTAAATCCAGCTCTAGAGCCGGTACTGTTCGGCCCCATCCCCCTGCCTCCTTCCCCTCGGATCCCTTTGTCGTAGGGCCGCATGTCCGATATCGAATCCCTCATGTCAGGAGAAATAGTTTGGACACGTGCCGTATTCTCAGTGGGCACCGGAGCACGACAGGAGTACCCGATGTCTTTCTCTCATCGGAGAGCCACACGTCTCTTGACTAAAACATCGGGAACCCACGACCTGAACCTTCCTGGTTGCGCTTCCTTCCTTCCTGTTCCGCCGCAGTAGAATATACCGGCGAAAGTTCATCCAAGAAGAAACACGACAGAGAAGAAACACGACCCCAAAGTCTCTGTCCCCCGCCCTCCACCTCCGTCTCTCTTTCTCTCTCTAGCTTTCTTGAGGCTTTTTTGTTTTTATTCTCTCTTTTTCTCCACAAACTCCCCAATTGTCACCCGCCCTTTATTGAAAAATGAGGAAAGTAAGTGTCACCGAGGAGAGAGAGGGTGTCCCAGTCACTACTCCATTCTTTTGAGGAAGAGAAGTTCCTCTGCTTCACTCCTGATCCCCCTTAATGGGCTAATCAGACACACTCTGCCGCCCCCTTCCCTTTTTTCAATTCTTATTAAGCGAAGGAGTCATTCCCAAGCGGATCGAGTTCGCGTGGATGGAGAGTCTTACTTGAGCCTTACGAAATAGATGAATCGAGCTTACGTCAACTTGATGCACCCTCGAATATCTCCCCACGATACTGACGCACGAAAATACACGCTATGAGGAACATGCCGTGAAAATTTGAAATTTCCTGGAATCTATGTTGAAACAGTTAGCTACGACCTATAGATTGGATTCTTTTAGTCCGAATTTTATACATTATTGCAGAATTCTATGGTTCGGTTGCTTAAAATATACCCGGGGCACGCTTCAGGAAGGCCTATACATTTTTGTGGTCGTTCCATGGAATTGAGTAGTCATGTTCCTGGGCACTTCCACCAAGAAAAGGAAAAATGTGAAAAGGAAAGAGACGCACACTTATGGAGTCCAATGGGGTGGTCGTCTGCTGCTCGCTTTGAAGTGGACCGGCATGGCCTCGTCTCTACCCCTATATTAACATACCACAACACTCCCCCCATCTTCTTCATCATCTCCTTCTTTCACACCCAGAAATCTCCAGGAAAACCTCCACTTTCATTCACGAAGAATGCCAGATATGAAGGAGTCCTGGACCTCTCTGGCCTCCCTCCTGGGCACCTTGGCCTTCTGCCAGACCCTCCTCCAGGTGGTGCTCCCGCCGGAGCTCCGCTACGCCTCCCTCAGGTTCCTGAAGTGGATCCTCGGCTTCTCCTCCTCCTACTGCTACTTCGAAATCACCGAGGCCGTTGGCATCAACGATCTCTACAACGCCGTCCAACTCTACCTCAGCTCCTTCCTCTCCGCCTCTTGCAGCCACCTCTCCCTCAGTCGCGCCCCCAACTCCAGCTCCACCACCTTCGCCCTCACCAACAGCGACTGCATCGCCGACATCTTTGACGGCGTTTCCGTCCAGTGGGAGCATGCGGTGACGCAGTGCCAGTCCCAGCCCTCCTCGCGGGGTGAGAAACGCTTCTTCACGCTTCGGATCAGGAAATGTGACAGGGACCGTATCCTCGACTCCTACCTGGACTACATCATGGACAAGGCCAACGACATCCGCCGTAAGAACCGAGAACGCCTCCTCTACACTAATTCGCACGGCGGGTGGAACCCAGTGCTCTTCAAGCACCCGAGCACCTTTGACACATTGGCCATGGACCCGGAAAGGAAGAGGGACATCATGGAGGACCTCCGTGACTTCGTGGCCGGGAAGGCCTTCTTCCAGCGGACAGGCCGGGCCTGGAAGCGGGGCTACCTGCTCTATGGCCCGCCCGGGACGGGGAAATCTAGCATGATCGCTGCCATGGCCAATTTCCTCAGCTATGACATCTACGACCTCGAGCTCACCAAGGTGCGCTCCAACTCGGAGCTCCGAGAGCTCCTCATGAAGACGAGCTCCAAGTCCATCATCGTCATTGAGGACATCGACTGCTCGGCCAATCTGTGCAAAAGGTCGAAGGCGCCCCAAGGCCTCACGCGCCGGAGCTGCTCCGACCCTGGTGCCCCTAATGCCGCATTGGGTAGCAAGGACGGGAACAACAACCCGATCACCCTCTCCGGACTGCTCAACTTCACCGATGGCCTGTGGTCGTGCTGCGGGAGTGAGAGGATCTTCGTGTTCACCACTAACCACATCGACAAGCTCGACCCAGCGTTGCTCCGGAGCGGCCGGATGGACATGCACATCTACATGAGCTACTGCTCTTACCCAGCGCTCAAGATCCTGCTCCATAACTACCTGGGCAGCGAGGCTGAGGACCTCGGCAAGGCAGTGGTGGCGAGCGAGCTCCGAGAGGTAGTCAAGAAGGCCAAGATGACGCCGGCAGACATAAGCCAAGTCTTGATCAAGAACCGGAGGAACAAGGAGAAAGTCGTGAGCGAGTTGCTGGAGGCGTTGAAGGCGAGAGCGGAGAGGAACGAGAAGTACGGGGGGTTGAGAGGGGAGCGCGAGCTGAACGGGGTGGAGGAGGAGGAGCAAGAAAAGAGGGCTCTGGAGAGCCCCAAAGATGGGAGCCACTGCGACACCGATTCTTGCAAGAAAGTGGCGGATGATGAAGCGGAGAAGGCAAAATGAGAGGGAAAACTTGAATATGAAGGGTTCCGACAGATCATGAGCATTCAACATGTTGGTTTCTTAGAAAAGGTTTGACTGTTGGGGGTGTCCAATTTCAAATCTGTTTTGCTGATGGCATGGTGGTCAAATAACAAATCCTGGTCCTATATCGAAAAATCGGGTTTGATGTTTTCTTCTCTCTCCATGGAGAACTGTTGCTTGGGGACTTGATTTGGGAGCTGTTGTTTTAACCGCTGTCTCGTTAATCTGGAGTGTAATGGTGTTCGCTCCCTGCATATCCAAATCTAGCGCTTGCTGGGTCGCTGTTAATCCATTCTCATATTCGCGGTACCCTTGTCTATCAATGCGTGTTTTTAATTAGTTTCACTTAGTGATTTAACTTTTTGTAAATAGTTCTCTTTAGTCAAGAATTAGACTTCGATTTAATTTCTAGGATTCATGTCCTGGGGCTCGATGACAAGGCCCTATATAATTTTTGTCCAACTCATATTGAGTTTAATGTCTCTCACTTTACCTTTGTCACTTGATTGTGGTTGTTTACTTATATGATTGCATATCCATGCATGAACATTGTTTAGTGACATAGGATAATAAAATGGGGAAATATCGTGTGAAAATCGTTTGGGAATTGATATCGAAAGGTCATTAATTAAACAAGTTCCTGAATTTAGAATTTCTAGTATAATAGGAGGATACAACTTTCATTCCCATAGGTTGGGATCCTGTTGCTTAGTTAATTTGTGTTCATATAATTGGTGTAACGATCGAAAATGGTCATTCTCGAAAAGAATGTCGTGAACTGATGCATGAACTGGTGCGCATTGACTTAAAAGTTTTGATTTGACATTGGTAGAACACTCATGGAAGAGAGTTGGGCTTTGCTTGTTTTAGCGTTAACTGTACTGTGGTGTTGGTATAACTATTTCTGCTCACTGTACTGTGGTGTTGGTATAACTGTTTCTTGCAGAAATGCACCTAAGCTTTCCAAAAGTTGTTAGCCTTTCTTTCAGAGCATGGACTGAAAATGAGGAAAGACTCATGGACTAAAATTCAGCTTTCATGTCCTAAAACATTCTCTCGACAGCATGTGCAATCCAATGCTTTTGTCTTCATGGTGGTGGAGAAGCATTTGTAGACTCTTGAGTGTAGTCCTAGCACATCCCTCATATGTACTTGGCCTGCACTTAGGTCCAATGTTTCCGACATCAACTTGGAATCCTAGATGTAGATGGACCAACAACTGCATGAACATCATTACTTCGAGGCATCCATACAACATATATGTGTCCACGATAAAGAAGACACCCAGAAACTTTCAGCAGCTTGGAGAGCTTCGAGTCTCTATTCCTTTTTTTGCTTTCTCTCTCTTTAAATCTGGCACACAGATAGTTGGTTGTGACGTTTTTTCAATTTATCAAATCATAAACTTGTATTCATTTTAAAGAAATAAGTTATCTACAAATGGGCTTCATATACTTAATCTTTTTTTCGGTTTTATTTTGTAAGAATGGCTTCACCTTTCGCAAAAGAAATATTTTCGATTATATAGTTTGAAATAAAACTTCTATTCAAAAGCCGAAAGGAGACTTATTCTATATCAAGAGAAATAGGTGAGTGGAGAAAATTGGGTCCCTCTTGATTACAAATTGAACTTTTCCTGCAAATGTGGGCTTAAGTGGGGTTGGAAGAGCTTGTCAGCGTGCAAGTGACGATGTTGTGATTGAACTTTCCCTAGTGACATAGAATCAACATATTGCAAAATCGAAGATCTTCCTCTCCTCCCATTTATTGGTTATATATGCCTCGATGATATAAATGTGAAATTCAATAAACCTCCTCCACCTAATTTCATAAGACTTTCATCCATGGCTTTAGTAGGCTAGTGATGCATGATTATACTTTCCAACTTACTAGCTTGTAAGAGGTCTGCTCACGACACTAATGCGTGCTTATTGTGTTGACAAATTAGTTCCTTGACCTCTAGCGCTTCGGTGATACGGCCCTTTTAACAGTGTTCAAAAGGCATTGTTCAGTTGGACCCATCTTCCAACTCTTTTATTTTATTTAACAAAAAGTACCATGTACTTCATTAATTGAACTATCGCTATGGTGTGAAAGACGGATTTCGCACCGTTCATCCTCAATTAATTATTAATCATCGCTTGTGCAGTCAAACATTGTTCCAATTTTTCTTCCTTTCTTATAGCACGAAAGATGTGACTATTGAAACATCGTAATACCAAACGACAATTCCGTATCGAGGTAATCATTGAATAATATATTTTTGCCAATATGCTCATTCACTTCTCCCAAAGAAACAAAGCAAAAGCAGAAGGGGGAGGGGTTGAGCGTGGCTTGTTCTCATCGTCTCCTCTCATCGGCACTACGCACCTTTTAAGCGTGCGTGGGACGCACGGCCATCTCTCCTCTCACCTGACTTCTATTTTACTTTTATTTGAAAGGACTAGTAGCACAAAAAGCTCCAAACCAGCACATCTATAATAAATTTGTTTTGAACTAATTTTTCGACCATAAAAAATTTAAATTTATATACTTGTGATAAATTTATCAATTAAACAGATTGGCATGATCAGGACAGCATGAGCACTGGCTCCTTGCATTGTTTGTTTTAGCCAATTGAACGTCTTTTGGTATTGATATGTCCACTCCCATAGCATCTTGTCTTTCAACATATCCGTGTGTGGCACGGTGATACTTGAATAATTTTGAATGACTTGTCGGTAGTGGTTGGCAAGACCAAGGAACAATCTCTTCTCTATTACCTGAATCAGCAACTCTCAATCCATGATGGCCTAGATCTTGGCTGAGTCCATCCGCATTTGTCCACCTTCGACGATGTGCCCTAGGAATGGCACTTCCCGCTTTGCGAAAGTGCACTTCTCGCTATGTGAAGGTGCACTACTCATGCTTAACCTTTATGTCCCTAGCCATGTTGCATGTTGGGACTTCCTTGGAATTCACCGTCTTGAGCCATCTGGCTACTTTCTCAACTCAAAAGATGAGTTTCTTTGTGGCCTCTTCCCACATGAATAGATTGGATGCCCCAATGTCCATGAGTATACTCATCGTGGTTCCTCCGATCATCACATCCAAGAACATGAGTCTTTTGGGCTTGTTCTCCTTCATGTACTTGATTGAGCTTAGGATTTGCAACGAACCTAGTCACGCCTCCTCTTGCTTTTCCTCATGAATCTTGACAAGCGCTACAAGCTTGCTTGGAGTTGGCATTCACAAGCCATCTATGCATCGTTGCACAAAAAACACTTGAAGGCTGAGCATTCCTTCTTATGTCCTCCACTGCTCCACTTTGTCTTTCTCTTAGAAGGGGCCACAAGTAGCTTGCTTCCACTTGAGCAATGGAACTTGCTGTGATCTACCCCACCAGTGACCTTATCCCTCGATCCGGAGTTCGATTTGCAAGGGAAAGGTGCTTTGTACTTCCCAAGGGTCTCAGCCATGGACATGGTCGTAGAGATCCCTCGCATTGTGTCACTTCAACTCTTGTTTCACCTATGATTTGAGGCCACCCACGAGTTGCTAGTAAGCCTCCGTGTTGTTCGCGGATGGGATTTGAAGTAGCAACTCCAAGAATTTCTTCACGTACTCCTGAAGTCCTCCCTTTTGTTCTAGGTAGCGGAGTTCCTCCTAAGCTTCCTCTTCTGCATATGTGGGATAGTATTGTCGCCGGAGTTCCTTGATGAACATTTCCCAGGTCGTGATAGGTTCACTACTCCTATCATTGGACCTATGACACCATCACAACAAAGCATTATCGATCAAGTACATAGTTGCAGTACTTACCCATAGTACATTGATGGTAACCCCCCATGGAATTTAAGTATAGTTCCATGTACCATAGGAAGTTGACCATATCATTGCCATCCATGAGCCCTTGAACTCCTATGGCTTCGTGGTGTCCACTTGTGGACTTGTTTGAACGGTGACCACCGCATTCACGCATGCTACTTCTACCTTGGTAACCTTTGCCTAAAGCTTAGTCATTTCCACGTGCATGGCCTCTACCAAGGCCTCCAAGGCATCGTCCCCCTACTTGAGTTCTTTGGTTATGTTAGTTAGGCTTCCCAGTGTCTCCCTTTGGAGTTCTCCCAATGCATATCTATGCCCTTGCACTTTGGCCTTGAGCTCCCTCATTCTGGTCTTGCCTCCTCTGATGATCACGGAAGGTTCCTCAACCATTCCTTGGAGGTTTGTGACGACATTCTCCATCTTCACCATGCAGGTCTCCAAGTCACCCATATGTCCCTCTAACTTGAGTTACCATGGCCCTTTTTTGCCTAGGTGGCTAGATTCTTGGAGGCTCTCCCATAATCCTCAATGGCCTTTCCATCTCGATGCTCCTCATTGTGGATGGTCGATAGGCCGGAACATGGGTCCATTGTGTCTTGGAACAACCTGTCTCTAATACCACTTGACACGAGTCAATCAATCTAGCGTTCCCTTACATGTGCGGCCTTAGGAATTTTTTCCCAAGTCAATCTCACTCACTCATGCTCATGAGAACCATAGAGAGATAAATTCTAGAGAGAGAAGCTCTAAAGATTGTATTCACTTGTGAGATGGATACGAAGGAGAGAAAGGAGGCCCTAACCATAATTGTATATCTCTCATCAATCTAACGGTAAAAATTGCATCTCCTCATCTACTTAATTACCCGAATTTATTATAATAATGTACTTTCACAACATTGCCCACCCTCAGGATTATTCTAGAATACATAAGAAAACCTTAGGACTTGGGAGATTCGAGGGTTTCTCGTTAATGGATCAGTCATGATCCGTAGTTCAAAAACCCTCTTCAATCATGTCATTTCTTTGGGCTTTGACATGGTGATGGACAAAGGACTAAGACGATAGTGAGGTGGTAGTGGAAGGCAATTCACAGGTTTGAGTTGATGATGAGTCTAAGTTAAGTATGTTTGTTGTGGTCCTAGTGGAATGAAAGGAATGAATAAAGGAAAAGGAATAGGGAAAAAGAAATAGAAGGAAAAAGTAAAAACTTATAATTGAAATGTGTTGCACTGTGAATAGACTATTGCAGTGACATGACATTGTAATTGTATGTAATATTTTCTCGTCTCTACAATCCACCCCACCCATAAAAATATTGATAAAAAGTATATCTCATAAATGTTTTACACAAAATAATATTTACATATTTATATTTTTCGCATATTTAGGGATGTGATATTAAGATTATATCTCCCCCATTTAATTTGGTAGACTTGAATGGCACGTGCATCATATATTGGACCAAATAATGTTCCCATTAACCACATCCTTTCCCAATCCCATGGTCCCCTCTCAAAGACCTTGATACATCGCCCCTCTCTCTAATCTCAAAAACTTCAAAAAACCCTTCTCCTTTTCTTGTTGTTATCTTCACCGGACTGTTCTTCATGTACTTAAAAGGATACATCATTTTAGCCAAAAACCAAAGCCAATCTCTCTATTTCAACCTTTCTTGAGACATTTTTGGCTATGTTCTCTCTTTTTCTCGATGGACTCCCCAGTTCCTACACGCAACTCTTTGAAACATCAGAATGATTGATGTAGACCAAGATTTCGATGGAGGGGTATGAAAGTAAGTGTTGTCAAAATATGTCGGACAAGCAAATCTGATAATAAACATGAGGAAGGAAATAAATCTGACATCGAAATTATGTGTACTTATTCGAATAGCGGAACATGCATTCATGGTAAAGTAGCATAGAATTTCGCCATGAAATAAATGATTAATATCACGAAAAACCCCCAAATTGATACACTTACAACAAATTTATCATAAACTAATTTTTTTACTAGGAAAACTCCCAAACTAGTACACCAACAACAAATTTATTTCAAATTAATTTTTTTACCATAAAAAACCCCAAATTGATACACCAGTGACAAATTTATCATCTGTTGACTTCAGTCAAATTTTACCTTTAAATTTATTGACGTGGATTATACATGGTCACGTGTTACGTGGAAATCCATAGGGTTCATGCCAAGAAAAATCTCAAAATTTTCACAGGTGTATTGTTAATTTTATCATAGGAGTACTATTAAATTTGTCACATGTGTACCAATTGAGGATTTTTTGTGATATTTACTTTACGGATTACTACATGAACTTGCTACTTCACCATGTGTCATCTAGGTTAGTAAATTTAATGATTAAATTTCATAAAAGCTAATGGAGGGTAAATTTGTTACAAGTATACCGGTTTGTGATTTTTGGTGGTAAAAAATTAATTTTAGATAAATTTATCATGAGTATACTAGTTTGAGGTTTTTTATGGTCAAAAAATTAAATTTGGGTAGATTTATCATAAGTATACCGGTTTTAAGTTTTTCATGGTATTAACCCTAAAATAAACGATATAATGAAAATCACAATCATCAAAGTATTCATATACTCTCTAGGTGTTTCCTAACTTCTAATTACACTTAATAAACCATCCAGTGTTTAACCTCTCACGATTACTAATGAAATCTTACTCAAAGAATTACACAAATTCTAATCACATGAATTCAACTAGCTAAAATTTCTAAGATACAATTACAACAAGCAAGACCCTCATGAGAAGAGCTCTTTGCACAATTCCCTTTTGTGCAATCTCAAAGTTCAATCTTTTCTGTAAGCCGCGAAAGCACATCCCACAATCTCCATAGCTAGGATTAAGAACATATGTATAATCAAGTAAATAGATTTGCATATATAATTTGGAATCCATGGTTCTTAATACGAAATAATGACGATCCAAATTCAAGAGTTATTGTCATCTATATCATTAGCTTAATGAAACTGCTCTTTGCTTTTAGCATACAATTAACGGTTCTTATGTGAGAATAATTGTGTGTTAGGGTTAGAAGAGAGATTTAAGCATTATTTATAAAGTTTTTAATCATACCATACTAGTTATTTCTATATTAGACTAATTAAGAAATCTTCTATTTTACTTTAGATCAATCTCATAAAATGGTAAATTATAATATCAATCAATGTAGCTTAGAAAAACTCTTACATGTTCTCGACGCACAAAGGCCCACCTTCATCGTTAACAGAACTCTATTTATAACCAAGAGAACCTTCCCATCATTTCTTGCTGCACAATGAAGGCTTCTTCGGTTGGTTGAAAAACAGCAGAAGGTAACGTGGGAGCTCCACCTACCCTTTCCTTTGTGCAGCCATGCTTGAAAAGTGTCAATGAGAGGGACAAAAGAAGTCCACATCCTTCATCAATTATTCAACCCACTGACCCCACAAATAAATATTATATAATATGTCAGTGCCTTTTTCTGTATGAACAAAGTCCCTTTTTCTGTGTGAACAAAATAAGTCTTTCGGCGGCAATAAATTCAACGTCCCAAGGATTCCAATATGTAGACTGGACACAAAGAGGGCGACGGGTCCCGCGCAATTGATTCTTCTTCACGCTTCGTGAAATCTCGACCAGTAATTCTCCTACGCAAATTTTTGACTTACATGCAACCCATTTCACATATTTTCAGACAAGTCAAACTTAATACATATTTTAACAGTGAAGTGTCGTGTACCGGTAGTTGTCAATATCACTCTTTTTGAGATGCAGAAGTTGGAGGAGGACGCGCATAAGAGACCAATGACGATGGCATTCATCTCCCCAAAATCCACTCCTAAGCTTCCCATGATCGGCCAATCAGTCCCACTCGTCCTGCCCTTTCCCTTTTTATTCTTATTTAATAAATCCATCGTTCCGAGTGGACCAATCCATGTGAACTCGACCTATCGTAATCATTATGTTATATGAGCTTTGTGTCAGATCTCATAAAATCAATGGACTAAGCTTACAAAAATTCGACGCGCTCACGGATTTCTCGCTACAAAACCAGACATACAAAAGATCGAACCTTTACGGCATCTAATTTTGAATAGTTATTTCCAAACCATTGATTGGATTCCTTTAGTTCGGATTTTATACATGGATCCTGCCGACAGTCGGACGATTATGGTAGAATTCTATGGTTTGATTGCTTGACAAATGTCCCCAGCGCACGCTCTACGAAGTCCTTTTACATATCAGTGGTCGTGCCATGGAAATTTTTTGGTCATGCCGTGGAATTGACCGGTCATTTTCTTTGGCACCTTCCTAGAAGAAACGGAGAGGAGAAGAGGTGAAAAATGGACCCATCTAATATTTTCTCCTTATAAAACAAACTCACCCCCAGTAGTCCAACCTCTATTCTTCCTGATCGTCTCCTTCTTCCAAACCCAGAGATCTCCAGGAAAACCTCAACTTTTACTCACCCGAAATGGCAGATATGAAGGAGACTTGGACATCTCTAGCCTCCCTCCTGGGCACTCTGGCCTTCTGCCAGACCATCCTCCGGAAGGTGCTCCCACCACAGCTCCGTTCCGCCTCCCTCAAGTTCCTGAAGCGCGCCCTTGGCTGCGACTACTCCTACTGCTACTTCGAAATCACGAAGAATGACGGTGTCAACGAGCTTTACAACGCCGTCCAACTCTACCTCAGCTCCTTCGTCTCTGCCTCCTGCAGCTGCCTCTCCCTCAGTCGCGCCCCCAACTCCAGCTCCACCACCTTTGCCCTCTCCAACAACGACTGCATCGCCGACGTCTTTGACGGCATTTCTGTCCAGTGGGAGCATGAGGTGATGCAGAGCCAGTCCCAGCCCTCACGAGGCGAGAAGCGCTTCTTCACGCTCCGGATCAGGAAGTGCGATAGGGAGCGTATCCTCGACTCCTACCTGGACCACATCATGGACAAGGCCAACGACATCCGCCGCAAGAACCGAGAACGCTTCCTCTACACTAATTCGCACGGCAGTTGGAGACAGGTCCCGTTCAAGCACCCGAGCACCTTCGACACATTGGCCATGGACCCGGAGAGGAAGAGGGACATCATGGAGGACCTCCGTGACTTCGTGGCGGGGAAGGCCTTCTACCAGCGGACAGGTCGCGCCTGGAAGCGGGGCTACCTGCTCTACGGCCCGCCTGGAACGGGGAAATCGAGCATGATTGCTGCTATGGCCAATTTCCTGGGCTATGACATCTACGACCTCGAGCTGACCAAGGTGCACTCTAACTCCCAGCTCCGACAGTTCCTCACGAACACCAGCTCCAAGTCCATCATCGTCATCGAGGACATCGACTGCTCGGTCAATCTGTCGAAAAGGTTGAATGCGCAACAAGCGGCGCCTCGGAGTGCCGCACACGGTGGCAAGGACGGGAACAACAATACGATCACCCTCTCGGGACTGCTCAACTTCACTGACGGCCTGTGGTCGTGCTGTGGGAGCGAGAGGATCTTTGTGTTCACCAGCAACCACATCGAGAAGCTCGACCCAGCACTGCTCCGGAGCGGCCGGATGGACATGCACATCTACATGAGCTACTGCTCGTACCCGGCGCTCAAGATCCTGCTCCGGAACTACCTGGACATTGAGGCTGAGGACCTCGGAGAGGTGGCGGTGAGCGAGCTCCAAGAGGTAGTCGAGAAGGCCAAGATGACGCCGGCGGACATAAGCGAAGTCCTGATCAAGAACCGGAGGAACAAGGAGAGAGCGGTGGGCGAGCTGCTGGAGGTGTTGAAGGCGAGAGCGGAGAGGAACGAGTACGGAGAGTTGAGGCATGAGTGCCAGCTGAACGAGGTGGAGAAGCAGGAAGAGGAGCAAGAGGAGCAAGAGAAGAGGGCACTGGAGAGCTCCGAAGAAGGGAGCGACTTTGACGATGATTCTAGCTACTAGATATATTTAGGATGATGGTTCTATGTATCTTTGAAAATTGTGTGAATATCTTTTTCTATCGTACGTGTATTTATGTTATCTTAATTAATCATTTCATACTGCCTTTAATAAGTTGATATAATTTCTTATAATTTTCATTATGATAAATCAAAATATGCATAATTACTTTCTTTCGCAAACCATTCTTGCTTTTGTAAGAAAGCAGAGGATAATGAAGCGAAAAAGGCATAATGAGAGAGAAAACAAATTGGTAAATCGGGGGTAGGATGGACCAATGAGAACACGTATGGTTGTCTATTATAAAAATAAAAGTAATAAACCTCGTGTAACATCCCATCTTGTGTTAGGCGCAACTTCTGGAGATGTGCAATGTGCATAATGTAATATTAGGTCAATTATCTCATTAAAAGAAGAATTCTGCTCTATAATCTTAATTAAGGTTATTTCTTAATTAATTTTAATTCATTAAGGATCAAATTGTCCCATCTTTCACATGAACTCCCTTTTTGACATAAGAGATTTCATTTCACAGTTGGCTAATGCGAAACATTTCGATATCTGAAATTTCTTCCAACAAACCGAGTATGCATATTTTTTGTAAAGATTAAAAAATACGACAGTAAAAAAAAAAAAAAAGAAGCTAAATGGAACAAATAAGAAATCATGAATATAATACCAGTCTCATGCGCGGACAGAATGGCATGCTCCCTCCCTCTCATCATCCAACAGAATCGTTGGAGGACCGAAACGTGGCCTACCTATTATAGGTATTGAAGGAGAAAATATTGGGTGGTCCCGGACCACCACGTCAGCGTGATCTCTGACGAGTCATGAAGCGCCATGTGGAGGTGTGGGGGCCACTGAAGATTTTCTCGTAGAAGTAGTTCTTCTCCCGCAAAACAATTTTTTTATTATTATTTCCCCTATCACTAGACCTGCACATAACAGCCTGCACGCATTTATTTCTCTCTCTCTCTCTCGCTCATATCCTGTCTCCTTCCATCCCTGAAGAAGAAAATGGACGTCCTCCTCTCTGCAACAAAGACGTTCTCTCTCCCTCTCCTTCATTCAAAATTTGGATCTCCCCTTCGCTCTTAGATTTTGCTCCTCCAGGCCTCTGCTCTGGCGTTCGTTGCAGCTCGAGCGCTCTTTGCTGTTTCTGCGCTCTTTCCACGGCGGACATTTGTTTTGACGAATCTAAGTTGTTTCAACATTGAAGAGGCTATCGAGAAGTCGAGGACGGTGACATAACAAATGTCAGGTGTGACTACTAGTGTTGCCGGCGAACGAGGGTGAGGACCGAAAAGACAAAGGTGGTGGTGAAGGAGAGGACAAAGTCGGAGCTGCTGTTGAGCATGCGGAATGGAGGTTGTAGCAGGCGTTGCTTCTGTTTTGTTTTTTTATATTTTGGAGCGGGTAAAGTCGCTATGCGTAGAGAACCAGATCTGGAGGGACCTTGCCCAGGCCAACGAGGCCACCGCCAACGCCCTCCGCACCAACCTCAAGCAAGTCCTGGCGCAGGTCAGCAAGGACAACCGCCCTCGCCGTCGCCGACGAAGCACATTAAGGTTGCCCTTGCTCTGGCGCTCGTCAAGCGGTCGTTCCCCTGCGATCACCGACGAAGCACATTAAAGCCGCTCCTGCTCCGACGCTCGCTCGCTTCTCTCTCCTTGTTCGTTGCTGCTCTAACGTTCGTCAAGCGGCTATTCCCCACCGTCTCCGACGAAGCACATTTGTTATTTTGTAATGTGTTAATTTTTAATAGCATATTTTTTTCTTGCGTAGCTTTGGTCCACTCTTCAGGGCCGTAATTGTTAGTCACTTGGTTGATGTGAAATGCCCAACGTTTGTTATTTGTTGCTGTATGTTCAACATTTTTATTTCTTCATGGAGAAGTGGTTTGAGAGGTTTGTGGTAAACAAGTATGTTGGAAATTCAAAACTTAGCTCATTCTCCATATTATGTACTGCTGAAGCGTGAGCTAATTTGAGGAGAATGTTTGATGTGGAAATATGTCTAAATTGTGCCAGGAACCATTCAATACTCTTTTCGATCTGCTGCTTCATTGACTCCTTCATTGAGGACAATTTCACGGATATGAATTTTGGAAACATCCACCAGCAACCCACCCAGTTGGAGAATCGAAAGAGACAAGAAATATTTGGCAAAGAATTAATCAAATCACAAGACCAACCAGAACCAATAAAAAAAAGGGTCATGATCGGAGGGATTTCTATCTAACTCTTGGAAATATTTCTTCTGTTTTATTTCCCCCGGTTTTTTGAAGAGAGAAAAGTTAGGAAAAAAAAACTGGTCTAGGATAGATGGACACTACCGAATTTGGGAGAGTTACAAAGCGGACAAGTATGGAGGGAAGACTCACACACCACGCACAAACACAGGTGCCTGCACGGCAACAACAGCATGCTCGCCTCCTCCTTCCCGTACTTCCGGCACAACGTCGTCATCGCCCTCCCTCTCCTCTTATCCTCCTGCGCCTCCACTCCCGCCCGCCTCCCGCTCTCCTCCTCTCCTCCTCCCCTCCTTCATAATTGCTCCCGCCGACGCGGCGTCGTCCACCTCGTCCTCCAGGGAGGCCCCATTGCAAGGGCGGTCGTCCTTGCTGACCTACGCCAGGACCTGCTCGAGGTTGGTACGGAGGGCGTTGGCGGTGGCCACGTTGGCCTGGGCGAGGTCCCTCCAGATCTGCTTCTTCACGCACAACGACTTCACCTGCTCCTCCGGCGCCCAGTGAAGCTTCCCGATCTTCTGGATCTCCTCCTCCTTGGCCGAAGTAGTATCGAGCACGGAAAGAGAAGCGAGCAAGCGTCGGAGCAGCCGTAATGCGCTTCATCAGAGATGGCGGGGGAACGGCCGCTTGACGAAGGCCGGAGCAACAGAGCGCAAAGAGAGAATTTTTCAAAATTTTGAAAGCCCGTCAGAGTGCTCTAGAGAGGAAAGGGAAAAGGGTTTGCTCCTCTTTCCTTCCTCTGAGAACGAAAGAGTAAATGCATTGCAGAGGGGTAGCGTGGGTAGCGTGCAGGCTAGGGAAGAGAGGGAAGAAGGCTAGGGAGAGGAGAGAGAGGGGAAAGAAGCCTACGTTTGTGCAGAAGATGGCCAGCGGACCCACGCCTCCACGTGGCGCTTCATGAATGGCCGGAGACCACGACTCCGGGACCATCCAATATTTTCTCGTATTGAATCTTTTCAACAATTTTGACAGTGTCTACGTGGCATACATTTGGGAAAAAATAGGATGGAAAAGGGAATGGAAAGGAATAAATAAATGACGTGGAATGAAATTGGTATATGGATGAGCGACGGGAATAAGAAAGAGTGTAATTTTACCCAATTTGATTTTATGCTATCGATGAAGGGGGCTTTTGAAGATTTTTAACTCATAAACTAAATATTATTTGTTTGAATTTCACCAATTGTGTGCGACAGATTTTTTTAGGAGAAGGGCTGTTTGCGCAAGTAAAAGGCTTGGGCTTACAACCGCTTTGCGGGCCTTTCCATAAATATCAAGATAGCCAAGCCTTGATGCCCGTGGCACTAGGTTATACGGTCCTTTAGTGTTTAAAATGTGGGTTGGGCTTTCATTGCGATATCTCAAGATTTCCTTATTGGAATGTGGTTATCGGCCCACTTTCAAAGAAAACCGTAAAAGCCCATTACGATTATGTAAGATTGGAATTACTGGCCCAAGTAGCCCCTTTATTGAGTTTTGGGCCTCAACCTTTTTATTCAATTAAGCACCTTAACTATTAAGAATCAATTCAATTTTGTATTTTGGTTAAATCGAGCCCCATGTCATGTGTCTTTTGCTGATGTGTACTATCAACTTAGTAGTTATCGAAGAAACAATAATGATGTCGTAGTTCTATGTTGGATGTGTAGTAGTGCTCAATTCGCGCCGGTGGGCGTTGGTGCTACATGAGAGAGGTTCTTTGAAATCATGGTTTGCGTGTAGAAAATGAAAAAATGAATGACATGGATGCATCTTGATCATATAATGTATATTTGGTGACTTGGCATAATCTCAAGACAAATGTACAACTAATGGCGACTTAATGGTGTACTTTTCCATGTTAATATCATTTATAATTTTTGTTATTCGAAGGACCAAACTGAGCGGATCTTCAAGAGTTTGAGTAAAAAAAAAACAAAGCAAAAAAAAGTACTAGTGGAACAATGAGTAGAAGTTTAGTATATGTTGTTTCAATACCCCTTAACAATTTAAGTGCCTCTTGCTTGAGAGTCCACTATGGATGATCCTAATTTAATAAGTAGGCCTTTCTCTTTAGAGGTACAGAGTATTTAGAAAAAGAAGCATGATAACATCATTCATCCCGCTTAACTTGATAAAGAATATACTTATAATCTTCCAATTAACTCTAAAGTTGTGCTTGGTAACCGGATATAACCCTAAATAAGATATAGATTAACACTATTTGAAGTTTTGTTACAAATTTTGGATTGGACAAAGTCAGAAGAACCCGGATTAAACCTCGGACAAACAATCTTGGGCCCTTCGGTGGACAAAATTTCCCATCTACATTACATGTGAACTGAAAAGTGTGGAGGAAGAGAAGAAAGGCGGGTAGCCCCCGCTCCTGTGCTGTCAACTGAGGGAGAGAGCGACGTGGACGTAATCGGCCTTGTCGTCTTAGAGTGCGTTTGGGAAGACTTTTGGGGAAAGTCTTTAGGAAAATGCAAAAACCTTTGAGTTAAAGGTGTTTTCCAAAAGGCAAATTGTATTTGATAAATTGTAGTTTGAAAGCCCTTTGTGAAGTAACTTTGAGCAAGGTGTTTGGGGAATTACATTTACAAAGGACTTTTGTGATAAAAAAAAAATTATCAAAAGAAAAATAAATAAAAAATTGACCAACAAGGGTAGGTGGCCGCCGGCGATCTCCAGCAACCTCCGGCAACCCCCGAAGACCACTGGCAAAGGTCGCCTGAGGTCGCACGACGCCGCCGCGACCTCCAGTGACCCCGGATCTGGGGCGGCGAGGTCGCGCGACGCCGTCGCGACCTCCGGTGACCCTGGATCTGGGGCGGCAAGGTCGCGCGACGCCGCCTCGACCTTCGGCGACCCCGGATTTGGGGCGGCGAGGTCGCGCGACGCCGCCTCGACCTCCGGCGACCTAGATCCGGGGCGTCGAGGTCGCGGGAGGACCTTGCCGCTCGGGATCTGGGTCGCGGCGAGGTCACGGGAGGTCGCACAACGCCGCCGCGACCCAAATCCAGGGGCGGCGAGGTCGCGCGACCCAAATCCGGGGGTGGCGAGGTCCTCTCGTGACCCTGCCACCCTAAATCTGGGTCGCGGCGACCCAGACCTCGCCGCACGGCAATCGCGCCACCCCCTGACGACAGTCGTCTGGGCGACGGTCGCCGGCAACCGCCTACCCTTCACCGGCGACCGCTTGCGGAAGAAGAAGAAGAAGACGATGAATAGTAAATGCAAAACTAGAAAAACGAAAAATCAATGAGGATAATTTAGGAAGAAATTTTTTTTTTAACCCCTCAGCTCAGCATTCTCAGCATGCTGAAAGCCCAAGGCAACCCCCAACCTACCTTGGGCTTTCAACCTTGTGAAGGCTGACATTTTGCAAAGGGGCTTTGAAATTTTTTTGCCAAACACCCTATCCTTGGCCCAAATATCTTTAGGGCTTCAAAGTAGCCTTGAGAAGCTACTCCCAAACGCACCATTAGTGGTGGCAACCCCCACATGGTGGTATTTGTTCTCGCAAGCCCTTCGGCGATCACTGCACAGTGGTCACTGCGTTGTGATGAGGTTGGGATTTTCTTACTTTTAAAAAAATATATTATTTTCATTATTTTTTCTCCGATATGCATTTTATGTTCATATCTGATCTCATATTCAGTCACTTGCTAGATAGAAAATCTCTTCACATGTTTGATCCTATATTCTCTTCGGCAAAATGCAGCCTAAGAATTATGAGCTAAGTAAGGTCTAATTACAGTCTCTCGGGCTTCGTTATGATATTTAGTTCATTTAGATAAATGAGTCAACAGAAAATCTATGCTTATATTAAGGAAAATTAGTTTCTTTAAGAAATTGAAAATCATTTTCTAAAATATGATTAATTATTGGCGATTGAATCCGAAACTCTGTGCTTAAATGTAGAAACCCCAACGCTAGGTCCTGACATCCTAGACCATGTCTTTGGTGCCTGGGCTTAGGCTTGTGTCTATTGAGATTGAGTTCGGGACCCCAATGCTGCTGATGCTTGGATCCCTAACGCCCATGCTCGGTCCATTGAGGCAAAGCCTAGAACCCCAACGCTCATGCTCAGATGCATTAAAGCTAAGCCCCGATGCCTCAACATGCTCATGTCCATAATGACTGAGCACGTGATCCCGGTATCCAAGCTCAAATACCCAACAATCAAGCCTGAGTCCACAAAGGTTGTGCACGGGTCCATTGAGGCTAGGCCCGATACCTTGGTGCCCCACTCAAGTCCATCAAGGTGGGTTCTGGGACACAGGTACCCGTGCCCTAATCCTCAGTGCCCAACTCAAGCTCTAGGAGGCTAGACTTGGAACTCTAGTGCTTGTACCTAGTTTTCCAACTGCCTATGTGCAAGTTAATGATGTTCAAATAGTTTATATTTATACATCAAAATCAAATTAGATTTTCCATACCAAAATAATGAAAATATTTTTCAATTTATTTTAAGGTTTCAGCAAACATCAAATTTCTAGAAAATATTTTTCAAAAATGTCACATTTTCTGCGAAACAAACAAAACATTAATATCATTCTCAAAACTGCAGTCGGAACAATGGAAAGGGAGAAAAATGAGACGTGGTCAGAAAATGATATGAAATCTAGAATTAAAAATTTTATATAATCACATATTATATGATTGAACTTAGAACCATACTCATAAATTGATTATTAGATGATAAATAGAAGTTTATAAAATAATGTGTAAAATATCTTGATGATATATATGAGGTATTACACTCATGATTAATTATCAAAACGACAATTATTATAATGTCATATTTATTTTTACACAATCGCATGGTATGTGCTAACTTTTAGTTTATAATCATACATAAATTACTAAAATATATGTAAAAATATTTGATACAATATAATATATATTTAATCTTACGTGACTATTATAATATTCCCACTAGTTATGATTGAAGGGTATTTGAGGAATTTACATACTAATCCTCTCTTATAACTTATGTCATTTATGAAACCCAACGGTACAATAGGAATTACATTATTTAAACCAAACGGTGTAATGTTAATTACAACTTTATTACATTAGAACGTAATAGCCAATATATTACCATCTTATTCCATTGCTGCAATCAAATGAGCCCTTAGATGTTGAATTTCTTGTGAGATGCTTTAAAGAAATTCTCCTATAGCCTCCCTTTAGACTAGAAGTACTTGATTTGATTGGCTCGTTTAGTGAAAAAGAAAAAAAGAACTTGACCTTAGCTGTAGGTTTTGTTAGCTATATAAATGGAGTCTCCTTATGAAACGGGGCTTTTTGGTTCTTGTTGTCGAACTCCTACTGATCTTGATTCCATTATTTAAGAAGACATAGCTTCATAACTAGAGGGTATTTTCCAAAACAAAAATACTTGTCACTCATCCAACAATAAAAATATAAATATATCTATGCCGGTGGTCAACCAAACACCATGTCTAGAAATAGTATGCCAGGTTTATAAAAGTTAATTTATTGAATACAATATGTGACCATTGTTGGATGGTTTGAAGATGTTCCAAACCTTCGTAGAGTTTGACACATTATTTTTTCAGAGCAAATAGCAAAAAATCATTTTCGAATATTTTCTTCTCCTGCATTCTGCATCGATTACTTGCAGAATCTATATTATATGCCCATAAAATATTTAAGAAAAAAAGCATCATTTTTTTTTTTTTGCCTTGGACACTTTGGAAGTGGGGTTTGAATATTTAAGAAAACATTTACTTGCATCGATCACTCTAAAATAAATCATTTTTATGCATGTTTGTAATATCTTCACTATGCAAAGTTCCACGAGCTCCACTAATGGGCCCATTGTTATAATATCAATAATGTGACATCACATTTAGTTTATTATTGCCCACAATAATTAATTTCATTGATATTTTATTATGTGCATTAAGTTGTGTGATAACGATGGTGATCACCCAAGAGAACTATCTTGATCGAAGACGCTATATGAAAAAGTTAGAATGGGGATATAATTAGGTTCAAGTCAAACCCTCTCATTATCTGAATAATTAGAGAAAACATACCATTTATATTGAGAGGGAAATTAGCTAAGAACACCTATTCAATAATTGTTCAAGGCTTTGCAAATCTAAGCTTCAATTGAACCTCATCAATGGTTAAAAGTTAGTATAAATTTTACACATTTCAGCATTCAATCCTAATTATCGGTGTCGCAACCAAATTTTCGGGTGTGAACCACCTAGGGTTTGGCTAATGGATTGTTAAGCCTGGACTTAACTCGGACTCTCCCAAGTCCATACTAATTCGCGACTTAGGTTCAAATTTTTAACGTGCAATTGATTTTTAAATAGGAGTCGCCACTAATCTATTTTTGGTGGATCGATTAGAAACCCAAGTAAAGTAACGGGAGTTTTACTTTACTCCTACGAACCAGAGATTATGGATACGGGGATTTGGTTACACTAGATTTCTCTAATGCCCTTTCGGTACCATTCTTTTATTTTCAAAAATGCTTTTACAGGCAGCTTAAATTGATTTTGAATCTAATTCCCTAACTTGTGAGGCAATCATGCGGGTGCGCAAACCACCAATTTAACACCCAAGTAAAGCAATAAATAAATTACAAGACTTACCTCATAGCAACGAAAGCATCTGTGTTGTTAGATCAGAATTCACATCAACAGTCCTAGATATGATTTCTAATTAACACGCAATTTCTTTTCTTTTTTGTTTTGTTTTCACTTATTTAATGAAAATTATGCAATGCAATGCAATCTGACCTAGTGACAAGCAATTTCTAACCAAATGGACCTAACCACGATCACTAAATGACATGCATTTCATGAACCTAATTTTATATGACATTTACATGACATTTTTTATTTTCTTAAAAAGCATGCAATCTATCCTAGAGATGGAAACTAATTTATCCTAAAACATTTTTTGCATTTTTCATGAAATTCGAAATTAGAAAAATGTAAAAATTATCTAGCTAGATTAAGATTCTATCCAACTCATATTAAGGATTAGGTCAGGCTAAACCCTAATTTAAACCAAGATATTTGCTTAACTTAGCAATCTCTAACCTAAGATACAATCTATCTAAAAAAATTAATCTGAACTTAAAATGAAACATGCAATTTTATCCTAATATGCAATGTCATACAAAGGATGCCCTAATTCTACATGACATATGCATGATGATTTTTTGCTTTTTTTTTTTATTAATTTCGAAATTAAAAAATTGCCACATGCAACTTAAATTAAAGAAAAAAAAACTAACATCCTAAACGAATGCATTTTTTTGGATTTTTCAATTTTTAAAAAATTCGAAATAAATAAATTTCCTATTCTAAACATGCAAGATAACCCTAAAATGATTAATATTCTAAAACGAACCTAATCTAACTCAGATTTTTTTGGATTTTTCCTTTCTTTTACGGGAGCAATCAAAATAAGACATCAAGAACAGCACGGCAACAAATCAGGCAAGATATCATCCATGTCCATTTTGGAAATAAATTGATGAATCGTATCTCGCGTATGAGATCGGATTAGCCAATTTCAAATAAAATCGCGAATCGTATCTCGAGCGTGAGATCGGATTAGCGATTTTTCCGTGCGATTACGAGTCGTATTTCGAGCGTGAAATTGGACTGTCAATCATACACACGTTGCGAAATTAGGAAAATTTCCTAATTCATAAGGGCACTCAAGATTACGGATATGATAACATATCGGGAATTTCAATCACGTGTATCGAAATTTCAAATAAGAAAACTGAATATTTGGAAATTAAATTGGATAAGATTTTTACCTAATCCGAATATTAGCTTCCAAATAGGGCAAGTCGCGAACCACAATCCTTAGATGATGGATCAATGGAGGAAAAAGGGAGGTGTAGCAACTTGGACACTTGCTCAAAGTAATTGGCCTCCGAGAGGCAACAACAATGAGCTTGAGGAGACACCAGCAACAGGTCGTGAGCGAGATGGTCACGGTGGTGAGGAGCTGCGACGACCGCAAGAACATGCGAGACTTCCCCGATGGATTGAACTGGAGCGTTTGGAAAAACCTGCAAAAGAATTTCAGCAAGCGCAGCAAGGTGATTGATATGGCTCGGGGTTGCCGTTATTGGCCAGCGTGGACAAAACGGATGATGGCGGAGCAATCGAGTCGGAATATCGATAGCGCTCGAGTGCAGGACACCCGAGCTTTGCTAGAAGTGACGTCGGACTTGCTGAAGCCAGGTTACAGGAGCAGGAACAGTGGTGGTGCTCGGGGACCGGCTGAGGACTTTGCCGGTTGTCTCGTGCTCGCTGGATTCGGATGAAATTCAGTGGGAAATCTGGGTCCCGCTGAGCAGTGCTTGACCCTTGGAAATTGCTGGAGATTCTGGTTTCGCTGCAAGGACTGACAAACCAAAACAAAAATCGCCGCTCTGCTTCGTCTCTCAGGGAATCGAGTTCCCTTGTATTGATCTTCCGTTGACCTACAAAGAGAAAAAGAAGCAAGAAACTTTTTCCATTTTTACGTCTCCTCCCAATTGTGGTTGTCGTTTTCTATATCAGGGAATTCAACCAACATTAGAATATTTCAAGGAATGGCAACAGAATATATGGGAATCAAATTGACCAAAATTCTTAGCTAGCTCTTGATGTCACTCGGATGTGTTTCCAAATTTAGACTTGTCGGACGGTAGGAGTGGGGATGGTCACCGTGGTTTGCAAATCACACTCGGGATCATCGAGAGCGGAGTCAATTCATGTGTGGTGGAATCCTTTCTTCAGACGTGTGGATGTGTTCTCTGCTTCTTTGATCAGCACACATCTTTATAAATTTTTTAATGTACCCACCGCCACATGTTGCTTGGATGAGCGTCAAGGTGGAGCAAATTGTAGGATTGAACTGCTGGGACTCATGGCTCGCGGATGCTTCATCAGAGGGGATCACGACGCAGCTGAGGATGCTAGTGCAGCAGCTCGTCCCGGTGGTGGTCTCGCAATGTGGGGCAGCGTTGCGAGCATGAGAGCGCGGCGATGTGGCTGGCGGGACTCACATGGCAAGGGAATCTCGACCAAGCTTGGTGGAGCACTCTATCTCTCTCTTATCTCACGTATGTGTCTCTGTGTATTCAGAATTGCTCCCCCTCAATGTGGCCATATGTATCAATATGTGTGGCCCTTCCTCCCTATCTTCTCCGTACGCGGCTCTTACAGAGGTGAATAACTTTGATTTTCGTGGATTATTTCACTTCCTATTTTGGCTCATACATGAAATCGCCTTTGATTATGAAATATTTCTTGTCTTGAGACATAGGATATATCGCTCAAAATATCCCCACGTGCGGTATTCTTTTTGATATTTCATGCTTAAACTTCCAATCTTCTGTAATATATCGCCTAATGTGAATATATGAAATATTTACCGAATATTGGAAGAATAATATGAATCCTTTTTGAAAATACCAATTTGTCAACTCGTAAAAGTGAAGCTCATCCGCCGCTGATCAAATGCAAAAGTGATAAATAAGTAAATAGAATAATGTAAAATGCTTCTAAACTATATGTTATGCAATTTTAATTTTATTTTTTCAGGGATAAAATTAATCCCTAATTTTTTAATGCAATAAATGACTAAACGGGTCGCCAAAATTTAGGTGTCAACAATCGGGATCGGAGCTTCTTTATATATATACCTTGATGATTTTTCATGATATTTTTATTGAATTAAAAATTGGGACAAAATCTAGTTGAGAGAGCATTTGGCAATTCTAGCCATTTTTAGGTGACTCACTACCTAGCTTTGGACTAGTATGGTCGTACCACCATGGGCAATAAAAGCCTTGTAATTCGGCATTACGATGATCGTCGAAAGCTAATTGCGTGGTGGAAGTCGTGATGGTTAGGGTTTGCATTTTGGAAAATTTTACTTGATCCCAACCAATTTCTAGGTCATTTTCATCGAATCTTGAATCTATGTGGTTGGGCCAGCATAGTCTACAAAACCCACGACTTAATTTACTCTAAGATGGGCTGCCAAAGAAGACAAGGCAGTGGAAGGCAGTGGAGACGAGAGAAGGTGCGCAAGTGATTGAAAATTACGGAACAACAAGAAGCATTTACCATGCTACAATAGGCGCCCACGGTGCACGTGCTCGTGCGGGCCCAATTTGGAGAAATTAGGATTCAGCCCCCATTATCTATTTATTTTCGATATTGCCCCTTGGCCACTTTGTTTCACAATTTTTCCCTTGGCTGTATTAATTTCCCGTTTTGCCCTTGCATGAAATTTAGTGAATGTTTTATACATGAAACTAAATGTCTAATGATCTATGTATAATTTTGTTTAATTAGAGATTAGCCACGGCATCTCTAATTGTCTTAAATTATATGAGAGCCTTTGGATCACATATAAAATAGGGATATCGATTGTAACTAATTGTGTCGATATAAAAATAAAAAAAAAAAAGATTCCCACGGGAATTTTTATTACATTGATAGGAATAATTAGGATGGAATATCATATTATTTTTCATAATTTAACCACAGGGATTAACAAAATGTGTAGAATATGATAGTTTTTTCATAAGTTAATTATGAATTTATTTGAATTAGAAACTTAGTCCAAAGGCAGTTTTTGATGTTATTTTATTAATATCTTGTGACAAGTTTTACATTGGTGAAAACATGATTTCTATTAATTTGCCTCAAATTTTTGTGCCATAAGTATGTTTATTTATTAAGTAGTTTTACCACCTATGAATTTTTCTGATTTCAATATTCTTGAGTTGAATGGTGATAATTATAAAGTTTGGAAGGAATTAATCCTTCTTCAATTGGGGTGCATGGGCATTGATTATGGTAATTGGAAAGATGAACTATTTGCTCCTACTAATGCTAGAACTCCTATTAAAGTTGCTCTTTATGAACAATGGAAGCGATCTAACCATCTTAGTGTAATGTTCATAAGAACTAACTTTCTACTAATATTCATGATTCAATTGCTCAGCACAATAAAGCCAAAGCATTGCTAGAGGCTATTGATGCACAATTTGAAACTTCAGAAAAGGCGCATGCCATGTAACATCCTGAATTTCCAATTCAGTTTTCAATTGAATGAATCGGGCTTTTCATCGATGCGCCTAGAGTTCTATTCTCTGAGCTAATCACTCATGAGATAATTAGCCTATCTGGTGAAGCCGTTAAGGAATTTTAACGCAATAGATTTGAGAATTCAACCAGAAATCGACTGCTCGACCGTGCTAGTTTGCAAGGGTCATTACGATACAGTTAGAAATCAATTAGAGACTGGAGATAGGTCGACTTGACTGAGCCATGTGATTAAGTGTGGGTGATTCCACCCAATTACAAAATTCTCGTTGATCGGCACTAGACCGATTTTTTTGTCGTTTTGGTATCCTGTATCCGTATTCAAAATCTCGAGATTTTCACGACAACTGAGAGTTACCAATGTGTCGAAGATGTATAATATGGCTCGAAAATAATAGAAGACGGGTCAATTGCACTAAAAATTCCTAAAAGCTACTCAGTAGGTTAGGTCACGCTAAAATCACGCCAAATTGAAATTAATCGCAAAATTTAAACCCGATTTCAGAAATTGAAAGTTCTGTCATGTCACAATTTATTTTAGGACCGTCGACTCACCCTCCGAAGATTTTTCTGCAAACCGAGATTTTCGGCAAAAATTCAGAGTATGGCCATTTTTGTCCAGGAAAATCAAAGGACCAGTTTTTGTCGCGTTTTTGGGATTCAAGTTGATTCAATTGTTGAGGAAAAATGTTGTATTTGACGACGACACATTGGTTGAATTTACGGACATCAAATTGAATCCAATTGGAATAGAATTGAAGAGGAATTAAAGTGGATTTGGGAGAATTGGTTCAAAATTCGTAGGCCATGAGGGAGAGAACATTTGGACCACTTGGTTGGCTTCTAGGGGAAGATTGTGGGCTATAAATTGGCTTGGATGACAGCCAAGACAAGTGGGGGCCAAGCAATGATCAAGAAGAGGATAGGTCTGGCTAAGGGGGACCCTCCAAGTCTTCAGCAGTCTTCTCCTTCTTGCTCAGCCCCACTTTATCCATTTTAGAGTGTTTTGAGAGCTTGAAGTTGCAGAGAACAGCCAGCTCCCTCCCCTGAACCGTCGACCGCCTCCCCTACCGTCGTTGGATCTGCCGCTCGACTGTTGCGCCACTTGCAAGCCCACGCATGCACGTCTGCCCGTTCTTGCTCGTCCCGCGGTCCAGCGCCTCCTGTCGCGTCCCCTGAGCCTCCCTGATTGCCGTCGAAGCTTCACCGTTGCCATCCAGCAACCGTCATCGCCCGTCATTGCCCACAGCAGTCTCCGTCTCCCTTCTCGAGCCGTTCTAGCCAGCCAGCAACCCTTCGACCGGTCCCTACAGCCAAGAGCAAAAGCCGAAGCCAGCAAGGGTTCATGGACTTCAAGGCCCATTTTCAGGTCCATCCCGTCTCCGCTTGGCGTCGTTGCCAGGAGGTTTGTTGCCCGTCTCCGCGTCGCCGTCGTCGTGGACTCACCGAAACGTTAAACTAGTGAGTTTAGTTGCTAAACCCTACTTAGGGAGTTAATGACGTTTAAGGGGTGATTAGTTTAGGTTAAGCATGGATTATGTGGTTAGTTAGAATGGATTAGCGATTTAATTATTTGTTTGTGCATGTTAGGTGGTTAGAACGGATAGATTATGGACTAAAGTAGTCGTACTATTTATCTAGATAGGTTCGGAAATTTTCTCGGCCCGTTCAGGTGGTTAATTAAGCGTTTCCGGCCTAAGTTTGCATTTTTGGTAATTAATTGTAATTATTTAATTATTTTTTATATTTATTTAATTATTTATTATTTTCCGGAAATTATATCGGAATAACTAGTGACCGGAATTTCATGCCGATTGCAATGGTATGCTTAGTTTCTGCAATTGAATGCTATTATGTGCAAATTGAGTGGTGATTGTAATTTTGGGTATTTATCCCAAAATTGTGCAATTTCGGTATTTAATAAAAAAATACCAAGGCGTCAGTTTTTAACGCCAAAAATGTTTTTAGGCACTATATTAAATAATGAGATTTTCGAAAAGAAAGATATAGCATTTTAGCTCAGACCGACCGTGTACCCACACACAATTATTTTTATCGGGTATTTTTTAACGCGATAAAAATAGGTCAAGTTCATTATTTTAATTGAGGAATTGGTGTGCAAAGCACAGTGTCCTTGGCCGGGATTGATTTATCATGTATCAGCTTGTGTGAGCCTTATTTTATCGCCAGCTTGTGTGAGCCTTATTAAATCGTCAACTTGTGTGAACATTAAATCGTTAGCTTGTGCGAGCATTATTGATATGTCAGCTTGTGAGAGTAGTATACTATATCAGCTTAGGTGAGCTATAATATATATCAGCTTGTGCGAGCTACCATCTATATATCAGCTTATGAGAGTTATAATCATCTATTTCAGCTTGTGTGAGCAGTGATCGTATCGATTGAATTGATAGATGTTATTGATTGTATCGATTGTATCGAATTGAATGGATTGAATGATCGATTGGATGGAATGGATTGGTTGAGATTATGAACTGTACTAATGTGCATGAGGGAATTGAGACAAGGTAAGTCTTATAACTTGTGTGTATAGCTGCCTCTAGGCGTATTTCCTTCCTAGTCAGAGTTTAGGGGGTGAACTTGCTGAGACATCGTCTCACCCCATCATGGGCTCAACCTTTTCAGATCCTTAGATGATGGTTCCTCCAAAACGTTTTGGTCTGCCGATGAGAGTTACCAAGCAGAGTTCTGATTACCATGCCCCAAGGGGTCAATGAGTCTATGAACTCATGGTGACCACTGTCTGGGTCGATGAGGGCCTACCTCAGAGGGTACCTCATCAATTCAGAGCGTGGTTTCGCTACGGTTTCAATGGATTCCCTGTGGGTCCCCTCCAGGGCTTTGAAATTCCTGCTGTAGTAGTCGATGCCACTCTAGGTGAGAGTGCAGCTGACCCTCATGATGGTGCTGTGGAGGACCCAACGCCCCTAGAGCCGGTGGAGACTAAAGGATCAGCGAATGGGTCCGACTAGCTGATTATAGGATAGCTTTGTTTTGAGAACTAGTCTTTTGTAGACTCTTGACTTTTGTCTTTAGACTAGTCTGTATATAAACCAGGGTGTTTATAAAAGTGTTTTGGTTGTGAATATGTTTCCTGCTTTTCTATCTCGTGTTGGTTGTTGTTAGGGTTAATTGTTTCGCTTCAGCATGTGTAATAAAATGAATGGGTCGGCGACGCGTCCTGGGACGTCGCAAATTTATCGACCACCGAGGGATGGGCACGCCCTCGAGGATCGGGGTATGACATGCCATGACCCTAATTATGAAATTTTTATTGTTGAAACTTATTAGTGTTAGAGGTGTGCATGAGCACATCATGAATATGAGGGATATTATGACTCAACTGAGAAACCTTGAGGTTAAAATATCTAAATCTTTTCTTGTGTACTACATTTTAAATACTCTCCCACAATGATATGTGCCTTCAAGATCTCTTATAACACACATATGAATAAATGTTCAATAAATGGACTCATGATCATGTATGTTCAAGTGAAAGAAATGCTACTCATGGAATCTAAAGAAAGTGTTCATTTAGCAACACAAGGAAAATATAAGGAGCAAGGCAAGCAGAAGAGAAAGGGTAAAATGCCTCCCCAATCTGACATTAAGAGGGAATCCAAATGCTTCTTCTGTCAAAGGAAGAGGCATATAAAGAATGATTCTATCAAACTTAAGGCCTAGCTCAAGAACAGAGGTAATCTAATCTCATGTGTTGTTATGAATCTAATATGGTTCATGTGATTCACAATACTTGGTGGATTGAATCTAGATCTAAAATCCACATTTTGAATCCTTATAGGGTTTTCAAAACCATAGGAAGTTAGTGGGAAGTAAACAACACATCTATTCAAGAAACAAAATACGTTAACATGTGAAAATTATGGGGACATGCAGATTAATTCTTAATAATGGCTTTGTTTTAAATTTGGAAAAGACCTTTTATGCTTTTAGTTTCTTTAGAAACTTAATTCCAGTTTCAAGACTATTATTATTGAGTTATTCCTTTAACTTTTTAGATTCAACCTTCAATTTATAGTTTAAATTTGAAATTGTTGGGAATTAGATTTTATCCGATAGTCTTTTTCGAATTAATTTACAAGGAAATGCCTTATAATGCGATGCACGTTCATGATAACGATGGTATAAAATGATGTGTTGTGAATCAAGATTCCTCTATGTTATGGTATTGGAGATTGAAACATATTTTTATAAAATAGAATTAAGCGATTAAGATTGTGAAATCGGACAGAGAAAGTTAATACTTTAATAGATATACTAAAAATGGACAAGCACTTGGTCCATTTGTGAAATTTATTGAAAAGCATGGGATAGTTTCTCAATATATCATGTCTAATTCTCTGGATCAAAATGGTTTAGCATAAAGAAGAAACCAAACTTTATTGGACATGGTGCAGAATATGTTTAGCAACTTCAAACTTCTTAAATCCTTGTGAATTGAAGCTGTTAAGGCGGTAGTGTATGTATAGAACTGAGTTTCTTTGTCCAAAGATGCCTTTTGAATTATTCAAAGGTTGGAAATTGAGTTTGCGACATGTTTGCATTTGGGGATACTTGTCTAAAGCAAGAGTCTACAATTCACAAGAAAATAAAATAGACCTAAGGACTATAAGCAGGTATTTCGGTGGATATGCCAAAAAGTCCATGGGGTATAGATTCTATTGTCTATCTCACACCACTAGGATTGTGGAATCAAAAAACGCTAAGTTTCTTTAAAATAATTTGATTAGGAGGAGCGATCATTTCAAGGACTTTGTTTCGGAGAAAGATCATTCGAATACTCGACCTTCCACCTCAAATATTAGATATGTTATTGTTCATACACTCTTTAGTTCTACCGATTGTAACTCATTGAAATTCCATAATCTACTAATATTAATCTAGCGGATTCAATTGTTTAACAATTGCTAGAAACTGTCAAACAACCGATTGAACAACACGCTCCTCTAGAAAATATTCATCCAACATTAAGAATATTGTTAAAATGAAGAAATTAACAATTCCTAGTGATTACATTATGTGTCTGCAAGAATTTGACTATAATGTTAGAACTCAGAATGATCCTACAACATTTTTTACAAGCCGTGAGTTATAATGAATCCAATTTGTGGTACAATACCATCAAGGAAGAGGTGAGGGATTTGGTTGAATTGCCCTATAGTGCGAAAGTCATTGGATGTAAATAGATTCTCAAAACTAAGAGGGACTTATTGGGCAACATGGAGAGATATAAAGTTGGACTCGTTGCCAAAGGATTCAATCAAAAAGAGGAATCTATATCTAAAAAAATCTCTTCGTGTCGTTTAGGTGCATTGGTTGCCCATTTTTACATAGAATTGCATTAAATGGATGTGAGAACGGTGTCCCTCAATGGAAAACTAGAGGAGGAAGTTTAAATGAAACAATCAAAAGGATTATCCTTTGGTAATGGTGAGCATTTAGTATACAAGCTTAAGAAATCGATATATGACTTAAAATAAGCATCACGACAATGGTAGTTAAGGTTTCATGATATCATATTTTCATCGGTTTTGGAGAATGTCTTGAATCAATATATATATATATATATATAGAAGGTTAATGGGAGCAAAATCTATTTTCTTATTCTATATGTGGTGACATTTTACTTGTAACCAATGAAAATGGATTGTTACATGAAGCGAAACAATTTCTTTTTAGGAATTTTGACATAAAAGATATGGGTGAGGCATCTTATGTCAGGATAAACCTCAAGGCACGTTAGTGTAAGTGCTAGTACGAACACCTAGAGGGGGGTGAATAGGTGTGAAGATAATTTTTCGCAAGGAACAGTAGAAATATTTCACTTTTAAAACCGAGTCTGAAAAACAACAGACTTTAAGCAAGTTCAGACTTTAGCAGTTAAATAGAACTACAAACAAAGTAAAGGAGTTTAGGAAAGAGAATAAGAACACATAAATTATAGTGGTTCAGCTTAGATCAAATCTACATCCACTTTCCACGCTGACAGCCTACTGGCTGGATTCCACTAAGAATCAAAAGAGATTTTACAGCTTTGCGATCTTGACTTCACAGTGAAGAGTCTCTACTGGTCTCTCACGAAGTCTCACTATGAATGTCTCTCTTTTGTATACAACTTTGAGCTCAGTTTATCGAATGACAAGAAAATGGTAAGCTTCAGACTTTGAAATTTCTCTTTCATACACTATATCGAACAACTAGAGAGTCCGCCTTAAATATTCCTTCATGCCTTCTCGACCGTTGGCACTTTCCAAATGAATTCTTCCAATCTACCTGTTGGACAGAATCAATCAAGAAGATCTTGAGTCGTTTGAAGATTGTGATGAAAGCCTGTCAATCCTGTTCGCCTATACAATCAGGATCTTAGTTTCCATAAGTAGATTCTTTCCATTTTTACTTGCAATCCAAAAATATTTGATTTATCTAAATTGATTTCAATAAAGATAATCAATCTCGTACATGATATATCCATCCAGAAAGCTATCCATAAGCCATACAAAACGACCTCCTGAAGAAATAAACAAAATCTCGCATCTGGATAAATCTTCATTCTTCAGTAGCGTTCAGTTTGGAATTTGTCAATGTGGGCAAAATTTGACACAAAGTCTGGGAGACTTCAGACTTTAACACAAAATCTAGTCATCTTCAGACTTTGACATAGAAGTCTGAAAATCTTTAGAATAGACTTTGAATAAGTTTTGTCAACTTCAAAATATCCAAGGAGTTTTCTCCAACAATCTCTCTCTTTTTGATGGTGACAAAACTTCCCTGCAGATTTAAGAACTTATAACTTGCAAAACAATACTTTGGCAGTACATGATATCCAAAAAGATAAGGATCTATGGATGGCATCAATTCTACAACCACAGAAAACATGTTAATCTTGAAAAATAATCAAACACCAAGATTAAAACATCCACATCCATCCACATTCATGATCGTCACAAAAGTTGCTGCAGATTATAAGAGTTACTAGTCAAACAAAGTTAAATATGCAAAAGTTTAAGTTCAAAAATAAATGATTAAAAGTATAAATCTGCACATTCTCTCCATTTTTGTCAGCAGCAAAAAGTAGAGAAAATCAAGATTAAAAAGAGATAAAATGAAATTAAGTTTGTCTTGGAATACGAACGAGCTGGAAATCCACCATTGACTAAACTGTCTCCTCCAGCTTTCGCACTGTCTCTTTCAGCTTCTCAACATCTTTTGATCTTGGCAATCTATGAAACTTGCTGTTGTAAACCTTGAACTTGAAAGTTTAAAGACTGTACCTTCTCATTGAGAGAATCTGAAGTAGATTGCAAAGCAGATTGAAGCTTCTGAATCTCATACTCCATTCCGTATTGTTGTGCTTTTATCTCCAAAAGGAGCTCGAGCAACCTTTGAAAGTCTGCATTAGGTTCTGTTTGTGCACTAGCCTCAGCACGTTCAGTTCGTGGAGTGTTGAGAGATGAGGGAACATCAACTCCTCTACTTTCAAGACTTGGAGTAGATTCTCCAATATCAACTTTAGGAAAATGAGAAGCATGGACTTCTTTTGGATCAGCAGGAGATCGACCGACATCATCACTTGCAATAAGAGGAGAAGAAGTACCACTTTTCTTACAAACTCCCCCTATTTCCTTGCCTACATGTGGAGAAAATAAAACTTCTTCTTGTTCTTTCTCAATTCCAACATGAAAGTGATGTTCTTTTTTTGTTATTTCTCCTACTTGGATACTCCTTGTTGCTTCAGAATCCTTAGATAAGGATACTGCTACTATTGTCTCATAAGAGTCATCCTGACCCTCTTTTCTGCAGCTTCTCTTCCTGCTTCTTCTCTTTCTTCCTCTTCTCTTGCTTTTTCTTCTCTTCCTGGTTCTTCTTCTTCTGGCTTTGCTTCTTCTTTGTCTTCTAGTCCTTATTCTCTTTGCTCTATGTTTGCTCTCCCTCCTTCTCCTATCCCCTTGGGTTGCTCAAAACCAACAAATCTTTGAAGATTTTTCAAGGCCAATGTAGAAATGGTAAGATCATCGTCATCCTCTTCGTCCTGCAGGATGAGGGATCTTCTCTTCTTGACAGGTTCTTTCACAATTTCCTTGCCTTTTCTCTCCCTTGCAACATATTCTTCCTTGGTTTTGCTAGGAGATGCCTTCTTCAAGCGCTCTAAAGCCTTGTTCAGATCTTTTAGCCTCATCTTCGAAACCATTTTTAGTCCTATAACCATAGGAGCAACAGTTCTAGAGCAGAGAGAAGTTGGAAACTCGATTTGAAAATGTCTAAATAGCTTTGTAACCAATGCAGAGTAAGGCAACTGTCTCTTATCCTTCATAGCAGTCCTATACATGAGCATTAGGACAGTATGAGGGAGTGAAAACTTCATGCCATTGGAGATAGTAAACATAAGCCATGCTTCAAATCGGGAAACATCAGTTTTTGAAGCAGCCTTTGGTCTGATGTAGTTTATGACGATTTTGTGCAGCAAGACATTGGAGGCTGTCATTCTGGAATAAGTGATGCTTCCTTCGAGGAGTCTGTCCCTAACAAGGAATCTTGTTGCATGACCAACCGAGACATTTATTGGTTGGAAACCATTCCTTTCCACTCCAATAACGTCAGCCAAAGTGTCAACATCCACTTGATATTCTTTGTCACTCACGATGAATTTGAAGCAATTCTAGTTAAGAAAAGAAAGGTTTGAATAGAAAAAAGGCAGTCAACTCCGGATAAGCAACAGTTGTCTCGGAGCAAAAGTCTTCATGTTGAAGGAAAGCCAATTTTTCCCTCAAATTCACATTGATCGAATCTAAAAAGTCAAAGTCGACCGATCGAGGGTTCATCACCCCTCTTTTCAGCATTTGGAGATAAACCTTTTTATGATCCTTGGAACGAAAAAGCTTCGTTCCTACACCAAGCATTTCAACAGCAATGCCCATCCTTGGCTGAAAATTCGAGAACATCCTCTCATCATCGTCTTTGCTTTCAGGCTGATTGAAAGTGCTAAAACGAGGATCAATAGGAAAGTTATGGAAAGCCTCATCTGCTGCTCCTTTCTTTGATATTCCTAAACGCTCCATTGTTCTCAGAAACAACGTTTCATTCTTGTAACCGTGCTTTTTTAGATAATCAGTAATGAGAGACATCGGCGAACCACCCGTTTTCAAACGACCATAAAATTTGAACAGAACCTGGGGAGTCATGGTACGAAGCGGAATAGCATCTTGTTCAACTTCCTCTTCCAACGGTTCACAAGGAGGATTCTACAAAATGTCCTTTAGGTTGTGCTATGGAGATGCCTGAGGAGAGTCTTCTTCTGTAAGATCGAAATGTGTCTACCCTTCAGGCACATTTCATGGCCCTTTGCTTGCGATTTAGGATGATTTCCTTTGGAACGACATCCTTGCAGGCTAGGAGGATTTCTCAGACAAGTTTGGGTGAAAAAGATAGAAACTTGCAGAACAAACTTGAGAGTAGAGATGAGAGTGTAGAGAGTCTGTATTTTAGGGTTTGGAATGAAATGCTCGAAAGAAATACAGAGGGTATATGAAGATGAAACGTCACAAAGAAAAGAGATAATCGAATCGTAATAAGGAAAAATGATGAAACGTCACAAAGAAAAGAGATAATCGAATCGTAATAAGGAAAAAAGAAAACTGCCTTTTTGAAATAAACTGAAAATAAAAACTGCCAAAAATTCAAAAATTCGAAAAGTATAACTTCTAAAAATAAAATATGTAAGTAACGATTCGAATAAAGTCATACATTTTTCACAATTTTCATACTAAAATTAAAATACCTGGATTCGAGTCAGTTTCTCACTAATCTAGCGTCTGGAAATTTTGAGTCTGGCCAACTCCAGACTTTACTTTAGAGGAAAAATAATATTCAATTTGGTGCGAATAGACTCAAATAGATTTTTCTCCAGAGGCTTTGTGAAGATGTTTGCCAGCTGATTCTTCGAATCAATGAACTGAATCATAATATCCTCATTTTGGACATGATCTCTTATAAAGTGATGTTGAATTTCTATGTGCTTCGCCCTTGAATGAAGAATTGGATTCTTGGTGAGGTTTATTACATTGGTATTGTTGCATCTGATTTTGGTACACGATTCTTCTATTTCAAAGTCTCTTAGCTATTGTCTTATCCACGGAATTTGAGAACAACAGCTCCCAAGAGCCACATATTCTGCTTCTGCTATTGATAGAATTACAATACTCTGCTTTCTTGAGAACCAAGATACCAACATATTTCCCAGCAGTTGACGGGTTCCAGAAGTGCTCTTTCTATCCACTTTATATCCAGCTAAATTAGCATCTGAATATCCAAGAAGAGTAAAGTCTCATTCTTTTGGATACCACAGACCTAGCTTTGGAGAAGTTGCCACATATTTAATGATGCGTTTTGCAGCACTTAAATGAGATTCTCTGGGATCAGACTGAAATCTAGCACATATGCAAACACTAAACAAAATGTCAGGTCTAGATGCAGTAACATAAAGAAGAGAACCGATCATGCTTCTGTAAAGCTTCTGTTCTACTTTCTTCCCTTTCATATCTTTGTCCAGCTTTGAGGAACTTGACATAGGTGTCTCTATCTTTTTGCAATTCTCTAACCCAAATTTCTTGATCAGATCCTTGGCATATTTCTCCTGGTGAATGAATATACATTTCTTCGACTGTTCAACTTGTAATCCCAAAAAAAAGTTAACTCACCCATCATGCTCATCTCAAATTCAACATGCATAGACTTTGAAAATTTCTTGCATAGATTTTCATTAGGAGAACCAAAGATAATATCATCTACATAAATCTGTACCAGTAAAAAATCTTTTCCTTCTCTTTTTATGAACAATGTAATATCTACTTTTCTTTTTTCAAAACCATTCTATATTAAGAACTTACTCAACCTTTCATACTAGGCTCGAGGTGCTTGTTTCAGTCCATATAAGGCCTTTTTCAGTTTATAGACTAAGTCTGGCTTTCTTGGATCTTCAAATCCTGGTGGTTGTTCCACATAAACTTCTTCTTGAATGAATCCATTAAGGAAGACACTTTTGACGTCCATATGGAATAACCTAAAAATTTTATAGCAAGCAAAAGTAAATAATAATCTAATTGCTTCTAACCTCGCTATTAGTGCATAGGTCTCATCATAGTCTATCCCTTCTTCTTGAGTATATCATTTGGCCACGAGTCTTTCTTTGTTCCTGATGACTTTTCCTTTCTCGTTCATCTTGTTCCTGAAGACACATTTTGTCCCGATTATAAATTTACCTATAGGTTTTAGAATCAGCTCCCAAACATCATTGATGCTGAATTGTCTGAGCTCTTCTTGCATAGCTTCTATCCAGCTTTCATCAAACAAAGCTTCATCTACACTTTTTGGTTCAATTTCAGAAACAAGTGCTAGAGCACTGGACTCTTCTTGCCTTTTAGATCTAGTTCGAATTCCTTCATCGATGTTCCCAATAATGAGTTCTTTGGGATGACTTAACTTGTGCTTCCAGTTGTTGCTTGGTTGGAAAGTCTATTGATCCTCTGCTTCGGTTGAAATTTCTCGATCTATTTGTTGCTGCTCTTCATAAGCCTGTACTTCTTTAGGGGAAGTAGACTTTGTAAAGTCTGGAACAAGTTCAGACTCTTCAAGTTGAGTCTAGTCTGGTTGAGTCAGCATATAATCTTGAAACTTGACATTCATAGATTCTTCCACGGATTGAGTCTTCTTGTTGAAAACCCTGTAGGCTTTGCTTGAATTAGAATAGCCAAGAAACATTCCTTCGTCTGATTTTTCTTCAAACTTTCCAGTTCAATCATTTGCATTCTTCAGTAAAAACATTTACAACCAAAGACATGAAAGTAAGAAACATTTGGCTTCTTTCCTTTATACATTTCATATGGAGTTTCCTCCACGATAGGCTTCAAGAACACTCTGTTGATGATGCAGCAAGCTGTAGAAACTGCTTCTGCCCAAAATCGAGAGGATATGTTGCTCTCAATTAAGAGGGTTCTGGCCATCTCCTATAAAGATCTGTTGAGCTAATGATTTATTATGGCTAGCAACATTGCACTAGGACCTATGGAAGAACAAAGTGACACAAGGTCTCCATACTTCGATGAAAAGGACTACAGCATCTAGAAAAACAAGATGAAGGCATTCATCAAAGCCAAGGATCCCTTGGAGTGGATGTAGTTGTCAGAGGAATAACACTTGAAGCCTCATCATCCTCAAAAAAGGAGGAAGATGGCAAAGCACCAATTATTAAATCATTATCTAATGCTAAGAAAACTAAGAGAGAAGCATTAGATGCTAAGACCATTTATTCATTATATTGTGCTTTGTCCTCTACAAAATATAACTGTATTTCTTCATGTGAAATAGCAAAGGAAATTCAGGACAAATTACATGTCACATAAGAAGGAATTGATCGAGTGAAAGAAATAAAGATAAATATCCTCCTTGGGCAATACAAATCCTTTAAAATGAAGCCAAACGGAACAATGATTGACATATTCAGTAAATTCAATGATATTGTCAATGGCCTAGCTCATCAAGAACAATCAATTGTGGACTTTCCAAGGAATGGAACAATATCAAGACATCCATTCATGAGACTTAGGGGATAATGCTATTGTCCATAAACAAACTCGTGGGAACACTCTAGTCATACGAAGTGGGACTGAATAAAGAGGGAGACTCAAAAGGTAAGAAAGTCATAACGATCTCAACTCTATCTCTAGGATCTTGAGCGGAAAGGATTATTTTCATAACGTCCCAGACTCATCGCCATCACAATTTTTTTATCTTGTTAATAAGCACATGCGGAAACATGAATAAACAAACTCCCAAACAAATAACAACTAAAATTTTCAGACATACATCACACATAACTTATTACTTTATATTGCAACAGTACACTTACAAGCCCTTTCTCTACATGCCCTCCTTCCTTTTTACATCACACTGTAAGTATCCACATAGGCTAAGGAAATTCATATCTTCTCTAGTGTCACTGTAGCTCCCAAAACTGACGTGAAACATCCATGCCCACAAGGCTAAAAAATAATAAAGTGAGTCAGGAGACTCAGTAAGTAAAACCCATAATTCTCTACTAGGAGGATATCTTATCATCAAAATCTAGCAGCTACAGTACTCGTAATACAATGTCAATGGTAGATCAATAGCAAACTTATTTTTACACCTCAACTACGTGCAAATGTCCATTACAACATACTTTAATACATGCTTACGCTCGGCTTGTCAATAAACACATTAACATATCATATTTATGCATATACCGGCATGCATAAAAGATTCATTTAACTTTGTCCTAGCTCGACCAGGGCATCTCAACTCGATTGAGGCTTCTTGGGGCTTAGCTTCTCAAGGCTTTCGGGCTCAAATTCAAGCATCCTAACTCAACTAAGGCATCATGTTCTCATGACGAGGCATCTCGTTGGTATGGGGGCATCGTCGCCACCTCAAGTAACGACAATTCTTATTCTTTCATTACGTGAAATAGATAGGAAAAGCACCTTTGAAACATGTCAATTGTTAGGTAGTATGTTAATCTTGTGGTACTCTAGAAAGTAAAGTACAGTAGCTCCTTCTACAGCCGAAGTTGAGTATGTACCACTCGAGAGCTGTTGTGCTCAAATCCTCTGGATGAAACAATGACTAAAGGATTTTGGTGTTGAAGAATCAAACACCACAATCAAATGCAACAACACCAACGCCGTCAATTTAATAAAGAATCCTAACTCACACTCTAGAGCTAAGCACGTAGAGATCAAACACCACTTCATACAAGACCATGTTCATAAAGGTGAAGTTAACATCAATTCATTGATTCAAAAAATCAATTAGCCGACATTTTTACCAAACCTTTGGGAAAAAAAGAGCATTTGATTTCATACACAATGAGTTAGGAATAATTAACCCGTTTGAACAAAGTGCCTAAGATATGTTCATCCAGAAGATAAGCTTAAGATGATCTTGAACGAATGACTTTCCCATTTTTAAATTTTCAAAAGGTAAGATTTATATCTAGAAGAAAATCAAGTACGTTTCATTTTTGTCTAATTTATAAAATTTGAATGTTTGATTGAATGAAAAAATGCTTTAAGGTTATCCCTTAAAATTCGGACCAATTTTAAAAAATTCTGGAAACTAACTTTTTCAAAAATCGTGACCTTTCATATTTTTTTTTAAGTTGAAAATTTCCATTTTTTTCTCTCAACTTTCTTCCGGACATTTCAAAACTTTCGAAAGAGTTATCTTTGCAAAACCCTTTATTTCTTCTTCTTTAAAGATCAAAACTCTTCATCTCTAAGTTCTTCATGGCCTCGAAATTTGCTCAAGGAAACAAAGCCAACAACTTCTCGAAGATCCAATCACATTGCGAGAATGGCATCTAGGGCGAGGGGAAGCACCAAGCATTTCAAACTATCCAATTCATCTAAAAGTATCGAAGGTATGACAAGTAAAGCACCCTCTCGAAGAATGTATCATCTCCTTAGTTATTGAAGTTAATATCTATTATTGCTTCACTTCGAAGTTTGCATAACAGTGAAGAGGTAATCTTTGATCTTTTGGCTAAAAATGGGTTTGAGAGTGAAGAAGCATTAGAGCTTATGTTTGCGAACTCGATTAGAGTTACACCACCTGCTAATGTTGGGGAATTGAGTGGTGTGAGTACTGCTACAAAGAGAAGGAAAGAAAAAATTGTTGAGACTTCTATTTCAAAGAAAAAGGAAAAATGTTCTAGTAGGAAAGTTATTGAAATAGATGATGGAAGAAGAGGTGATGATGATGAGAAGCTTTTTGCTAACTTTAAGAGAAAGCTTGCTAATTTTGTTGCCGTAGGAAGTCAAATTGGGAAACTGATTACGTCTCAGGGACATTTAAACTATTTCAACTCTTTGTTGTGTAGAGGAGTCATCAATCATAGGACGGTGGACTTTGAATTTTTCGAATCATTTGGTATCAAGATCAAACACTACTTTGACCAACTTCCAATGGTCAATTTATGTGCTATAGACTTTCCAAACTACCCTACCCCGACGGCCTATTTTTACTTAAGTTTATCTTTCTATTCTCTAGACACAATCAATTTTACCATTTTTGATAAGGCCTATCTTCTTCATGCATCTAATTTGGCAAAAAATTTGGGAGTTAATCATTCTCATTTTGTGCCCATTGAATTTGAATCTAGATTTTGCATATTGTTCTGTCTCTGGTATTTCTGACTTCTCCAAAGATACAATGTCTCATGTCCCTCATCATCATTTTCCACTCAAGTAGATTGTTCTCCACAAAATCATCATAAATTGTCTTAGAACCAAAGGGTCATCAAAAACTTATGTGTCTAGGTATGAGGCAAAAATTAATTGGGCTATCTTAAATAACCATCCTTCTTCTCTGGCACATATGGTGATTCTTCATATATACAAATCTGTTATGAAAAATAAGGGTTAGTTGGCTTATGGATCCCTTACTACAAATATTTTCCAACATCTAGATATTAAGATTCCAGACAAACTCTGTTCGAAGGCACTTCCTTTTATGACTATAAAGAGAAAATGATGTGTAAGATGAGCTTCAGATTCACTGAAGAAGGTTGGAAGGATAGAAAGGGTAGGACAGTGAAGGTGGATGTTGAAGACCCTATTCTAGAACTGGTCTCACCATCGAAAAGAAGAAAGACTCAAGCACAAAAAGGAGATCCTTAGACCTTTCTGCAAAGGTTAACTGAAGAATCCTCTAAGGATTTGGACATTGATTTGTCAGAAGAAGAGGAGGCCGATCTCGATAATTTGATCAATGAGAATGTGCTTGGTGAGGACATTCAAGATGATGTTGATTTGGGTGTGGAAATTGAAGCTGAGAAGTTGACTAATCAGACCCCGGTGGAACTACTAGTGAATGAACAACAAGAAAACGATATTGATCTCAAGACACATCTCTCACTAGTGAACAGAATAAAGGGGAAACTACCGCTGATGCTCTAGTCACTAATGAGGTTCAAGAAAATTAGATTGTTGCTAATGTCGATCTCACAGGAGAGGCAACTGATACCAAGATCATGTTTTTCAACAAGAGGATCCTCCAATTGATGAAGTTTAGCAATATATTGTTAACATAGCTCAAACTTCTAGTTAGCCCATTCTGCTCGATTTTCTAATTGAGCAAAATAATGAACAACATAATCAAGATGAGGAAACAATAATTGAAAAGGACAATGCAATTGTTGTTGCTAATAAAGATGCTAAGCAAACTCAAAATTTTGAAGTCACAGGGACTAAAAAGGTTGCCCAAGTTGAGGGGGAGCATGTAAAAGACATTAGGACTATACAGGATGTGCGAGTTGATGGGGAGATTGCAAAGGATCCACATGCTGAAATTGATTGTCCACCAGACTAGACGTCTAATCCAAATGGTAATTGTCACGACCTCAACTCCAACCCCAGGGTCACGAGCAGCAAAGGTTATTTTCGCGATGTCCCAAGCACGTCGTCGTGCCATTTCTTTTTCTTTTTTCTTTTTATATTTTCATTAAGCACGTGCTGAAGCGTACATATAACACCCAGACAACAACAAGCAGCTAGAAAAATAACCATTTACAAACACACAATTACATTAGCTACATTTAGAAGCCATTCTATCACGGGCCGTTACGTTTACAACTACCATATCTTCGAAAGGTCGGGGTAAACCTTAGCTCCTCTAGCGAGATTGCAACTCTCAAAATTGATGTGAGACTTCCATGCTTACAAGACTGAAAGGATGAGGGGTGAGTTTTGGGGAAACTCAGTAAGTAAAACCCCTAATTCTCTACTAGGAAGACATCTCATCATCAAAATCTAGTAGATACAACACTCGCAATGCAATATCGATGGCAGATTATTAGCAAACTTATTGCTACACCTCAACTACATGCATATATCCATTACAACATGCTTCAATGCATGCTTACCTTTAGCTTGTCAATGAACATATCAACATATCATACTTATGCATATATTAGCACTCATGCAAATTCATTTACCGTCATCCTAGCTCAAACAAGCCCTCCTGGCTCAACTGAGGCATCCAACTTCCAACTAGGCACCTTGGCTCAACCAAGGCATCCCGGGGCTAGCTTACTCAAGGCATCCGGGCTCAAACCCAAGACCCGAGTATCCTGGCTCAGTCAAGGCATTCCGTTCAATGAACGAGGCATCGCCGCCAACGCTATGTGGCGACGGGTGCTTTTTCCTCTTTAAGTGCACACACAAATGCATCACACAAGCCGTTTTTCATCTCTTATCTTAGCCGACAGATACATAGCCCGAGGGCGTGCTCATTCAAGTGAGTGTGCCATAATCCTCAACATCATATTATAAAATATATCGGGAACGATTCTTGGTTCATGGCTTGAGTCGCATGTTTAGGCCATCGCAACTTGACGTCGATTCCAAGTCAAGCGAACCTTGACCTTGTCCCAAGGCATGAACACACTCAAGCATGCAAACATGAGCAAACACACAAAAGAACATTACAACATACACGCAGCTTACACGAGTGAGCACACCATTAAACTCGACGATATAGGCTATTGCCCTAGCCAAAAGTTAGAGATTCCACTTACCTTCGATGAACCTTGAGCTAAGACACGAACTACAAAGGAAGGGCAGTTTACTGTGAAGGCCAAGAGAGAGACGTGAGGTGGAGGGCGTTCAAGGAGATGGAGGGAGGAGAAAATGAGAGCAAAGTGAGGAAAATGAAGAGAGCTCCCCATATTTATAGCCCTTGGAGCCATCATTACCATGCCAAGCGGTCCATTCCAATGTTCCAAGTGTCCCGCTTAAATTCCTTGGGTGGCAAGGCTATGGGTTCAATAATTGAAGCCTAAATGATGAGTTGGAAGGCCAAAATGCCTTACTTGGCAACCTAAGCTCATAGATGTCATCGATGATGACCCACTTTTCACTTTTCCATTGGTCCACCTATACCCCGCATTAAATGAGCATTTAATGAAATTTGACAACAATAATGCCAAAGTTACCAACTCAGCAAATTCTAGAATCTTCGCTCATTAATGACGGCCCGTGTATTGCTCTCCAATTGGTCCATGTGTATGCAACTTTTCTAGAATATCCATGATATTTTGGACCAAAATCATGACCTTTGAAGAGTCAAGGGACACCTCACCTTCTTCATAAAGGAATTCTAGAATTTTCTTTCTACTTTCCTTTCCTTCTTTAAGAAGGCAAATTTTCCTTCCTCAAGAAGGCAATCTAGAAAGGTCTATCATCCAAGTTGATCCGGGGCCGATGAAGAGATCATTAGGTACACCTCAACATGGCATTCAAGGACTTGAGTCCAAGCTTGGGTGTGACTCATACCTCTTGGGTGAAAAAAACAGTTTTAAACAATTTATGAAATCAGTGTCTTTATCTTATCAAACAGAATCGAAAACTTATGAAATTTTAATATGTTTTAGAGAAGACCTTAAACGACATTTTTCATGAAAAATATCAAGTCAAAATCGTGCTGTGGAAAGAGCAGCAAATCATTGAACACAACCCAAATATTCGTCCGTTGAGCAGATTCAACAATCGAAGAGAGAGACTCATTTCGAAATCCAAATCTTCACCAAACTCTTTGAAAATTTTGATGTTGTAGATATGGATGTCATTTAAAACTTTCATGAATGAAGCATGGTTAAATTTGAAAGGGAAAATTTTATAAAAATTCGAGAAGGCAACCTGGTCACCGTTTTCACTACATGGGACAGGTTCCAGACGGTGAATGATTGGGCCTTTGTCCCTACCATTTCACCTCAGAAAAATATGAAATTTAAGGATCGTTTAGATCAAGATATTTAGAACAACTTTCATGAATGAATTTTCTTTAAATTCGCACTAGAAAAATCTGTGTAAAATTGGAAAATAGTGGAGGTCCAGAAATTTCGAAAATCAAAGGTGGCAACCTTAGTTGGGAAAAAGAGGCATCCCACTTGATTAAGAAGCATTAATTGTTGGGCATCCTTATCTCCTAAGTTTCCAACTAGGTCCTAGGTTAGCTTGGACACTTCATTTCGGCATTAAATAACTAGAAGCCAAATGTATTTAATGTGCTATTATCTTGTCCAAGAAGGTTTGACTTGCTTGCTCTTTCTTCCAATGGATATGTAGTCCATTTCTTGGCCTCCAAGATCTCCTACTTAGTTTAGGGTTATAATTCGGCTAGGCTATAGGGACACATAAGCCTTTACATTCATCATCCTCATTTAATGCTTTTCTAACTTGTTCACACTTATTTTCTAGGAAGGTTTAACTAATCCAAAGCATATCTAGCTTAGCCTCCTAGTTGGGACCTAAATAAGGGTCAAAATCGAGGATGTTTCAACTCTCCCCCCCTTAAAAAAAAAAATTCGTCCTTGAAATTTAAATGCGTACTTGGTCATCCAAAATAATGTGGGTACTAGTGCTTCATGCTTTCCTCACTTTCCTATATTGCATCTTTCATTATATGGTGTCACCATAGGACCTTAACTAAGGGAATGGCCTTATTTCACAAAACCCGCTCTTTCGTGTCCACGATCCACACTGGCTCCCCAACATACGACACTATGTTGTTTATTTCAATCTTCTCAAAGTTCAACACATGTGTCGGATCGGACTCATACTTTATCAACATCGATACATGGAATACATCGTGTATTCAAGCAAGTCTCGGTGATAAAGCCAATCGGTAGGCTAAATTCCCTATTTTTTTCAAGAATTTCAAAGGTCCTACTTACTGTGGACTTAACTTACCTTTCTCACCAAAATAGACATACCTTTCAACGGAGACACCTTGATAAACACATGGTCTCCTACTTGGAATTTCGGGGGCTTTCGTCTCCTATCTGCATAACTCTTTTGCCTACTTTGGGCGGCTCTAAGTCTCTTTCTAATTACCTGTACTGCCTCAGTAGTAAGTTGCACTGACTCAAAACTAGTAAGCTTCTTTTCCCAAACCCCATTCCAACAAGTTGGAGTTCTGCAAGCTCGACCATACAGTGCCTTAAATGGAGCCATGCCAATACTTTGCTGGAAACTACTATCATAGGCGAACTTAACAAGAGATGGGCGTTCATCTCCACTTCTCTTGAAATTGATAACACAGTTCGTAACATGTCTTCCGGTATTTGGATAGTTCTCTTGATTTGACTATCTGTCGATTGTAGCACCTTGATTTTCAAAAAAAATTCTGGCTCGATCACGCTTTCGCTGCGTACTCTGATAAAATAAGGCCTTCCTCAAAGATAGTCTATTCTTATAATAATGTCAGTGTTGTACATGGTTTACACAACCTAATCCTTTGCTTCCTCTTATTTATTTATAATAGTCTAACACTCCTTGCATTCTATAGTGAATAGTACTTCATTATGTAACAACGGCCTTGGAGTTTTCCATTTCCTCTTGAGTGAACACATAAACCTTTCCCTGTGCTGGCGAATGTTGGAAGTTGTCGTATTGCAGTGCTTCGTTTTGCAACATCATTTGCGGCTGCTGCAACGATGTCATTTGCCGTCTCTGTGGGCAATCTCTGATAATGTGGCCTTACTGACCACAACCGAAACAAGCTCCCGTTCGAGTCAAGCATGGTGTATTACGATGTCATTTTCTGCAATTGTGACATACATCCTTTGGAGTGAAGGTTGGCCTCAGGGTCTCATTCTTCTTGTTGGAAGCGAATGAACGTTTTTCTTCCTATCTCAATCTCTTGTCACGATGCTGATTAACTTGAGAAGTTGGATGATAAGGCCCTCCTTGATAAATTGTTATGGCAGCTCGCTCTAAGAAATCTCTTTCTATTAGCTGGCTCACTCATATAACTCGCTGTAATTCTTGAGGTTCAGTGGCACTAATAAACTCCGAATTTCAAGTTTCAGGCCATCTCGAAATCTCTTCGCTCTATCCACTGGATCCTCAACCAACTTGGGGGCGTATCTTGACAACTCGGCAAATTTTGCCTCATATTGATCAACAGTCATGTTGTTTTGTTAGAGTCGTAGAAACTCCACCATCTTCTTGTCACTAGCACATTCAGAAAAATATTTTCCGTTGAACGCCTCAATAAATGGGTTCCAAGTTACAGCAGTATCAGTAGGGAACACCATTCCTTGTGTTGCCTTCCACCAGTGACTGGCGTTACTTTCTACCTGGTACACCACCAAGGTCACCTTATCTTCATCAGAACACCTTAAAAGTGCAAATATCTTTTCTAACTTATTGACCCATGATTCGGCTTCTTCGGGATCTCCTATCCCAGCAAACTTCGGGGATTGCAACTTTAGGAACTGCTCCACTAGTCCCTTTATAGGACTCTCGCCATTTCCACTTCCGTTTCCAGCCATAGAGGCGTTCTTAGAAGCAAAAGCTGCTTGGTGTTGTGCTTACTGCCCCATTATGCTTCCAATGGTCTCAAGAGCTTGCAAAATTCCATCTAGCCAGGGGTCCTCTTTTAACTTCCCTTTAGAACTCGCCTGACCCTGAGTTGACTTTCCTCTCATGGCCACCTAGCCCTGAGTACTCATGTTGCAACTACAGGAATTTTAGAAAGGCTTTCTACAACACAAAAAAGGGTTATAAATCAAAATCTCCTACCGAAGACCAAGCAAGTAACAATCACATGCACAAGGTGTTTTCCTAGCTATCTATCCCATATCCCAACACACCTTATCACTCTAGATAATAACCCCGCTCTGATACCAAAACCGTCACGACCTTAACTCCAACCTTAGGGTCACGAGCAACAAGGGTTATTTTCGCGATGTCCTAGGCGCGTTATCGTCCCATTTCTTTCTCTCTTTTTTTTTTTATCTTTTCATTAAGCACATGCGGAAGCGTACATAAAACACCTGGACAACAACAAGCAACTAAGAAAACGACCATTTACAAACACACAATTACATCAGCAACATTTACAAGCCTTTTTATCACAGGCTGTTATGTTTACAACTACCACATCTTCAAAAGGTCGGGGTAAACCTTAGCTCCTCTAGTGAGATTGCAACTCTCAAAATTGACGTGAAACTTCCACGCCTACAAGATTAAAAGGATGATGGGTGAGTTCTGGGGAAACTTAGTAAGTAAAACCCCTAATCCTCTACTAGGAAGACATCTCATCATCAAAATCTAGTAGGTACAACACTCGCAAAGCAATATCGATAGCGGATCATTTGCAAACTTATTGCTACACAACTACATGCAGATGTCTATTACAACATGCTTCAATGCATGCTTACCTTTAGCTTGTCAATGAATGTATCAACATATCATACTTATCAATATACTGGCACTCATGCAAATTCATTTACCGTCGTCTTGGCTCAACCAAGCTCGCCCAGCTCAACCGAGGCATCCAGCTTCCAACTAGGCATCCTGGCTCAACCAAGGTATCCCGACTCAACCGAGGTATCCTGGCGCTAGCTCACCAAGGCATCCGGGCTCAACCCAGGCATACTAGCTCAACCAGGGCATCCCGAGGCTAGCTTACCCGAGGCAACCGGGCTCAAATCCAGGCATCCTAGTTCAACCAGGGCATCCCGTTCAATGAACGAGGCATCGCCGCCAACGTTATGTGGCGACAGGTTCCACTTTAAATGCACACACAAGTGCATCACACAAGCCGTTTTTCATCTCTTATCTTAGCTGACACATGCATAGCCCGAGGGCGTGCTCATTCAAGTGAGTGTGCCATGATCCTCAACACTATATTATAAAATATGCCAGGAATGATTCTTGGTTTGTGGCTTGAGTCGCATGCTTAGGCCATCGCGACTTGACGTTGATTCCAAGTCGAGCGAACCTTGACCTCGTCCCGAGGCGTGAACACACTCAAGCATGCAAATATGAGCAAACACACAGAAGAACATTACAACATCCACACGGCTTACACAGGTGAGCACATCATTAAACTCGACAATGTAAGCTATCTTCCTAGCCAAGAGTTAGAGATTCCACTTACCTTCGATGAACCTCGAGCTTAGACACGAACTACAAAGGAAGAGCGACTTACTTTGAAGGCCAAGAGAGAGACGTGAGGAAAATGAAGAGAGCTCCTCATATTTATAGCCCTTGGAGCCATCATTACCATGCCAAGCGGTCCATTCCAATGTTCCAAGTGTCCCGCTTAAATTCCTTGGGTGGCAAGGCTATGGGTTCAATAATTGAAGCCTAAATGATGAGTTGGAAGGCTAAAATGCCTTACTTGGCAACCTAAGCTAATAGATGTCATCGATGATGACCCACTTTTCACTTTTCCATTGGTCCACCTATACCCCGCATTAAATGAGCATTTAATAAAGTTTGACAATAATAATGCCAAAGTTACCAACTCAGCAAATTCTAGAATCTTCGCTCATTCATGAGGGCCCGTGTATCGCTCTCCAATTGGTCCATGTGTATGCAACTTTTCTAGAATATCCAAGATATTTTGGACCAAAATCATGACCTTTGAAGAGTCAAGGGACACCTCACCTTCTTCATAAAGGAATTCTAGAGTTTTTTCTACTTTCCTTTCCTTCTTTAAGAAGGCAAATTTTCCTTCCTCAAGAAGGCAATCTAGAAAGGTCTATCATCCAAGTTGATTCCGGGGCCGATGAAGAGATCATTAGGTACACCTCAATATGGCATTTAAGGACTTGAGTCCAAGCTTGGGTGTGACTTATACCTCTTGGGTGAAAAAAACAGTTTTAAACAATTTCCGAAATCAGTGTCTTTACTTTATCAAACGGAATCGAAAACTTATGAAATTTTAATATGTTTTATAGAAGACCTTAAATGACATTTTCATGAAAAAATTCAAGTCAAAATCGTGATGTGGAAAGAGCAGCAAATCATTGAACACAACCCAAATATTCGTCCGTTGAGCAGATTCAACAATCAAAGAGAGACTCATTTCGAAATCCAAATCTTCACCGAACTCTTTGAAAATTTTGATATGTTGTAGATATGGATGTCATTTAAAACTTTCATGAAGGAAGCATGGTTAAATTTGAAAGGGAAAATTTTATAAAAATTCGAGAAGGCAACCTGGTCACCGTTTTCACTACATGGGACAGGTTCCAGATGGTGAATGATTGGGCCTTCATCCCTACCATGTCACCTCAGAAAAATATGAAATTTAAGGATCGTTTAGATCAAGATGTTTAGAACAACTTTCATGAAGGAAGTTTCTTTAAATTCGCACTACAAAAATCTGTGTAAAATTGGAAAATAGTGGAGGTCCAGAAATTTCGAAAATCAAAGGTGGCAACCTTAGTTGGGAAAAGGAGGCATCCCACTTGGTTAAGAAGCATTCATTCTCGGGCATCCTTATCTCCTAATTTTTCAACTAGGTCCTAGGTTAGCTTGGACACTTCATTTCGGCATTAAATAACTAGAAGCCAAATGTATTTAATGTGCTATTATCTTGTCCAAGAAGGTTTGACTTGCTTGCTCTTTCTTCCAATGGATGTGTAGTCCATTTGTTGGCCTCCAAGATCTCCTACTTAGTTTAGGATTATAATTAGGCTAGGCTATAGGGACACATAAGCCTTTACATTCATCATCCTCATTTAATGCTTTTCACACTTGTTCACACTTATTTTCTAGGAAGGTTTAACTAATCCAAGGTCTATCTAGCTTAGCCTCCTAGTTGGGACCTAAATAAGGGTCGAAATCGAGGATTTTACAGTAGTGTTCTTTTTCATACCTTGCTAGAAATCAAGGAGAAACAGATCATCGTGGAAGAAGGTATTAAAGAATTGAAGCTTTAGATGCATAAAACATTGCGTGATGTAGATAAAAGGCTGAAAAATGTAGAGCAAGCTGTGACAAACATGCGCTATTATGTTCTAGCTCACGTTCCTCTTGAGGATCCATCTTCTCCAAACTCCCTTGTCCAAAATCCAAATCAATCATCCTCTTTGAAATAATCTTTTAAAAGTTTGTTTGCAGATAATTTCTTTTGAGTTTGGTTTGACTTTGTGTGTTTGAACTCCAGTTTCAATTGTATTTTTGCACTTACGTGTTGGTGTGATAACTTTTTAATGGTTTATGGTTTGCTAATATTATGCCACATTCCTCTAGTTTGATATGTGTATATATATTGTTGTTGTTGGCTAAAGGGGGAGAAGAATTGAGGTTGCAGAACTTTCAATTTTTTACTTATGAGATTTATGCAAGACTCACTTTTTGATATTTGTAGCCTACAAGATTACTATGAGTATGAAAATCACACAAGATCAGTGAAAAACTTCTTATCTCTTATCTTGTGCTCTTTAGAGTATCTAGAAATTCTATAAGAATCCTCGTTTATCTTTAATTTCCTCTTCGGTAATTTTATATATTATAAATTGTGCTTTATTTAAAATCTTGCTAAAAATAATGTAGTTTCAATATCAACAAATTTTCAAACTTCTAAGTTCTACTTGGAAAGTTTTATCATAGTCAAAAAGGGAGAGATTATTGTGAAAACATTTATAGATGATTTTGAAGATTGACAAAACTTTTCTTTAGTGACTTCTATTTTTTATGATAGGTCTTTCCATGTGAAAATTCTGGGATGTATGATGAGATGTTATTCATCAGATTCAAAGTTGTCATGAAGATCTTATGTGACAACCTAGACCTGAGGCAGTACGGTGGGATGGATTAAGATCTCCTCAACAGTATGTAGGCGAGGCTAGGCGCATATCTCTAGTCCCACATCACTTTGGGGGGGAGTCCTAGGCTAGTTGATAAGGCTTGGGTTCCCTTAATTGTACATACGTGTTTTCTTGGGGTAATATGAGCTGCCTCGAGAAGAACAAAACCGTAAGGACTTAGTGTCCAAAGTGGACAATATGTGTACAATGGAGACCTGGGTCCTTACGTCTTATCCTTAATATTCATAATCAATGGAATAAGGATATTGACCAGACTTTAAACCCTTGTGCAACGACTAGTAGATTGGCATGAATTCCTTGTCATATGTATTGATTGTCTAAAAGGAAAGTATATTGTATACAATCTCTCAAAGTTGGAATATCGCAATCATTGGAACAATCAATTGAAGACAAACTATTATTTCTAAAAGAAGGACTCAACTTATGAAAACCTAATCTGTTGTATGGGTGGTAGAATCCTAGGGAAACTTTATTCTCGACAATCTTGAAGCAATCAAATCTTCTAGCAAAATTTAAGTCCAACGGGTTAATTGAATGAATTATCCTCAAAGCTTGTGTCCAACGGTAAGCTTGAACATTGAGGAGTATTAAAGGAAATCGTGATACTGAAGGAACCAAGAACTGAAGTTCAGAATTTTGAAGTTCATAAAAAGTCTCATCCTTAATACATTCGTCTTCGTGAGCATAACTTTGTAATCTCTTAGAGGTCGTGAGTGTGAGATCAAAAAATCTGTACACACGAGTTTGAGTAATGGATACTTAGTTCTTGTGACATCCGATTGACTCATTTTATTGGAATCCAACCGATAAGTTGTCAGCGTGGAAGAGGGGATGTAGGCTTGTCAAAGCCAAACCATTATAATTGTTGCGTGAACTTTTCTATCCCTTAAACTCTTATTTATGTCTTGAGATAGATTGGGCGCATTTGGTAACGTTTCTGTTCAAAAACTGTTCCAGGGAACAGAAATGGAAAAAACTATTTCTGTTCCGGGGAATAATTTTTGACCAGAAAGACGCGTTTGGTAAACTTGTTCCAGGAATAAAAAATGAATAGAAACACGTTTGGTAAATTTATATTCTTTTTTTGTTTCTTTTAATTTTTTAATATTTTTATTTTATTTTTCCTTTTTTCCTTTCTTTTTTTTTTTTTTTTTTTTTCTTCTTTTTGCCGCGGCCTCGCCCGGCCCACGGCGAGGCTCGCCGGCCCTTGGCGAGGCGAGGCCGAGCGTCGCCGGCGCAGGCGAGGCTCGGCCTTGCCTTGGCTGGGCGAGCTTGGCCTCGCCCAGATCTGACGAGGCCGAGCGTCGCCAGCCCCTGGCGAGGCGAGGCCGAGCGTCGCCGGTGCGGGCGAGGCGAGGCCGAGCGTCGCCGGTGCGGGCGAGGCTCGGCCTCGCCTTGGCTGGGCAAGCTTGGCCTCGCCCAGATCCGGCGAGGCCGAGCATCACCGGCCCCTGGCGAAGCTCAGCCTCGCCGGATCTGGGTGAGCTCAAGCTCGCCCAACCAAGGCGAGGCCGAGCCTCGCCAGGGGCCGGCGACGCTCGGCCTCACCGGGGGCCGGCGACGCTCCGGCGAGGTCGCCGACCCTCGACGGCGTCGCCGGCCCTCGACGGCCGGTCGCTGGCCATGGCCGAGGCCGGCGACCGACCAAAGAAAAAAGAAGAAGAAAAGAGAAGAGAGAGAAGTGTTTCTTCAAAAGTGTTTCTGGAGCAAGAAACAATGTTTTTTTTGTTTCTCATTTCTGTTCTTTTTGTGTTTCGGGAACAAAAAATCTGATTTTGAACAAAAACGCAAACAAACGCGTTTCTGTTCTTTTTTTGTTCCCGGGAACAAAAAAACAAAATTTCTGTTCATAAACAAAAAAAAAAGAACGAAAACATGCAGGCCCATTATTGCACATTGGTAAGATCTGTCCCTTACACAATTCATCACCAGACGTTGTCATGTTGCTATATTAGTTTAGATTATTCCTTAGTTTCCGCACATTCACTTATTCACCCCCCACCCCTTCTAGGTGATAATTCTAGCCCTAATAGGTTATACCTTGCTAAAGAAGGTTGATCCTACTGGATGACATTTTTCTCTTTTTGTCAGCTGTTGGAAGCCAATCTATTGCATTGTCCATGATTTTGAATTAGGCATTAATCATTGTAAGATTGATATCAGGTTGGATATATCATACGGGCATATAGATATGCTTTAGAATTCTGCCTTGGTTTCAGCCAGCTTTTGGTTTTACAGTTGAAATATCCTGCAATTCATTATTACAAATTGCTTTCTGGGTTGTGCAAGAAATAGCTGAGATTGGGTTCGTTGGGAAATCAATATTACTATTGGCTTTTCCTATATGAATTATAATGATATATTACAAGCCAAAAATATATGAAGTCTTGATCCAAACAATAGTCTCGTGTCTATTATATTTAACGTGGACTTTGTGCATTATCTAAGTAACTGCATAACAAAGAATTATCCTATGGTAAAACAAAGAGTTATCTGGCTAGATCTCACTAGGTTCATCATGCATTTTTTTTGGCATACAAATTTGCCCTGTACTATCGATTTTTCCATTTTCTCCTAGTGCAGACTATATAACTTCTCTTACAATTTCGTCTCTGTTTCTATAATATGAAGGATAAAGAGCCTCCCGCACAATTTGAGCTCTCATGCACCTTGCTCTGAGAAAACGGTTTCTAGGATACTTTTGAATCAATCGTAATCAACTGCGTCAGATCTCGTTTTTCTGGTCAGCTGGACTACTTCATCTGTTAATTTTTTAGTGCATCCCAAGACCTACAAAAGTATAATCCAGTCGATCACTTTGAAGCATCGATCTCATTCGAATACACAATGTCATGGCTGTTGAATTTGTTTAATCAAGTTGGCATGTTTCCTTGTCTGAATAACTTTCTGCAGTACGAAACTGGAAGTTCAACTTGAACCAAATTGTGTGCAACTTTTTAAAATCAAACTTAGAATCAGCTCATTGTTCTTGAACTTGGAGAAAAATTGTATCATTCCTTAATTTGTGAGGTGTCTTGCTACACAGACCTTTTTCCTCTATCAGCCTTTTAATCTATAGCATGGCTCCTATGAATCATTAGTGCTAAGTGAATCTTTAATGCTTGTTTATGGTGTATTTGTAACATGATTTAAGGATGGAAACTAAGCATTATGTTCCAAAACTCCTCTTTCATGTATTTTCCTTTTGCTCCTGTAGATCCATATCCTGTTCATTTGTGGAACATCCAAAATGGATAGAAGTCGGACAAACCGATCTAGGGCAACCCTATAGTATTGGAACGGGTTGCAGCGATGTCTTAACATTTGCCAGTGAAAGTGTCAATGGAAAGATCTCATGTCCATGTAAAAAATGTGTGATTGGCATGTGGGTGATTAGACAATGCAGAACACCATCTACTGTGCAATGGATTTATTTTTCAAGTTGAAACGTCTTCATCCATTCCGCTAGTCAGTCCAGCACATGATTTTGATGTCGGACATGAAATGCATGGATCATTGAATGATGCATTTTGTTCGATGAACGAAGACAGAAACATACACGATGCCATCGATGATGATGAGCAACCTAATGAAGCAGCCAAGTCCTTTCCCGAGTTAGTAAAAGATGCTGAGCAAGAATTGAATCCAGAATGTAAAAGGTTTTGCTAAATCACCGGGATCACTGTTCGACTCTTTCACATAAAATGTCGTCACGAATGGTTAAACGACTCTTTTGTTGAATCACTCGAGTTCGCAAGGGATATACTTCCAGCGAGAGAATAGTTCATGCATGCCCGCACAACTGTATGCATATCGGAAAGAGCGCGGAAAGGATGCCGGTTGCTATCTCAAAGACCCATGCTTACGAGGGGGCGTGAAGAGAATCACGTTAACTATGGTTTCCAGAGACACCCCGCCAATTCCCTGCCCGGAAATAGAGAGTTAGCCGAAGATCCAGGAAACGTTAGGACGGGTTAGCTCATCGGATGCAATTCAATCCGCTCAAGACGACGAGTGTGATCTGTAAATCTGCGCACTTGGCTCTGTATGAATGGATGGAGGACGTTTCATGCTATCGCTGTCGATGACCTGGTCCTCCGACCTCCGAGAATAAGAAAGAACGTGGATATCGATCTACGACCCGTGATCTTGTCGGAATGGGACGCATTGCGATGCATCGACCAGACAAAATTGTACGCTGTTCCCCTTCAATTATCATCACATGCCTTTAATTTGCAGCACGAATATTTTGGCACGTGCCACGTCAATTTTTCCCTTTTTATTTTCAGGAATATTCAAGTTTTCGTTTTTTGTTTTTGTTTTGGTTTTTACGTTTATCTTGTAGAATATTCCAAAAAAAATATAAAAAAATACGCCTCTGATTACTTGTTGTGACTCGTTCTCTTTAACGACTTCTGGCCCTTCAGATTTGCTTCGGTGGTTTTGCCCTTTAAGTGACCAGAGGGGCCAAGTCTGTCCAAGGCGAAAACGATGGCGAATCATGATGTTGCCCATGCTCGTCCAAACCGGCCTCAAAAAGCGATTAAAAAGCAAAGCCCTTCCTAAAGCCCTCCCTACCAATCTAAGCTAAGAAAGCTGCCCCAACATCTAACCATCGCTGACCCCCATCAGGGAAAAAGTACCAAAAAAGGTCACAAAATCTAATGTATTTATGTCAATTCAATTATAAATATTCTTTTTTTTTTAGAGTTCGATTCCATACTTTCTTATGAGGGTCATGGATAGGAATATTTAGTTTCAAGTGTGGGGTTCGACTCTCATACTCTATAAAGAGGCAAAGCAAAAATCTAAAAATGAGTTGAAAGTTAAAATAAGATAAACAAAAAAAAATTCATAAACCTTTTAACAATTCCCAGTAAATTTTGGCCAAAAATTGCTAACATTAACACCGGTTGTCTTATGTAGCATGATCAGCACTAACGTCGACAATTTCTTTTAATTTTTCTAAATTTGTATCACTTTTTTTCTTTTCTATTATTTCCTATTTTTTTCTCTCAACTGTGGCCACCAGCCAACGATCACCAGCCACAACTAAGGGCTGATGGATCAAGGGCTACAAATTTTCTCCCCGCATTTCTTTTTCTATTGTTAAAAGGACGAAGCGCAGCGACCAGCATCAGAGATCGCTTTTGTGGTGTTATCAAAATAGGCTCACATCCGCTATAGAGATCGAGCCGTAACTATTCAACACGACTGACCACTAAAATGCTAGCAACAGTTCACCAACCTCGAACCACCACAAAGGTTCGAGGAGTGGCCAAGTACCACTAAAAATGCTAACAATTAGGAAAATCTATACACAAGAAGTAAGACGTGGCCATACAATGCTATGCACGAGTTTAAGAAGTGCTGGGATTAGGGGCACAAATATACCGAAATAGAGAGTAAAAGCCAAAAAGAAAAATCGAAACCCATAAGTTTCTCTCAATTCACCCTTCAACTAAGGCTACATTCAGTAGAAAATTCACTATGATTAGAAACTCTCATTTCTTTGTTATAATTTTCACATTTCTATTATAACTCTCAATTAAGATAAAAAAAATATAAAAAGCTAATATATAGGCAGCAGCAGTTAATATTGGACTTAAACCGAAACTATCTATAAAATTTGAGTTAAAACTCTAAAAATCCTCTAACGATCAAGGCACTACCCTTATATACCCTGACAAGTGACTCTTTGATCCTGCCTGTTTATGGAAGGATAGACCACTAAAATGCTAGCAACGGTTCACCAACCTCGAACCATCACGAAGGTCCAAGGTTGGTGAGTAGCCAAGTACCACTGAAAATGCTAACAACTAGGAAAATCTATACACAAGAAGTAAGACGCGGCCGCACAATGCAATGCACGAGCTTGCAAAGTGCTAGGATTAGGGGCACAAATATAACAAAATAGAGAGTAAAAGCCAAAAAGAAAAATCGAGACCCATAAGTTTCTCTCGATTCACCCTTCAACTAAGGCTATATTCAGCAAAAAATTCCACTGTGATTAGAAACTCCCATCTCTTTGTTATAATTTTCACATTTCTGTTATAACTCTCAATTAAGATAAAAAAAAAAAAAAGCTAATATATAGGCAGCAGCAATTGTTTATGGACTTAAACCGAAACTATTTATAAAATTCGAGTTCTAACTCTAAAAATCCTCTAACGGTCAAGGCACTATCCTAATGCTTTGACAAGCCACTCTATGATCCCGCCTGCTCATGGAAGGAGTGACTTCACGTGCCTTTTTATTGATGAAGAGTATGGATCACACACAAACACAAAACAACTCCATGTGAGGTAAGCCGTAATCACACGATGCAATGCAACAGCCTGAGAAGATTCTCTCCTGAGGGGAATCAAATTCGTGATTTTTCGAAAGGCGTGAGGTCCCTTCATCACTCGACTAAATCTCCAAGGGTTGTCCCCTTCCCTCGGCCAGCACAACACGTTTACATCACCGCGGCTTCTCCCCGAATATCCGTGCATGTCACACTGACGCAACCAAGCAAGAGAGCCGAGAACGGAGAGTAAGACAATAAAAATCTAACATCGTGTGGTCTGTACAGTCTTTTCCCACGTACCGCTCTGGCACTGCGGCCAAGTTGAAATCAGAAAGGGGAAAGGAAGAGAAAAATGCAGAGGGCTCAGACCATCAGCGTCACGGGGCATGTAAAAGCGAGTCATCGCACAGCAAGTAAATATTAAAAAAAAAAAACAAAATTCAATACTCATAAACATTTCAATTATATTAATTTAATTTTAAATATTTTAATAATTTGTTAATATAATCCATTAATTATAGACGTGGCAATTTAGTCGGCATCGGTTGTCTTATATTTTTTCAATCAAAAGTTTTCTTACACGATGCAGTTAATATTGACATACATAATTTTTTACATTTTTTTGAATTTTTTCTTATCTTTTGCTTTCTTTTTTTCCCCTTCTTCTAATGGCCGGTTGTTAGGCCTTGGCGATGGCCCAAAGGTGAGGACCGACAAGGTTGACCTCAACGGAGCTTCACCCCCACCCTTGGCAGGGGTCAATCTCCCCGTCACTAGGTGAGTTCGGCCTTATCAGAGACTCTAGCTAGGCTCGAACCTCACTAGATCCAACGAGAGCAAATCTCAAAAGAGGAAGAACGAAAGAAAAAGGACACAATAAAAAATTTATAAAAAAATAGACAAATAAAAAAATATCGATCATATGATTGGTTTAGAATATTTTGAACAATTTTCTCACGGGCAACTATGTAAGACTGAGTCAGGACGACTCGGGCCACGCATGTGAAGCACAGAACACACGTCAACTCACGCGACACTGTCATCAGCTGGCAATTCTTGGTTTCTTTCGTTCAAATCGCATGCAGGAGTTCATTGTCTACCCCTCTCAATTGTCCCAAGATCATGAGTTTTGCTGGGCTTAATCCGGTGCAGTTTTCATTGATGGTCCGTGTAGGGGGATCGATCCTGCCTCTGGCAGTAATGGCTTGAGGTCACCTTGTCTTTTGCCGTATTTGATATACATAATGTCATGACATACGCCGAGGACTCCTTATCTTATATTCATGTATCAACACGATTATGCATCCATTTATAGGACTCCTTATAGAAAGAGATTCTACAATCCCTCGAGGATTGGTCCTTCTATGACTTGATGGCAGTGGGATTACAAAAGAATAGATCTCAATTGTTGATCGGAAACTTTTCGAGTATTGGGATGTTACTAGACACTTTGTAAACGGATTTCGGCATAGTACGCCTGATTAGAGGAGTTATGGTAGGTGGGATTTGTGCCTCTAGGAGATCCAATATGCAGGACTTCGATCTTGGACCCGAATGCAAAAGCATTAGTCCTTCAAATTATATAGATGCGATACTGGGCCAAACAGCAATCGATCGAGAAAGAGTGATCCATCGCCACTCCCTGTACGTTCTACTCCGTTTCATTTGAATAATGTTGTTCTTGTTCGGCTTGCTAAAGTTGATGCGGTCAATGCATCAATAGCCCATCGAAGGAGGATACAGCCTTCATTCCTTAGATTGTGATTCCGTTGCTTTATTGATTTGTATTCAATGCTTGGTGGAACGATGTAAAAAGGTCTCTCTTGGAGAGATTAGTGTGAACTGATATGTGAATTGGGTTGAACATGTATGGAAGAGAGGGTTTGCTTGTTTTATGGGTTAATTGTATTATGGTGTCAGAGTCACTGTTTATTCATTAACTATTAATAGCGTTGGCACATGAGATGCAGCAAATAATACCTGATTTGCATGTAAGGTGCACATTACAATGTACAAATTGCAGCTTAGATGCACAACCAACACAGCTAAAGTACACTCATAGCAAAAGCCAACATAGCCACATGATACATTCGCATCAAGGTAAATCAACACAAGCACATCAAGTCTTTCCCAAGTTGTTTGTCTTTGTTAGCAAGTCCAACTCAAAATCTTGAATTAATAAAGGGAGGGAGATCACATTTATATAAAGAGCATATAAATCCTATAGCGATTCATGATAGTTCAATACACTTCTCTCACTTGCAAGCCAAATTACGAATTATATGTGAAATTCGACAAACGGAGACTTGGGACAAAACCTGACTTTGAGATCATATTAGAAAACTCAACAAAAAAACTTAAGCCAACGGATGGAAGGCAGCTACATTTAAACAAAGAGCATATGTCTTTTCTCTTAGGATGCATGTGTGAGTGAGTTGTATTAGAGAAGTCCCACATCGAATAAATAATGTGGTGTAGAATAATTAATATATCTTAATTGATCCATAACTCATTAATTCAAAATTTTGAATGAATATGGGTCCAATTGAATATATTAATAGGATCAGGCTTGAGCTCTCGCTTAGCAAATCTCCTCAGGCGAAAGGTATTGGACTTCTACTGCGCACTCCTAACGAATAGTATTAGAGCCAATGATTGTGGTTTCCAAGTAGGTGAGCATTGTGGTGTAGCAAAGTTAGCCCATAAGGATAATGTTGGGCCAAAAGAATACCTAAATTAAGGGGCAACAGGCCTAACTCTAAGCTCACATATGATGGGGAATTGTTAGGGTACATGTGTAAGTAAGTTGTATTAGAGAAGTCCCACATCGGAGAATTGATGAGGTGTAGAGAAGCCGATATATCCTAGTTGGCCCATAACTCATTGACTTAAGCTTTTAATTGAATGTGAGTCCAACCAAATATATTGACGGGCTTGGGTTAAATTCTCTCTTGGCGATCTTCCTAGATGAAAAGTATCGGACTTCTATTGTGCACTTTCAATGTTTTCAACTCCGGAGAGCCGAAAAGTCTTTTCTCTCTCTTCTCTCTCATTTCCCATCATTTTCTTCAACCTTCAACTATAGGGGAGGATTTGAGCTAGTCTCATTCTTCCCTTTCTCTTTTGTTGATTTTGTTTGTTTTTTATTGTTCTTTTCTTACCTTTTCTTCTCTCTCGATTTAGATTTGGGAGCTCTCTTCTCCAAATCTAGTTCTTGATTAAGAGTTTGAATTGTTTTGATCTAGTTCTAGATTTGGGTGCTATTTGTTGGAGAAATCGTCCTTGAAATATTTTGAAGCTGACAAAACGTTTTCATCAGTCTAGTCTGAAGACTTGTAGACTCTTCCATCAAAGTTTGAAGACCTCCGGACCACCAGACTCAAGACTCAAAGTCTATCCCATTGACAGTCTCTAGACCGTCGAAGAAGGCTTATCCAGAATGGATGTTTCGTTAAAGATTTGACCTTATCGACGGGATTAAATCTCTTGGCTGGACATAGCATGTCGGAATCCTTTACTCAAATCGGGATTGATTCGGGATGATTGGATCCGATGATTGACGAAGTATTCTTGGAAGGTTCGCTTATGGAAACCAAGATCGATTGTATGGGCGAACGGGATTGATGGGCTATCATCATGTTCCTTAAATAGCTCGAAGATCTTCCTAATTGATTCTGTCCAACGGGTAGATTGGAAGAATTCCTTTGGTAAGTGCCAACGGGTATGATGGCATAAAGGAGTATATAAGGAAGGCGTTCTAGTCGTTTGAAGGTGTGCGCGATAGAAGAATTCCAAAGTACGAAGCTCCTGTTCTTAGTCAATTAAACCGTTGAGCGAAATCTTGTACACAAAAGAGAGTCTATATCTTTGAGAGACCTTGAGGAAGGGTAGTAGAGTCTCTACTCTGTGGAATCAAGGAAGAGCTACTGTAACATCTCTTTTGTTCATAGTGAAATCCAGCCAGTGGGCTGTCAGTGCGGAATAGTGGACGTAGGCTTGGAATAAGCCGAACCACTATAATCTATGTGTTCATATTCTCTTCCCTACTCTCTTTTACTTTGATCGTATCTTGTTAAGAGAAAAACTCTCATCTCTTTATCTATTATTGAATGCTGCACACTTATCTCGAAAATATTGTTTTACACCTATTCACCCCCTCTAGGTGCTTATACTAGCCCTATCAATTGGTATCAGAGCTTGAGTACTCATTTGAATTGAAGTGTTTTACTTCAGAGTTAAAGATCCATGGCTAGTATGTTGGCTCCAGGATTGGTTGAAGGGCAAAGCAATACCAGACCACCTTATTTTGATGGGAAGGATTACAACATATGGAAAAATAAGATGAAGGCTTTCTTAAGATCAAAGGATCTTCTGGAATGGGATGTAGTAGACAAAGGAATCATTCCTAAAGCTGCACCTGTCCTAGAAAGAGGAAAAGAAGTTGTTGAGTCTAGCGAAATGACTCAAGAAGAGACGACCAAAAGACAAGCTCTTGATGCAAAAGCTATTTATTCTTTATATTGTGCATTATCACCTATTGAATATAACAGAATATCTTCTTGTGTTACTGACCAAAGAAGTCGGGATAGATTACACATTACCTATGAAGGAACTGATCGAGTGAAAGAAACCAGAATCAACATTCTACTCGGTCAATATGAAGCATTCAAAATGAAGTCGGAGAATCTATCAACGACATGTTTAGTCGTTTACGAGATATCGTGAATGGACTTGAAAATCAAGGTCAACCAATTTCAGATCCCATTAAAGTAAACAAGCTACTGCGTGGACTCTCCAAGGATTGGAATCACATAAAAACCTCAATAAGAGAGACACAAAGAATTATGCCACTTTCTGTCGATGAATTGGTTGGAACTCTTCAGTCTTATGAAGTGGGGTGAATAAACGAAGACGAAGATCCTAAAGGTAAGAAATCCATTGCATTAAAGTCTAATGATGATTCTGATGTCACAGACTCAGAAGACAACATGGATGATGAAGAGATTGCTCTCATGATAAAAAGATTCAGAAAGCTAAACAGAAAAGGAAGAAGATTCAATCCAAAGAAACAAAGCTTCCAAAAGCAACAGAGTAAGTCTGTTGAAGATGAAGAATCCAATAGAGATGTAGTCTGTTTTGAATGTAAGAAAAAGGGACACATCAGACCCAACTGTCCCCTTTTGAGGAAGAAGAAAGGAAAAACTGAGAAATCTCGAAAAGCATTCAAAGCAGAAACTTGGAGTGATACAGAATGTGAAGAAAGTGATGATGATTATGCCAACATTTGTCTCATGGCGCAATCAGACTCTGACTCAGACTCTAAAACAGACTCAGATTCAGACAGTGAAATCAAGGTAAGAAACTTAAAAATTCCTACTAAAGTTTCTAGATACATTGATGAACTGTGTCTTAGTCTCAAAACCTCTCTTAAAAGAATTTCTGAACTTAAGAGAGAAAATTCTGCTCTAAGACAATAGGAAAATGTTTGGAAAGAAAAGGTCAAAAGTCTAGATGAAAATGTTACTACTTTGAAAGAAAATGAAGATAACCTCTCAAAAGAAAATGCTTTATTGAAAAATGACATCTCAAATATTTCAAAAAAATTTTCAATAGGGTCTCGAGAAACTTGAAAAAATTCTTTCGGTTCAAAGACCTTATTTCAACAAATCGGAGTTTAGGAATGTCTCGCTGAAACTATTCCTCTAATTGATTTTCCTAAAGTAAAGGAAAGAATCAAGCAAAGACCTACAAGAGATGCTTATAAAAATCATTTCCAAAAAGTTTTTGTAAAATCGGTAGGTCGCGGTGCTCTTAAATGTTCTAAGTGTTACGGTTCGAGATCATCTTGAGAAAGAATGTCAAATGGTTTGGAAACCTGTTAAGAAGGTTTGGGCAAAGACTATATATAGTACTAACAACAATGGACCCAAGAAAGTATGGGTACCAAAGAAAGTTTGAGTCTCTCTTTTAAATGCAGGTCACTATCAAGAAAAAGATTAAATGGTACTTGGATAGTGGTTGCTCGAGGCATATGACGGGAGATTCAAGCTGCTTCTTAAAGCTTGTTCAAGTTAATGGTGGAAAAGTTTCATTTGGAGGAAACAGACAAAGGAAAAATTGTAGGATTCGATCTTGTAAAGATTGGAAGCCTCATGATTAGCAATGTTTCCTTAGTAGAAGGACTCAACTATAATTTGCTAAGTATCGATCGGCTATGCGACATTTGGTTTCAAAATCAATTTTCAAGAAGGAATTTGTTCGGGAACCGATAAGGATTCCTCTCAGTCTTTTGTGGGTCGAAGACATGGAAATATATATCTTCTGGATGTCAAACCAGATGAAACCCAATGTCTAATCTCGATTCAAGAAGAAGCAAATCTGTGGCATAGAAAGCTTGGGCACATTAACATGAAGCAAATAGCCAAAATTTCAGCAAAGAAGCTTGTACGAGGACTACCCAAACTGTCATCTAAAAACTCTGATCTATGCACACCATGTGTGTTGGGAAAACAGGTAAGAAACTCATTCAAACCATTAAATCAAGTTTCCACTAATCGTGTTCTGCAGCTTTTGCATATGGATCTCTTTGGACCTACCAGAACTCAAAGCATTGGAGGTAAGAAGTATTGTTTAGTAATTGTGGATGATTATTCACGATTCACTTGGGTTTATTTCCTAGCAAGTAAGTTTGAAACCTTTTCTCATTTCGTAAAGTTTGCCAAAAAGGTTCAAAATGAGAAAGGATATGTTATTTCGAGAATTCGGACAGATCATGGAGGTGAATTTGAAAATCAAGACTTTACAAAATTCTGTGATGAATCTGGTTTTCAGCATGTTTTTCTTCTCCATACACTCCGAGCAAAATGGAGTCGTGGAAAGAAAGAATAGGTCGCTTCGGAAATGGCTAGAACCCTTTTAATTGAAAGTAACATATCTTCACACTTTTGGGCTGAATCTGTTTCTACAGCTTGTTATATTATTAATAGAGTCTTTTTAAGGCATATTCTGGAGAAGACTCCCTATGAGTTATTCAAAGAAAAAAAGCTCATTGTTTCATATTTTCATGTGTTTGGATGTAAATGTTTCATATTGAAAAATGCAAATGATCGAGTTGGTAAGTTTGAAGAAAAATCAGATGAAGGCATTTTCCTTGGATATTCCATTACAAGCAAAGCTTACAGAGTATTTAACAAGAAGACTCAATCTGTGGAGGAATCTATGAATGTCAAATTTCAAGACTCTACGCAAATTGAATCAATTCAGACTCATCTTGAAGATTCCGATCCCGCTCCAGACTCTACAAACTCTAAATCTCCAGAAGAAGCTCAGACTTCAAAAGACCAGCAACAATTGATCAAAGAAAATTCAAATGAAGAAAAAGATCAACAGTCTGACAGATCTAACAGCAACTGGAAGCATAAATCCAGTCATCCCAAAGATCTCATTATTGGCGATATTAATGAAGGAATTCGCACAAGATCCAAAAGGCGCGAAGAGTCTAGTGCCGTGGCTCTTATTTCGAAATAGAACCCAAAAGCATAGAAGAAGCTTTAACGAGATGAAAGCTGGATTGAAGCTATGTAAGAAGAACTCGAGACAATTCAACATCAATGATGTCACGGGAATTGACTTCTAAACCAAAAGGTAAGACTATTATTGGGGCTAAATGGGTTTTCGGGAACAAGATGAATGAAGAAGGAAAAGTCGTAAGAAACAAAGCAAGACTCGTAGCCAAGGGATATACGCAAGAAGAAGGGATAGACTATGATGAGACTTACGCTCCAGTAGCAAGGTTAGAAGCAATTAGATTATTACTTGTTTTTGCTTGTTATAAGAGTTTCAGGTTATTCCAAATGGACGTTAAAAGTGCTTTCCTGAATGGATTCATCCAAGAGGAAGTCTATGTGGAACAACCACTGGTTTTGAGAACCCAAGAAAACCGGACTACGTATTCGTTGAAAAAGTCTTTATATGGTTTAAAACAAGCTCCTCGAGCTTGGTACGACAGAACTAAGTAAGTTTTTAATTCAAAATGGGTTTGTCCAAGGTAAAGTAGATACTACTGTTTTATCAAAAGAGAAAGCAAAAACTTATTACTTGTTCAAATTTATGTTGATGATATTATTTTTGGGTCTTCTAATGAAAGTCTATGCAAGAAATTCTCTAAGTCTATGCGGGATGAATTTGAAATGAGCATGATGGGTGAACTAACCTTCTTTCTCGGACTTCAAGTGAAGCAAGCTGAAGGAAGGAACTTTTATTCATCAAGAAAAATATGCCAATGAACTTGTCAAAAAGTTTGGACAGGTGAATTGCAAAAAGATCGACACACCAATGTCAAGTTCCTTGAAGATAGACAAAGATGAAGAAGGGAAGAAAGTTGATCGAAGCTATACGGGAGTATAATTGGATCACTTCTTTATCTTCGCTTCTAGACGACATTTTGTTTAGTGTTTGCATTTGTGCCGATTTCAATCGAGACCCTAAAGAATCTCATCTTAGTGCTGCAAAGCGTATTATCAAATACATTGCTTCAACTTCAAAAATAGGTCTCTCGGTATCCTAAAGGAGGAGACTTTACTCTTCCGGGGATACTCGACTTGAGACCTAGCCGGATGCAAAGTTGATAGAAAGAGTACCTCGGGCACTTGTCAACTACTTGGAAACGGGACGAGTGTCTTGGTTTTCAAGGAAGCAAAGTACGTAGCTCTCTCTACAACGAAGCGAGTATGTAGCTCTTGGAAGTTGTTGCTCACAAATTTGTGGATAAAACAACAGCTAAGAGACTTTGGAATTGAAGATTCTTGCACCGAAATCAAATGTGACAACACCAGCGCAATAAATCTCATCAAAAATCCGATTCTTCACTCAAGAGCAAAACATATAAAGATTCGGCATCATTTCATTAGAGATCATGTTCAAAGTGGAGAAGTATATATTCAGTTTATTGACTCAAAGAATCAACTGGCGGATATCTTTACAAAGCCTTTGGAGAAAAATCAATTTGAAGCTATTCGTTCCAGACTCAATATCTCAAAGTCTGAAGAGGTTCAGACTCTGGTCTAAAAGTCTAAAAGCGCTCAGACTCAGATGATCAAGATCCATGTCTGTAAGTTTTGTGACTATTTCTCATATCAAATCTTGAAAAGGTAAAATCTTCTATCCAAATTTGATTGGTTCTAATTCCGCGATTATCTCATTTTTTTCTTTTTTTGAAAAAGGGGTTTTAGTTTACAGTTATCTAATATTTTGAAAAGGCAGTTATTTAAAAAAAAAAAAAAAGCATCTTTACATTTTCTTTTTACGGCGTTTCGTATGCTTCGTTTCGATTGCTTTATATACTGGAGGTTTATCTTCGTTTCTCTCACAAAAACCCTAAGAAAGCATCGATCTTCCATTACTGTCTTCTTCCCTTGTTTTTTGAAAAGTTGTCATCTTTCTAAAAGAAAAAAAAAACAAGCTTGGAATCTCTCAAAGACAGTAAAATATGTCGTCCCAAAGAAAGTCCTCAAGAATAGCGAACAGGGGACCACAGCAAATGCAAGAGGGGCCTACGCATTTTGATCTCACCGAGGAAGAAGAATCTCCGAGACAGCAGCAGAGCCCACAACATTCTCAGCAGCGTCAATCTCTTCCTTCTAGTCCTCAGATTGTTGTACATCAAAAGGAGGAAGAAATTATCGAAGACGCAGATTCTGTAAGAACTCTCAAGCCCGCCTTTACCTATAAACTTTATCGTGCTTTAAAGAGGAGTGGTACTCCGTTGAATTATATTAATGAGTTTCTGAAGGAAAGAGGGTTTAGAAATGAAACATTCTTTTTACGCACAATGGAACGATTAGGAATTGCCCCTGCTGGTTCGGCAGATGAGGCATTCGCAAATATTCCAGTTGATCCACGTGTTGGAGGGCTGAGTCAGCCAGATGGAAATGATGATGACAGGATGTACAATGAGTTTAAACCGAGAATGGGCATTGCAGCAAAAATCCGAGCGAAAAGGACGGACTTGTTTCGATCGGATGAACACAAGCAACTATACTCTAAGTTCTTTGAAGCGTGGGGTGATAAACCCTAGAAGTGTGGACTTCGATTTTCTTGACTCTGTAAATATCAATCTGCGGGAAAAATTTAATCTTCTTCAACTCGAACATTTCTGTTCTGACACCACAGAAGGTCATGCTGAACTTACTGCTTATTTCTATTCGAATCTCAGTTTTTTGACTGCGAATAGATTTTCTTTTAGTGTTCGAGACCAGGATTATGTGGTTGACATGAATGCACTGGCTGATGTGATTGGAGTGGAAAGAGGAAGATATCAACCCATCAATGTGTCTATTGCTCGTGCAACGTTGGAGCTTGTCAAGGATAGAAAGACAGAAGAAAAAATCTCTTATTCGAGAATGAATGCGTTCAACATTTTGCTTCACAAGATTGTGATCAACTGTCTTAGACCAAAGTCAACTTCAAAGACAGATGTTTCAAACTCAGAGGCAAAATTGATGTATGCCATCAATGCTGGTAAAAAATTCTCTCTTCCACACACTATCATGTTCCACATGTACAGAGCAGTGGTGAAAGACAATGGTCAACTTCCGTATGCAGCTCTTGTGACCAAATTATTCAGACATTTGAATGTTCAGCCTCCCAGGATTTTCTGTATTAGAACGTGCGATCACATGGTGGTGGGACTGAGAATGGTCACTAAGATGCGTCTGAAGGAACTCAACAAAGCATTGGAGAAATTCAAGGAGAAAACGCCTGTCAAATCCCATCTCTTATCTTTGGCTGCAAAGAGAAAAGGGAAGGAGCCCATGGTTGCTCCTCCAAAGAAAAGAAGCGCCCTCATTATTGAGGAAGAAGAGGATGAGGATGATATCACTATTTCTGCTTTGGCTTTGAAGAATTTGAGTCGTTCTGCTCGAAGTTTCACTGAGCAACAAGAAAAAGAGACTGTTGAGACAGAACAGAAACAAGCAGAAGAGAGAGAAGCAGAGGAGAAAGAAGCAGAAGAGAGAGAAGCAGAGGAGAGAGAAGAAGAGGAGAGAGATGCAGAGGAGATGAGAATTCAAGAAGAAAAAGAGAAAGAAAGAGAGGAAGCAGAGCAGGAGGAATACTTTTCTCCACCGAAGGCTTGGAAACGGGGGAGATCCCGAGAAAATAGGAACGTCCTCATTCCCCGTCACCAATGAGGGCATAAGTCGTTCTCCGGCCCGATCCGGAGGACATCTATGCTTCTCAATTTCCCGAGGAGGAACATGAAATTTCATCGCCCAATCTGCGTGCGATCCGCCATCATCCGCACATACTCCATCTGATCGTGCAAAAGCCAGTACTCAAACTGATAATTCGGTAGACTTTCGCAGAATTCTTGATGTTCTTTTGGAAATGCGAGGTCAAATTTATGCTCTGGGATGCGAAGTACAGAACTTGCAGAATGCAGGGCAAACCTCTTCAGTCTCGTTGCATGATCAAATTCAGGCCCTTGCTCGTCAAGTTCAATCAACTGCTAAGGGTGAAGATGTTGAGCAACTGAAGGAGGACTTGAAAAAGCTGGAAGGGATTGTTCAATCGATGGGAGATTTCCAGCTTGTTCGTGTCCCCAAGCAATCTTAAGCTTTTATTCTCTTTTCATCTCTACCTTTTTTTAATGATGACAAAAAAGGGGGAGAGATGTGGTGCAGATTTGTTTTGAACTTTACTTTTATTGTTTGACTTGTCTTTTGTTGTTTGGTTCTGGACTGTTTTTAGATTTGACTTTGACTGCTTGAACAATTGGTTGTCTTAAGTAATATTGTTATCTCATGACTTTGTTCATTTACAGAACTAACCTATCTTCTGTGGATGCAGACTTTAGTGTTATTTCTAAGCCTCTTATCTTTATGAGATATCCATATTACTTAAGACAACCAATTGTTCAAGCAGTCAAAGTCAAATCCAAAAACAGTCCAGAACCAAACAACAAAAGACAAGTCAAACAATAAAAGTAAAGTTCAAAACAAATCTGCACCACATCTATCCCCCTTTTTGTCATCATTAAAAAAAGGTAGAGATGAAAAGAGAATAAAAGCTTAAGATTGCTTGGGGACACGAACAAGCTGGAAATCTCCCATCGACTAAACAATCCCTTCTGTGGATGCAGACTTTAGTGTTATTTCTAAGCCTCTTATCTTTATGAGATATCCATATTTGCCTAAGTATTGTTTTGCAGGTCAAAGATATCCAAATCTGCAGGAAAGTTTTGTCACCATCAAAAAGGGGGAGATTGTTGGAGAAATCGTCCTTGAAATATTTTGAAGCTGACAAAACGTTTTCATCAGTCTAGTCTGAAGACTTGTAGACTCTTCCATCAAAGTCTGAAGACCTCCGGACCACCGAGACTCAAGACTCAAAGTCTATCCCATTGACAGTCTCTAGACCGTCGAAGAAGGCTTATCCAGAAGCTGGATGTTTCGTTAAAGATTTGACCTTATCGACGGATTAAATCTCTTGGCTGGACATAGCATGTCGGAATCCTTTACTCAAATCGGGATTGATTCGGGATGATTGGATCCGATGATTGACGAAGTATTCTTGGAAGGTTACGCTTATGGAAACCAAGATTCGATTGTATGGGCGAACGGGATTGATGGGCTATCGTCATGTTCCTTAAATAGCTCGAAGATCTTCCTAATTGATTCTGTCCAACGGGTAGATTGGAAGAATTCCTTTGGTAAGTGCCAACGGGTATGATGGCATAAAGGAGTATATAAGGAAGGCGTTCTAGTCGTTTGAAGGTGTGCGCGATAGAAGAATTCCAAAGTCTGAAGCTCCCTGTTCTTAGTCAATTAAATTGTTGAGCGAAATCTTGTACACAAAAGAGAGTCTATATCTTTGAGAGACCTTGAGGAAGGGTAGTAGAGTCTCTACTCTGTGGAATCAAGGAAGAGCTACTGTAACATCTCTTTTGTTCATAGTGAAATCCAGCCAGTGGGCTGTCAGTGCGGAAGAGTGGACGTAGGCTTGGAATAAGCCGAACCACTATAATCTCTGTGTTCATATTCTCTTCCCTACTCTCTTTTACTTTGATCGTATCTTGTTAAGAGAAAAACTCTCATCTCTTTATCTATTATTGAATGCTGCACACTTATCTCGAAAATATTGTTTTACACCTATTCACCTCCCTCTAGGTGCTTATACTAGCCCTATCACTATTCTCTCTCAATCTAAATCCAAAAGTTTAATAAATATGCCTTGGGGGATTCGATGTCCCTTTGCTCTATTCGTATATAGATTCTTGCCTCCAAGCTCAATCATGATAGTATGAGTTTTGGTACCTCATTGAATTATGAAAATTTGTTCCTCCACATATTAGATATGTGTTTGTTTAACCTATTCTTGTTGTTTCTATACGATAATGGCGTAGAGGAAGCCGAATTTAGGTGCGCACCGCCAACTAAAATGTGTAATTATTGAAAAAGAAATTTCTGGTGTATGCTGATCACTAACAAAGACACAAGATCCAGTGATCAACTGCAGATTTTGTTTGATGAATCTGTTATCGTGGAATGAGTTTATGCTTAACTTTGCTAGTGCTCCACTTACCCTATTTTTTGGATTTGGCTTTGTTTTTAGTATTCATGCTCTATTTCTATTTGTTTTGTCATGAAAATTATCTATTTATGTATCCTTTTGAGTAATGGATACAATTTTCTTTCGAAAAAAAAAACAAAACAAAACAAAACAAATGGTGTATAGAAGTCTTCATTTAAAGCTAGAGACATCAACAACAAATAAAAGATTAATGGGCTACAAATCCGGCTTTCATGTCCTAAAACACTCTCTCAACAACATATTTAATCCGATGCATGGTGGCGGAGAAGCATTTGTAGACTCTTTTCTAGTCCTAACAACACATCCCTCCCTCACAAGTACTTGGCCTACACTACGTCTGACATTTCCAACATCAACTTATACCGTATATGTAGACGAACCGATGACTGCATGAACATTGTCACTTCCATGCATCTACAAAAACAAATCAAATAGTTACACATTTGTGTTGATCATATTGTTTGGGGTGTGCATGGGAACTTGACCGACCTGAGAACCAGACGAAATTTTGGAAATGGAAAGAATCGGTCTAGTTCTTGGTTGCGAGTGCAAACCGAACTACCCAAAGCGATATATATTTTTAAATTTTTTTCCTTTTCTTTAAAATAGTAAAGAAAAGAAAATGAAATTGCCTAAACTCTAAATGGACTGGCCCAACCTAAGAATTGGATCGGGATCGACCAATCCAATTCTCGGTTCTATATTGGAACCGGCCCAATTTGAGAATAGATCACTCCTAATATTGTCATCCTATATCTACACTCATGATAAATGAGACATTAGGGGTTGCAACGGAAGCTGACCAAACTAAGAACCACTCAGATCAAACTGAACTAACCTATTTTGGGCGGTTCCTGATTCCATAAAATTGGGACCGGTAGCTTTCAGTCCATTTCCCAGTTCCCAGAACCAGACTAACTAGATCAAACCAATATATATATTAAAATCTTGAAGTATAAACCTAATTTACAAATCCACTCCCCCCCCCCCGCGGGGGTCTTGTCTTCACTTTATCTGACACTTGGCCCCTTGTAAATTTTTGGAGGCCCGAGAGGGACTCATGCATAGCTTGAGTAATTGAGCATGGGTGTTTAGCGCTATTCTTAAATGCCCACGATGCTTCATTCCCTTTGAATGGTGCTTCATTTAAGGTTATGAGATGATCTGGTATTATGCCTATGATGGTGTTATTTTTTTTTTTTAGTTCTATTTCAGTAGTTTATGTCTAAAGGTCTCGTAAATAAAGAATGGTTGAAATTGAATGCCACATTTCAAAGGAGCTTATGACAAAATGAGGTAACTGATTGTAGAAATGGCTAAACATCGCGATGGAGATGAAGCTTACAAGAAAATGGAATGTCGCTCTTGAATGTTGCAATTCAGTAGTGTATGTCTTTGAATGATAAGTTCTATTGGACCACTTGAGACCCAACCGGATGGTCCAATCCTAAGGCTTGGGCAATCCGGTCCACAGTTCTAAAAATTGGGAACTAGTCCCTCAATTCTGGTTCTTTCATTTTAGGTGAGACCAGACCAAATCAAAAACCGAACACCTCTAGGAGACACCCAGAGACTTTTAAGGGTTTAAAATACTTCAAGTCTTTATAACTTCTAACTTTGTCTTTTAAGTCTCTCACACGGATAATGGCTTGTGACGATATCTCTACTTGTTAAATAATAAGTTTAGGATGTGTTCATTTCGGGAAAAATTCATGATAAAAAAATTAATTTTTGGAGAAACTATTTTCCAAGAAATTTTTTTTTCCCATTTTGAAGTTAGGGAATTCATGTTCATAATTTTAAGCGTGCATATTTTTTTTAACCACAATTTTTTTTTTTTGTTGACTAATATTTTTAGCAAATCAAATGCATAAAAGTCCTTAAAACTAATTCGTGAAAAATTATTTCTCTCAAACAATCTCAACTTGTTAAATGATAAACTTAAAGGCACATTTGTTTTTATGAAAATGATTTCCAAGAAATGATTTTCCAAACTTTTATGTGTTTAAAGTGGAATACCAATGGAAAAGACTTTACGATTGAGAAAAACAACCATAATTAAAATTCAAGAGAATGAATTTTCCACTTTAAAAGAAGACATCGTTTTCCATGCTTCTTTTCTTCATGCACTCTCACATAGAATGAAGAACCATTCTCAAGTTAAGCTTTATTAGCACTGAGATATTAAGTTTGTTGACTATTTACAATTCGTATTATTTTGGCATCTTTTATTAGTTCCTTTAATATAAAAATGAATATACGTAAAATTCATACTTTAATATTACTAATGTCTCAGAGAAAGATTTTGATATCATCTTAATATTTTATATTCGGTACAAAATATTATTATAGCAAAGAGAATTTTTTTTTAAAGTAAGATCTGAAGATTGAGAAAAAAAATTCATATAACACCACACCATTGAAAACTGATTATTTTCCTTGAAAATAATTTTCATGAAAAGCATTTTCCTTTGTTGAGAAGTTTTTTGCAAAACAAACTCTCCCTAAACTTTATGATAAAGGAATGTTCCTTCCTGGAAATTGTTTTCTAATTTTCAAGTTATGAAATTCATTTTCTTAACTTTAAGCATACATATTTTCTTTAGCCGTAAATGGTTTTCCATTAACCAATCATTTTCAGCTAACCAAACACATGAAAGTCCAAAAGACTAACTCTCGGACAATTCTTTCACTCAAACAAACACACTCTTATATTCATTAATAGCAACAATTTATTTACAAATGGGCTTAATATGCTTAACTTGTTTTTCGTTTTACTTTGTAAGAATGGTTTCACCTTCTGCAAAAGAAATACTTCTAATTAGATGGCTTCTAATCAAATTTCTATTTCAAAGAAAATATGAGACCACCCGAAGATAGAAATAGATGAGTGGAGGAAGAAAATTATCTATTTATATCTTAGCAAGTGGATAAAATTAGGTCATGGATTGAACTTTACTTACAAGCGTGGGGTTAGGGAGGGGTTGAGAGATCTTTCCAGAGTGCAGGTGACGATGGTGTGATGTAGAAAACTAGTAGTAGTCAGAATATGCAAACTCTCAATCAAGGGCGATAAGATCTGCAAAACCGAGAACTCTCTCTCTCTCTCTCTCTCTCTCTCTCTCTCTCTCTCTCTCTCTCTCTCTCTCTCACCCCCATAACAAACGAAGTTTAAATGCGAAATTCAAAAGGCTCCCTCGCTCTCCATTTACTACTTACATAATAAAGTAACGTCGCTTAAATGCGAAATTCAATAGACCCCCTCTGTCTAATTTCGCGTTTGATTCTCGTGCTGACGAATAAATTTCCAAACCTCTAGCACTTTCAGTGATATAGTGGTGATATGTAAACGTAATGATTTTATCGAACCTAGTGTCTAGAGTGTCGCGACCTACCCTCGGGGGGAGGGAACAGGTTTAGGGGTATTGCCTAAAGGGCGAGCCTAAAGCCCATGATTAGGCGTGGGCTCTCCCAAGCCTATACCCCGCATGACATTGGGATATTTTTAGGAATTTTGTATAAAAAGAGTCGCCACTAGCCTATTAGGGTCGGCTAGAAACCAAGTGAGACATGAGAACGTGCCTCACTTCCTACGCAACCAGAGAATCTAGGGTCGGGGACTTGATTACACTAATTGACCAATTAGTGCCCTTTCGGTACCTAATCTTGTTCATTTTATCAAAATAATTTTTGGCAGGCAGTTTGGATTGATTTTATATCTATCCACTAACAAATGAGGTGATCATGCAGGTGCAATCTAAACACATACTATTAAACATAACATATGACTACACACATACTATTAAACATATCCACTAATAATCATAGCTAACAATGTCCTAATTACCAAAAGACTACACACATACCATTAAACATAACAAGACATACAACCTAAACATACGATGTAATCAAAATAAATGCATAATTACACTTAAAACGACAACACCTAGCAATTCCTAACCAAACCCTATCATTTTTCTAATTTCGAAATTAAAAAAATTAATTATAAAAAATTAATTTTTTAAATTAATTAATTTTTAAATTTTTTAAATTTTTTAAATTTTTTTTTTAATTTTTAATATTTTTAATCTTTAATTTTTTTAATTTTTTTTTTAAAAAAATTTTTGAAAAATGGACGAATCGGGTCAAGTCCGGTTTGGCCCGACCCGATTTGGCCCGGCCCGCAAATTTGGGTCCGGTCGGTCAAGCTGGGTAGGCGGGCCGATCGGCCCGCTTCGAAAAGAGCAAGGCCCAATCGAGCCTTCAATTAAATTCGAATTGGGCCTAACCAGCAGGCCCAACCTAGTCTAAGTTTTTTTTTTTTAAAACGGAGCCCACAAGCCCTATGCACTAAAACGGCCCAAAATGAAGCCTATTCCTCTTTTCCTATTTTTTAATCATTTTGTGCTTTTGTTTTTTTTTTTTTTACTCCCTTTTCGATCGTCTTCTTCGGGGTCTCCCCTCCCGCAGCCGCGACACGCCGAAGCTTCTGCAGCTCCTCCACCGGTCCGACGCTGACAACACCGTGAGTTCTGACCGTCCTAAGGAAGTCGCCGGACCACTGCCGCTCACCGGTCGTCCCCCTCGATCGGCGCCGGTTACCTATTCCGGCAACCCCTAATCTATTTCGACGAAACGAGTCCTCAATCCAACTACATGCCAATATCTCACGCAAACCATCCGAAAACACAACAAATCGGGGCAAAGCAGCAAAGATTCAGCAAGCACAGGGGCAAAAACGAGTGGACAGCGTTAACACGCAAGCGGCTATTCGGTTTTCTTTGAGGAATTTTGTCGAACACATAGTCTGCACTACCGAACTTGAAGGATTCCGGCTTAACAGAGTGTCTATCACGCTTTAAGAGTCTCCGAACATAACGTATAAAGAAGACAGGAGCAAAGTGCTAGGCAACGCGGGCCGGAACTCGTGCGAACAGGTCGATCGCGAGCTCCGGCCCGACATTTTCCATAAATGGGCTGCGGGATTCGAAGGACCAACCTCGTTCGGGGAAGGGCTACGGCGGCAGCAGCTGGCGGACGGGCCTCCGGCGACAGCTAGCTGGTCCCTCAAGCTTCCTTTTTCTAGTTCGGTTTCTCCCCGCGCTTCCCTCCTCGATTCTATGGTGCCGATTTCCCTCTCCGCCCCGCGGATCACGCTGGCCACCTGCAATACCGATCCCCACTGCTCCTCTGTCGCTGCTCCTTCCGTTCTGTTTTGCAGGTCGCGCGCGGATGAGGAAGACAGCTGGGCGTGGGCTGGGCTAAAGGGAGAAGGCTGGGTTGGGCTGGGCCCAACGCAAGGGGAAGAAAAAAGAAAAGGGGCGGGTCGGATTAGGGCTGGATTCGGCCCAACCCGGCCGATTTGTCATTTTTTTTTAAATTTAATTAAATAACATTTTTTTTAATTTTATTTTATGACTAATTCCTAACATTTAATGCTACTTTAAATTAATTAATTTAGTTGAAAAATTAGGTGTCAACAGCTGCCCCTCTTTGAATGTAGCCTCGAAGAGGTTGCATTCAAAGACAGAAGACACCTAAATTATTTCAGCGGTAGAGAAACCTTAGGTGCATATACACGTATCAGTTTGATGGAAATGACTCATAACTATGAAAGCGCATCTTGTTAAAAAGAGGAAGAAAGACTCCGGGCTACAGAAGCCCACCGGGTCATAAGAAGGGATGAAAGAACTCCGAGTTACGGAAAGCCCACCGGGTCATAAGAAGGGGTAAAAGGACTACGGGCTACGGAAAGCCCACCGGGTCATAGGAAGGGGAGAAGGACTCCGGGCTACGGAAAGCCCACCGGGTCATAGGAAGGAGAAGAAGGACTCTGGGCTACGGAAAGCCCACCGGGTTATAGGAAGGAGGAGAAGGACTCCGGGCTACGGAAAGTCCACCGGGTCATAAGAAAGGGGTAAAAGGACTCCGGGCTACGGAAAGCCCACCGGGTCATAAGAAAGGGTAAAAGGACTCCGGGCTACGGAAAGCCCACCGGGTCATAAGAAGGGGTAAAAGGACTCCGGGCTACGGAAAGCCCACCGGGTCATAGGAAGGAGGAGAAGGACTCTGGACTACGGGAAGCCCACCGGGTCATAAGAAGGGGTAAAAGGACTCCAGGCTATGGAAAGCCCACTGGGTCATAGGAATGAGTAAAAGGACCGAAGTCTCACCGTGTAACAACGGGTTTTGACTGGGCTGAAAATACATGGTTTGAGGAAAACCCATGAACCATTGTAGATGATATGGTTTAAGGCTAACCATGAACCTTTGGTGACGACATGGTTTCAGGCTAACCATGAACCTTTGGAGATAAGGGAAGCACTCGCTAACCTCTTGAAAATCGCATGGCTCCACTGAGGAATCCTGTCAAACTCATCTTGAGCAAATGTCATTAGAGGCGTCATCAAGAGACGTATTGGAAATATTGCAACATTAATTGAACAAGCTAATCAAGCTAACTCCAAGTACTTTAGAAGAATATTCGATGTCAGTCAACATTATGTGGTGCAAAACTGTCATCTTGTTTGTAGATATATTATTAATCATCAAGTTTTCTAAGAGTTGAATCCTTATCAAAACGACTACGACTTGTGAAGAAGGCTCATTAATCATGCCAAACTAGAGCTTCTTAATCATAAAGGGTTTCTCACACACTCTCAATAAAATGGTTGCTTGACCCCATCCACTCATGTGGGAAGTAACCGATTGTCGAGAGTATCTCACATAACCTATGTCGAAGGCTTTCAGAAACATTCGCGATGAGCACAACCTGATCGATCAAAAAGGTCTTTTGAAAGGACCACAATATAGGCTTGGTTAGGGTTTACACAAATGAATGATTGCTTTGAGACCAATAAAGGAACATTTGTCGCTATCTTCATCGGGTTTACGAGTCGAGAACTTGGAAGATAAGACGAGATAAGATTACTTCCACTCCTTCAAGCAGTAGCTTCTTGGTGGTATTCCCATTTTCACTCAAACCATCCCAATCGGAAGAGACTTCGGAAGAGGGTTGTAATGTTGGTTCGGGAGAGGCTCGAAAGGCTTAAAATTTTCAATAGGGTTTTTAAGAGTCGGTGATCATCATGGCATCGTAACCGGGTCATTCGATCTTTAGAAAGCATTTGGCTTTTGAAACACTGTACATCTCGCAAATCCCTTGACTAGTCATTTTTGCATGGGAGCTTTGTGCCTTTCTCTAATGTCCTTTGCTCTTGCAATGAATTTTTTTGCGCAGGCATTTGGACTTTGATAATTTTTTTCTTCTACATAAGATGTAGCATTTTGGCCTTGCTTTTTTTTTTTTTAAACGGGCATCGGCCTTGCTTTTACCAGGCACACTGCTTTTTCATGCCCCTAGTTTGTCGAACTTTTTTCTCTTTGAACTTTTGTAGCTCTTATGACTTTCAAGACGCTTTTCACGTTTTCTCATGACTGTCAATTATATTCGGTCAATTCTTATGCCTTGCCCTAGTGAAGGGAGATGATCACCACTCGGGGTTCAGAAATGAATAATTAGGCCCAAGTTGGTTAAAGCAATGGATATCAGTGTTTGGGTAGAGAAGGAAATGCTCTTCTTCACCTTGGGATGAATCAAGCTTTAATGAGAATTCCTCTAAAGCTATCACTAGAAAATTGATGCAAGTGAAAGTAATAAAATCTTTCTCAATCCTTCGCTCTACAACATGATCGTAAGCTCTTATGCCGCCCCAATGTAGGGTCGTTCTCGACAGGGTTCTTTGAAGGATCATTTTTTTTTTTTTAGCCGAATAGGTAGCAAGAGATTAGTGCAATGCTTGAGATTGATGAAGGAAATGTCTTTATCATTTTGATCTTTGCGCTCAATGCGAATGAATCATTCGTCCTAAGAGAAGGTTGATTTTCACTCAACTCTCAAAAGTGTTTGGAGGATGTGTCTGGAAATGGGCTTGCCTTTCTTCATCCTAAGTATTTCTCGTTTGGCATGGTTAATGTTTCACTCTTTTGCCTGAACAAAGTCATTTTTACAAGCCATTTTTCTCGAGGGTCACAGACGAGAAGCGCGCATAGTGACATTAGAGAATAGGTCATGCGAATCATGTCACGCATTTTTTGTTTTTGTCCTTACTCTTCCTATTTCGCCCCTTTTGTTCTTTTTTGTTGTCTCTCTCTTTATTATCTCGACTTACCTCTCAAAAGAGACATTCAACCGTTTGTGCGAAGACTCGATGGATTCCTGAGTCAGTTCTTTCCTCTACCATTTACTCGTCAGACGGTAGGGTGCCTGAAACACAAATAGATATGCATGTATGCAACCTATGCATGATATCTACAACGCTATGCATGATGCTATGCAACTCGAATTGTGCATGAAGTGACCCATCGGCCTTGATTTCATTCATGGAAAATACTTCTTGACTGCATCAGCGTTTACAAGTCTAGGCAACTCATTGCCATCCATTTCAACTAAAATTATAGCACCACCAGGAAAAATCTTCTTAATGACATACGGCCCTTCATAGTTCGGGGTGAATTTGCCACAAGGATCTGGTATGATCGGAAGCACCTTCCTCAACACCAGGTCGTTGACTTCGAAGTGTCTAGGACGCACCTTTCGATTGAAGGCTTTTGCGACTCGTCTCCGATAGCATTGACCATGACACATAGCTTGCAATCTCTTCTCATCGATCATGTTTAACTGCTCATGCCTCTGTTGCATCCACTCAATTTCATCGAGCGTAGATTGGGAAAGGACCCTTAGAGAGGGGACTTCAACTTCAACAGGCAAGACTGCCTCCATCCCGTACACGAGTGAGAAAGGAGTTGCCCCTGTGGAGGTGCGGATAGAAGTTCGGTATGCCATTAGCGCGTAAGGGAGCCTATCGTGCCAATCACAATAATTTTCAACAGTCTTTGATAAGATTTTCTTTATGTTCTTGTTCGCCGCCTCCACTGCCCCCATTCATCTAAGGACGGTATGGTGACGAGTTCAAATGTTTAATTTGAAACTCACTAAACAAACCATCCACGACTTTGTTGTTCAAATTAGTGCCGTTGTCGGTAATAATAGCCTCCGGCACCCCGTAACGAGCGACAATGTCGCGACGAATGAACTTTGCCACGTTCTTGGCAGTAACATTAACATACGAGTTGGCCTCGATCCACTTGGTGAAATAGTCTATTGCCACCAAGATAAATCGATGCCCATTTGACGCCTTAGGGTTAATGGGTCCAATCACGTCAATTCCCCACATTGAAAAAGGCTAGGGTTGAGACATTTGGTGAAGCTCAATTGGAGGGGCATTTATCTTGTCTCCATAAATCCGGCACTAGTGACATCGTCGTATGTGCTGAATGCAGTCGGACTCCATGGTCAGCCAATAATAACCAAGTCGCATGATCTTTCTCACCAAGAAGTGTCCATTCATATGGGGGCCACACTCTCCTTCATGTATCTCTATCATCAAACGATCTGCTTCTTTAGCATCAACACACCTTAGCAATGTCGAGTCAAAGGACCTTTTGTAGAGGACATCTCCACTGGTGAAGAATTTTGATGCTAGCTTTATCAAATGCTTTCTGTCTGATGCTTCACTTCCTTCGGGGAATTCACCCTTTTGCAGATACTTCAAGATGTCATGATACCAAGGTTGTCCGTCCAGTTCCTCTTCAACTGTCATACAGTAAGCCGGGCACCTAAAGATTTCAATTCTCAATGGTTCAATGTCCAAGCCTCCGGTTGCTTGTAACATTGAAGACAAGGTAGCTAGGGCATCAGCGAACTGATTTTGAGACCTTGGTAAGTATTCGAATGATATTTCTTGAAATTTTTCTGTCAACTCCCCCAGGAACTCATGATACGGAATCAATTTAGAATCATGTGTTCGCCATTTGCCTTCAGTCTGTAAGATGATAAGGGCTGAATCACCATAAACCTGCAGCTTCCAAATTTTCATATCAATGGCGGCTTGGAGGCCTAGAATGCATGCTTCGTATTCAACAATATTATTCGTGCAAAGGAACGTCAATTTAGCAGCGACGGGGTAATGTTGTCCATCCGAGGAGATAAGAACTGCCTCAGTACCCCACCCGGCTAAGTTAACCGCACCATCAAAGTACATTGTCCATTTGTCGCTTGATATAAGTAAAATTCACTCTTCTGCATCATTATCCTCATCAGATGCTTTGGACCTCTCGGAATTTTCTGCCAACATATCTGCTATGGCTCGACCTTTAACAGACTTCTGTCCCAAGCTCTAAACATCAAACTCAGAAATTAAGATTTGCCACTTGGCCAACTTGCCAACCAATGCCGGCTTCTCTAGGAGATACCTGATGGGATCATTTTCGGTCACCAACAAGATTCGGTGATGAAGTGTGTACTGCCGCAGCCTATGCAAGACCCAAATTAAGGCCACACAAGTTCTCTCAACTTCTGTATAGTTCATCTCAGAAACAATGAACTTCTTGCTCAGGTAGTATATTGCGCATTCTCTTCTGTCATTTGGTCTTTTCTAGGCTAGCATGGCTCCCAGCGACTCGTCATGTATTGTTAAGTACAAAATCAGGGGAATTTTAGGGAGTGGGGGCACTAAGACTGGTGCATGAGTGAGATAATGTTTTATCTTCTCAAATGCACCCCGGCACTCGGCATTCCACTCAATCTTTGCATTCTTTTTCAAGAGCTTGAAGAATGGCTTCGCCGTTTCAGACAACTGACAAATGAACCTCACCACATAATTAAGTCGTCCCATCAGACTGCGAACTTCTTTGGCGGTAGCTGGGGGTCGTAAATCGCAAATGGCTTTAACTTTCGACAGATCAATCTCTATGCCCCTACTACTAACCATGAATCCTAATAACTTCCCAGATTTCGCTCCAAAAACGCATTTTGTGGGATTGAGGTGCAACTTGAACTTCTGAAGACGTTCGAACAACCTTCGCAAGACTTTAGCATGATCTTCACCATGTCTCGATTTCGCAATCATGCCGTCGACATATACTTCGATTTCCTTGTGCATCATGTCATGGAATAACATGACCATGGCCCTCTGATACGTTGCCCTAACATTCTTTAAACCAAAAGGCATCACTTTGTAGCAGAAAGTTCCCCAAGGAGTTATGAATGATGTTTTGCTCCTGTCTTCCTCCTTCATACGGATTTGGTTATATCCGGAAAAGCCATCCATAAAGGAGAATAACTCAAATCCTGCTGTACTGTCAACCAAGACATCGATATGTGGGAGCGGAAAGTCATCTTTGGGACTTGCTCGATTCAAGTCGCGATAGTCAACACACACCCTGATTCGCCCATCTTTCTTCATCACAGGCACGATATTTGCTACCCAATCAGGATAACGGGTCACTTCGATAAAGTCTACTTTCAGTAGTTTCATCACTTCTTCTTCAATCTTCTTGGACAACTCTGGTTTAGTTCTCCTGAGTCTTTGTTTCCTAGGTGGCACATTGGGATTTGTTGGTAAAGCATGTTCCACAATTTCAGGATCCAATCCCGGCATGTCGGCATATGTCCAGGCGAACACATCTTGATACTCTTTCAGAAGATTAGTCATCCTTTCCGCTTCTGACTCTGAGAGACATGCCCTGATTTTTACTTCTCTGACATTCTCCACATCACCCAGATTTATAATAACTGTTCGCACTTCAGTTAACGGCTTTGATTCTTCGTGTCGATTCCATTCACGCTCAATCCCCTTCTGATCGTCGTCGGTATCATCAGAATCTGAGGGACTTTCTTCATGCACATCTGAGTCACATGCTTCCTTATCATGATTATGCATAATGTAATGCCTGAGATGCAATGAGATGAGTTAGAGTAATGTCAACAACAAAGATGATGCATGTCGTTTTCAAAAGGTTTTTGAAGTATTTTTTTGTAAAAATGTCAAGAACTCGTCCTCATATCCTCGGATTTCCTCGTTCTTGCAAAACAGTCAAATAAGGGAGCATGTAGAAGCCTAGGCCTCAGCGACCATCATAAGGCTAGTTTGATGTGCTTCCACATGTCCTTAATAAAACATGTGTCTATTTTATTGAATGAGGAAAGATAAGGCCGTATTTTAACACACACCACTCTCGACCAACGGCTCAAGATCGGGGTTGAGCATAGTTCACGCTACAAATGACAAAAACAGGAAATTAAGAAAGACAAACTACGAGATCCCGCGCAAGGGAAAAGACATAAAATGAAAGACTAGGCTAAACGAGAGCCACCCTACTCTAGAGGGACAGCCATGACTTCAAAGGACTCGGCTTCCTCGCATGCCAGGATGGTGCATATGACATCCTCCTCAAATTGCTCGGTCACACCATAGATATCCTCCTCTTCCTCGAACAACATCCTTGGGGGTCCTGGAAACGTCTCCTTCAGCAATGGGAGAAACGGGCTTTGACCGCCCTCGTCCTCTTCGGTCTGGGTAACGCGTTCACTCTGGTTTCTATACCCATTTCGGCCTCCTTGGGCACCTCGGCCTCTATACCTTCCACGGCCTCCTCGGTTATTATGACCTCCCCGCTTCTCGACATATCCCAAGCCTTTTCTTTTGGAGTTTTTATGAGCTTCAATAGGTTTTCGCACCCCCTGACCACGTGATCCAAGACCCTTCCCAGGACTATACCCACTCGCCAACATGATCCTTCCCACAGCTATAGCTGGCCTAGACAATTCAGGGGCCTTTGTGAAAGAACCCGCAGGCACATGAATCATGGACACCAGCTCTAATGTTTGAAAGCTGGATTCCTCGGTACATTCGGGTTCCACATAAGGGATGGCTGTCTCGTGGTAGATCTTGAAGTCAGACTCCCCATGGACCGTGATAAGCATGTTATCCACCACAAATCGTACCTTCTGATGAAGGCTGGAGGCAACAGCACCCGCCGTATGGATCCATGGCCTCCCTAGCAGAAAATTAAAAACGCTTGGTATATCTAACACTTGGAACGAGACTTGGAAAAGTACAAGGCCAATCAGCAGCTCAAGTTCAATTTCTCCCATCACCTCCTTCTTCATCACGTCAAAAGACCGCACAGTTGACTTGCCAGTATGGATTCTTCCAAGATCAATGCCAAGACGGTGGAGAGTAGCCAACGGGCATATATTGAGTGTCGAACCGTTGTCAATCAACACTCTACAAACAAGAGTGCTCTCATGCTTCACCGAGATGTGTAGCGCTTTAGTATGATTAGGACCATCAGGGGGAAGATCATCATCAGTAAAAGAAATTTGGTCTTTCAGTAGAACGGCCCCAACAAACTCTTCCAATTGGACTTCATCGATTGTTTCGGGTACGTGCACCTCATTGAGGACCTTCAACAAGATATCCCTATGCTTCTCGGAAGACTTAAACAACTCTTGGAGGGAGATTTGGGCCGGCAACTTCCGTAGTTGGTCCACCACATTAAACTCGCTAGATTTTACTATAGCCAAGAATTGTTTTGCCTCCTCCTCGATCACGGCCTTCTTTTCTGCTCCATTATCAGGGGCGTAACAGCGGCCTGATCGCGTGATAGCGTCTACCTCAGTTGTTCCATAGTCCCAAGGTACAGCTTTGGGATTGAATTTGGGAGGATTCTCCAACACTATCACTCCATCTTTCTCCCGGGGTGGCAATTCAATTGTGACTGGCATTGTGTTCCCTTCCGTGACCTCGATTGCCGACATCTCCTCGACCATAAGGTCGATCACTGTGGGTTCAGTGATTTCCATCTCGATATCGCCGGCGGTCTCCTCATCAGGTAGTTCAATCACCATTGGGGTTATCATAGCTATCAACCCTTCTTCGTACAAAGCTGGGGTCTTCGAAATTACAGGCATAACCTTCTTTGCTCGAGACATACAAGCAAACTTGCAGAAAGATGAACAGAATGATGATGGCACTATCATGGATACAACCCTCTCTTCCTCTTCTTCGCGCCGGATTACCCCCATGTCTACCATCTTGCGAACGCGGTTCAACTTCTCTTCTGGAGTCACATCATCCTGACCTTCGTAGTATCCCGCCAGCACTAAGGAATCATACAACCTGGAAGCATCCACCACTAGAGGCTATTGACTTGTCCCCTCGGAAATTGAGTTCACTCCCCCTGCATGATTTGGTAGAGGGTTCTGTTGCACGTTAGGTTGGGCCTCCTTGAAAGTCAAGATCTTTTTGTCTAGAAGCTGTTGAACTTTATATCTCAGCACATTGCAATCATCTACATCATGCCCCCTTTCTCCCATGTGGTATTCGCAGGTCTTGTTCATATCGAACCCGGCGAACCTCGGGGGATTGTCTCTAGGTACTTCCTTCACGACCATCCTCTTTTCAAGGAGCATGGGCAACAGCTTTGAAAGCGGGCGTGGTAGTGGAGAAAAATCCTTTCGAAAGGGCCTCTTGCCGTTATCATATGCTCGTGACGAGCTACCTTGGACCACTGAAGGCTTATGCGCGGGTGTTGCAGACGGTCGGGGGAAAAGCAGCTCCTGCACAAGTGCTACCTCAACTATGGCTTCCTTATCTTTTCTTGCCGGGAATTTCTTCATGCCTCCGATTGAAATCTTTCCCTCAACCATTGCCCATTCGACTCCTTCACCTACCTCAACTAGTTGCGAAAATGTTTGGCAACCCGAGAACACTAACCCTTGGAAGTACTCAGAGGGCAATGTTTTTAGGAACAGTTGTTTCATTTCCCTCTCGTTCAAGGCCGGCTTTACTTGTAAGGCCATAGTCCTCCACCTTTGCGCGAAGGCCTTAAATGGCTCGTTCATTTTCTTCTCAATACGGGTCAATTCTTCCCTCGTGGAGGCGAGCTCGGTATTAAACTGGTATTGCTGCAAGAACTCATTGGTTAAATCCTCCCAACTAGTGAGTTCTTCAATGTCCAACGCAATGAACCATGTCAGGGCAATGCCTTCCAAGCTATCTTGAAATGTGTGTATGAGAAATGGTACGTTGTCAGCGTAGCGAGCCATTTTCCTCATGTAATACCTGAGATGGGTCTAGGGGCATCCCGTTCCGTCATATTTTCTTGTGAACTCAGGCTCTTGGAAGTTTTCAGGGAAGTTCGTCTTGGTGTATGGAGATAGCCTATCAGCTCCTTTCAGTTCGTAACCTTGCAAGACACACAGTCGCTCCTCCATCTTTGCCAAACGTTTTTCACTCTCTTCACTTAGGCGGGTGTTGGGTTTTCCTTCGGAGGAGGATCCAAGTTGACGATGATTGATGTGACAGAAGGAGCCTCCCCGGCAGTTTCTTTCCCGGGGAGATCAGCAACGTGCGCGCCTCCAGTCGACGGGGGAGCGTCTCCTGATGACATAGGAGTGGATGTTCTAGTAACAGCTACAGTAGGGGGCTCCTTAAGCTTTTGGCTTATTTCAAGCATCATTGAGGTGAGTTGGGCCAGCTGGTCCTCCATCTTGGCCATGTGCACGTTGGCATCCTCGTTCTCCATTCTGACTTTCGCGCATGTGCGAATCGGGGATCTCCGCTTGGCCGTGTCGACGATCAGCAGAAGACAATCGATCGATTAGTACCTGGCGAGGATAGATAAGCATATATAAGCATGGAGTAATGATTAGGCGGTCGGTCTATGACAAAGATCTAATCGCCCCAATTTGTTCGTTTCATTGAAAGCAAGGTTGCTACATAACATAGGAGAAAACATGAGAAAGAACCCCTAAACAACGAAGCTAATCATGACTCTTGTCTCCCGATATTGCGACATGAGACAAATTCTTTAACATTGTAACATATGCGGGCATGGGCCCATTACATGTCGCTCTTGACTCAATCTAACTAACGAGCACAGCTCCCACTTGTGACAGCCCCACTAACTCAGGTCAACTTCGAGGCACGCTCTTCGGCTTCTTCGAGCTTCCTTTTGAGGCGCTTGATCTCGGCTCGGTGGGTGGTCTTTAATGGCACGTCGGGAATCTTCGAGCGTAAGCTCTTTGAGATTTTGTGCCTAAGGATGTATTCCATCGAGGCATAGTAGGTCTTCTCTTGCCCTTCCAACTCCTCTTCAGGCCATATCAGCTTCCGGGGGTGGCACATATCCCACATCGACTTGACTAATGCGACGGAGTCTTCGTGATCTTGGCATCCGTCAGGGAAGTCTATCCTGAGCGAGTCTTCTTGAATCGTCGGTGGAAGTTGTTGAACCTCTTGGAACTGGCGGGCGACCCGGGTTGGGTAATACTCAGTGACTACAGTAATTCCCAACAAAGGAATAGGTCCAGTAAGCCCACACACGAACCGCGTTTCTTGAACTCTAAGCCATTTGGCGTGCCATTGGAGATCTTCAGGTCCAGGGTTGGTCATGAAAACTAACCACTCAGAATAGTGATAATCGGGGGCAAATGTCTTCCTATCTTTAAACTTCATGATAGGGTGGTGAGAGTCAGAGATGTTGTTCACGGTCATCAAACTACCAAACCCTTTAACGTGAGAGAGGAACCAAATTTGCAAGAGTTCAGGAGGAGCATGGAAAGTTTTGTTTTTGTTTTCTTTAAAGCGAGTAAGGGAAAGAAAAATTTCAGTTAGGACGGCATTAACAAAACCCTTTCCCATACATACCTCACGAACTACCCATGCCACGGAAGGGTTAATAGCGTTCTTACAATGTGGGAATATCACGAACCCGAAGAAAGCTAACAAGAAAATCCTATTCTTCTGAAAGATGGGGCATTTTGAAAAAGATCGTTTAGGAATGAAAACGGGCAGGTCTTGCGATTAGCTTTCAAAACTTTCCTGACGTCATCCTCCTTAACTCTAAGGAAATCAGATAAGGTCGATGCATGTTCAGTCCCCACAGGTGGGCCAATTAACTCTGACACCAAGGGCTTTCCAATGGCAACGCTGTATTCTTCTAGGGTTGGAGTGAGTTCGTGATCACCGAGTATGAACGTGCAAGTTTCGGGGCACCACACATGTGCTAACGCTTGTACTACACCAGAATGAATTTCTATCTCTAATAGGGGAAGTAAACGTCCAATATATGATCGCACCCAATCACAGCCAGTTGGATCCAATTTGTCCCACCACACGCGAAGCTCGGCTTTCGGGACGGAGATGATGCGAAGGTCGGGTACTCCCATTGTATAATCAACCTAATTTGTCATGGACCGACCAAAAGGAAAGCGAATAAGTAAATTGTGAAGAAAAGAATTCAAACAAAAACTTACCCTATTCATTGAGCAGTGATGTCAATGCCATAGACATGCGCATGAACAGTGGTTTGATTTCTACTCTAGACGACTCAAAATGGAGCCATGGGATCACAGGACTGAACCAACAAGCTCGCGGTTAGGTCGTGTTACCCATGACTCCGGCTTCGTCAAAGGACCGACCCGTGTCACATGCTCGCAGACTAGGGTGGGGACCTCTGACATCAAGAAAGAAGTTTCGGGGATGAGATGGGCGACTCGTACTACGTGCTTGTAGTCGGAGTGGTATCCATCTCAACACCATCCTAAGTGATCCTATGCGGCCCAGGTCCGGCGGCAGGTTGTGAATGCTATGGTGTAGTGCAATGCAGGAGACGCGGGCATGACAATTTATAGGCAAGCAACACTTCATACATAAAAAATAAACCATACATTCCTACACCTTCCTGCAAGACAAAGGTAAGCAAACACTTCCCCTTATACCTCCCATTTAACATGAACATTAAACAATAAACCTGTTAGGGATGTATTTAAGATCCTCACTACCAAATAATAAAATTGTTGAACAAAATCAATTTCGGCCTAAGTCCTCTAAGGTCTAAAACCAAGTCCCCAGTGGAGTCGCCAAGCTGTCGCGACCTACCCTCGGGGGGAGGGAACAGGTTTAGGAGTATTGCCTAAAGGGCGGGCCTAAGGCCCATGATTAGGCGCGGGCTCTCCCAAGCCTATACCCCGCGTGACATTGAGATATTTTTAGGAATTTTGTATAAAAGGAGTCGCCACTAGCCTATTAGGGTCGGCTAGAAACCAAGTGAGGCATGAGAGCGTGCCTCACTTCCTACGCAACCAGAGAATCTAGGGTCGGGGACTTGATTACACTAATTGACCAATTAGTGCCCTTTCGGTACCTAATCTTGTTCATTTTATCAAAATAATTTTTGGCAAGCAGTTTGGATTGATTTTATATCTATCCACTAACAAATGAGGTGATTATGCAGATGCAATCTAAACACATACTATTAAACATAACATATGACTACACACATACTATTAAACATATCCACTAATAATCATAGCTAACAATGTCCTAATTACCAAAAGACTACACACATACCATTAAACATAACAAGACATACAACCTAAACATACGATGTAATCAAAATAAATGCATAATTACACTTAAAACGACAACACCTAGCAATTCCTAACCAAACCCTATCATTTTTCTAATTTCGAAATTATAAAAAAATTATAAAAAAAAATAATTTTTAAATTAATTAATTTTTAAAATTTTTAAAATTTTTTAAATTTTTTAAAATTTTTAAAATTTTTAAAATTTTTTTAAAATTTTTTAAAATTTTTTTTAATTTTTAATTTTTTTAATCTTTAATTTTTTTAATTTTTTTTTAAAAAAATTTTTTTGAAAAATGGACGAATCGGGTCGGGTCCAAAATGAAGCCCATTCCTCTTTTCCTATTTTTTAATCATTTTGTGCTTTTGTTTTTTTTTTTTTTACTCCCTTTTCGATCGTCTTCTTCGGATCTCCTCCCGCAACCGCGACACGCCGAAGCTTCTGCAGCTCCTCCACCGGTCCGACGCTGACAACACCGCGAGTTCTGACCGTCCTAAGGAAGTCGCCGAACCACTGCCGCTCACCGGTCGTCCCCCTCGACCGGCGCCGGTTACCTATTCCGGCAACCCCTAATCTATTTTGACGAAACGAGTCCTCAATCCAACTACATGCCAATATCTCACGCAAACCATCCGAAAACACAACAAATCGGGGCAAAGCAGCAAAGATTCAGCAAGCACAGGGGCAAAAACGAGTGGATCCGGCGTTAACACGCAAGCGGCTATTCGGTTTTCTTTGAGGAATTTTGTCGAACACATAGTCTGCACTACCGAACTTGAAGGATTCCGGCTTAAGAGAGCGTGTATCACGCTTTAAGAGTCTCCGAACATAACGTATAAAGAAGACAGGAGCAAAGTGCCAAGCAACGCGGGCCGGAACTCATGCGAACAGGTCGATCGCAAGCTCCGGCCCGACATTTTCCAGAAATGGGCTGCGGGATTCGGAGGACCAACCTCATTCGGGGAAGGGATACGGCAGCAGCAGCTGGCGGACAGTTCTCCGGCGACAGCTAGCTAGTCCCTCAAGCTTCCTTCTTCTGGTTCGGTTTCTCCCCGCGCTTCCCTCCTCAATTCTGTGGTGCCGATTTCCCTCTCCGCCCCGCGGATCACGCTAGCCACCTACAATACCGATCCCTGCTGCTCCTCTATCGCTGCTCCGTCCGTTCTGTTTTGCAGGTCGCGCGCGGATGAGGAAGACAGCTGGGCGTGGGCTGGGCTAAAGGGAGAAGGCTGGGCTGGGCCGGGCCCAACGCAAGGGGAAGAAAAAAGAAAAGGGGCGGGTCGGATTAGGGCTGGATTCGGCCCGACCCAGCCGATTTGTCATTTTTTTTTAATTTAATTAAATAACATTTTTTTTAATTTTCTTTTGTGACAGATTCCTAACATTTAATGCTACTTTAAAATTAATTAATTTAGGTGAAAAATTAGGTGTCAACACTAGAGTATTTGATTCTTTTGGTGAAGTTTAGAGGGCTTTGCTAAGTTGATCGTGTCTTTCAATCTTTTTATTTTATAAAAAGAAAAAAAAAATGCCACCATCTTTAAGCGACGATTTCACGAGTGGGTTTCGACTCCCACGCCCTGCATGGAAGCAGGGCAAAAGTCTGAGAGTGAGTGTTAGAGTAGGATTATAGTAGGACTGACAAAAAAAAGAAACTATCAATAATAAGACGTCGGTTTGTCCTCAATAAATCATTATTCTTACTTGTAAATCAAATGATTCAAATGATTATTTTGTCGTAATCGTCTTTCATTGTCTCGATACATTCATTTCTAGTGTTCCCAAAGTGCTAAGGTCAGATTCTAGCGTATCCTGATTAGAGATATATTAATTTATGTGAAAACTCGGATCTAAATATATTATTATTGTGCAATGTAGTTCATTTTTTTCTTCCTATAGGTGGCAAAAGTAATCGACAAAAAGAACTCTTCATTATAGCAAAGCCTCGACGTCAAACTCAATAAACGAACAAAAATGGCTACAAGCTATGTTTAAGCTCGGGTCGTTTTTGACGTGGTATACATATTCGTTCTCGATCAGAGGAAAGACACAAAGTCACGATGAATTTCTCATCATTTAAGTATGGAAATTATAATACTAATTGTTTCACCTTTCAGGGTATTCGAAAAACCCAAATCTGATTTATACTTATTTATTCCATTGAATAATTTATTTTCTGCCGATCAGATCATTCACTTCTCAGAAAGAAACAAACGAAATCAGAAGGCTTGGTGGGGACTCGAGCCAGTTTTGATTCTTATCGCCTCTTCTCATAGCTTGATTTCCTTTTTGACGTCTTCCTCTTTTAATATTCAGAATCTCTTTTTCTTCCAACCTCTTCTTTAACTCGCGCACTCTGAATCTTACGTTCCCAACCTACTAAATGAAATTGGAAAAAGGAAAAACAAAAACCTTGTTTGATTATTTTGGTGAAATTCTAAATAATGCAGGCCTAAAAAGTTCCTGTCTAAATTAATTTTTACTTTTTACTTTTTTATTTAATCGAAATGTTATGGCTCTCACAATTTGATTATTTTTTTTTGGTAAAGGCTCTCACAATTTGATTTTGTTAATTCGAAACCCTTGAAATCTCTGCAATACTTGGATGTTAACATGTACATTCACATTGTAATTTTTTTTACATTTTAAATTTTGAATTTCGTGTTAGACTATGATGGGAAAACCAGAAAAGTTGGCTCTTAGTGAATTTTACCGTGCTTGGCAATGATTTATGTATTTTTATGCGGAGGCATTACACAAAAGTCAAATCATAAAGGGAGTAAACCACCAAAACTATTAAACTATACCAACCGTAGTATATTTATCCTAAACTTTTTTCCATGGCACAAAAAATCTCCAAATGTGTACATGTGTAACACATTTACATTCCTTTAAAGATCGAACACCGTTAAAAGTTTGTCAATATAGATGTTGAAAAATATACAATGATGACATAGTATTCATGTTATTTTGCCTGAAAAATCATCTGACAAAATATTAATTGAGGGTAAATGTGTTTATGAATTAGATATATTTCTATGTCATAAGAAAAATTTATGATACGTGTGTTAAAATGGGCATGATTTGGAGTTTTTTTACGTCACAAAAAAAAATTGTGTTTTTCTTTATGTCACAAAAATTTCAAGGTAAATGTGTCAAAATGAGAATAATTTAGAGTCTTTTCGTGATATTTTCCCAATTATAAATGCCGAAGGTAAAACTAAATCAGAATTGGAAAAAAAAAAAAAAAGGTTATTTCGAAAACACGAACCGAAGCTTCTGACCGTCTAACGAAACCGAAGTGATCCCGCGTGTTTTCGGCAAAATATAGGGAAAAGAAATCACATGTTTTCGAAGTAACAATTTTTGCCTATTGAACCGTTTTCTTCCGAAATGGAAACTGAAGTTCACGCGACGTCGGCGCGAGTTGGGTGGAGGGGGCTGCGGCAACGTGAAGATCAGCATAGTAGTGGTTGTGACGGACTACTAAATTAATCAGCATATAAATACCTAACCAGTAACCACCCTCTTTTTATAAAAAAAATAAAAAAAAAAAGCCATTTTTTCAGGGGCTGAGCTCAAAAGAGCAAGAGGGGAAAATTATTAATTAAAATGCAGTAATTAATGACCTAAAAGATAGAGAGAGAGAGAGAAAGAGAGAGAGAAGGAACAATAGTAATCATGGAAAAAAGCAGAGGGTAATTAAATGAGATCTGCCCTCGGGACGTTTCGGACAGTCCAAGAAGGAACGGAACATCCCTGCACGCGGCCCATCGTAACCAGCCCCTGCTCCTCCTCGATGGACGAGTGAGTCGGATTGGGGGGGGGGCCTCTTCAACCCCTTGCAATTAGACACCTGTGACCCCCAAAAAAAATTGAAAAATTAGAAAGGAAATTAAGGTAATAAAGATTAAATCCCAGGTCCAAAAGGGCCTTTTTGAGTAAATGGGGCGGTGTTAAATCCGAGGAGTTAAGTTCCCAAGGGAAAAACGCCATTATCAATGAAGATTTAAATTAATTGCAGGAAGGAAGGTAGGGGTGGTCGAGATCTGGTTCCTCAGCCAAGGAGGATCCGAGCAGAGAGCAAAAAGAGGCGGGCGGGCGGGCGGGCGTCGCCTGCCGTTTCGAGCAGATCGAGAGATCGGATCCGGGAGAACAGAATCTCGAGCAATCAATGTTCGACCGGACCAACGGGACGTGACAAACGAATTGAAGTTGCGAACCACCGCCTAATTTAGGAAGCGAATTGACGGGATTACTTAGGTTTTTTCCCTCGAGATATATTGCTCCTATTGGGGGATTACGATTTAATGCGGTCATATCTGCGCCCCGTTTTCACTTTGGCAGGGCATTAAACGGGGCGCCAGCAATATCGCATTAGACCCGTATGATATTCCCATATAAATATAGCCCCGTCCGTTCCCGATTCCCTGGTCCCTTCTCAAACACCATGATCCATCACACCCTATCTCTCTATCTCTCTCTGTCTCTCTCTCTCTCTTTCACTACACCATCGCGCAGAGTCCTTCGCAGCAAGAGGACCAGCAGCAGCAGCAGCAGCAGGACCAAGTTGTACAGAGCCTCCTTCCATGATAGAGTAACGGGGATACTCGGGGATAAAGTTCAACCCAATGTCGCGACCTCTTTTTTTCGTTTTTATGTTTTTTTGTTATTATTTATTATTTATTATCCGAAAAAGGCAAAATAAAATAATAAAAATACCTAATTTAAAAAACGAAATGTAGGCGTCAACACCCAAATCCCCATTTCTTCTACGCCCAGAGATCTCCAGAAAAATCTCAACTTTGACTCACGGGAGGCGCACAGATCGCGCAGACGGGCGGAAATGAAGGAGTTCTGGACATCTCTGGTCTCCCTCCTGGGCGTCCTGGTCTGCCAGAGCCTCCTGCAGATGGTGTTCCCGCCCGAGATCCGGTTCGCCTCCCTCAAGTTCCTGAACCGGGCGTTCAACTGCTTCTCCTCCTACTGCTACTACGACATCACCGAGATCGACGGCGTCAACACCAACGAGCTCTACAACGCCGTCCAGCTCTACCTCAGCTCCTTCGTCTCCGCCTCCGGCAGCCGCCTCTCCCTCACCCGCGCCATCAACTCCAGCGCCACCACCTTCGGCCTCTCCAACAACGACTGCATCAACGACGTCTTCAACGGCGTTGCCGTCCAGTGGGAGCACGTGGTGACGCAACGCCAGTCCCAGACCTTCTCGTGGCGGCCCCTCCCTGACGAGAAGCGTAGCTTCACGCTCCGGATCCGGAAGCGCGATAAGGACATCATCCTCGACTCCTACCTGAACTACATCATGGAAAAGGCCAACGACATCCGCCGCCAGAACCGAGAACGCCTCCTTTATACTAATTCGCGCGGCGGGTCGCCCGATTCCCGTGGCCACCCGTGGGAATCTGTGCCGTTCAAGCACCCGAGTACCTTCGACACGTTGGCCATGGACCCGGAGAGGAAGAGGGACATCATGGATGACCTCCGCGACTTCGCGGCCGGGCAGGCGTTCTACCAGCGGACAGGCCGGGCCTGGAAGCGGGGCTACCTGCTCTACGGCCTGCCTGGGACGGGGAAATCGAGCATGATCGCCGCCATGGCCAATTTCCTTGGCTATGACATCTACGACCTCGAGCTGACCGAGGTGCACTCCAACTCCGAGCTCCGGAAGCTCCTGATGAAGACCAGCTCCAAGTCCATCATCGTCATTGAGGACATCGACTGCTCAGTCAATCTGTCAAACAGGGCGAAGGCAACCCACGCCGGCGCGCCCGACGCGGCCCGCGGCGGCGAGGATGGGAACAACAACAACACGATCACCCTCTCGGGGCTGCTCAACTTCACCGACGGCCTGTGGTCGTGCTGCGGGCGCGAGAGGATCTTAGTGTTCACCACCAACCACATCGAGAAGCTCGACCCGGCATTGCTCCGGAGCGGCCGGATGGACATGCGCATCCACATGAGCTACTGCTCGTACCCGGCCCTCAAGATCCTGCTCCGGAACTACCTGGGCAGCAAGGCCGAGGACCTCGGCGAGGCGGCGGCGAGGGAGCTCCGGGAGGCGGCCGAGAAGGCCAAGATGACGCCGGCGGACATAAGCGAGGTCCTGATCAAGAACCGGAGGAACAAGGAGAGAGCGGTGGGCGAGCTGCTGGAGGTGTTGAAGGCGAGGGCGGAGAGGAACGAGAAGTACGGAGGGTTGAGGGAGGATTGCGAGCTGAACGGGGTGGTGGAGGAGATGGAGGAAGAGGAGCAGAAATGGATTATGACCAGAAATCATAATTTTTCTATTTTTAAAACAAAAGTGAAATAAAGACTCTTCTCATCGTTTATTCCCATAATCGTTCGCTATCGTCCGTCACCTATCCGTCGCCTGTGGGACGCCAGCCACCAACCACCAAATGTAGGTTGCTAGTCGCCAAATGCTTGTGCTTGCCGCCAGCTGCCGATCGCCAAACCACGGCCTTCGATCACCGATCACCAGTCGCCACCTACCTATTGCCGATCTCTAGCCGCCGTCTGCCCGCCATTAGTCACTGAAAGCTGCTTGCCCGCCTCTCGCCATCAATTGCCCGTTGCCAGATGCCTCCCACCGAGGGAGAAATTTTATATCATTTATCAAACGAATTTCTATTTTATGAATAAAAATTTTATAAGATTGTCAAACGTATATATTTGCTCAAAAATTTATTCGAGGAACAAAAATAGAAAAATTGATTTCCAGCCAAAAATTAATTTTTAAAATAGAATGATTATCATTCATGTCCTTAAATACTTCCAATCAAAAGTATTACTTGATTTTTATAATCTAACTTGACATTTTTATATTAAAAAAATGTTAATATCCTAAAAAACTCCAAACTGGTACACTTGTGACAAATTTACCCAAGTTATTTTTTTGACCACCAAAACCCCAAACTAAAATACCTTTGACAAATTTACCCCAAATTGGTACACTTGTGACAAATGTACCATATGTTAGTTTTTGTTAAATTTTACTGTCAAATTATTAAGTTAAATTATACGTGATGGTTGACTGGTATACCAATTTGGGATTTTACGCTCCATTTGTCACAATTTACAAATTTTGTGATTTTTTTGTGATATTAATCCAATTTAGCAGAGGGTATATTTGTCACTAATTTACTAGTTTGGGGTTTTTTGCGGTTGAATAAATTAGTTTTAAGTAAATTTGTTATAAATGTACCAGTTTAGGGTTTTTTATAGTCAGTCAGGGTAAATTTGTCACAAGTGTACAGGTTTGAGTTTTTCATGATCAAAAAAATAATTTATGATAAATTTGTTACATGTATACCAGTTTAAGGTTTTTTAGGGTATTAACCCTATTAAAAACAAGTTCACATGAATTTCCTAAATGACATTGCACGAAATGATGTGGCTAGTTTGCCTAAAAACGACATCGCACGAAGCTAAAGCAAAAAATAATGTCGAACAGATTTTCTCAAAATAGATGTTCCAAAAAACAAAGCGCACAGACTTTTCTCAAAATAAATGCACTATGAAGCTTTGGTTAATGCTTGTGTTTTGTACTCTCTCCCTCTTACTCATAGCAAGTCACCATCGTTCGATTAATGCCTGTCTTTTGTACTCTCTCCCTCTTACTCATAGCAAGTCACCATCATTTGATCACTGTAGTCGTAGCTTACGTTGTCGCTTTCATTAAGGGTACGTTTAGTAACAATTTTGTTTTCAAAAATAATTTTTTCTCAGAAATGATTTTTTTTATCCTAATCTAGAAATAATTTATGAGTTTTTAAAGATGCTTTGGTAATTGTCCAAAATTTCTATTCTTAGAATAGAAATGCATTTGGTTAGATTCTTAAATATTTTTGTTTCCTTTAATTTTTTAGTACTTTTATTATATTTTTCTATTTTTTCTATTTTTTTCATTTTCCCTTTTCTCTTCTTCCTTTTTTGTTATTCTTCCTTCTTCTTTATGGCCGATCGCTGGCCACAATGGCGGCTGATGACTGACTGGGTGAGGTCCGGCGAGCTTGTCGGAGTCTTACTAGGCTAGGGTGAAGTTCGACAAGCTCGTTGGAGGCTCACTGTGGCCAAGCAAGCCGCAAGCCTTGCCAAGCCACTGGCAAGGCTTGGCCTAGCCTGATTTGGCAATGAAAGCCTTGCCTAGCCATCGACAGGGCCGACCTTGTGCTGTCGGTCGAGACTCACCGTGGCCAAGCGAGCCTCCGGCAAGCTCACTGTGGCCTCGCCTAGTCAATTGCTAGTCACCGCCATCATCAACGATGGCAGATGACCAGTTGGGAGAAAGAAGAAGAAGAAGAGAAAATGAGAAAAAAAAAAAAAAGATTGGGCTTGATTCTTGAAATTATTCCCACGAACAAAAAGTTACATTTTTCTACTTTTTAATTCTATTTCAAATATATTCCTTGAAAGAAAAAATGGATTTTTGTTCCTAGGAACAAAAAAATTACCAAATGGATTTTTATTATTCTTTTGTTCCAGAGAACGAAAGAACATAATCATTTATCCTCGAGAGTGTTACCAAACATGCCCTAAGTGACTCACTTGAGGTTCAGCATCCTCTCTCACTTGCTCAATTGGTTGGAAAAATTAAAAGAGAAATTAGGGCTCGGTTCTTGGTGAGTGAATATGGGGACCTCAGTGCAAGGGGAAAACTGAATTAGGGCTTCAATTTAGGTTTATATTTGGGAAATTGGTTGAATGGTCAATTTAGGATTTATATTTAGAGCAAAACATGTAGATGACATCATTTAGATGTATATATACTGACTAGGCACATCGATAAGCCATGTCAATTGGAGAAATTAATAAAATATGATCACATTAGATTCTGGGTAATCTAAATCGAAATTAGCACTTAGATGATTTTTTTAAGCAGTACTTAAGTGATTCGATTTTTTTTTTATTGGTCACCAAAGAAGTATTATATGTAACTTTGGGCACTTCTAGTACTCTTATGTCCTTATGGAGAAAGTAGCCTAAGACATAATACATAGCCATCCTCTTTGGCTGTCAAGGGTGATGCCATAACATCTTAACACAGAAAATCAACGACTTGAAAAGTTTTGTCGGAAAAGATGACAGCTCGAATTGCTCAAAGAAATGAATTCACAGAAATTGTTCTGTTCACCAACTATTTGACGTTAATCTTTGTCGACAAAGAAAATATTATGCATCAATTAATTTTTTTAAGCAGAAATTATTTCTCAAATCACTAATTTTTCGTACGACAAACATATTATATGGATTCATTCCAACTTCATCAAGCGAAAGAACTTCTGGGTTATTCCAAAACCTACTATATGTTCGTGGGCTTGGAAAAAACTGCTTGGCCTTCGTGATTTAATTCAGCATCAATTCAAGTGGCGCATAGGCAATGGATTATCTACATCCTTTTGGTTCGATCATTGGCATTCTCGGGGACCGCTCTATAAGTTTTTTTCAAATCGAGACATCTACTGCTCTAGCATCCCTTGGCTTGCTTCTGTTGTGGCTAGTCTGACTGCCTTCCCCCTTCCTACTGCAGTTTCGGCAACCATAGTGAGTTGGGATGAACCCCTCCCGAACCTCAATAACACTACTGACCGGCTCCTATGGCTTGGCCATTCTTCAGGGGTGTTCTCAACAGCTTCTGCTTGGACTTTTCTAAGGCCGAGGGGCCATCTTGTTCCTTGGTCAAGATTCATTTGGAATTCCTCTTTGCCCCCCCCCCGGTTATCAATCACATTTGTGGTTGATCACTTGCAACCGTTTGCCGACCCAGGTTGTGCTGCTTGCGTATGTCAGAATTCAGGACCCATCCTGTGCATTCTGCTCTTCTAGGCCCGATTCGGTGGACCACTTGTTTTTCGGTTGCCTTGTCACGGGTAGCCTTGGTGCTTTCTGGACGAATAATTGTAACTTGCCATGGCGAAATTCATCGTGGAGGAATAACTTAGCTTTGGTTATCGAGCACCTATCCGATACAAGCTTCCATCAATCGGTGGCTCGGTTTGGTTTTGGCGTCTTGTGCTACCTTATATGGAAACAAAGGAACAATATCATCTTCCGCGGTCAAACCTTATTCCTCCCAACCCTAAAGGAACATCTTCGCCAAGCTGTCAAGGATAGAGCCGTTACCTTTTCCAAGGTCTCGGATATGACCCGTAATAGAAGACTTCAGCTCAGTTGGGGTATCCACCCCTCGATCTTTGATTAATCTACTATCCTCTTGCTGGTCGGTGCCTCTTTTATGCTCTTGGTTGGTTGTTTATTGCAGATCCTTTTCGACCTAAGTTCTTGTACTCCCCTTTCCTTGTCTCTTTCTCCCCTTGAGGTTCTCCTTTCTTGGTTGGTCCATTTCTGCTCGTTGCTGGTTTGCTATTTGTCTCCGGTGCTTTCAAGTTGATGGCCCACTTGCTGCTTCGTTGATGCGGGTGTTGCCCTCTCGTGTGATGCGGCGTCCAGCTTCTCCTCAGCATTCGGTGGCTCCACCTCGGGGTTTTGCTGTCTTGCTGTTTTTTGTTTCTCCCTTGTTTCTCTGCCTTGTGTGCGGGCTGCCTTGTTTGGCCCTTCTCTCCTCTGCTGTGGCTGCTGTTTTAGCCTTTTCTTTGCTGCTGTTCTTTCTTTCCCTGTTCTACAGCTCTTCCCCGGTACCCTTCCACTCTTTTGACTACCTTGTCTTTTTAGTGTAAGCTTTTTGGTTTCGGGGTCCTTCGCTGTACAGTTATATAGCCTCTTCGTTCAAAGTCAATATAATACTTACATTTTACCAAAAAAAAAAAAAAAACATATTATATTAATAGTTATTATTACTATAAATCCCAAAGTGGTAACTTCACATTGCATTTGCCGCAAATTGACTCTCATCTTACAAAAAAGTCCCAAGTCAATATTCCTAAAACCAATTTGCCTCAAAATAATTATTGTGTTTCACAAAAAAATCTCAAATTGATACCTCTTATTTTGGGTCAGGGATTCCCATTTAGGATCTATTGCAAGACGAAAATTTGTCAAGGTAAATAATTTAAGATTTTTCATGAAATGATTTAAGGTAGATATGTTATGATGGAGTACCAATTTGACATATTTTGCGGCATGAACCTCTGTCTTAAAAGTAGCATTAGGCCAAGTGAAAAGCTCTTTAAGACATGATCGAAGCGTGCGTGGTATCAGACCGCATGTTAGAGGCCACATGGTCCCAGCGAAATGTGGTAGTGGGAGCACCAGAATGCACGTGGGACCTCGTTCGAGCTTCTCCGCAAGAATTTGCCATTTCCCAAAGCAAACAAGCGTTGCCGACAATTTGAAGGAGTAACGCATAGACAACGTGGAATGAAATTGGCATATATATGAGCATTGGGAATAAGAAGGGATGTAATCCTACTTGATGCAAGAATCTGTTTATTTCGCAAAAAATAAATGGCTCAGAAAATAATTTCTTAAAAAAATCACTAATGTCGGTTAAAATATTTTTGAACATTTTCATAAATAATAAAAATGCTTTCCATTTGTTCATTTTCATTAGCAATACGAGTGATGATTTTTTTAAACAAAGTAAGTTGGAGGACTTTTAGTTCATGAATGGGAAGTGGCCTATTCGAATCCTATCAATTTGCATGCAAACTTTCTGTTTTTAGTATGATCACATTGACAGGTCAAAGGCTTAAAACTTATAACTAATTTTTGGGCTACAGTGTGTTCCAAAAACATCAAGATAGTGACACCTCAGTGCTCGTGGCCCTAGGTCATTAAAAAGAGAGAGAGAAAAAATGTACCAAGTTATCTCTTATTCAACAATAGACAAAAAAAAAATCTTTTATTCGACGTGGGACTTAGGCTCTTATAATGATACGTTGATATGTTTGAAAGCGTGGGATTTAGTTATGTAAACATATGTGCTATATCATTCACTGATCCCCTGACTAGATGTCATGGCAACCATGTGGCGATAGCCGTTCTTGAGGGAGGATTTTTTTTTTCCCGGAAAATTTCCTTTTTTCTATTTTTGTTCAATATGTAATTTATTTTCATAACTAGCCTGATATTCAATCACTTACCATAATAGAAAATCCTGTCACATATTTTCAGGCATCTTATCCTCCCACCAAACGTAGCCTTAGGAATTGAGAACCAAATTGGCCAGATAACAATGACAGCTTCAAATAAGGTCAAATGGCCAGCTATCTTCTCATCATATTTCCCAAGATTATGTTTGGAAAATATGGAGAGCGTGGAGACGTTGGTCGAGAAATGGTTCAAAATGGAAAGCGCGGAGACTTGGGTCGAGAAATGGTACGAAATCTAACCCTAAATTGGTTGCTATGATTGTACCCAAACATTAAATGCGGTCCTATCTCCTGCCCTAACATTAAATGTTGTCCTATGTTCTATCAGACTCGCCAAAATGGAGTAAAACACAAGCAAAGAGACAAAATGGGTACGATCACTGGAAAATGGGTTTTCCGTTTTTGTCAAAAGCATGGTGGAGGACCGAGGCAATTCCAGTAGTTACATGTACCAATTTTCATGATTATTACACTGAAATAAAAGAAGAAAGAAAACCCTAGACACACAAATGATGCTTGTGAAGTAAGCTCTATCCAAATCCTTGATACCATTCGCTTCCTTAAATGGTGACTTTTTGAATTAGTATTTTTATTGATCGGCAACTTTTTAATTCGTTGAGAATAGCAAATTTGTTGACCAATATAAAAGGCATTGAAAGACATGATCATTAAGCGTGGAAGGGGTGACCTATCTTATCTGTTTTCAGAACACTTTCAAAGCTTCTTAATTTCACTCACCCCAAGGAAAGTTAGTATGGGAATTCGGATGGAGTTACGTTGGATGGCATCATAAACTCGATACGTTCAACAAGAATTTATGGCACGATAGCACAAATATAATTACGCGTGGCCAAATATCCTCGAGGTTGGTGCTGCTAATTGAGAGAAATGAGGATTTCAATTCAGAAACTTAACACCACTTATTCAAATCTCATCAACTATTTACGGACTACTTTGAATTATGGCCATGTGTAATGCGCAAAATCGATTCGTGGAATTTGTAAGTTGTTCCATGAATCTTTAAGTAGCCAAACCTCTGCACTCACATCCTTAGATGCGAAAAAGATTTTTATTGTATTTTAGAAAATAAATAAATAAATAAACAATTCACCTTCTCCTGATCCTAATTTTATAATTTTTGCTATCATGTGTTTGACTTGATGTAGAAGATTGAATCATGGCATATTTGATTGTGGTAGTGGCTCTTACATCACATGTATATGAGTGATTACAATGTTTGCTTACACTAAAGCTATTACAATATTATAGCTATCATATGGATTCCTCTGTGTGATGACTATCACTCTAATAATGTTGATTATTAACTATAATTAAAAATACGTATTGGTTATAACTAAATTTATGTATGGTATTTATGTAATGACTGAATCAATTTTACTTAACTTTAATCACATAATGTACTATTAAATATTAATAAATAAAAATTAAATGATTGGTAAATAATCAATGTCATAGTAAAAACGTTATATTGATTATACATAATTATAAATTATGTCAAAAGTTATTCATGATATATTAAAAAGAAATAGTAGTTGCTCCCCAGTAGGAATGGTTATCTAAACTTTCAGAACTCAATGATGTATTATTCATAATATATGATCATCTTATTCTATAATTATATTTAATTAATGCACAAATTGTGATGTGATTATTATTCCAATCATACTATATTTATGTGATCATAAATTTTTTTAGATGATAATAAATTATATGATTAAATTTAAATCGTATCACTAATTTAATTATTAAATAATTGATAAAATTTTATATTTTAAATTTTTATATCCTGATGATATGAATGAAATGTTACACTCATGATTGGTCATTAAAAAGTGATAATCATTACAATATATTATGTGAATATAGTCACATGCTATGTGCTTAATTTTTGTTATAATCATAAATAAGTTGTTAAATTATAAACAAATTTTTGATGTAACAGATTATATAAACATATACATACATACATATATATATATATATATTATAAAATATGTGAGGTATTAGATTTATGAATCGTGATTGACTATTAAAGTGATTGATTATAATATTCCCTCTAATATTGATTTTAGGGATTATCTTCAGAATTGTTTTATAACAATTCTTTGTTATTACATGTCATTCATGAAACCAAAAAGTATAATATGTATGATACTACTTAAATAAACTACTTAAGCGCGAAATCTGTGACATTACAACTCCATTTCCTTCCAATAGTTGAACGAGCCGCTTAACATCGAATTTCTCGTGAATGATTACACTATGATGGAACGCAACTATAGCCTTGCTTTAGATAGGAGGGACTTGATTTGACTAAAGTATAACATTACATGTCATTCATGAAACCAAAAAGTATAATATGTATGACATTACTTAAATGAAACAACATGACACTACTTAAGCGTGTTATCCATTACGTTACAGCATCATTTCCTTCCGGTTAGCTAAGTGAGCCGTTAAATATCGAATCTCTTGTGAATGATTACGCTCTGGATGGAACGGGACTGTAGCCTTGCTTTAGACAGGAGGGACTTGATTTGATTGGCCTTGTTTGGTGAAAAGAAAGAGTTTACTTGAAAACTTCCAGCTTTAGGTTTTGTTGGGTTGTCTTGTGGAGTCACCACCCTTCCTCGGGGACGTGGAGGTTCTTCTGTTCTCCTTGTCAAGTTCCTACTGATGTTTTGATTCTATTATTTGAAAAGACAACAGGGGCCGTTCATAATGGATAGAACGAGAGGGGCTGTCTTCGGAAATGACGCGAGGAAAAAGGAAGGGCGGGAGGAACAAGAGAACAAGCCCCCAGATCTGATGTTGGGAAAAAGGAGGATCCGCGAAGCTCAAAAGTCGTCTCCAGCAATCAGCGAAAGCTTGACGATCTCTTTTGCTTTTTGGGTTTTTTGCGTTGTTGATTCTGATGGAAATGAGTTGGAAAGGAGATCGACCTGAAAAAAGGGGAGGGGAGAGGGGGGACCGGTGAAGTGCAAAGCGACCGGGTATGCTGGCCTAACGTGGGGATAGGTGAAGAAAAAAAAGAAGAACGTGAAAATCCGACTTCTTGAATTTCGGCCGTGGAAAACATGCGAAACTTGACGTGGAGAAGCATGAAAAGGCGAACTTAACTTGCTCCGGATAATGCATGAACGTTTCCAATTTGTTCCGATCATCCTATGTATTTGTTTTCCAAATATACGTGTCACTGGTAAATGTATATATTTTATATTGGTGGTCAGCCAAATAATAATGCGTAGATATATTATGCTGAGTTTAAAAATTGAATTTATTGAATATAGTGTGATCATTGTTGGATGGATCGAAGATGTTCCAAACCTACTACATAAGGCTTGGCACATCGTATTTTTGAGAGAAAATTACATGAATCGTTTTAGAGTTTTTTCTTATCCTTTTATTCTACATCGATTATCGTAAAATATACATTTTATGCCCTAATATTGTTTATGAAAAAGGGAATCCTTTTTTTTTTCCTTGAACACTTGGGAAGTGGGGGCGAGGAATGCAAATTTGTAGAAAACACACAAAATTTTCAAAAGTTCCTACATTTTCCTTCTCGAAAGGTTTTGACTTTCACTTCATTTTCCACCTAAATTTTTGTTTTTTTCCCTCCTTCCCAAACATAGCATGGGAAAAATTACCCAATGATCCTTAAACCTATTGTGTATATATTAATTTAGTCATAAACCTTTCAATTATACCAATTCATTTCTAAATATTTGCGCAAAATTTTAATGTATTCATTTCAACTATTTTTGCTGAAAATCGTTAATATGGCAGTTCAACCCTCTTTGATTGTCCCACAAGGCACACTCTCACATCAAAAGTTTCCTGTAAAAATTGATTGAAAGGATTATATTTTAATTTTACATAAAAAATATAGGATTAAATTGATAAAACTAATTAAATTGATAAAACTAAAAAATTTATGATTAAATTAGTATTTATGGATTTCGTATGATAGATTTATAATTGATTGGATAATTTTTGTTACAGCATGGATAACAATACATGGAAAATCAGATGATGCAAACTGCAGTCGAGGAAAAGTCAAGGTGCAATCGAGGCAAAGTCAAGGATCGTGTCTGTCAAAAGTAGCTTTTGTAAATCGGCCCTTTTTTAAATCCTATCTTTAATCTTTTTCCTTATGTTAATTTCCTTTCAATTTCGAGATGGTGGCTTGCCATATAGTGGTCGGTGGAACGTAGAAATTTCAGGGTTTTTTAATTGAATATTAGAAAAGCTCTGGCCAGTTTAACGCGGTCTAGGTTCCCGCCCGAGCTCCGGTTCGCCTCCCTCAAGTTCCTGAACCGGGCGTTCAACTGCCTCTCCTCCTACTGCTACTACGACATCACCGAGATCGACGGCGTCAACACCAACGAGCTCTACAACGCCGTCCAGCTCTACCTCAGCTCCTTCGTCTCCGCCTCCGGCAGCCGCCTCTCCCTCACCCGCGCCATCAACTCCAGCGCCACCACCTTCGGCCTCTCCAACAACGACTGCATCAACGACGTCTTCGACGGCGTTGCCGTCCAGTGGGAGCACGTGGTGACGCAACGCCAGTCCCAGACCTTCTCGTGGCGGCCCCTCCCTGACGAGAAGCGTGGCTTCACGCTCCGGATCCGGAAGCGCGACAAGGACATCATCCTCGACTCCTACCTGGACTACATCATGGAAAAGGCCAACGACATCCGCCGCAAGAACCAAGAACGCCTCCTTTATACTAATTCGCGCGGCGGGTCGCTCGATTCCCGTGGCCACCCGTGGGAATCTGTACCGTTCAAGCACCCGAGCACCTTCGACACGTTGGCCATGGACCCGGAGAGGAAGAGCGACATCATGGAGGACCTCCGCGATTTCGCGGCCGGGCAGGCGTTCTACCAGCGGACAGGCCGGGCCTGGAAGCGGAGCTACTACGACTCCGGCGCGCCCGACGCGGCCCGCGGCGGCGAGGATGGGAACAACAACAACACGATCACCCTCTCGGGGCTGCTCAACTTCACCGACGGCCTGTGGTCGTGCTGCTGGAGCGAGAGGATCTTCGTGTTCACCACCAACCACATCGAGAAGCTCGACCCGGCATTGCTCCGGAGCGGCCGGATGGACATGCAGATCTACATGAGCTACTGCTCGTACCCGGCCCTCCAGATCCTGCTCCGGAACTACCTGGGCAGCGAGGCCGAGGACCTCGGCGAGGCGGCGGCGAGGGAGCTCCGGGAGGCGGCCGAGAAGGCCAAGATGACGCCGGCGGACATAAGCGAGGTCCTGATCAAGAACCGGAGGAACAAGGAGAGAGCGGTGGGCGAGCTGCTGGAGGTGTTGAAGACGAGGGCGGAGAGGAACGAGAAGTACGGAGGGTTGAGGGAGAAGTGCGAGCTGAACGGGGTGGTGGAGGAGATGGAGGAAGAGGAGCAGGAGAAGAGGGCGCTGGAGAGCCCGAAGGAAGGGAGCGACTGCGATGACGATTCTTGCAAGAAAGTGGAGGATGATGATGATGAAGAGAAGAAGAAAGCAAAATGAGAGGGAAAAAATCCACTCGTCCTTTTTTGTTTTTGTTTTTCACTTCCATTTCTTTTTTCTCTTTTTTGCACCTTTTTTTTTTCTCTCTTCTTTTGGCTTAGAAAATGGGGAAAAAAGCAATTCGATGATTTCGCTTCGTCATTTGTGAGGGCAAATTGGTAAGTTTCGATTTTTAAAGAGCTCTCGAATTCGTGTCTTATTATGGAATTAAAAGCTCGTCTTTGTTCTTTTTGAGATGGCCAGCCGGCCACATCCATGTTTGGTGTTTAGGCAACGTGCACCATGTTATTTTGGGGTCAAAAATCTTAACTGAAGGGAAATTGTTTAGTTCTAGGTTTCAAGGTATGTATGGTAAGTTGCGGGTTCTAAGTAGGTGGAATCTGAAACCTTAAACAAGATTTTGTATTTTTCTTGCTCTCTATATTCGCATGACCCGCGGTATTTTATGGCTTCCGATAATGAGCATATAATTTGAAACTACTAATCTGAGCTTTTATTTTATAACTAAGACTTTTACTTTATTAATATTTCATATTCTTTGTGTGTCTAAATATAAACTGTGATCAGTGGATTATAGCATCATTGAATGTGATGGATTCATTGATGGATTCATTGCAACTATTCAATCAATAGTATAGGCGGAATCTAGGTAAAACCTAAACTGATCTTGGAACTTGCGATATGATAGGTTTCAAGTTCTAGATAGGTTTCAAGTTCTAGGGTATGCAGGGTAAGTTTTAAATTTCAAAAAATAAGAATTTGTTCCAGTAGATATATTTCAAGTTTCAAGTGAAACATCTATGAAATTTGGAAACACTCACCCTTACTACTTAAGTGTAAATGTAAGAATAAGGATGCAAGTTTTTGCATAAAAAGAAAAGAAAGATTAAGCCATTAGTCCAATGGTTGATTGTGCTAATGGAAGAGTTACTACTCCATGATAGCTTTTTAATACCACAACTAATTACACCAAAATAGGCTATTTAAGAAAATATTACCTATTAAATTTATTGTATGGATGTCAATTTAGTTCTAAACTTTTCAATTTTACCAATTTAACCTTAAAATTTTTGTGCGAAATTATAATATAATTCTTTTGGGTCAATTTTTGATGGAAAGAGCTAAAGTGGTGATCCAATCATCACCGGCCATCCTACATAACTCATTGCTATTGAATTGATATCCAAACGATAGATTTATAACTATTTAGACAATTTTCCTGGCTTTTAAAGGCATATATACATTGGCAACTCTTTGTCATGCTCCTAATTTTTTTTTTTTTAAACAAATAAATTATATGACAATAGTGCTCCCTATTTTAAAAATATTATAGCTACATATTAGCGTCAAGTTAATATCTCCTACTAATAATGGTGTAGCGCAACAAAATACAGTGTCTTTGATAATAACTTTTAGGAACAAATATTTCGTCTCTATCTTATTATTTTGAATCACTTATTATCTTCCATAATATTTCAATTGTAACAAAAGTAATTGCATCTGTTGGGGATCTTTCGTGACATACGTTTACTCTATTAGAAATATATATTTTGTCCCTATCTCATAAATATGATGCAAACGTAACTTTTTTCTAAATTAATTTAGTTGAAACAAAAGCAATAGCCCCGATAATGGATGTCTTAAGGAATCTTCCTACTTAATTAGGTTTTGAGATGAATATATATTCGTCACTAGAGGCTAATAACAACAAAAGCAATTGTCTTTGTTGTGATGATTATGGCCCGACCAAGAAATGACATGCACCAGGCCAACCAAGGGCGTAGGCCAAGAGATGACAATGGCTCGAGCAAGGAAAAAGTTACCCATTAAATCTCGAACCTATTGGAAAATAATTTAGTTCTAAACATTTTAATTTTGTTAATTTAACTTTAGATTTTTGAGCAAAATTCCAATGTAGTCATTTTAGCCAAAAATTCACTATAAATCGCTTACGTGATGATGAGTCATGTAGGTGTCGATCTTGAGATCGAAGACGAAAATAAGCAAAAAGATGAGAGAAGCAGTGGGTGAGGTCTATTTCATGCATGCACTTGCTTGCAAATCTGGTTCGCCATTGTGCCGCCCTTCACCTCAACCACCCTCCACGCCATGGCTTGCAGACCAAAGCTGGTGGTGAGGGACAGACGCAGGGACAGACTGTGCAAAAAGTTGGATGAGGCGGGGGGGACGGTCACGGCGGCTGCGGCTACTGCGGAGGAGCTGGGCCGAGTAGTGGAGAGAGACAGAGGATCCTTCCTAGTTATTTCATGCAACATGTCACATTCCACAAACCCTACCCCGAAACTTTCCTCCACGGCATGATTGAAACATGCATGTTCATGTGTCCACCTAATTGCTAGGGGGAAAGATTGTTCCATCATTCTCCTTCTCAACTAAGATCAAAGAATTTCAAGATTTCTTCCCGGCCATGCAAGGACAAAGTTTTGGCGGTACTCTTTGGATGCCGTTGCTCAATTATTTGGAAGGCGAGAATCGTATCAGCTAAAGTACAAAGAAGGGAACGTCCTACAGTGTACCCAGCCATGCGCTGTCCTGGTCCATCGATTGATTGAACGGTGCTTGTGGCCTTGGCCATGGTCCTCGTCCTGGTGTTGTGTGCATTGAACCGTACTTTTCTGCTACTTGAATTAATATATACCAGCCGTTATTTCGACCAAAAAAAAAATATGAATATTCGTTAATAAAATCCTTCCCCTTCCAAAAAACCCTCCCTCAAGAAAACCCTTCTTCTCTTTTGTTTTTTGTTTTTTTGTATTTATTTTATTTTCTAGCACTTTTGAGATTTGCTTTATTTGGAAGATTTCTATATTTCTCTCATATTTGATTGTGATAAATGAGTGAAATTTTCTTTTGACAATGACAAAGGGTATTCTTCTATTATTTTCTTGGCCAAATCCCCAAAAGAGAAGTTTAATCTTTCGCACCTTGAAAAAAAAATAATACAATCTTTCAAATGTCTCAAAGAAAAGCCTAACTTTTTCCATCTGGGATCTTGCAAACATTATAAAATAGTTAAAAAAAAGGCAAGTCTTTTCACCAGTGGAATACAAATGATATCCATTATAGTTTCCGTCCGTCCTCATCGTCAAATCGCAGCTCATCATCGAAACAACTCACTTTATTGAGGCACATAGGGCGTGCATGGTTGTGTTCTTTTTTTCTGTTTATGAACTAAAATTTTGTTCTTTTATTCTTGGGAACAAAAAAAAAAGAACAAAAACGCGTTTGTTTGCGTTTTTGTTCAAAATCTGTTTTTTGTTCCCGGAACAAAATTGGAATGGAAATAAGAAACAAAAAAAAAAGTTGTTTTTTTGTTCCAAAAAAACTTTTGAAGAACAAATTTTCTTTCTCCTTTCTTTTCTTCTCTTTTTTTTCTTCTTCTTTTTTCTTTGGCCGGTCGCCAGCCTCGGCCATGGCCGGCGACCTCGTCGGAGCGTCGCCGGCTCCCAGCGACGCTCAGCCTCGCCTTGGCTGGGCGAGCTCGAGCTCGCCCAGATTCGGCGAGGCCGAGCTCGCCCAGCCACCGGTGAGGCTCGGCATCACCGAACCGCCGCTAGGTCGGCGTCGCCTGGCAGTGGCCCGGCAAGGCCGAGCCTCACTCGCGCCGGCGACGCTCGGCCTCGCCGGATCTGGGCGAGCCCGAGCTCGCCCAGCCAAGGCGAGCCCGAGCCTCACCTGTGTCGGCGACGCTTGGCCTCGCCGAATCTGGGCGAGCCCGAGCTCGCCCAACCAAGGCGAGGCCGAGCCTTGCCCAGCCACGGCGAGGCTCCGCCTCGTCGAGGGCCGGCAAGCCTTGCCGTGGCTGGGCGAGGCTGCCGGCCCCCGTCGGCCGGTCACCGACCTCGGCATGGCTGGCGACCGGCCAAAAGAAGAAAAAAAGAAAAAAGAAAAAGGAAAGAAAAAAAAGGAAAAATAAAATAAAAATATTAAAAAATTAAAAGAAACAAAAAAAAGAATATAAATTTACCAAACGTGTTTCTATTCATTTTTTATTCCTAGAACAAGTTTACCAAACGCGTCTTTTTGATCAAAAATTGTTCCCGGAACAGAAATAGTTTTTTCTATTTCTCGTTCCCCGAACAATTTTTGAACAAAAACACAAACAAACGCACCCATAATGAACCACGTTGCTCACGACAAAAGTGACATCGTTTACAAAATGCAAGATTAGGATGAGCACAGTGATTTAACAGTCAGAATAAATGGAATTGTTAATAGGTGTCACCTTTTCTAGGACGTTTGAAACATTATATTATTTTTGCCCAAAATGCTAAAGGCCGTTTTTTTTTTTGGGGGGGGGGGGGGGGGAGATTTGGCCATTATCTTTTTTAGGCAAAAGTTCATTTTTGGTCCCTAAACCTGCGCATTATTTTGATCAACTTCTTGGACTTTTAATTTACATAATCGAGTGCTTAAATTTGCATAGATTTTCTAATCAAGTCCATTCGCTTCCAAATAGAGATGATTAGAACTAACTTTCCCGTTGGAGATGGCAACATTCTAACGAGGAAAGATTCCTTCCCACGTTGGAGCATCAGTTAATGCACGAGAAGAAAAACCTTGAAAATCAAAACCATAATCAGATCTTGAGTCAGGAGAATTCTCCACACGCTTTCTACACTAAAGCTTTTCCGCGTCAGATCTCTTTTAGGCTCTGATGGACACGCCCATTAAATGGATTTGAAACTGGAGGGACTTGACTAGGAAAGTTACGAGAGTTCAAGGTTTAAATTGCACAAGTGAAAAATTCAAAAAAACTAAAAAGGAAAAAGAAAAATGAATAAGCTCGGAACCAAAATTGAAATTTTACCTTTTTCGATCCACCAAGAATTCGATGGTCCAAAGGACGATACGTGGTAAAAAAACATCCTTGTTCCAAATTTACCAATTTCTTCCCTTTATTTGGTGTGTAATGTTGGTCTCTTGTGGTCATATGATGTAGAAAATGGACCACAGATTGTGCGCGTAAATAAGAATTCAGATGTTTAATATAGTATTCCTTTTGAACTGTCCAGATACGCCGTGTAATAAATGAATAAGATTGCACATTGATGATGGTCGGGGACGAAAATAGCACAAAATTAAAGTATACAGAGTAAAAGCTCAAAGATTTTAGACATCAAGGACCGAAGATACAGATACTCTTTGAAATAAGAGGCCATTTGGTTACGTGTACGTAATCAGTTTTCTCATATTTGAAAGCAAAATAAAATGGTAATTTTAAATGAAAATAGTTTTTGGATGGTGATAAAATGATGTTAATCAACAAAACCCGAACAAAATTGTGTGCGACTTTTTAAAATCAAACTTAGAATCAGCTCATTGTTCTTGAACTTGGAGAAAAATTGTATCATTCCTTAATTTGAGAGGTGTCTTGCTACACAGACCTTTTTCCTCTATCAGCTTTTTAATCTATAGCATGGCTCCTATGAATCATTAGTGCTAAGTGAATCTTTAATGCTTGTTTATGGTGTATTTGTAACATGATTTAAGGATGGAAACTAAGCATTATGTTCTAAAACTCCTCTTTCATGTATTTTCCTTTTTGCTCCTGTAGATCCATATCCTGTTCATTTGTGGAACATTCAAAATGGATAGAAGTCGGACAAACCGATCTAGGGCAACCCTATATTATTGGAACGGGTTGCAGCGATGTCTTAACATTTGCCAGTGAAAGTGTCAATGGAAAGATCTCATGTCCATGTAAAAAATGTGTGATTGGCATGTGGGTGATTAGACAATGCAGAACACCATCTACTGTGCAATGGATTTATCTTTCAAGTTGAAACGTCTTCATCCATTCCGCTAGTCAGTCCAGCGCATGATTTTGATGTCGGACATGAAATGCATGGATCATTGAATGATGCATTTTGTTCGATGAACGAAGACAGAAACATACACGATGCCATCGATGATGACGAGCAACCTAATGAAGCAGCTAAGTCCTTTCCCGAGTTAGTAAAAGATGCTGAGCAAGAATTGTATACAGAATATAAAAGGTTTTGCTAAATCACCGGGAGCACTGTTCGACTCCTTCACATAAAATGTCATCACGAATGGTTAAACGACTCTTTTGTTGAATCACTCGAGTTCGCAAGGGATATACTTCCAGCGAGAGAATAGTTCATGCATGCCCGCACAACTGTATGCATATCGGAAAGAGCGCGGAAAGGATGCCGGTTGCTATCTCAAAGACCCATGCTTACGAGGGGGCGTGAAGAGAATCACGTTAACTATGGTTTCCAGAGACACCCCGCCAATTCCCTGCCCGGAAATAGAGAGTTAGCCGAAGATCCAGGAAACGTTAGGACGGGTTAGCTCATCGGATGCAATTCAATCTGCTCAAGACGGCGAGTGTGATCTGTAAATCTGCGCACTTGGCTCTGTATGAATGGATGGAGGACGTTTCATGCTATCGCTGTCGATGACCTGGTCCTCCGACCTCCGGGAATAAGAAAGAACGTGGATATCGATCTACGACCCGTGACCTTGTCGGAATGGGACGCATTGCGATGCATCGACCAGACAAAATTGTACGCTGTTCCCCTTCAATTATCATCACATGCCTGTAATTTGCAGCACGAACATTTTGGCACGTGCCACGTCAATTTTTCCCTTTTTATTTTCAGGAATATTCAAGTTTTCGTTTTTTTGTTTTTGTTTTGGTTTTTACGTTTATCTTGTAGAACATTCCAAAAAAAAAAAAAAATACGCCTCTGATTACTTGTTGTGACTCGTTCTCTTTAACGACTTCTGGCCCTTCAGATTTGCTTCGGTGGTTTTGCCCTTTAAGGCTGCGTTTGTTTTCACTTCTTTTTTCTGTTTCTAAACACTTTTTTTGTTTTTTTGTTCATGGGAACAAAAAAGGAACATAAACGCGTTTGGGTGCATTTTTGTTCCAAAATTGTTTTTTTGTTCCCAGAAACACATCTAGAACAGAAACAAGAAACAAAAAAAAGTTATTTATTGTTTCTGAAACAAAATTTAGAAACACTTTTTTTTTTCTTCTTCTTTTTCTTCTCTCTTTTTTCTTCTTCATTTCTTCTTCTTTTTTCTTTGGCCGGCGGCCTCGCCCAGCCACGGCGAGGCTCGCCGACCCCGACGAGGCCGAGCCTCGCCGTAGGCCGGGCGAGGCTCGGCCTCGCCTTGGTTGGGCGAGGCCAAGCTCGCCTAGCGGCCGACGAGGCTCGGCCTCGCCGGGCCACCGCCAGGCAACGCCGACCTGGCGGTGGCTCGGCGAGGCCGACCTCGGGCCGGGCTAGGCGAGCTCGATCTCGCCCAGATCCGGCGAGGCCGAGCTCGCCCAGCAGCCAGCGAGGCTCGGCCTCGCCAAGCCACCGCCAGGTCGGCGTCGCCTGGCGGTGGCCCGGCAAGGTCAACCTCGCCGGCCACTGGGCGAGCTCGGCCTCGCCAGATCTGGACGAGCTCGAGCTCACCCGGCCAAGGCGAGGCCGCCGCCCTCATCGGCCGATCGCCGGCCATGGCCGAGGCCGGCGACCGGCCAAAAGAAGAAAAAAAGAAAATAAGGAAAAATAAATAAGAAAAATAAGAAAGAAAATAGAAAAAATAAAATAAAAATATTAAAAAATAAAAAAATTATACAAATTTACCAAACGTGTTTGTTTATTTTTTATTCCCAGAACAAGTTTACCAAACGAGTTTTTTTGTTCAAAAATTGTTCCCTGGAACAGAAACACTTTTTTCTATTTCTGTTTCCTGGAACAATTTTTAAACAGAAATGTTACCAAACGCGCCTTAAGTAACCAGAGGGGCCAAGTCTGTCCAAGGCGAAAACGATGGCGAATCCTGATGTTGCCCATGCTCGTCCAAACCGACCTCAAAAAGCGATTAAAAAGCAAAGCCCTTCCTAAAGCCCTCACTACCAATCTAAGCTAAGAAAGCTACCCCAACATCTAACCATCGTTGACCCCCATAAGGGAAAAAGTACCAAAAAAGTCACAAAATCTAATGTATTTTATGTCAATTCAATTATAAATCTTCTTTTTTTTTAGAGTTCGATTCCCTCCTTTCTTATGAGGGTTATGGGTAAGAATATTTAGTTTCAAGTGTGGGGTTCGACTCTCATACTCTATAAAGAGGCAAAGCAAAAGTTAAAAATGAGTTGAAAGTTAAAATAAGACAAACAAAAAAAATTCATAAATCTTTTAATAATTTCCAGTAAATTTTGGTCGAAAATTGCTGACATTAACACCGGTTGTCTTATGTAGCATGATCAACACTAACGTCGACAATTTCTTTTAATTTTTCTAAATTTGTATCACTTTTTTTCTTTTCTATTATTTCTTCTTTTTTTTCTCTCAACTGTGGCCACCAGCCAACAATCACCAGCCACAACTAAGGCTGGCGACCCCAATGTAGTGTGGACAAAGGCGTCATGGCCCTCACTGATCATGGCCTCCCCAGATCCAGGGCTGCATGCCCTATAAATATTGTGAAATTTGTTTGCTAGAATGTGATTTAACAACAAGGTTAAAGGGTATTTTTTATTTCAATTATTCATTCGTTTTATGAGCTACATTGGTCTCACTTCTGAAATAACTCAGCTGCAGATTCGACACAACAATTCTACTAATGCCTGATTAATAATGTGGTCCATCGTGTTTGCATTGTCTTGGCGCGTCAAGCCTGTTTTCATCCTCACTTTCGCCCTTCCCAGTTTGTCGGATGACTGCGACGCAAGGGCTAAAAAATTTGTCCACCACTTGAGTTGTCCACGTTTATTTTCAGATATGTCGATGTCCTTTTCTTGGGGGGGGTGGTGGTGAGAGGATCTATTGGTAGAAGGATGGAGCGCAGCGACCAACGTTAGAGATCGCTTTTGTGGTGTTATCAAAATAGGCTCACATCTGCTATAGATATCGAGCCGTAACTATTCAGCACGACTGACCACTAAAATGCTAGCAACGGTTCACCAAGCTTGAACCACCACGAAGGTCCGAGGTTGGTGAGTGGCCAAGTACCACTGAAAATGTTAACAATTAGGAAAATCTATACACAAGAAGTAAGACGTGGCCGCACAATGCAATGCACGAGCTTGCAAAGTGCTAGGATTAGGGGCACAAATATAACAAAATAGAGAGTAAAAGCCAAAAAGAAAAATCAAGACCCATAAGTTTCTCTCAATTCACCCTTCAACTAAGGCTACATTAAGTAGAAAATTCACTATGATTAGAAACTCTCATTTCTTTGTTATAATTTTCACATTTCTATTATAACTCTCAATTAAGGACAGAGTGCAGCGTGCAGCGACCAGCGTTAGAGATCGCTTTTGTGGTGTTATCAAAATAGGCTCACATCCGCTATAGATATCGAGCCATAACTATTCAGCATGACTGACCACTAAAATGCTAGCAACGGTTCACCAAGCTTGAACCACCACGAAGGTCCAAGGTTGGTGAGTGGCCAAGTACCACTGAAAATGCTAACAATTAGGAAAATCTATACACAAGAAGTAAGACATGGCCGCACAATGCAATGCACGAGCTTGCAAAGTGCTAGGATTAGGGGCACAAATATAACAAAATAGAGAGTAAAAGCCAAAAAGAAAAATCGAGACCCATAAGTTTCTCTCAATTCACCCTTCAACTAAGGCTACATTCAGTAGAAAATTCACTATGATTAGAAACTCTCATTTCTTTGTTATAATTTTCACATTTCTATTATAACTCTCAATTAAGATAAAAAAAATATAAAAAGCTAATATATAGGCAGCAGCAGTTAATATTGGACTTAAACCGAAACTATCTATAAAATTTGAGTTGAAACTCTAAAAATCCTCTAACGGTCAAGGGACTACCCTTATATACCCTAACAAGCGACTCTCTGATCCTGCCTGTTTATGGAAGGACATACCACTAAAATGCTAGCAACAGTTCACCAACCTCAAACCACCACGAAGGTCCAAGGTTGGTGAGTAGCCAAGTACCACTGAAAATGCTAACAACTAGGAAAATCTATACACAAGAAGTAAGACGCGGCCGCACAATGCAATGCACGAGCTTGCAAAGTGCTAGGATTAGGGGCACGAATATAACAAAATAGAGAGTAAAAGCCAAAAAGAAAAATCGAGACCCATAAGTTTCTCTCGATTCACCTTTCAACTAAGGCTACATTCAGCAAAAAATTTCACTATGATTAGAAACTCCCATCTCTTTGTTATAATTTTCACATTTCTGTTATAACTCTCAATTAAAATAAAAATAAATAAAAAAAGCTAATATATAGGCGGCAGCAATTATTTATGGACTTAAACCGAAACTATTTATAAAATTCGAGTTCTAACTCTAAAAATCCTCTAACGGTCAAGGCACTATCCTAATGCTTGACAAGCGACTCTATGATCCCACCTGCTCATGGAAGGAGTGACATCACATGCCTTTTTATCGATGGAGATGGATCACACACTAATACAAAACAACTCCATGTGAGGTAAGCCGTAATCGCACGATGCAATGCAACAGCCTGAGAAGATTCTCTCCTGAGGGGAATCAAATTCGTGATTTTTCCGAAGGCGTGAGGTCCCTTCATCACTCGACTAAATCTCCAAGGGTTGTCCCCTTCCCTCGGCCAGCACAACACGTTTACATCACCGCGGCTTCTCCCCGAACATCCGTGCATGTCACACTGACGCAACCCGACGCAACCAAGCAAGAGAGCCGAGAACGGAGAGTAAGACAATAAAAATCTGACATCGTGTGGTCCGTACAGTCTTTTCCCACGTACCGCTCTGGCAATGCGGCCAAGTTGAATTCAGAAAGGGAAAAGGAAGAGAAAAATGCAGAGGGCTCAGACCATCAGCGTCACGGGGCATGTAAAAGCGAGTCATCGCACAGCAAGAAATAGTAAAAAAAAAAAAAAAAAAAAAAAACAAAGTTCAATACAGACGTAAATAATTTGTTAATATAATTCATTAATTATAGTTCTAAACATTTTAATAATTTATTAATATAATCCATTAATTATGGACGTGGCAATTTAATCGGTATCGATTGTCTTATATTTTTTCAATCAAAGGTTTTCTTACACGATGCAATTAATATTGATGTAAATAATTTTTTTCATTTTTTTTCATTTTTTCTTATCTTTTGCTTTCTTTTTTCCCCCTTCTTCCAATGGCTGATTGTCAAGCCTTGGCGATGGCGCAAAGGTGAGGACTGACAAGGTTGACCTCACCGAAGCTTCACCCCTGCCCCTTGGCAAGGGTCAATCTCCCTGTCACTAGGTGAGGTCAGCCTTACCAGAGACTTTAGCTAGGCTCGAACCTCCCTAGATCTAGCGAGGGTAAACCTCGCCAAAAGGAGGAAGAATGAAAGAAAAAAGACAATAAAAAATTTATAAAAAAATAGACAAATAAAAAAATATCGGCTATATGATTGGTTTGGAATATTTTGAACAATTTTCTCACCTACAATTATGCAAGACTGAGTCAGGACGACTCGGGCCACGCATGTGAAGCACAGAACACACGTCAACTCACGCGACACTGTCATCAGCTGGCAATTCTTGGTTTCTTTCGTTCAAATCGCAAGCAGGAGTTCATTGTCTACCCCTCTCAATTGTCCCAAGATCATGAGTTTTGCTGGGCTTAATCCGGTGCAGTTTTCATTGATGGTCCGTGTAGGGGGATCGATCCGGCCTCTGGCAGTAATGGCTTGAGGTCACCTTGTCTTTTGCCGTATTTGATATACATAATGTCATGACATACGCCGAGGACTCCTTATCTTATATTCATGTATCAATGCGATTATGCATCCATTTATAGGACTCCTTATAGAAAGAGATTCTACAATCCCTCGAGGATTGGTCCTTCTATGACTTGATGGCAGTGGGATTACAAAAGAGTAGATCTCAGTTGTTGATCGGAAACTTTTCGAGTATTGGGATGTTACTAGACACTTTGTAAACGGATTTCGGCATAGTACGCCTCATTAGAGGAGTTATGGTAGGTGGGATTTGTGCCTCTAGGAGATCCAATATGCAGGACTTCGATCTTGGACCCGAATGCAAAAGCATTAGTCCTTCAAATTATATAGATGCAATACTGGGAAACAGCAATCGATCGAGAAAGAGTGATCCATCGCCACTCCCTGTACGTTCTACTCCGTTTCCTTTGAATAATGTTGTTCTTGTTCGGCTTGCTAAAGTTGATGCGGTCAATGTATCAATAGCCCATCGAAGGAGGATACAGCCTTCATTCCTTAGATTGTGATTCCGTTGCTTTATTGATTTGTATTCAATGCTTGATGGAACGATGTAAAATGTCTCTTGGAGAGATTGGTGTGAACTGATATGTGAATTGGGTTGAACACATATGGAAGAGAGTTAGGGTTTGCTTGTTTTGTGCGTTAATTGTACTATGGTGTCAGAGTAACTGTTTATTCATTAACTATTAATGGCGTGTGCATATGATATGCGGCAAATAATACCTGATTTGCATGTAAGGTGCACATCGCAATGTACAAATTGCAGCTTAGATGCACAACCAACACAGCTAAAGTACACTCGTAGCAAAAGCCAACATAGCCACATGGTACATTCGCATCAAGGTAAATCAACACAAGCACATCAAGTCTTTCCCAAGTTGTTTGTCTTTGTTAGCAAGTCCAACTCAAAATCTTGAATTAATATAGGGAGGGAGATCATATTTATATAAAGTGCATATAAATCCTATAGCGATTCATGATAGTTCAACACAGTTCTCTCACTTGCAAGCCAAATTACAAATTATATGTGAAATTCGACAAACGGAGACTTGGGACAAAACCTGACTTTGAGATCATATAAGAAAACCCAACAAAAAAACTTAAGCCAACGGATGGAAGGAAGCTGCATTTAAACAAAGGGCATATGTCTTTTCTGTCAGGATACATGTGTGAGTGAGTTGTATTAGAGAAGTTCCACATCGAAAAAATAATGCGGTGTAGAGCAATTAATATATCATAATTGATCAATAACTCATTAATTTAAACTTTTGAATGAATATGAGTCCAATTGAATATATTAATAGGATCGGGCTTGAGCTCTCGCTTAGCGATCTTCTCAAGTGAAAGGTGTTAGACTTCTGCTGCGTGCTCCTAACAAATAGTATCAGAGCCAATGATTACGGTTTCCAAGTAGGTGAACATTGTGGTGTAGCAACATTAGCCCACAAGGATAATGTTGGGCCAAAAGAATACCTAAATTAAGGGACAGCGGGCCTAACACTAAGCTCACATATGATGGGAAAATTATTAGGATGCATGTGTGAGTAAATTGTATTAAAGAAATCCCACATTGAAGAATTAATATGATGTAGAGCAGCTGATATATTCTAGTTGACTCATAACTCATTAATTTAAACTTTTAAATAAAAGTGAGTCCAACTGAATATATTGACGGACTTGGGCTTAAACTCTCTCTTGGCGATCTCCTCAGACAAAAAGTATCGGACTTCTACTGTACACTTTCAACATTTTCAACTCCGGAGAGCCGACAAGTCTTTTCTCTTTCTTCTCTCTCATTTCCCATCATTTTCTTCAACCTTCACCTATAGGGGAGGATTTGAGCTAGTCTCATCCTTCCCTTTCTCTTTTGTTGATTTTGTTTGCTTTTTATTGTTCTTTTCTTACTTTTTCTTCTCTCTCGATTTAGATTTGGGAGCTCTCTTCTCCAAATCTAGTTCTTGATTAAGAGTTTGAATTATTTCAATCTAGTTCTAGCCTTGGGTGCTATTCTCTCTCAATCTAAATCTGAAAGTTTAATAAATATGCTTTCGGGGATTCGATGTCCCTCTGCTCTGTTCGTGTATAGATTCTTGCCTCCAAGCTGAATCATGATCGTATGAGTTTTGGTACCTCATTGAATTATAAAGATTTGTTCCTACACATGTTAGATATGTGTTTGTTTAACCTATTTTTGTTGTTTCTATACAGTAATGGCGTAGAGGAAGCCGAACTTAGGCGAGCACTGCCAACTAAAACGTCGTAATTATTGAAAGAGAAATTTCCGGCGTATGCTCATCACTAACAAAGACACAAGATACAGTGATTGACCGCAAATTTTGTTTGACAAATATGTTATTGTGGAATGAGTTTATGCTTAACTTTGCTAGTGCTCCACTTAACCTCATTGTTTTTTGGATTTGGCTTTGTTTTTTAATATTCATGCTCTATTTTGATTTGTTTTGTCATGAAAATTATATATTTATGTATCCTTTTGAGTAATGGATACAATTTTCTTTCGAAAAAAACAAAACAAAACAAATGGCGTATAGAAGTCTTCATTTAAAGCTAGAGACATCAACAACAAATAAAAGATTAATGGGCTATAAATCCGGCTTTCATGTCCTAAAACACTCTCCCAACAACATATGCAATCCGATGCATGGTGGCGGAGAAGCATTTGTAGACCCTTAGTCCTAACAACACATCCTTCCCTCACAAGTACTTGGCCTACGCTACGTCTGACATTTCCAACATCAACTTGTACCGTATATGTAGACGAAGCGATGACTGCATGAACATTGTCACTTCCATGCATCTACAAATACAAATCATATAGTTACACATTTGTGTTGATCATATTGTCTGGGGGTGTGCACGGGAACTTGACCGACCTGAGAACCAGACGAATTTTTGGAAATGGAAATAATTAGTCCAGTTCTTGGTTGCGAGTGCAAACTGAACTACCCAAAGTGATATATATATTATTTTTTTTAAAAATTCATTTTCTTTAAAATAGTAAAGAAAAGAAAATGAAATTGCCTAAACTCTAAATGGACAGGCCGAACCTAAGAATTGGATCGGGATCGACTAATCCAATTCCCGATTCATGATAAAAAAAAATTAATTTTTGGAGAAACTATTTTCCAGGAAATTTTTTTCCCATTTTGAAGTTAAGGAATTCATGTTCATAATTTTAAGCATGGATATTTTCTTTAACCACAATTTTTTTTTGTTCACTAATATTTTTAGCAAATCAAACGAGTAAAAGTCCTTAAAACTAATTCGTGAAAAATTCTTTCTCTCAAACAATCTCAACTTGTTAAGTGATAAACTTAAGGGTGCGTTTGTTTTTATGAAAATGATTTCAAAGAAATGATTTTCCGAACTTTTATGTGTTTAAAGTGAAATACCAATGGAAAAGACTTTACGATTGAGAAAAACAACCATAATTAAAATTAAAGAGAATGATTTTTCCGCTTTAAAAGAAGACATCATTTTCCATGCTCCTTTTCCTCATGCACTCTCACATAGAATGAAGAACCATTCTCAAGCTTAGCTTTATTAGCACTGAGATATTAAGTTTGTTAACTATTGACAATTCGTATTATTTTGGCATCTTTTATTAGTTCCTTTAATATAAAAATGAATATACGTAAAATTCATACTTTAATATTATTAACGTCGAGAGAAAGATTCTCGATATCATCTTAATATTTTATATTCGGTACAAAATAATATTATAGAAAAGATAATTTTTAAAAAAGTAAGATCTAACGATTGAAAAAAAAAATCCATATAACACCAATCAATTGAAAACTGATTATTTTCCTTGAAAGTAATTTTCATGAAAAGCATTTTCCTTTGTTAAGAAGTTTTTTGCAAAACAAACTCTGCCTAAACTTTATGATAAAGGAATATTCCTTCCTGAAAATTGTTTTCCAATTTTCAAGTTATGAAATTCATTTTCTTAACTTTAAGCGTACATATTTTCTTTAGCCGTAAATGGTTTTCCATTAACCAATCATTTTCGGCTAACCAAACACATGAAAGTCCAAAAGACTAACTCTCGGACAATTCTTTCACTCAAACAAACACACCCTTATATTCATTAATAGCAACAATTTATTTACAAATGGGCTTAATATGCTTAACTTGTTTTTCGTTTTACTTTGTAAGAATGGTTTCACCTTTTGCAAAAGAAATACTTCTAATTAGATGGCTTCTAATCAAATTTCTATTTCAAAGAAAAGATGAGACCACCCGAAGAGAGAAATAGGTGAGTGGAGGAAGAAAATTATCTATTTATATCTTAGCAAGTGGATAAAATTAGGTCATGGATTGAACTTTACTTACAAGCGTGGGGTTAGGGAGGGGTTGAGAGATCTTTTCAGCGTGCAGGTGACGATGGTGTGATGTAGAAAACTAGTAGTAGTCAGAAGATGCAAACTCTCAATCAAGGGCGATAAGATCTGCAAAACCGAGAACTCTCTCTCTCTCTCTCTCTCTCTCTCTCTCTCTCTCTCTCTCTCTCTCTCTCTCTCTCTCTCACCCCCATAACAAACGAAGTTTAAATGCGAAATTCAAAAGGCTCCCTCGCTCTCCATTTACTACTTACATAATAAAGTAACGTCGCTTAAATGCGAATTCAATAGACCCCCTCTGTCTAATTTCGCGTTTGATTCTCGTGATGACGAATAAATTTCCAAACATCTAGCACTTTCAGTGATTGTGGTGATATGTAAACGCAATGATTCCATCGAACCTAGTGTCTAGAGTATTTGACCCTTTTGGTGAAGTTTAGAGGGCTTTGCTAAGTTGACTGTGTCTTTCAATCTTTTTATTTTATAAAAAGAAAAAAAATGCCACCATCTTCAACAATTGAACCATCAATAAGGCGTTGGTTTGTCCTCAATAAATCATTATTCTTACTTGTGAATCAAATTATTCAAATGATTATTTTGTCGTAATCTTCTTTCGTTGTCTCGATACATTCATTTCTAGTATTCCCAAAGTGCTAAGGTCAGATTCTACCGTATCCTGATTACAGATATATTAATTTATGTGAAAACTTGAATCTGAATATATTATTATTGTGCAATGTAGTTCATTTTTTTCCTCCTATAGGTGGCAAAAGTAATCGACAAAAAGAACTCTTCATTATAGCAAAGCCTCGACGTCAAACTTGATAAACGAACAAAAATGGCTCCAAGCTATGTTTAAGCTTGGGTCGTTTTTGACGCGGTATACATATCGTTCTCGATAAGAGAAAAGACGCGATGTCACGATGAATTTCTCATCATTTAAGTATGGAAATTATAATACTAATTGTTTCACCTTTTAGGGTATTCGAAAAACCCAAATCTGATATATACTTATTTATTCCATTGAATAATTTATTTTCTGCCGATCGGTTCCTTCACTTGTCAGAAAGAAACAAACGAAAACAGAAGGCTTGGTGGGGACTCGAGCCAGTTTTGATTCTTATCGCCTCTTCTCATCGCCTGATTTCCTTTTTGACGTGTTCCTCTTTTAATATTCAGAATCTCTTTTTCTTCCAACCTCTTCTTTAACTCGCGCACTCTGAATCTTAAGTTCCCAACCTACTAAATGAAACTGGAAAAAGGAAAAACAAAAACCTTGTTTGATTATTTTGGTGAAATTCTAAATAATGCAGGACTAAAAAGTTCCTGTCTAAATTAATTTTTACTTTTTATTTTTTTATTTAATCGAAATGTTATGGCTCTCACAATTTGATTTTGTTAATCCGAAACCCTTGAAATCTCTGCACTACTCGGATGTTAACATGTACATTCACATTGTAATTTTTTTATATTTTAAATTTTGAATTTCGTGTTAGACTATGATGGGAAAACCAGAAAAGCTGGCTCTTAGTGAATTTTACCGTGCTTGGCAATGATTTATGTATTTTTATGCGGAGGCATTAAACAAAAGTCAAATCATAAAGGGAGTAAACCACCAAAACTATTAAACTATACCAACCTTAGTATATTTATTCTAAACTTTTTTTCATGGCACAAAAAAATCTTAAAATTTATACTTGTGTAACACATTTACATTCCTTTAAGATCGAACACCATTAAAAGTTTGTCTATATGGATGTTGAAAAATATACAATGATGACATAGTATTCACATTATTTTGTCTGAAAAATCATCTGACGAAATATTAATCGAGGGTAAATGTGTTTATGAATTAAATATATTTCTATGTCATAAGAAAAATTTATGATACGTGTGTTAAAATGGGCATGATTTGGAGTTTTTTTACGTCACAAAAAAATTTACACTTTTTTTTATGTCAAAAATTTCAAGGTAAATGTGTCGGAATGAGAATAATTAGAGTCTTTTTGTGATATTTTCCCAATTATAAATGCTGAAGGTAAAACTAAATCCGAATTGAAAAAAAGAAGAAAGAAGTGATTTCGAAAACACGAACCGAAGCCTCTGACCGTCTAACGAAACGGAAGTGATCCCGCGTGTTTTCGGCAAAATATAGGGAAAAGAAATCACATGTTGGAACCATTTCCCCCTTCGAAGTAACGATTTTTGCCCATTGAACCGTTTTCTTCCGAAATGGAAACTGAAGTTCACGCGACGTCGGCGCGAGTTGGGTGGAGGGGGCTGCGGCAACGTGAAGATCAGCATAGTAGTGGTTGTGACGGACTACTAAATTAATCAGCATATAAATACCTAACCAGTAACCACCCTCTTTTTATAAAAAAAAATTAAAAAGAAAAAAAAGCCATTTTTTCAGGGGCTGAGCTTAAAAGAGCAAGAGGGGAAAATTATTAATTAAAATGCAGTAATTAATGGCCTAAAAGATAGAGAGAGAGAAGGAACAATAGTAATCATGGAAAAAAGCAGAGGGTAATTAAATGAGATCTGCCCTCGGGACGTTTCGGACAGTCCAAGAAGGAACGGAACATCCCTGCACGCGGCCCATCGTAACCAACCCCTGCTCCTCCTCGATGGACGAGTGAGTCGGATTGGGGGGGCCTCTTCAACCCCTTGCAATTAGACACCTGTGACCCCCAAAAAAATTTGAAAAAATTAGAAAGGAAATTAAGGTAATAAATTACCGGATTAAATCCCAGGTCCAAAAGGGCCTTTTTGAGTAAATGGGGCGGTGTTAAATCCGAGGAGTTAAGTTCCCAAGGGAAAAACGCCATTATCAATGAAGATTAGATTAATTGCAGGAAGGAAGGTTGGGGTGGTCGAGATCTGGTTCCTCAGCCAAGGAGGATCCGAGCAGAGCGCAAAAAGCTGGAGGAACGGGCGTAGGCGGGCGGGCGGGCGTCGCCTGCCGTTTCGAGCAGATCGAGAGATCGGATCCGGGAGAACAGAATCTCGAGCAATCAATGTTCGACCAGACCAGCGAGACATGAAAAACGTGGAGTTGGATCCTTTTCGCTTTGCGAAGTTGCGAACCACCGCCTAATTTAGGAAGCGGATTGAAGGGATTACTTGGGTTTTTTCCCTCGAGATATATTGCTCTTATTGGGGGGATTGCGATTTAATGCGGTCATATCTTCGCCCCATTTTCACTTTGGCAAGTGCATTAAACGGGGCGCCAGCAAATATCGCATTAGACCCGTATGATATTCCCATATATATATAGCCCCCGTCCGTTCCCGATTCCCTGGTCCCTTCTCAAACACCATGATCCAGCACACCCTATCTCTCTCTCTCTCTGTGTCTCTCTCTCTCTTTCACTACTCCATCGCGCAGAGTCCTTCGCAGCAAGAGGACCAGCAGCAGCAGCAGCAGCAGCAGCAGGACCAAGTTGTACAGAGCCTCCTTCCATGATAGAGTAACGGGGATACTCGGGGATAAAGTTCAACCCCAAACCCAATACCAACCGGGCCCCAAATCTCTCTCCCTCTCTGTCTCTCTCTAAAATCCCAAAACTCCAAAAATCCTTTTCCTTTGCTTGTTCTGTTCACCAGCTGTTTCCCCTTGTTTACTTAAAAGGAAAAATTATATTAGCCAGAGAGCCAATCTCTCTCTCTCTCTCTCTCTCTCTCTCTCTCTCTAACTTTCTTGAGGCTTTTTGGTTTTGCTTTATTCTCTCTTTCTCTCCGCAAACTCCCCCGTTTCTACCCGCCCCTCCTTGAAACATCAGAACCCACAAAGCCCATCAGCCCCTCCTCTATAAATAATCCAAGACCCATTTGTCCCTTCCTCAGAAGAAAACTCACTTCCCCAGAAAACCCAAATCCCCATTTCTCCCTCATCCTCCACTATCCTGTTCTGCTGCTTCATCGTCTCCTTCTTCTACGCCCAGAGATCTCCAGAAAAATCTCAACTTTGACTCACTGGAGGCGCACAGATCGCGCAGAAGGGCGGAAATGAAGGAGTTCTGGACATCTCTGGCCTCCCTCCTGGGCGTCCTGGCCTTCTGCCAGAGCCTCCTGCAGATGGTGTTCCCGCCCGAGCTCCGGTTCGCCTCCCTCAAGTTACTGAACCGGGCGTTCAACTGCTTCTCCTCCTACTGCTACTACGACATCACCGAGATCGACGGCGTCAACACCAACGAGCTCTACAACGCCGTCCAGCTCTATCTCAGCTCCTTAGTCTCCGCCTCCGGCAGCCGCCTCTCCCTCACCCGCGCCATCAACTCCAGCGCCACCACCTTCGGCCTCTCCAACAACGACTGCATCAACGACGTCTTCAACGGCGTTGCCGTCCAGTGGGAGCACGTGGTGACGCAACGCCAGTCCCAGACCTTCTCGTGGCGGCCCCTCCCTGACGAGAAGCGTGGCTTCACGCTCCGGATCCGGAAGCGCTACAAGGATGTCATCCTCGACTCCTACCTGGACTACATCATGGAAAAGGCCAACGACATCCGCCGCAAGAACCAAGAACGTCTCCTTTATACAAATTCGCGCGGCGGGTCGCTCGATTCCCGTGGCCACCCGTGGGAATCTGTGCCGTTCAAGCACCCGAGTACCTTCGACACGTTGGCCATGGACCCGGAGAGGAAGAGGGACATCATGGATGACCTCCGCGACTTCGCGGCCGGGCAGGCGTTCTACCAGCGGACAGGCCGGGCCTGGAAGCGGGGCTACCTGCTCTACGGCCCGCCTGGGACGGGGAAATCGAGCATGATCGCCGCCATGGCCAATTTCCTTGGCTATGACATCTACGACCTCGAGCTGACCGAGGTGCACTCCAACTCCGAGCTCCGGAAGCTCCTGATGAAGACCAGCTCGAAGTCCATCATCGTCATTGAGGACATCGACTGCTCAGCCAATCTGTCGAACAGGGCGAAGGCAACCCACGCCGGCGCGCCACGGAGCTACTACGACTCCGGCGCGCCCGACGCGGCCCGCGGCGGCGAGGATGGGAACAACAACAACACGATCACCCTCTCGGGGCTGCTCAACTTCACCGACGGCCTGTGGTCGTGCTGCGGGAGCGAGAGGATCTTCGTGTTCACCACCAACCACATCGAGAAGCTCGACCCGGCATTGCTCCGGAGCGGCCGGATGGACATGCACATCTACATGAGCTACTGCTCGTACCCGGCCCTCAAGATCCTGCTCCGGAACTACCTGGGCAGCGAGGCCGAGGAACTCGGCGAGGCGGCGGCGAGGGAGCTACGGGAGGCGGCCGAGAAGGCCAAGATGACGCCGGCGGACATAAGCGAGGTCCTGATCAAGAACCGGAGGAACAAGGAGAGAGCGGTGGGCGAGCTGCTGGAGGTGTTGAAGGCGAGGGCGGAGAGGAACGAGAAGTACGGAGGGTTGAGGGAGGAGTGCGAGCTGAACGGGGTGGTGGAGGAGATGGAGGAAGAGGAGCAGGAGAAGAGGGCGCTGGAGAGCCCGAAGGAAGGGAGCGACTGCGATGACGATTCTTGCAAGAAAGTGGAGGATGATGATGAAGAGAAGAAGAAAGCAAAATGAGAGGGAAAAAATCCATTCGTCCTTTTTCGTTTTTGTTTTTCACTTCCATTTCTTTTCTCTCTTTTTTGCACCTTTGTTTTTTTCTCTCTTCTTTTGGCTTAGAAAATGGGGAAAAAAGCAATTCGATGATTTCGCTTCGTCATTTGTGAGGGCAAATTGGTAAGTTTCGATTTTTAAAAAGCTCTCGAATTCGTGTCTTATTATGGAATTAAAAGCTCGCATGACTCAGTAAATATTATAAAAAAATTAGAAAATAAAAAGCTCTTACGACATATTGAGTTTATCCACTTTCGAGGGTAATGTGTTGTGTTGCTTTGTTCTTTTTGAGATGGCCAGCCGGCTACATCCATGTTTGGTGTTTTGGCAACGTGCACCATGTTATTTTGGGGTCTAAAATCTTAACTGAGGGGAAAGTAAATCTCTTAGTTAATTTTCTGCTTTTCTTTTGGAAATTTAATGGCCCCTTTCTTTCAAATGAAACCCCCATTTTACTTGCTTTAAAAAAAATGGTAAGAAGGGGGCAAAAAGAAAAAAAAAATTTCATTTCACGTCCGACCATGGAAAGTATAAGTAATAGTGACTCATCGTGCTGTCCAAATGCTTCACGTGCGACATCTCTCCGGTGTTTTTGGATTATGTATGGGTTTTGGCAATTAATTTCAGGTCCCACGATTGTTCTTGAGATGGTCTAAAGTGATTCTCCAGACATGGCCAGTAGTTTATCCCTTATGAAGTGCATAAGGATTTTAGAAATGCTAAAGGTAAAATTGTTCGCCGGCTCATTTAAGTATCAAATCGAAAAAAAAAATAATCATTTAGTACGGAAATGATAATCATTATATTTCTTTATTTCTTTGCTTTTTTGTTTATCGGAACAATTTGGAATAGAAATTCGTTTAGTAACGTAATTTCATTTTTCTATTTCTAGAGCAGATTTCTACTCTATAAATGGATTATGACCAGAAATCATAATTTTTCTATTTTTAAAACAAAAGTGATAAATGAAGACTCTTCTCATCGTTTACTCCCATCATCATTCGTTATCGTCCGTCACCCATTGGTCGCCTGTCGTCACCCATTGGTCGCCTGTGGGACGCCAGCCACCGACCACCAAATGTAGGTTGCTGGTCGCCAAATGCTTGTGCTCGCCGTCGGCTGCCAATCGCCAAAAACCACAGCCTTCGATCACCAATCACCAGCCGCCACCTACCTATTGCCGATCTCTGGCTGCCGCCTGCCTGCCATTAGTCGCTGAACGCTGCTTGCCCGCCTCTCGCCATCGATTGCCCGTTGCCGAATGCCTCCCACCAAAACTCGAGAGGGAGAAATTTTATATCATTTATCAAACGGATTTCTATTTTATGAACAAAAATTTTATAAGATTATCAAACGTATATATTTGCTCAAAAATTTATTCAAGGAACAAAAATAGAAAAATTGATTTCTAGCCAAAAATTAATTTTTAAAATAGAATGGTTATCATTCATGTCCTTAAATACTTCCAATCAAAAGTATTACTTGATTTTTATAATCTAACTTGACATTTTTATATTAAAAAAGGTTAATATCCTAAAAAACTTCAAACCGGTACACCTGTGACAAATTTACTCTATGTTAGTTTTTGTTAAATTTTACTATCAAATTATTAAGTTAAATGACACGTGATAATTGACTGATATACCAATTTTGGATTTTACGCTCCATTTGTCACAATTTACAATTTTTGTGATTTTTTTGTGGTATTAATCTAATTTAGCAGATGGTATATTTGTCACTAATTTACCAGTTTGGGGTTTTTTGCGGTTGAATAAATTAGTTTGGGGTAAATTTGTTATAAATGTACCAGTTTAGGGTTTTTTATGGTCAGTCGGGGTAAATTTGTCACAAGTGTACTAGTTTTGGGTTTTTCATGATCAAAAAAATAGTTTAGGATAAATTTGTCACAGGTGTACCGGTTTGAGGTTTTTTAGGGTATTAACCCTATTAAAAACAAGTTCACATGACCACCCGTGATGGCGGCGTAGTGGTTGGGCGCTGATTCCTTTCACAAGAGGTCCAGTGTTCGAATCCCTACGTCATCTGCCTTACGAGAAAGGAATCCACGACTTATCCAGGGATGCAAGGGTGGTGGTGACTCTACTCCCCCCATGGGTTTACTCCACCGCGAAACGGCGCACGGGGGTTCTCTGGGTCACCAAAAAAAAAAAAAAAACAAGTTCACATGGATTTCCTAAATGACGTCGCATGAAATGATGTGGCTAGTTTGCCTAAAAACGACATCGCACGAAGCTAAAGCCAAAAATAACGTCGCACAAATTTTCTCAAAATAGATGTTCCAAAAAACAAAGCGCACAAACTTTTCTCGAAATAAATGCACTATGAAGCTTCGGTTAATGCTTGTGTTTTGTACTCTCTCCCTCTTATTCATAGCAAGTCACCATCGTTAGGTTAATGCTTGTGTTTTGTACTCTCTCCCTCTTATTCATAGCAAGTCACCATCGTTCGGTCACTGTAGTCATAGCTTACGTTGTCGCTTTCATTACGGGTACGTTTAGTAACCATTTTGTTTTTAAAAATAATTTTTGCTCAGAAATGATTTTTTTTTTAATCCTAATCTGGAAATAATTTCTGAGTTTTTAAAGACGCTTGATAATTGTCCAAAATTTATATTCTTAGAATAGAAATGCATTTGGTTAGATTCTTAAATATTTTTGTTTCCTTTAATTTTTTAGTACTTTTATTATATATATTTTTTTTTTTTCTATTTTTTCATTTTCCCTTTTCTCTTCTTCCTTCTTCTTTATGGCCGATCGCTGGCCACAATGGCGGCTGATGACTGACTAGGTGAGGTCCGGCGAGCTTGTTGGAGCCTTACTAGGCTAGGGTGAAGTTCGACAAGCTCGTTGGAGGCTCATTGTGGCCAAGCAAGCCGCAAGCCTTGCCAAGCCACTGGCAAGGCTTGGCCTAGGCTGATTTGGCAATGAGAGCCTTGCCTAGCCATCGACAAGGCCGACCTTGTGCTGTTGGCCGAGACTCACCGTGGCCAAGCGAGCCTCCGGCAAGCTCACTGTGGCCTCGCCTAGTCAATTGCTAGTCACCGCCGTCATCGATGATAGCAGATGACCAGTTGGGAGAAAGAAGAAGAAGAACAGAAAATGAGAAAAAAAGAAAAGATTGGGCTTGATTCTTGAAATTATGCCCACGAAGAAAAAGTTACTTTTTTCTACTTTTTAATTCTTTTTCAAATATATTCCCTGAAAGAAAAAATGGATTTTTGTTCCCAGGAACAAAAAATTTACCAAACGGATTTTTATTATTCTTTTGTTCCAGAGAATGAAAGAACATAATCATTTATCTTCGAGAGTGTTACCGAACATGCCCTAAGTGACTCACTCGAGGTTCATCATCCTCTCTCACTTGCTCAATTGGTTGGAAAAATTAATAGAGAAATTAGGGCTCGATTCTTGGTGAGTGAATATGGGGACCTCAGTGCGAGGGGAAAACTGAATTAGGGTTTCAATTTAGGTTTATATTTGGGAAATTGGTTGAATGGTCAATTTAGGATTTATATTTAGAGCAAAACATGTAGATGACATCATTTAGATGTATATATACTGACTAGGCACATCGATAAGCCATGTCAATTGGAGTTAATAAAATATGATCACATCAGATTCTGGGTAATCTAAATCGAAATTAGCACTTAAATGATTTTTTTAAGTAGTACTTAAGTGATTCGATTTTTTTTTTATTGGTCACCAAAGAAGTATTATATGTAACTTTGGGCACTTCTAATACTCTTATGTCCTTATGGAGAAAGTAGCCTAAGACATAATGCATAGCCATCCTCTTTGGCTGTCAAGGGTGATGCCATAACATCTTAACACAGAAAATTAACAACTTGAAAAGTTTTGTCGGAAAAGATGACAGCTCGAATTGCTCAAAGAAATGAATTCACGGAAATTGTTTTGTTCACCGACTATTTGACGTTAATCTTTGTTGACAAAGAAAATATTCTGCATCAATTAATTTTTTTAAGCAGAAATTATTTCTCAAATCACTGATTTTTCGTACGACAAACATATTATATTAATAGTTATTATTACTATAAATCCCAAAGTGGTAACTTCACAATGCATTTGCCGCAAATTGACTCTCATCTTACAAAAAGTCCCAAATCGATATTCCTAAAACCAATTTGCCTCAAAATAATTATTGTGTTTCACAAAAAATCTCAAATTGATACCTCTTATTTTGGGTCAGGGATTCCCGTTTAGGATCTATTGCAAGACGAAAATTTGTCAAGGTAAATAATTTAAGATTTTTCATGAGATGATTTAAGGTAGATATGTTATGATGGAGTACCAATTTGACATATTTTGCGGCATGAACCTCTGTCTTAAAAGTAGCATTAGGCCAAGTGAAAAGCTCTTTAAGACATGATCGAAGCGTGCGTGGTATCAGACCGCATGTTAGAGGCCACATGGTTCCAGCGAAATGTGGTAGTGGGAGAACCAGAATGCACGTGCGACCTCGTTCGAGCTTCTCCGCAACAATTTGCCATTTCCCAAAGCAAACAAGCGTTGCCGACAATTTGAAGGAGTACCGCATAGACAACGTGGAATGAAATTGGCATATAGATGAGCATTGGGAATAAGAAGGGATGTAATCTTGCTTGATGCAAGAATCTGTTTGTTTCGCAAAAAAATGAATGGCTCAGAAAATAATTTCTTAAAAAAATCATTAATGTCACTTAAAATATTTTTGAACATTTTCATAAATAATTAAAATGCTTTCCATTTATTCATGTTTATTAGCAATACGAGTGATAATTTTTTTAAACAAAGTAATTTGGAGGACTTTTAGTTCATGAATGGGAAGTGGCCTATTCGAATCCTATCAATTTGCATGCAAACTTTCTGTTTTTAGTATGATCACATTGACAGGTCAAAGGCTTAAAACTTATAACTAATTTTTGGGCTACAGCGTGTTCCAAAAACATCAAGATAGTGACGCCTCAGTGCTCGTGGCCCTAGGTCATTAAAAAGAGAGAAAAAAAATGTACCAAGTTATCTCTTATTCAACAATAGACAAAAAAAAAAATCTTTTATTCGACGTGGGACTTAGGCTCTTATAATGATATGTTGATATGTTTGAAAGTGTGGGATTTAGTTATGTAAACATATGTGCTATATCATTCACTGATCCCCTGACTAGATGTCATGGCAACCATGTGGCGATAGCCGTTCTTGAGGGAGGATTTTTTTTTTCCCGGAAAATTTCCTTTTTTCTATTTTTGTTCAATATGTAATTTATTTTCATAACTAACCTGATATTCAATCACTTACCATATATAAAAAATCCTATCACATATTTTCAGGCATCTTATCCTCCCACCAAACGTAGCCTTAGGAATTGAGAACCAAATTGGCCAGATAACAATGACAGCTTCAAATAAGATCAAATGGCCAACTGTCTTCTCATCATATTTCCCAAGATTATGTTTGGAAAATATGGAGAACGTGGAGACGTTGGTTGGAAAGCGCGGAGACTTGGGTCGAGAAATGGTACGAAATCTAACCCTAAATTGGTTGCTATGATTGTACCCAAACATTAAATGCGTCCTATCTCCTGCCCTAACATTAAATGTTGTCCTATGTTCTATCAGACTCGCCCAAATGGAGTAAAAAACAAGCAAAGAGACAAAAGGGGTACGATCACTGGAGGGTTTTCCATTTTTGTCAAAAGCATGGTGGAGGGCCGAGGCAATTCCAGTAGTTACATGTACCAATTTTCATGATTATTACACTGAAATAAAAGAAGAAAGAAAACCCTAGACACACAAATGATGCTTGTGAAGTAAGCTCTATCCAAATCCTTGATACCATTCGCTTCCTTAAATGGTGACTTTTTTAATTAGCATTTCTATTGATCGGCAACTTTTTAATTCGTTGAGAATTGGAAATTTGTTGACCAATTTAAAAGCAATTGAAAGGCATGATCATTAAGCGTGGAAGGGGTGACCTATCTTATCTGTTTTCAGAACACTTTCAAAGCTTCTTAATTTCACTCACCCCAAGGAAAGTTAGTATGGGGATTCGGATGGAGTTACGTTGGATGGCATCATAAACTCGATACGTTCCAACTCGATACGTTCAACAATAATTTATGGCACGATAGCACAAATATAATTACGCGTGGCCAAATATCCTCGAGGTTGGTGCTGCTAATTGAGAGAAATGAGGATTTCAATTCAGAAACTTAACATCACTTATTCAAATCTCATCAACTATTTACGGACTATTTTGAATTATGGCCATGTCCGCAAAATCGATTCGTGGAATTTGTAAGTTGTTCCATGAATCTTTAAGTAGCCAGACCTCTGCACTCACATCCTTAGATGTGAAAAAGATTTTGATTATATTTTAGAAAATAAAATAATAATAAAAACAATTCACCTTCTCCCGATCCTAATTTTATCTAAAGCTATTACAATATTATAGCTATTATATGGATTCCTCTGTGTGATGACTATCACTCTAATAATGTTGATTATTAACTATAATTAAAAATACATATTGGTTATAACTAAATTTATGTATGGTATTTATGTAATGACTGAATCAATTTTACTTAACTTTAATCACATAATGTACTATTATTAAATATTAATAAATAAAAATTAAATGATTGGTAAATAATCAATGGCATAGTAAAAACGTTATCTTGATTATACATAATTATAAATTATGTCAAAAGTTATTCATGATATATTAAAAAGAAATAGTAGTTGCTCCCCAGTAGGAATGGTTATCTAAACTTTCAGAACTCAATGATGTATTATTCATAATATATGATCATCTTATTCTATAATTATATTTAATTAATGCACAAATTGTGATGTGATTATTATTTCAATCATACTATATTTATGTGATCATAAATTTTTTTAGATGATAATAAATTATATGATTAAATTTAAATCGTATCACTAATTTAATTATTAAATAATTGATAAAATTTTATATTTTAAATTTTTATATCCTGATGATATGAATGAAATGTTACACTCATGATTGGTCATTAAAAAGTGATAATCATTACAATATATTATGTGAATATAGTCACATGCTATGTGCTTAATTTTTGTTATAATCATAAATAAGTTGTTAAATTACAAACAAATTTTTGATGTAACAGATTATATAAACATATACATACATACATATATATATATATATATATATATATTATAAAATATGTGAGGTATTAGATTTATGAATCGTGATTGACTATTAAAGTGATTGATTATAATATTCCCTCTAATATTGATTTTAGGGATTATCTTCAGAATTGTTTTATAACAATTCTTTGTTATTACATGTCATTCATGAAACCAAAAAGTATAATATGTATGATATTACTTAAACAAAACAATGTGACACTACTTAAGCGTGAAATCTGTGACATTACAACTCCATTTCCTTCCAATAGTTGAACGAGCCGCTTAACATCGAATTTCTCGTGAATGATTACACTATGATGGAACGCAACTATAGCCTTGCTTTAGATAGGAGGGACTTGATTTGACTAAAGTATGACATTACATGTCATTCAAGAAACCAAAAAGTATAATATGTATGACATTACTTAAATGAAACAACATGACACTACTTAAGCGTGTTATCCGTTACGTTACAGCATCATTTCCTTCCGGTTAGCCGAGTGAGCCGTTAAATATCGAATCTCTTGTGAATGATTACGCTCGGGATGAAACGGGACTGTAGCCTTGCTTTAGACAGGAGGGACTTGATTTGATTGGCCTTGTTTGGTGAAAAGAAAGAGTTTACTTGAAAACTCCCAGCTTTAGGTTTTGTTGGCTTGTCTTGTGGAGTCACCACCCTTCCTTGGGGACGTGGAGGCTCTTCTGTTCTCCTTGTCAAGCTCCTACTGATGTTTTGATTCTATTATTTGAAAAGACAACAGGGGCCGTTCATAATGGATAGAACGAGAGGGGCTGTCTTCGGAAATGACGCGAGGAAAAAGGAAGGGCGGGAGGAACAAGAGAACAAGCCCCCAGATCTGATGTTGGGAAAAAGGAGGATCAGCGAAGCTCAAAAGTCGTCTCCAGCAATCAGCGAAAGCTTGACGATCTCTTTTGCTTTTTGGGTTTTTTGCGTTGTTGATTCTGATGGAAATGAGTTGGAAAGGAGATCGACCTGGAAAAAGGGGAGGGGAGAGGGGGGGCCGGTGAAGTGCAAAGCGACCGGGTATGCTGGCCTAACGTAAGGATAGGTGAAGAAAAAAAAGAATAACGTGAAAATCCGACTTCTTGAATTTCGGCCGTGGAAAACATGCGAAACTTGACGTGGAGAAGCATGAAAAAGCGGACTTAACTTGCTCTGGATGATGCATGAACGTTTCCAATTTGTTCCGATCATCCTATGTATTTGTTTTCCAAATTTACGTGTCACTGGTAAATGTATATATTTTATATTGGTGGTCGGCCAAATAATAATGCGTAGATATATTATGCTGAGTTTAAAAATTGAATTTATTGAATATAGTGTGATCATTGTTGGATGGATCGAAGATGTTCCAAACCTACTACATAAGGCTTGGCACATCGTATTTTTGAGAGAAAATTACATGAATCATTTTAGAGTTTTTTCTTATCCTTTTATTCTACATCGATTATTGTAAAATATACATTTTATGCCCTAATATTGTTTATGAAAAAGGGAATCCTTTTTTTTTTCCTTGAACACTTGGGAAGTGGGGGCGAGGAATGCAAATTTGTAGAAAACACACAAAATTTTCAAAAGTTCCTACATTTTCCTTCTCGAAAGGTTTTGACTTTCACTTCATTTTCCACCTAAATTTTTATTTGTTTTTTTTCCCTCCTTCCCAAACATAGCATGGGAAAAATTACCCAATGATTCTTAAACCTATTGTATAAATATCAATTTAGTTATAAACTTTTCAATTATATCAATTCATTTCTAAATATTTACGCAAAATTTTAATGTATTCATTTTAGCTATTTTTTGTCAAAAATTGTTAATATGGCGGTCCAACCTCTTTTTTTTTTTTTTTTTTTTTTTTTGGTAAAGGCGGTCCAACCCCTTTGATTGTCTTACAAGGCATATTCTCACATCACCAGTTTCCCGCGAAAATTTATTGAAAGAATTATATTAGAATTTTATATAAAAATATATGACTAAATTCATAAAATTAAAGAATTTATGATTAAATTATTATTTATAGATTTTGTATAATAGATTTATAATTGATTGGATAATTTTTGTTATAGCATGAGAAACAATACATGGAAAATCAGATGATGCAAAGTGCAGTCGAGGAAAACTCAAGGATCGTGTCTGTCAAAAGTTGCTTTTGCAAATCGGCCTTTTTTTTTAATCCTAGCTTTAATCTTTTTCCTTATGTTACTTTCCTCTTTCTTCAATTTCGAGATGGTGGCTTGCCATATAGTGGTCGGTGGAACGTAGAAATTTTCAGGGTTTTTTAATTGAATATTAGAAAAGCTCTGGCCAGTTTAACGCGGTCTAGGTTCTCAAGATCCTTTTCGTTTTAAGAATGCATTTGTCTAACAAAAAATTCAATTTAAAAATACTTTCTGAAGAATAATCACTTATATTGCTTACAAAAATAAACAAAAGAAAATTATTTTCATTCACGAAAGTAATTAGTCATAAGTTGTTATCGAAAATGAAAATATTTTCTATTGATTTTTTTATTTAAAACAAAATAACTAATCATTTTTTGAAAAATATTTTTCAAATCTTGCACTCTGAATTGCATCAAAATAATTGATTGAAAGAAGAGTAAGTGGTCACCAATTAGCTCTAATTATGTTTGGTATGATTTGATGCCCTACTTCTTAATAGGAGTAAGCATGATTTTAAGGTAGAATCTGGAACCGAAGAACCAGATCTGTGGGAATTTGTTTATTTTAGGTTCCAAGGTATGTATGATAAGTTGCATGTTCTAAGTAGGTGGAATCTGAAACCTTAAATAAGATTTTGTATTTTTCTTGGTCTATATCCTCGCATAATTCGGCGGGTATTTCATGGCTTCCGATAATGAGCATATAATTTGGAGCTACTAATCTGAGCTTATATTTTATAACTAAGACTTTTACTTTATTAATATTTCATATTCTTTGTGTGTTTAAATATAAACTGTGATCAATGGATTATATCACATTGATGGATTCATTGCAACTATTCAATTAATAATACGGGCGGAATCTAGGTAAAACCTAAATTGATCTTGGAACTTGTGATAGGATAGGTTTCAAGTTCTGGAGCATGCATGGTAAATTTTAGATTCCAAAAAATAAGAATTTGTTCCAGTGGATAGATTCCAAGTTCCAAGTGAAAGTTGTATGGAATTTGGAAACGCTCGCCCCTACTACTTAAGAATAAGGATGCTAGTTTTTGCATAAAAAGAAAAAAAAGATTAAGCCATTAGTCCAATGGTTGATTGTGCTAATGGAAGAGTTACTACTCCATGATAGCTTTTCAATACCACAACTAATTACAGCAAAATAGGCATTTTAAGGAAATAATACGTATTAAATTTATTGTACGGATGTCAATTTAGTTCTTAACTTTTTAATTTTACCAATTTAACTTTAAAATTTTTGTGTGAAATTATAATATAATTTTTTTGGGTCAATTTTCGACGGAAAGAGCTAAATTGGTGATCCAATCATCATCGGCCATCCGACATAACTCATTGCTATTGAATTGATATCCGTACAATGGATTTAGAACTAATTGGACAATTTTCCTAGCTTTTAAAGGCATATACATTGGCAACTCTTTGTCATGCTCCTAAAATTTTTTTGAAACAAATAAATTATTTGACAATAGTGCTCGCTATTTTAAAAATATTATAGCTACATATTAGCGTCAAGTTAATATCTCCTACTAATAATGGTGTAGCGCAACAAAATACAGTGTCTTTGATAATAACTTTTAGGAACAGATATTTTGTCTCTATCTTATTATTTTGAATCACTTACTATCTTTTCCATAATATTTCAATTGTAACAAAAGTAATTGCATCTGTTGAGGATCTTTCGTGACATACGTTTACTCTGTTAGAAACATATATTTTGTCCCTATCTCATAAATATGAGGCAAACGTAACTTTTTTCTAAATTAATTTAGTTGAAACAAAAGCAATAGCCCCGATAATGGATGTCTTAAGGCATCTTCCTACTTAATTAGGTTTTGAGATGAATATATATTCGTCACTAGAGGCTAATAACAACAAAAGCAATTGTCTTTGTTGTGATGATGATGGCCCGACCAAGAAATGACATGCACCAGGCCAATCAAGGGCGTAGGCCAAGAGATGACAATGGCTCGAGCAAGGAAAAACTTACCCATTAAATCTCGAACTTATCGTACGCTAATTCAATTCTAAACATTTTAATTTTGTAAATTTAATTTTAGATCTTCAAGTAAAATTTCAATGTAGTCATTTTGGCCAATTTTCGCTATAAATCGCTTATGTGGCAATGAGTCATGTAGGTTTCGACCTTGAGGTCGAAGACGAAACTGAGCAAAAGGACGAGAGAAGCAGTGGGTGAGGTTTACTTCATGCATGCACTTGCTTGCAAATCTGGTTTGTCATTGTGCCGCCCTTCACCTCAACCACCCTCCACGCCATGGCTTGCAGACCAAGGCTGAAGGTGAGGGACGGACGCAGGGACAGGATGTGCAAAAAATTGGATGAGGCGGGGACGGTCACGGCGGCTGCGGCTACAGCGGAGGGGCTGGGCCGAGTAGTGGAGAGAGACAGAGGATCCTTCCTAGTTATTTCATGCAACATGTCACATTCCACAATCCCTACCCCCAAAACTTTCCCCCAGGGCATGATTGAAACATGCATGTTCATGTGTCCACCTAATTGCTAAAGGGAAAGATTGTTCCATCATTCTCCTTCTCAACTAGGTCAAAGAATTTCATGATTTCTTCCCGGCCATGCAAGGACAAAGTTTTGGCGGTACTCTTTGGATGCCATTGCTCAATTATTTGGAAGGCGAGGATCGTATCAGCTAAAGTACAAAGAAGGGAACGTCCTACAGTGTACCTAGCCATTCGCTGTCCTGTTCCATCGATTGATTGAATGGTGCTTGTGGCCTTGGCCATGGTCCTCGTCCTGGTGTTGTGTGCATTGAACCGTACTTTTCTGCTAATTGAATATGGATATTCGTTAATAAAATCCTTCCCCTTTCGAAAAACCCTCCCTCAAGAAAACCCTTCTTCTCTTTTGTTTTTATTTTATTTTCTAGCACTTTTGAGATTTGCTTTATTCGGAAGATTTCATATTTGATTGTGATAAATGAGCGAAATTTTCTTTTGACAATGACAAAGGGTATTCTTCTATTAGTTTCTTGGCCAAATCCCCAAAAAAGAAGTTTAATCTTTCGCACCTTGAAAAAAAATAATACAATCTTTCAAATGTCTCAAAGAAAAGCCTAACTTTTTCCATCTGGGATCTTGCAGACATTATAAAAGAGTTAAAAAGGCAAGTCTTTTCACCAGTGGGATAAAAATGATATCCATAATAGTTTCCGTCTGTTCTCATCGTCAGATCGCAGCTCACCATCGAAGGCAACTCACTTTATTGAGGCACATAATGAACCACGTTGCTCACGACAAAAGTGACATCGTTTACAAAACGCAAGATTAGGACGAGCGCAGTGATTTAACAGTGAAAATGAATAGAATTATTAATAGGTGTCACCTTTTCTAGGACGTTTGAAACATTATGTTATTTTTGCCCAAAATGCTAAAGGCCGGTTTTTTTTTTTTTTTGGGGGGGGGGGGGGGATTTGGCCATTATCTTTTTTAGGCAAAAGTTCATTTTTGGTCCCTAAACCTGCGCATTTTTTTTTATCAACTTCTTGGACTTTTGATTTACATAATCAAGTCCTTAAATTTGCATAGATGTTCTAATCAAGTCCATTCGCTTCCAAATCGAGATGATTAGAACTAACTTACCCGTTGGTGCTGGCAAAATTCAAACGAGGAAAGATTCCTTCCCACGTTGGACCATCAGTTAATGCACGAGAATAAAAACCTTGAAAATCAAAACCATAATCAGATCTTGAGTCAGGAGAATTCTCCACACGCTTTCTGCACTCAAGCTTTTCCGCATCAGATCTCTTTTAGGCTCTGATGGACACGCCCATTAAATGGATTTGAAACTGGAGGGACTTGACTAGGGAAGTTATGAGAGTTCAAGGTTTAAATTGGACAAGTGAAAAATTCAAAAAAAAAAAAAAAAAAAAAAAAAAAAAAAAAATGAATTAGCTCGGGAACCAAAATTGAAATTTTACCTTTTTCGATCCACCAAGAATTCGATGGTCCAAAGGACGATACGTGGTAAAAAACAATCTTGTTCCAAATTTACCAATTTCTTCCCTTTATTTGGTGTGTATTTTCAGTCTCTTGCGGTCATATGATGCAGAAAATGGACCACAGATTGTGCGCGTAAATAAGAATTCAGATGTTTAATATAGTATTCCTTTTGAACTGTCCAGATACGCCGTGTTATATGAATAAGATTGCACATCGATGATGGTTGGGGACTAAAATAGCACAAAATTAAAGTATACAGAGTAAAAAAAGCTCAAAGATACTAGACATCAAGGACCGAAGATGCAGATTCTCTTTGAAATAAGAGGCCATTTGGTTACGTGTACGTAATCAGTATTCTCATATTTGAAAGCAAAATAAAAAGGTAATTTTAAATGAAAATAGTTTTTGGATGGTGATAAAATGATGTTAATCAACAATTTCAAATTAATGAAGCAAAATTTTGATACCAAAAGACCGCAAATCTCTTTTATGTAATTAAGTGCATTTTTTTCTCCTTCACAACAAAATGGATCGACATTCCTTGGTTATCTTCCAAATCATTAGAATCATTAGAAGAAAGTGTCACAATCCGATCTGACAAGGACGAGAGTGATTGCTGGAGCGAGAGAGGGTTTGGATAAGGTGTGGCTTTGACTTTAAAATGGCATTAGGATAGAAATGAACCAAATCTCACATCGTCTAGGTGTGATGAGGTGATGTGCTATATAAAGAGTAGCACCAATTTTAACTACCAATGAGGTCTTTTCTAGACAAAACTCAAAAGAACAAAACCGTGCGAGCTCTGACCTAAAACAGACAATATTATTGGTAAGTGGGGCCATGGGTCGGCACTTACAGAAAGAGTTGTTTCAAAATTTTATTTTATTTTTGAACTTTAGAATTCGTCTTGTAGATGATATATTTATGGAACTACTAAAGCATATGAATCCATCTAGACTCTAACATGTTCATCCTAAAATTCACACGATTGTACCTATTTGCTTTAGTTTTCTCCTTTTCATCTTGTCCTCTAAATGTACACGATGAATAATGTATTCTCATTGCACTTTTTGTATGTAAATATCGGCATCGGCATATCTTGCCTTTGTTTATTTTAATTAGTTATTATGTACTTTAGCTATGTAGTTTACTTAGCATAGCACCTGAAATTCGAGCATATCCTAGGACCATTTTGATAAGAATAAAATTGCTTTTCGTCTACGTTCAAAGGGTAAATGATATAAGTGGTTCATAAATTGATCCAATGTGCAACGTAATCTATGAACTTTAAATTTGTTCAATATAATCTATGAATTTTAGCCCAATGTATAATATCGACCCTAAACTTTTCGATTAGAAAATCACCAAAATTGTGTGATATAAGATCACAGAAGTATATTATTACACGATCATAAAAATATACGATCTAATGACACGGAAATGAGAGGTTGGACTTAAAAGTGGCGGCTATCGCACGAAAATGTTATGTATGGGCTGTAGAATTTATAAACTCGACATATATCTATAACTGAATTTTTTTTTTCCTGCAGAAAAGGAAGTAAGGGTAGACTGGTAAATCACTTATGGGGGTTTCAGGTTACCCGTCAGCTGAATCCCAAGCCCGTCCAAACCCCAACAAGACTTCACAAATTGGATCCTGAATTCGTCACACAACCCTAAACCCGAAAACCCCATAAGTCCTATTAAGGTCATGGGGAATGGGAACTCGATAAAAGCCGATCCGCTTCCATCCCTAACTATTTTCGTCACAATTATCTTTGAAACTACTTTGAAGGACATGTCCTAATCGTGCTATAGGCCATTTTCGGCATGTACTCCCGTAGAAGAATATATATAAAAACTTGAAATCGGTCTTTGCCAACCCTAAATTAGCTGGGAAGGATGCTGTCTCCAACACCATAGATATAAAGCACAAACATCATATTCTTTTTTTTTTTTTTTTACTTTTTACTTTTTGTTCGCTATTTTCGTTTTTCTGGGCCAATAAATTCACCGATATTAATGTCTTGGTCTGCCCATTTTCCGTAATTTATTCTCCACGAAGAACAAATTCAGTGGTCCAGCTTGCTTCCACCTTGTGAAGAACATCAGGATCTTTGGCCAGTATTTCTGCATTTTGGGAGGATGAAAAAAATTGAAATATCATCTTCTAGGTCTGAAATTATCACAAATTAAACCTTTGCGATTTGTCAAAAGCTTTATGATTTAGCGGTGTCCAATTAAAGTAGAACTTAGCTCTTTACACGAATATGGACCGTACCCTTCCTCTTTTGTTCTTTCCCTTGTCTTCTCTGTTCCTTTGTCATTCAAATGTTAGATTGCGCCTTCTTTTATCACTATTTGAATCTTTTCATAGAGCGAACCTTTCGTGATTAGTTACTGACTCACAATGACTGTTCGATATGGATCTAAAGTTTATTGCCTGATATGTTATTTGTACTATGTGTACGAATTATGTAATTGTGTGATATGCTGTTTACGACTTTGTAGAATTCGTGACTAGTTAAACAGACGAGTCACATGACGCTTTTAGAGCACTTGACAATGTCATAGATGAGACGTTATAAGTTGGTATCGAATTATGTAATTGTTTGATATGTTAGTTCACAACTTTTTATGACTTGTGATTAGTTAAATGGATGAGTTGCGTGATCCTTTTGGAGCACCTAACGATGTCACAAAACCAGACGATGGAAGTTGGTCTCGAATTATGCAATTGTACGATGCGTTTGTTCACGACCTTTTATAACTCGTGATTAGCTAAATGGACGAGTCAGGGATGGATGCATCTAGAGCAGCCGACAATGTCACAAAACGGGACGCAGGAAGTTGGTCCCAACCTGGAATTGTATGAGGCACTTGTGGTCACGGCCCCTGTTCATGTTCTGATGAGTAACTCTAGGATTAAATATAGAGCTGGAGCTGGGACCAAAAACAGAAAAAAAAAGAAAAAAGGCTGGAGCATTTTGTCCCCAATAAAGTAAGATGTAAAGGTTCTTGAGATCTACAACAGAATGTTTCAAATATTTCCACGGAAAATATAAATGATATATCATCTGATATTCATAATTCACATTAGCTTCTCTAAGTACTACTTAGTCAGTACTTTTACATTTGATTAACCTTTATTAGATTTTGTAGAAAAGCCTGCACAATTCAATGTATGTATCTTTTCACTACTCCTCCGATAACTTGGTCCAAACACAAAATGGTGTAAGTAGGGTTTTTATCCAATGGTGATCACAACAATGTGGCTATCTACTAAAGAGGTACTGTTGTTAGATAAATCATACCTTCGTAATCATCAATTTTTATCTTTAAACCCTGAAAACATAGTACTCTTTTTCCTATTAGTAGCAAACGCTTATACACGTTGCATGTGTGCAAAAAATAAAATAAAATCTCACATTTTAATTGGTAAAGTCATTTCAGTAATTAAATAAAAAAAGAAATCAGTGACATAGTACAAAGAATTTGTGCAAAGTATAAAAAGGGAAAAGCATTCTACAAAGAACTTGTAGAATAGAAAATTATCAAACTTAAAATAGAACCATACGAGAAATCAAACAAAATTTTAAACTTTACACTTTTTTAATCATGGATATAATATCTTTAATTGAAAAAAAAGGCTGAGGTCTTCTTAGAATATGGGGTCTTTTTGCTTTGTATTATATAGTATCTATAACATAGATGAATCGCATGGATCGATCTTCACACATTAATTAGAATTAATCAACATTCAATATTCCGATCAAAGGCATATGGTCCAAAAAGGCGAAAGAAAAGAGAATATTTGCAATCTTTTTGGAACTGATGGAGTGCGTCCTTCAAATGTTTCTGGACCGTCAAAAAAAGTGCGAATGATTCCGCACCAAAAATTAGAATGGTGGGCTATGAATGATTTTTCTACAATTTGTCAAAGATGAATTGGATTCCTACACCAATACTTTGGTGGCGTTAAGGTGCAATTGCGACCGTATCTAAGGGCATCTACGACCAGATTTCTTCTTCTAAGACGCGGTAGGAGCGTATAATTAAGGCATATATAATTGGTACTTTATTCGTTGTTTCTAACTCTAGCGCAATGTTGGAAATCTTAAGAAACACTACATGGTTAGTCCTAAATCTATTGTATGGATATTAATTTAGTCATAAATTATTCAACCTTGTCAATTAAGTCTTAGACGTTATTGTGAAATGATAATGTAGTCATTATCGGCCGTCATAAGTGATTTTCAGTGAAAATCAACTGAAAGGACTATATTATAATTTTGCGTGAAAGTTTATATATATTTATATGAATACACTAATTATACTTTTACAACCCAAGGGCACATATGCGGAGATCTATGAATTACTCTGCAAGTCTCGTGAACCAATTAAGTTCAGGTGTTTGATCTATGCAGGTGGCTTTATCAAAGAGGTTTGCTCACAATTTGGGATATTCAAACAGATGATCTACAACGTCTAACTTGGAAATCTCTACAACGCCCCAACCAATTATACCAACCTTAAGGGATGAAAATTCAATTAGTTGATCTCTTTGTGTTCACGAATTGCAATTCGTGTTTTTTCTTGTTTTCACTACTTCATTTGTGGCTCTATTTCTTTACTAGGATAGTAAAAACAATATGTCTCCACGAGATTATCCTAAATTAGTTATGAAAAAACTTTTTCTATCCTAACTGAATTGACAATAAAATTTTACCATCTATTCTTGAAAGTGAATCGCATCGAAGTAAAACAGAGGGAATGAATTTGGTTCGCGTCTTATTGAACTTTCAATGCTTGCCATGAAAAGGTCGTCTTTACTTGATATTCAGACGGAATAAAACGACCAAACTTTTTTCTTGTACACAAACAATTGAATTCGCATCCAAAATCTGATTTTTTTGCCATTAATATAATTACGGTACAATAGAATGATTCCCCGCTAGATTAATATTATTATCATTAGAAGTATCATGATGTTATTTATAAATAAATTGCAAAAAAATAATGCTAAATATTCTAAGGTTTAGTCTACAAAATTGCCATACCAAATAATGCGACAGGCATGTAAGCATCTATATAAATGAGTATGTCTGCATAAACTGATTTCGGACCCAAGCAAGTTATTAAAAAGCTTCATCATAAATCTTGTCCTGGCCTTGGAATATACGTGTTATTGCATACTCTAGAATTGATTTTTTATATGGACAAAAAAACGTGACGGGCTCATCGTGACATTCAATTTTATGTTCATACCTTGGCATCTTCAACTTTTAATGGGTTTGTTGGATGAGCTTCTATAGTACACTTCAGATAAGAAAAACTACACCATAGGAATTTAAAAATTTCTATATGAAATGCAATTAATTTCAGTTCATCAAATAAAATTGCCAACCTCTATTAGAAAATTCAATTGAGTCTTAAACCTTTTAATCATTTGTAAGTTTGGAGAGAGAGAGAGACCTAATGACCACGGAAGAGAAGCAGAGAGAGATTATTCGCCGAAGTTCCCAGAGAGACCGCGCCGTTTTGGGCATCTTCCCCAGCGACATCCACGGCTACGAACAATGTTATGCCACCGGATCCCATTGCCAGCGGCACCGTCTCTCTCTTGCGTCTTTTATTGACTTATGTTTTATTTACTATGTCTTTTGGGCTAATGGGCTTGACAATGGATATGGCACAAGCCCATTAAGACCAAAACATGGTTGGCCTTTAATTTGCCGGACGTAGTCCAATCCGCTACTCACGTATTACCTATGTCATATTAAATGACACCATGTACCCATTTTATCACTTCTAATTGCAGCATTTCAAAACTGGACGAGCCAACTTCGTTTTAAAGGTGCTGCAACTATAATGAGCTCGCTGATGCTGAATACCTCATTCACTATAGAGACACTTAATTCTCAGAATTGTAACTATTGCGAGAAAACTGTGCCAGACAATCTTTTTAAGTTCTTAAATCTGCAGCACTACGGCAAAATCTGTCTTTTCACTCGCTCATCGAAAATATAATGGCTTATGTCGGTTTAGGTCGCTATTGCTTCAAAAAGTGCAACAGGCAACCAGTCGAATAAAAGCCAAGGGAGTCAAACAACATTGCCAAACTGGGGCTCAAAACTCATGACCACCCCCACTCATTTGCAAAGTACAGTCCTTCTAATCTTGTGTTAACTTGGGAACGAGGATCAAGCCCTACCAGGATTAGGTGATTTGGCGGTTCATTACCATGTCCAAATACTCAAAAGACTACAAAAAAGGCAGCTTCAGAAAATCAACTCTTTATACATTGGACATGAATAGGGTGTACATTTAACAGTTCTAGCCATGAGCTGAAAAGCTATCGAATCCCCACTCCGAAAGGTTTGACATGAACCATGACTAGGCATGAACTATGACTATAAAAGACTCTCCGACGACGACTGATATATTGTAGCGGCACACTAAGGCCCCAAATGGATACAGTCATAAGGGAGATGCAAGAAATATAATATCATGACAAACATGATCTCGAGGAAAACTCCAGTGTAAATGTGTTTTGAGATACAGCTGTTAATGTGGGTCACCACCATGAGAGGCAAGCTTGACAATGCTTTATTAATCTATGGCAATTATGAGAAAACCAACCGATACATACATGAGAAAGACAGGGTAGAGGGCAAGAGCTTTTCTCCTAGGATTGACGGCTGAGCTCATGAATGGATATGCAGCCCAGGAGCTCCAAGCCAACGTCACGCACACAACAATCACTTTCAGTATTACGTTGTCCTTCAACAAGCAGATCAGGGCTCCAACATCCAAAGGGAAGAGACAATAACCAAGGAGGCTCAGGCTCTGAAAGAAAATGATATGACCACCCTGAAACAATGCATAAAAACACTCATCACACAAAAGGTAGATATATATATAAGAATGAAACAAAGACTACTGCATGATTTAAGTACATTCCCACCTTGAATACTCCACTACGACAAATATGAGTTTACCAACACTTTAGTCGTCATACTTACAAAAAGTACATTGTTTGTAAAAACAAAACTAAAGAGCTTTACCAGCAACAGCACATTCAGTGTCAGAATAACAGCTCCAGCTGCAAGTAGTGCAAATGCAACAGCAAAAACCTCAGACTGCACAAAAAGAACGAAGTGAATTAGTGTAAGTAACCACATCATTGTGTAATGAAGTTAAATTAGCATATTTCATACTAAGAAGTGACAGTTCTACAGTTCATATATATCATCATGTACACCAAGAAGCTTCAAAGGGTACATGCATACAAGGCAGGAGTGAAAAAGAAAAACAATGAAACCAACACCTCATTAATAGGGAAACAGTGAAACTATGCCACAAGAAACTATACAATAAGAAGTGGGGAAAAAATGAAAATTAGTTTCTTCCAGATTACTCTTATGTTGTCCTCTTTAAAGAAAAACTCGAGGTTTGGGCAATTGTTCATCAAATGAAGGGTAGTCATTTACAAGAAATGTAATGGACTAAAAGAAGCCCTTTAATGATGACTGCCAAAGGAAAATTCTATTACTCATCCTCTTAAATACGAATTACAGTGCTTGATACCTTCACTTGTAGTTGATACATACATACACTTCATTATCTAAGTCCATGAAGTAGGTACTAGGAACACTGCATAACACGAGCCATGCTATTGACAAGGACAAATAACACGTCAAAGACAATCACCCCATGCACCCGCATGAGTCCAGCATGTTTGTTTTCCTTTAACCATGCAAGGGATTCAATTCATTTAGCTGCCAAATATATAGTGTAAGTAAATCATGTACAACATTAGGTAAAGTCCTTTGATGGTTGCTCCAAAGACTTGGAAAATCCTTCTGCTCACAGGGTTAGGGGGTTTCATGTAAGTGGTCATCCCCTAATGCCAGCACTTGTACTTGAGTTTTCTTACTAAGCACAACTAGTTAGGTTATCAAGCAGGATCAAGGAGACTGAATGGACTCAAACAACCTGAGCCTACGCAGACATGATGTACATATTGCATGGCAAATGATTTGACAATGTTCATTAGATACATAGATAATCATGGGCAGCCACTAAACAGGTGTTCACCTCACTGACTATGTGAACTGAGCAGACTCTTCACACAGTGTCTGATTTTCCTCTTTTTATCGTTTCATTTTCTCCAAGAAAATCACCTACTACTTGGCTCAATTCTCATGGTACTAGAAGATGCTGAGTGAGTTGGTTGTGATGCGTCTGCATTACAGCTTTGACAGAGTGCAAGAAAAGTACAAACAATGCAATTTGGTCACAATGCATCAATGGCACAAAGATCATTTCTCCTCTTGGACCCCTTCAGTTTGAAATAAAAGTCACAACCTGTTCAGCAGTATTTGAAAGTAAAATTCACAAACCCATTGTCAAGTTCATTCATTATCCTATTTAGAATTGAATCAGTCCCCTTCAATTCTCCTTGTTAACTTACTCTTTCTCATCTAATGGCTGTTGAAAACTCCACGCACATGCTTCTATCTTCAGCCTCCATGTCTTTTTTACATTTAATGCATTCTGAATATTGTGGATTTTAGCTGAATGATCTAGGGAGGATTGGCTTAGGGTGAGAATACATAGCTGTGCAGCTTTCGTACACTCTCTCAAAGCTGCATTTCCAGTACTATTAGAACTGGGCCAAGTATTAGATGATTATGTATTTATCATGGAAAATGAAGATAAAAGGAAAACCATACACATTTCGTCTTCATACATCATCCTGGCACTTGAACAATGGATATTCCCAAATAATCACTCCCAGGAGAATGCCCACTTCAGGTTATTTGGTTTAGTAAACCAGCCCTACCCCTACCCAATCAATGTTCTGCGTGAGTCATGACTAGTGCAGTTCAATGTGCCAGCAGTCGTGTCCTTGTGGTTGTAGTTGAGCTAGTGGTAAGGTGATTATTTTATGTTCTAACCCATTAATTGCGAACGAACATCCAACCAAGGAAATAGAATGATTCCAGAGGGTCAGAGACTCATTGATTTGACCAATGACAAACATGGACACATGTCTAGATATCTGACTATTTGTCTGTCAAAGTCTAGGTCATATTAACTTGGCTGAAGAGGTTTTGAAAATTGGACATGGATATAAGTACGAGTCCACTGCATTGAGAGAAAATTGACCAGATGAATAAACATGCAATATCTCGAATATTTCTGATACAACCATCCGAAAAAATTTGTATCAAGAAAATAGCCGCAGCTTCTATCTTATGTATATCCGTTCTCTCTCTTTCTCTCTCTAAAACGAAGTACAGCAACACAGATAACCCCATGTCAAGATTAATCCGACAACAAATTCAACGTCACATAATCGTTTTATAATAAGAATCCCATTCTCCAGCAGCATATCCTATTTCAAATTACACAATTGAGAGATATGTCCCTGTATGGAGTCTTAGCAAGTTAGCAAACAGCCAGATATACCCAGTAATGCCAATGGTTCCCACATGCTTTGTTCCATAAATAACATAATTGCATAGAAAACCTCAGAGTATAAGAGTTAAATTTTTTCCCAGGACAAAGTGGTTACCCTATGAACTAGAGAACCAAGTGGGGATCTGGGACTTGAACCCTGGATTGACGAGCTCTACAAGGTGCACAGAGAGAGAGAGAGAGAGAGAGAGAGTTTATTGTAACCGGATACCATGATGGTTCCTGGATGGTTTGTGTCACCAAATAACATAACTGGCATAGTCAACCTTGGTGGAGAAGAAGAAGAAGAAGAAGATTCTCTTCCTTGATAAAGCGAATAACCCAGTCAAAAAGAAGCTTGGGATGCAAGGTGCACAGAGAGAGAGAGAGAGAGAGAGAGAGAGAGAGAGAGAGTTTATTGTAACTGGATACCATGATGGTTCCTGGATGGTTTGTGTCACCAAATAACATAACTGGCATAGTCAACCTTGGTGGAGAAGAAGAAGAAGAAGAAGATTCTCTTCCTTGATAAAGCGAATAACCCAGTCAAAAAGAAGCTTGGGATGCAAGTGGGAAAACTTAAACTTGACTGACTACCTATTCAAGGCAGAGTGACTACCCACTCAAGGCAGAGAGATTTAATCTATCAAATATTCTTCAAAGTTTGCTTCTAGAACTATGAGATCACAATAGAAAGGCAGTCAAGTAGGCTATTGCTGCCACAATTTGTGGTCGAAGTTATATGGCAACGGATGATAAAGAGATAGGTAATGACAAGCATAGAGGCAGACAAATATTAAGATGAATGCAATAGGGATTGAAAAGTTGTCGAAGAGAGCTCGTAACAGTATCGGGGCAATTACTAGAGCTGTTTCACAATGCAGTTACGATCAGCACTAGCAATGACCATCATGTGGTTGGCACAAGGCCATCTTTAAACCATAGATATACTGAAAGTGGTTGAGCCCTGTGACTGTATCTGAAGCTGCTGATCCTACTATAGTCAATACAAGCCATCTCTAAAAGCATGAGCCTATAGAGGTCAAACACTCGGTTAGTTGACATCTCATATTGTTGAAGTTGCTTCCCCCGAGCCTCTACCATTCTACCAAAACATTGTGGGCTGGCTAAGCCCATCCAATAGGAAAGAATCATCATACAATCAACAAATCTATTCAAATTTTCCATTTTGAAGGAAGCATGCCTAGTTTCATCCCTAAACCAAAGTCTGTCTTTTGTTATTTTCTTCCGAAAGAAGAAAAATGGTACAAACTCCACCCAACTTTTTGCACGACTATTAACCCCTTCATGTAATATTCCCATTCTTAACAAGTGAATTGACTTAAATCGTGATGTAGGAGAAGAGAAATACCCAAACAAGAATATGCTAACATGAAATGAGATCCAGCATGTGTTTCAGCAACATAAAGTATCCTCGAACTTACGCTCAAACTAGTGGAGTAACTTCAGTATATAAATCTAATCATGGGTTTAAAGGAGGGGTTTTTAACTGCATAATTGATGTATCCGTGGTTCAGAGGGGCTTAAAGAATTGGGGGGGGGGGGGGGGGGTGTGGGGGGATTTAACTGCATAATTAAAGTTTCCGTGGTTCAGATGGCTTAACCTTATTAACAGGTGTAGAGGACCTGTTAAACTTGGGCGCTAACAAAAAAGTTTGTTAGGATCCCCTGATTGTGATCCAGACACACTGGACCCAAGAAAAACTGCTGTTTCAAGCAAAGGCCACTCAATTATCTTATTCAAGAAAAGACATAACATAATATAGTCTTCCTTCTGGACAGATCAGGTACCCAAGGACAGACTTTGACCCACGATCTTAACAAGCACTACGACTGTTCACTGTCTGATCCAATGCAATCTCATTCACTAGGCGTAAAACCTCCTTACCCATCAGGTAAACATGTGGTAGTCAGACAAGATCTATTGGCAATAATGACTAGGTTGATGCACTTCTCATGAGATTCACGTTTTTCAGCTTAGCAGTTACATTTCCTCCAAATATTTTTCTTTCTAAGATGTTCCATCAACACCATAATGCCTGAATTTTCCAAGTGCAACTCAGATTGAAATACCACAGGCAACATATTCTCTGCATCTTGTTAAAGCCTCCTTTTGATTTCTTAGTCATCAATAATAAATGTTCAGTTATTTATCGATCTCTCTTTAAATTTGAGCCATGTCTTATCACCAAGAAAACTGACGATTAAATTGTAAATCCATTTCTAATGCATCCTCTCTCTTGAAAAGCAGGCTCCTCAGTTATCAAGTATATTAGATGAGCTTATCCACCTCCCTCTTAGTCCAATAAGAACATCAAGTAATCTTATTGTACTGACTGTGATGCAAATTGCATGAGTGTCATCCCCCAACAATTCCTATATCTTGACTATATCAATGTCAACAGCCTCTGCACAGGAATAACTACATAGTCAATCACAATGAGTGACTTCTGAAGGAATCACCTATATCTCCTACTACAGAGAGATATCCAGTTCATGCCTTCTCTGCAACTATAGATAATGCAGCTTTGCATCAACCTTCAAATTCTAGTCACATCGCATCAAGAAGAAATAAGTAATGCAAATACCAAAAGGAAACCATAACACAAAAGAAACATCAAGATCGGCGCGAAGCAACGGGAGTAATTTAGAATGTTTATCAGCTAGACTAAAAACAGACACCAGAAAGCCAATCTACTATGCCAAGTAGAACCATCTGCGAATTCAGGAATTAGAAATCTCAGTCAACCACGCATCAGATATACTGAACATCCCAACAAACAATGCCCAGATCAAGACCCTAATTTCATGCAAGAGAAGACAAAAACTCGACCACCCTGCACTCTAGATCCATAATTCGAAGCACAGTGTTTCTGCATGCATCGCCATGCCATAGCCATGGCCCGACAAATCACGCGTCAAAGAATCGCGCGAAGTAAAAGACATTACGATATCAAGAACTCACCTTCTTGACCGATGCAGACCACGAAAGCACGAGACCCAGAAACACGATGAAGAAGAAGGGACCCCAGAGATCCCAATCCCTCAGGGCCTTCCCGGGGTCTTCCCGGTACGGGTTCGGGAACACCACCAGCTTCAAATTGCTCACGATCCTCGACATGTCCCGCTTCACCGTGTCCCAGACCGGCTCCGTCAGCGTGTTCGGGCCCGGCCCGAACCCGGTGGCCTCGACGCCCTGCCGCGCGCCGCCACCGCTGCTAGCCGGGAGCGGCGGCGGGGGGGCCGAGGGGGCCACCGCCGCCGCCGCCGCCGGCACGGAGGGCACGAACTTCTGGGGGGCTCGGGGGGGATGGAGGAGGGGAGGAAGGGGGAGGAGGAGACGGGGATCTGGGCGCGGGCGGGGCTGGGGGGCGGGCGGGGAGGACGGTGGCGTTCATGAGGTTCTCGATCTCGTCGATGTCGGACTGGGAGGAGGCGTGGAGAGGGACGGTGTCGCTGTGGGAGTGCGACATCTTCTTCTTCTTTACCCTTCTTCTTCTTCTTCTCGGGAAATTTGTTGCGGGGGGTTGTGGGTTTTCTCGGGAAAGTTGCGGCGGGTGGTGATGATGATGATGATGGAAATGGCGGATCTAGAGAGAGAGAGAGAGATGGGGTTGGGATGTTTCAGAGGGGGAGCGAGATCTGGAGAGGAGAACGAAGCAGGGAGGCGGGGGAGGACATGGTGGGGGGCGACCATGCGGAGGAAATGCGAGAAAGATGATGACGACGCGCCAGATCGACGTACTCGACACGGGGAATGGCGGTTTCGGATCCGGTTCTCGGGCCTCTTTGAGCCTCTTTAGGTTTGAGATGCTCGGGCACTGCACGCATGACAAAATTTCTGAAATAAAAATCAATTTTTGGTTAAAAATTGATTTCGTAATTTCTATTCTATGGACGAGTTTCTCAGCAAAGAAATTCGTTTGATAACAATTCGGAATTTTTATTTCTAGAGTAAAAATTCGTTTGATAAGAGAAAAAAAATTTCTATTTCTAGGAGCGGCGACAATTAGCATTCAGTGGCTGGAGTCTGATGTATGGCGATCGACGTATGGTGTTTGGTGATCGACGACGAGTGGTTGAAGTCCAACGTTCGACGTCCAACGTTTAAAGGCTGGTGACCGGTAGCTAGCGGCGGGTGGGCAATGGCTGAAGTTCGGTGGTTGACGATGGGTGTCCAAGCCGAAGTCCGGCGGCCAGCGGTGAGGGCCCAAAGGCCGAAGTCCGACAGTTGACATTCGACGATCGGTGGTGATCGATAGGCGGTCGGTGGGGGACATTCAGTGGTTGGCGATGAGCGGCCAACGACTAATGGGCGTCCAACATCCGGCGATCGGTGACGAGCGACTGGAGTCCGGTGGCTGACGGTCGGCTTTTGGTGGCTGGCAATCGGTGGCTAGCGGCTGATGGCCGAGGCCGGTGGTGGGTGGTCGGCGACTGGTGGTGGGCGTTCGGCATCCCATGAGTGGTGGGTGGGTGACGAGCGATGACGAGAGTAAATGATGAATTTTTTTTTTATTTTTGATTTCTATTTCAGAAATAGAAAAGTTAAAAATTTTAACTTTCGATTTCTACTCCAAACCTATTTTTGGAATATAAATTTGTTGCAGAAATAGAAAAATGAAATTGCGTTACCAAACGGATTTCTGTTTCAAACTTGTTCCGGGGAATAGAGAAACAGAAAAATAAAGAAATATAAATGTTGTCATGCGAGCCAATGTCCCGGACAGCCTGAATTAATTTGAATTAAGTGTAATGGAAATTCTAATACTTGTCACGAGGTCCGATTGAATTCTAAAACTTATAAAAAATGCAATCATATATTAAAATTCGTTAAATTGATTCAATCAAATCCTAAAGTCAACACTATCAAACTCATTAAAGGAAAATGCTAATGTGGCGCTTTTTAATCACTTCTCTCTCCTACATGACAAAAATTTTAAGAAAAAAATCCATTTATGCAAAATGACGTCATTTTGGACATCCCTCTTTCTTCTTGAATATCGTCTCTTTTTTCCCTTGAACATTGTTTCCTTCCGTCTTCCTTCTCTAAACTGTAAGCCCCAAATTCAATCTCTGCCGAAACATCTCTTCTTCTTCTTCTTACCAAATCCAACTAATACGAACCCAAGCCCAAACTCATTGTCATCTCATTCCCTCTAAATAAAATTAACACTCGATCTCCATTTGAACCCTAAGCCCAAATCAAGTTTGACCATCTAAAGTTCCCTCGTGAGTTGGATTTCAATGCCTATCGTCATATGGAGTTGAATCATGATCTGGAATTCATAGAGTTTGAGTTCGACACCCATAATAAGTTCGTGCTCTTCTTCGTCGATCACGAGTTCATGCGAAGACACGTCATGTGGGAGTCTCGGCAACGACTTGAGTAGTGTTGACGATGGTGACAGTAGGTCCACCTCACTCAAGCATTGTTCTCTACATTATATAATTTGGGCATCTTATAGTGTGATTTGCAACCACCAATTTTGCATGTTTTAATAATTCAAGATTTTCCTGGTAATGTTACGATTTCTTTTGTTTCCAGCTTTTTTTGATATTGTGGATGCCACTGGGAACATGAGAGATAAATAGACAAAGTATTTCTACTAGTCATCATCTTGGTATTAGATAGACGCTTTTGATTCTTTTTAGGTTGAATACATTATACATTTCAATCTCTACGTCTTCATTAAGCATTTCGCGTATCTCCGATTGTGATTGTTTTGCATTCTCTAGTACTAGGAACAAATGAATACATTTCTACAATGTAAAGTTACTTTTGCTTGTTTGTTCATCCAGTGCATATGGAAAAAGAGTTTTTGGCATAATGTGGCATCTCCTAGATCTTCTGCATACACCCAATGAAAAGAGAGATGTTTTTAGGAGATGATACACATCTCCTAGATCTAGTTCATAAATAGTTATAATCTTTCAACGGGATCTGCTTCTTCTTTCCTTTTGTTATGCCAAAAGACTAAGTTCAAATTTTGGGATATGAGACCTAATTCTAATGCCATCCCAATGAAAAACATGTTGCCCAAAAGAAAAAGGAGAAGCCTACCAAAAGGGGACAATAGGTCCCCTGCTCTCACTATTGATCATATATCTATATTGTGGTTATGCAGCACATTGTGCTAATTTGCTTTTCTTATATTGATTGTTAGTCTCCTTTTAAAATTCAAAACTTGAACAAGCATAAATAATTTGATGATTGAAAGTGCTTTTTGTTTTTGTTTTCTCGAATGTCCAATGGCCAAGAATAAAGTTTATGTCATTGGTTTTTTTTTTTTAAGGTAAATTTCAAGTTGGACCACCCTTGGAATATATAGGTGGAAGGGTTAATGTTGTTAAAATAGGCTTAAGAAAGGGTTCACTATCTAATTTAATTGAAACTATTGAGGCTTTGGGTGTACATAAAATAGAGAAGCTCTTTTACAGAGTTCCTAGAAGTATGAATCTCAAAGGGGGGCTAACTTTGAGGTATATATAGGATAACTTTGATGTGATACATCTATTTTATCATCATCTTTGTTATGAAAATACTAATCTGTATGTTGAGCATGTTGATGATGAAGAGATGGGAGCTGAGATGGAAATCGAGGTTTGTTTAGTGAATATTGAAAGAGATGATAATGCGGCTAGTAATATGTTTGAAAATGTGATTAGGTATATTGATGATGACGAGAATTTGGTTGAGAGTAAGGATGATGATGCATATAATTTGGTGGATGTGGATAATGACAATGATGATTTTGAATTGGTTGATGCAAGGAGAAAGTTGAAGGAAATTTTCAATGAGACATAAGCTCAAAATTAATGTAAGCTTAAAATTGACGCTTACAGTAAGTCAACTGGCACTTCCCAAGCATTAATTGTGGATGAGGCTTGGTTAGTAGATGCTTTTGGGTATGAAACTGAGTACCATTATTCAGATAAGAAAGATAGTTTTCAATCAAGTTTAAATGATGATGGTGATGAAGAAATTGATGTTATTTCAAGTAGGTTCCCATATATGAATAAAATGGTACAAATCTAGTATTTATTATTGGCATAACATTTGAGGATGCAACTGAATTCGAGTATCGCACACCTAGGGTGCCAAAACTTGGCATGGAGGGACACTTAAGTGCCAAAATTGGAGCAAAATGGGTCACTTAAATGCCAACGGCAAGAAAATCCGTCCAAACTGCTGATGTAGTGATTTTTCGGTGAGGTAATTGCAAAATGACGTCGTTTTACACGCTAACGTGGCTAAATGAATGCAAAAACGATATCTTTTTGTTTTTGACGTGGTAAATAATGAATGTAAAAATTAATTAAATTAAATTTAAAACTAAATTTATTTAAAACATTTAAAATCTAATAAAAAAAAGGAGGAGGGAGGAGGCAGGCGGTTGAGGGCTGAGCCCTCACCATCGTCGCCTCTCCACCGTCGCTGGGAAGAGCCAGCGATGGTGGGGGTAGTGTTGGCTGGGGTCGCTGGGCTCTAGTTAGGGGCCGACGACCTCAATAGACTAGCGACAAGGGCCCGCGAACCCTCACATAGATCTGGGGCGAGAATTGCAGCCCTCCCCCAGATCCGGCGAGAGTCGGTGACCCTCGTTGGGCCAGGCCAAGTGCCGCTGCTAGCTAAGGCGACCCCCTAGCGAGAGGCAATCCTTGGTTCGGCCCGATGAGGGCCGCTGACCCTTGCCGGATCTGGGGGAAGGCCCCGACCCTCGCCCCAAATCTGGGCGAGGGCTTGCGGGTCCTCGCCGCCGGTCGGTCAGGGTCGCCGGCCAGGGCTCGGCGACCTCGGCCAACCATCCCCCCATCTTCGTCGACCCTTCCCAGCGATGGCGAGGAGGCGGCAGTTGTGAGAACTTAGCTCTCAGTCGCCTTCTTCCTCCGACCTTTAAAAAAAATTATTTATCATAATTTAATTAATTTAATTTTTATATTAAAATTCGAATCCCCGCCAAAATGACGCCGTTTTTACATTTATTTACTAAGTCAGCTCTCTGACAAGCCATGTAGACGAGAAAGATGATAAAAAATTGTCACGTAGGATTTCCGATGGGATTCGTTGGAGATGGCACGCACTTAAGTGTCCCACTTTTAAAAAATACTTAAGTGTTACTTTCCTAATTTTTGACACTTAAGTGTCTTTTCGTGCTAAGTTTCGGCACTTAAGATGTACTTCTTCCAACTGAATTCAAAGATGCAATTTTGAGGTATGGCTAATCAAATTAACCAAGAACACAAATAGATTTGTAAGTGCTAGGTGTGACCAGAAAAATTATAATTGGATGATTTATGGTGCTATTGATAGCAACTCTTGGTCATTTCATTTGAAAAGGTATATAGATGAGCATATATGCAGTAACTTCATTTCTTTTGCAAGTTCCTTACCAGCTTTGTTGTCCAACATAGGCTTAACCTTCAGTTCCATGTAGTACTTTGAAATGATTTCCACTTCCATCCATTCCATTCTCCCAAATGAGCAAATTTATCTTGTCTGTAAGATCCTTAATTATCCTCTCGTTTCACTTGATGGCCTACTTTCATGGATATTAATCTAAACATGATGAAAGAAGCATTCTAGGGGTGGACTGCTATATATAGGTTCCAGGTTGATCTTAGAGGTACCTTGTCTACCGCAAGAGGAATTACGAACCAAAGATTTCCCAATGCACGAACGATGATGCATCTTGCACCTCTAAGTTTACATCCTTTTTACTTCTTAGCTTCTCAAATTTTGATCACTACTTTGGTGAGAAGGCAATCTCTTGACCCAAAAAAGGAATGAGAAATTGTAACAGTTATGCTACCTTAGCTACAGCTGAGCTTTCATTTGCTTGTCGTAGTAAAACATCTGAGTAATGCCTTTGTTTCAAATTCTTTAAGCCAAGGGTCTGAAGGTAATTGATGTCTTTACTTTGATGCATGCAAGATCACTCTTTTGCTAAAGCAAGAGATGCCCAGAAGAACAACTTTAATTTAGGAGAATTTGTGGGAGACTTAAATAGTGAGGAAGATGCCAGCAGGTACACTAATGCTGATTCTGTTGGACTCACGTTTTCATGTCTTCAAGTTGATGTTTGATCTTCAAGTTCATGAATTTTGTGCTATTAGCACATTTTTGTTTCAGGTTTTTGTTTTTCTTTCAAGCTGATTCTTTTGCTGGGTCTTTGAAGATTTTCTGAGCTGATATTATTGGGGGCAAAAGGAGAAAAATTGTGCCGAATCAAAGTTACAAATTGACCATGTGTTTCAATCTTGCAAAATAAAGGAATACTTGTTATCTACAACAGGGGATGGTCTTTGTTCCACCTCTCTTCTTTTGAACTATTGCGTGCTGAAGCTAAACTTATAACATCCTCGATTTCGACCCCTATTTTGGTCCCAACTAGAAGGCTAAGCTAGATAAGCCTTGGATTAGTCAAACATTCCTAGAAAATAAGTGTGAATAAATGTGAAAAGCATTAAATGAGGAGGATGATGAGTGTGGAGACTTATGTGTCCCAAGTAATTAATGAAGGAAGGGTGACTCATGACTTAAGGAAATGATAGCAAGTGATCTTGCAAGCCAAGTGGAGCGCCACCTCTTCCTATAGACTTGCCACCTTGAGTTTCATAGGTTTTGACTTCCCAATTTTTCGAAATTGCTGGACCTTTCCTGCTTTTCAATTTTATAGAGCTCTTTGTACTTTGAATTTGAAGAAACTTTCTTCATGAAAGTTGTTAAAAACATCCTAAATTATAACATACTTAAATTTCATATTTTTCTGAGATGAAATGATTGGGGCAAAGGCCTAGTCAATTACCGTATAGAACCTGCCCAGTATAGTAAAAACGGTAACCAAGTTACTTTATCGAATTTTTTAAAAATATTTCCTTTCAAAATTGGACATACTTTCTTCACAAAATTTTTAAATGACATTCATATATATAAAATATTAAAATTTTAAAGAATTTTGTGAAGATTTGGATTTCGAAATGAGTCTCTCTTTGTGACTGTTGAATCTGCTCGACGGACAAATTTTTGGGTTGTGTTTAATGATTTTTTGATCTTCGTATAGAATGAATTTGGCTTGGATTTCTTTATGAAATTTTTTTTCTAAGGTCTTCTCTTTAACATATTAAAATTTTATAATTTTCCGAGCCCGTTTGATAAGGTAATGGTACTGATTTCCAAAGTTGCTCAAAATTGTTTTCGCCTTAGAATGGGAGAACCACACACCCAACTTGGAGGGGAAGGGGGTTGCACGCCTACCTTGTGGAGGAAGCCTTGTCAACATCTTAGGTGTCCATCTTAAGATTATGTAATAATGCCAAAATATTTGCCTTGGTAAATAAGTTAGTGATTTATGGCTAAAGTGAACCATACCATGGAAGGTTCTAGAATGGTTGGCTTAATGAGCAAGCAAAGCCATAAAAAACGTGCCAAAAATCCAAGACTTATGATGGCCATATCTTAGGCATTAAATGAAGGGATGAACCACTAACTTAGGTGGCCATTTGAGGATTTGATCATCATTGCATAAGATTTTCCTTGGAGATTAATTTAGGCCAAGTAATGATGTAATGGTGACTCACAAGCTTAGGTGGACTAATTAGGAGTGGCTTGGAGAATAAGTAGCACGTGTTCCTTGGAGGCTAGTCCTTAAATGAATGTATGACTCACTAACTTAGGTGGCAAGAAGAAGATTATGTAAATAAGGATAGGATCTTCCTTGAAGAATAAGTTAGAGCCATTAATGAAGCTTGGCCTATAAATAGGAGGAGCTCCCACTCATTTCCACTACCTTACACCCCTTGCCATTCGCCCATCTTCCTCATCCATTTCCACTCTCGGCCTTGCTCGCCCACTATCTCACAAGACGATCCTCTCTTAGTAAAATCACCTATAGTTCATCAAGGTTTATCGAAGGTAAGTAGAACCCCTAACTCTTGGCTAGGGCGACACATTACATTACGGAATTGAACATGAGGTCACTCATGTTCTACCGTGTGTATGATGTCGTCGAGTGTCTTTTGTATGATTTACTTATGTTTTAATTGTCCAAGTGTGAATACACCCCAAGTCACGACGGGTTTCTGCTTGGTCGTGAGATCGGCATCTAAGCGTGACGATACGGGGGCCTTGCTTGGTCTCAAGTCGATATTGAGATGTGCCAACTCCGAGCCTTGTGTGGTTCCAGGCTGCCGCTAAGATGGGTCGGCTCAAGCCGTGGGTAACGTATGCACTCGGTTCATCATTCAGTTTATTTTTACTAGGTCATAACGCACACTTGCATAAGCATGCCTTCGGGTTTTTCTTGCAAGGGCTAATGATCAAAGATAACATTTGAAATTGTGTAAATGCTTGCTTGTGTGGTCACATGAAGAAACTAGCCATCACCGATGGATTTCGGGGCGATGCCGCCATCGATGGATTTCGAGACAATGCCCAGTGGATTCCGGAAGAACCGATGGATTTCAGTTAATTAATAAATATATCCCGTGTGTTTGACCCAACAATATTCATGTGCATATGTTATTTGCCCTTGCCTTGACCTTGAAAGTCATGTGCATATTTTATAAGCTCCTATTTGGGTCTTGAAAGTCACGTGCATATTATATCTGCTATTATTCGGGTCTTGAGAGTCATGTGCATATCTTGTATGCTATTATATGATTTTTGCCATGTCTGTTTTATAAGTATTTGAGGGCTCTTGCTTGTTTTAGTCAAGGTAAAGCATGTGTTATATTGTTGATTTGCCACCGACACTTATTCGAAGTCGAGACTTGCATGTTTCATTTTGGTGACAAGGTGCCATCCTAACCATAATTTAGTGGTTTTACTTACTAAGTCCATTACTCATCCTGTTTTTTTTTTTTTTTTTTTTTTTTTTTTTTGCTTTTCAAAATTGTAGGCATAGAGGAGTTGCAGTCTTGCTAGGGAAGCTAAGGTTTACCCCGGCCTTTTAAAGATGTAGTGATTATAAACATATCAGCCCGAGATAGAAGGGTTTGTAAATATAACTAATGTAATTATATGTTTGTAAATGGTTATTTTCCTGGCTGTTTGTTGTTGTCTGGGTATTATTTGTAATGCTTCCGCATGTGCTTAATGAAAAGATAAAAAGGAAACGGGACAGCGACGCGCTTGACGTCACGAAAACAATCCTTGTCGCTCATGACCCTGGGGATGAAGTTGGGGTCAATATAAAACCCATGATTTCACACACTCATTGATGAGATTTTCTATTATGTCATTATTCTGCAATTGTACAATTTCTCTAACATGTCAAAGCTGAACCCATGACTATTTTCTTATGCCTTCCTAATGCTAGCTTACTAGAAATTATTAAAATAATAATTTACAGGCTCTAAGTGTTATAAATAGAAGGATTGCTAGATATCTTCAGCGGGTGGTTCTAATGTCACAGATAGAAGAAGGAGATCTACAATGTGAGAACATTTTAAAGAGATTCCAAATCAAGAAAAGGCCGAGTGTTTATATTGTGGGACTCTTATTGGTTGTGCTAGTGGTCAATGGACTAGTTCGATGCATCATCATCTAGGTAGATGTAAGGAATATTCATCTGCAGACATTGGAAAAAAGGCAAAAAATTACATTGAGTCAAGTTGTTAGAGGTAGTAGTTCGTCAAGTCCTTGGAAATTTGATCAAGATGCTAGCAGAAAAGAATTAGCGATCATGTTTTTTCTAAGTGAGTTGCCTTTTAAGTTGGTGGAGCATGAGGGATTTCATCGATTTGTGAATAAAATCCAGCCAAAATTCTTAATCCTGACATGCAACATATTGAGGTGCAATTGTTATGACTTATATATGGAGGAAAGAAGTAAGTTAAAGAAATATTTCTTCGAGACATCTCCTAGAGTATGTCTAACAACTGACACATGGACATCTTGTCAAAATTTAAGTTACATGTGTTTGACTGCTCATTTCATTGATGCTAATTGGCAATTGCTACAGAAGGAGATATTAAATTTTGTCAGATCTCGGTTCATTCTGCTAAGATAATAGGAAAAGCAATTGAGAAATGTTTGACTGATTAGGGGATTCATAGTGTTTTTTTCTATCACTGTAGATAATGCTAGCTCGAATGACTTGGGAGTTCAATATCTGAAAAATATACTTAACTCTTGGAACTCTTTGTTATTGAGAGGTTTTGTGCTCATATATTAAGTTTGATTGTTAAAGATGGGTTAAAAGACATAAACGATTCAATTGCTAGAATACGCTCAACCGAGCACTATGTGAGATCTTCCCCTATTGGGTTAAGAAAGTTCAAGGGTTTTGTTGAGTTAGAGAATATTGAGTCGAATAGTTTTGTATGTTTGGATGTGGAAACTCGTTAGAACTCAACATACATGATGTTGGAATCAGCTTTGAAATTTGAAAGAGCTTTTAGTAATATGGAACTTTGGAATAGCAAATATGCCCAAGAGCTTTCCAAGGGAAAATGGTTGCCCACTAGTGAGGATTGGAATTATGCATGTCACTTTCTTCATTTTTTGAAAATTTTTTTTGATACAACTATAAAAGTTTTAGGTTTTTCTTATGTCACTAGCAATAATATGGCGAAGGATATGTGCGGGATTTATATGATGATTGAGAGATATTGTGGAAATGAGGACCAAAGCTTGTAAGAAATGGCTCAGAGAATGAAACAGAAATTCCATGAGTATTTTGGCAACATGAACAACATCAATCTCACTTTATTCATTGCTTGCGTACTTGACCTACGACATAAGTGGGACTATGTGAAGTGGATGATTAGTCATGTTTATGAAAGTAAGCAGGTAGAAACTTTACAAGAAAAAGTAATAACATCTCTAACATTATTGTTTAAGCAATATCGTACGAGTGTATGCCCTCAAAGCAACTTGAGGCTAAAGAGCACAAGGATAGTAAGCATGTTAAGGTCCCTAGTGGTTGGTGCTGATATTATGACTAAAATGTATTTTAGCCAAATCGGACAACAGTATTTGGATAAAAATCTGAATTGGACAAGTACTTGGAGGAAGCATGTGAACGTAATAACTTTGAGTTTGATATCTTAAGTTGGTATAAAGGAAATTCATCGAGATATCCTATCCTTTCTACTATTGCTAGAGATATCTCGATTATGCCCATCTCGACTGTAGCATCGAAGGCTGCATTTAGCACAGGAGGTCATGTGCTCGATGTGTTTCATAGTTCCTTGACCCCGACCATGGCGGAGGCTCTTATATGTGCTCAAGATTGATTACGATCCACACCACTTTCACGTTCGATTGAGGAGGACTTAGAAGACTAAGAAATATTTGAGTTAGGTGGGAAAATATGGTTGTAGAATATTTATACATTTCTTTATTTCAATGCATACGTTAATTCTCATTTTCATCATGAATTTATTGTAGAGTTGCAAAATATAACCATAGAGTCAAACTTGATATTGACTTCTTTCAATGATTAATGTATTGGAGGTTAGTATGAGTAGTTTCTATCTAGGATTTTTTTTTTTTTTTGCCCTATGTTTCTTGCTTCTCATTCAAAAAGTTGAATGATTTATGTCTGCTTGTGTGGAATTGTTTGTTGCCCCTTTTGTTTTTCTAGTTATGGGCCTAAGAGAATTTGCTATTGACACATGTTTAAGTTACACTTTAACTTATGCTTATTGCTTTGCAGATGCTGGTCTTTATGTTATACTTTCTTTTTTTCTTTTTAGCTTTGAATGATGCTGAGGTTTTGAGATTTCAATGCTTTTTTGTGTTACTATTTGGCGAAAAAATGGAGGATGTTCAACGAATGCCCTCATCCAAATGAGAAGCAGTGGATGGAGTCGAGCTAGGAATTAGGATTGGCTTTGAGATAGATTAAGTTTTGGTTTCTAAATAGGAGAACCCAAATGAAGGTTTCTTCACTTAATTCATTTATTTTACCTTTCGTTTGTTGGGATAGTTTTGAAGATGATAAGAAGTTGTTTGTTTTGCCTTTATTGCAACCTTAAACCCTCCTATTATATTTAAATCAGGCCCAACATGAAAGGGCTCATAATTGTGCATTGAGGGCAAAAAATGATAGGATTCGATGCAAAGAAATTGTGATAAGAGAGGCCTTAAGGAACGCCATTTGCCCGAGTTGTGGCAACGTGCCGTCATTTGCCTGAGTTGTGTCTCTCCATTTGGGAATGATATTCCCCATGTTAGACCTTTTATCTACAATTTGTTAATTTTGGGATGATGCCCCTCAATTTAGCTGTTATTCCTATTGCATCTTTATCCGTTCCAATGTATATGTCTACTATTTATGATGGATTGCCCGCTTATGGGTAAGTCTGTTTTCAATTTATGCTTATGGTAAAAGTTCCTAAAGCCTTAAGGGTGAAGGCACTATCTTCCAGATTTGTTGTTCTTCAAAAGTTTAATGGCTTTTTACTTCAAAAAATCTTATTAGGAAAAAAAGAAAAATCTAGAAACCTAACCTAGACAGACTCGACCCAACCCGAAATTTTGATTAAGGTCTTATGTGTTTCGGGTCGGGTCGGGTCTGGTCGGGTTGGGTCGGGTCAAGTCGGGTCGGGTCATAGTACACGACCATTATGATTCGAGTTGGGTCAGGTAACATCAAAACCCGACCCGACCTAGCCCAACCCATTAACACCCCTATCTAGCAGAGTGCTTCAACAAGGCAAAGTATCTAAGTACTTCTCAATTCATGATGCCTACAATAAGAGGACAAAATTTTTGGAAGAAAACCAATAAAATAGCTCCTCGAGGGTAAGTGAATGATTTGTTCTACCTACAATGTGGCTGGACATAAATGTAATGGATGTCCTCTAAAAAAATGTATTTGTTTAACTAATTGATCATGTTGATGCTAAGCATGTTATCGTGACATGTTGTCAATTAATGCTTACTATGTGCTTCTTAAGCCAATGCTTAGGCCAATGTATGTACATCTAGTGCTCATGCCAATGCAAGTACAATTGAAGCTCATGCTCAATCTTAGGCCTATTTCATTCGACCAAGGCCCGAAAAAGGACAAGTAAATTGTGGTAGAACCATGTATTGTATGTTTTATATGTCAAGGTTCCAATTTAATGATGATGGATATATATTCAAGCTAAAGCAACAACAAGTGTGACTGAAGGAGGATCTAAGAGCCAGGCCAATGCTTCTAAGGAGGCTAGTGCAATACAAGACAATAGTGAATAGGCTAATGCTTTTACTCAGGCTAGTGTAGATGTGAGAGAATATAATGATGTGCAAATGTAAGATAATGTATGCTACTGTAGGAGCCCATATAGGATGCACGACTACTTTGGATGTAAGAGGATGTAGTAGTGAGGTTAATGCTTTTGCCAAAGTTTGTTCTGATAAAAAAAAAAGAAAGAAGGTACTTATTGTGCTCAAGCTAGTGTAATAGCTTAGGATAGACCTTAGAATATCCTAGTGAGTAATACCCTAATCCCCATGCATACATGTGTATTCTCATGTCAAATGATTTTTTATTTTTTTTTTTGAGTTTAAAAGACCCGCAATCGAAAATGAAATGATTTCAGGACAATCACAAGTGAAGAGGAAGAAAATGGTAGAGTTGGGTGTTGACACAAATCCTATGAGAAATCTTCAGATTCTCAATATCAGTAATATTTTAACATTTTCTAATAGCAATTGATTGTCTCCTTAAACTAAAAACATGCTCATTCTTATGTAGCCTAGTATAATTGGTGGAAGACTATCGATCTTATCACATAAAAAGGTAGTTCCATGAGCTACTTCAATGGCAAGGGCACATGCCAAAGCTAGTGCACAACCTCAACAATTAAGAATTTGTCCTCGAGAGCATGCTGTGTAAAGCGAAAGGCACAATCACAACTCCAGGCGAGTTCCCAACCCTAGTCATTTCATACTACAATGGTTCAAAAGCAACTTGTCATAAAGCGAAAGGCACCATTACAATCACAACCTGAAAGGAGTTCCCAACCTCAGTCATCTCAAGCTATAATAGCTCAAAAGCATATTGCATAAAGTGAAAGGCACCATCATAACCCTAGGCAAGGCCCAACCTCAATCATTTCATGCTATAATAAAATCTCGAAAGCATGTTGTGGTGAAGCAAAAGCCGTTATCACAACCCGAGGCTAGTTCCCAATCTCATTCATCTCAAGTTATAACAACTCCTCCAAAGCCTATTCTTACAGGATTATATATAAGGAAAAGCCCAAGAATTATGAATAAAGTGAAGGTTGAACCTACTAGATCAACAAAGACCATAGAATTGGATTAATATATATGTTGAAAATGGTTTTTTTAGGTAAATTTATGTCAATTATCAGCTAGTATTAATTATGAGAAATATGTAGCTTTGTTTGTTCAGGAACTTGGTAGACATATGTCAATTTGCAAGCATGTTGTTGAATAGAACCTTTTGTGTATCGAAAGTGTAGGCATTTTATTAAATAGGATATTCATCATCAATTGTTCATTAGTACATGCGGTATCAAATAGTGCTTGAGTTGGTACTTGTCTTCTATAGCGTGATTTATACATTTGAATAGGTATCGATGCTACTCGAGTTGCTACATGTAGTACCAAGCCTCGAACTTCTTGTGAATTGTTCATGTTTCTACTATTGATGTTGGTCTCATTCACCAAGTAATCGCATTTTGATGTCATTTGCAGTGCAAATTTTCATTTCTCAATACTGTTGGATCGCTTGATTATAATCTACACACCATCCCACAGTGAAGACTTGGGTTTGAAGGTGAACTTGCTTTATGGATCATTTAAACAAGTGCCATTTATCTTATTTGTTTCTTAAATTATGATATTGAAAGTACATGACTTTGGGTCCTCTAGGATACTACTATTATCCAATCAAAGTGGCATTCTCAAATTCATCATGAACAATTGACTCAACATGGGTTACCAAATTGAGAAATTACTTCAAAATGAAAAGGTTGTCATGTTCAAAGTAATACTATTAATTCTTGAAGACATTGGACTAGGATTGTTTTGAAGGCATTTGACTCATTCTTGCATTTTACATCCTTACTATAATATGACAAAACACTTAGTATGTTCCTCTACATGTGGAACAAGCCTCTTAAAACTGTTTACATCAATGACTGTGGAGAGCTCAATGTGTCTTCTAGTTTACCTTAATTCCATCCTTAAATCGAATTGGATTTTGACAAGCACATAAATCAAGCACACAATTTTCAATGCAAGAGTAATTTATTGTACGGCCAACAACCAGTCTTGCAAACTTACAAACTCACATTAGATTTCATTCCCATCTCAATTACCCACAACTGGTATTACAAACTTACAAACTTAGAAACAAGGTACTATAGAAGACTTAGAAAATTCCCAACATCTTTCACATTACATATATAATGATACAACATATGCATAAAATGAATGCCAATTGATATAACATCTTTTCTTTCTTCACTCATGCGAGCATCTCCTTTAAACGTCTATGTTTCACCCTTTGAATCTTCATTTTAGCTAGCAATGAGCTCACATTGACCTCGTCATGTCTCGATTGGCTTGATTCTCACAATGCTTGAAGGAGGTTGACTATCATGTCCGTTGCTCGGTCTGGTATCTTTGGGTCAACCCACATGAAGAAATCATGGCAGATTGGACAATCAAACTTAGCACATCCAAGAACCTTCTTCTTGCATTTTTCCTTGTCTTCACCGTAAAAAAATTGGCGATTGAAGACCATAATAGCTTGTTGGCTCTAACTCGACCTCATTAGGAGCTATGCCACTTGATTCAAATGTTGGCACCCTCATTCTTCTAGTTGTCATATTATAAGAATTTAATAGAAATATATTACCTGTATTATGATTCTTTCATAAAATTTTGATAAATATATTACCGGACTCTTTAAACAGTTTGTTAGGTGAAACATATTGTTAGGTGAAGCAAAGGCAAGTAGTAAATGAAACATATTGTTACGAGAACAAATACAAACACTAGATGTACACAAAAATTCTATCCATAGGAATTGTTATCATTCATTCTCTACTAAGGCAAGTAGTAGCTGATTTACCTTATGCCTGCAACGACTGAAACTAAGAAAAGGAGGAAAATCTTGGGAAACAAACTAAACCAAAAGATTTGGCCAAAAAAAAAATTAAGTTCACTACATGTTTCTCGCGAGAAAATTCATTTGTGTTGTTGTCCAATAAATATTTCCAAGGTCTTGGACAACTTCAATCAAATCAAGCAAGAGCTATGAACAAAGAAGAAAAGGAATTTGAAGTTTAAGTATATGGCAACAATGCTGGAGCCACATAAATCCTCACTCAATACCAAGTCAACCACCAAATATATGCTTTAAAGGAAAATCAACCAACACTTCATATGGAAGACATTTACATGCATATTGAAAAATTTAAAAATCGTGCATCACATAAGGCACTTTGTTCAACGATCTGAAAAGGTATTGTTCTCTTACTTGAGAAATTTAAATAATAGATCAAAGTGCCAGATTAGATGTTCTCTCCTCTTTTTCCTAGTCACTTAAGTAAGGCAATTTCCCCATGTCAACAAAATTTCTCCTTTAATTTGTCAAGCGACTTTGGTACTTGACTTAGCAAACCCATTTCCCAACGGTATAAATAACTTACATTTCCCACAAGGATCAAATTGACCTAACATTGGTGAATGATGCGTGCATGGGCGAGTGATTATGGGATGTAGGGATTTTTTTGGTTTAGTGTTTAGGAAATAGTGTTTATGAGGATGGTTTCGATGGGTAAATATAAGAATAGGATAGAATGGGGTATATGGGGATGTATATTGAAGGATGAATTGCAAAATAAAAATAGATTATGATCCCACCAAGGTCTAAAGTACGTGCCACCAACCGAAGATGAAGATTAGGATAAATGAAGTTCACCACTAAAGCTTAAAGGACAAATCACCTGCCAAGGATAAAGGACTTCGGGATAGGAGAAGCTCACCACGATGGCATAAAGGAGGATCCACCAGCTGATGATAAATGGCTTTTTGGCTCACCACCAAGAAATAATCCACTTTCCAAGGATAAAGAGACCGAAATAGGAGTTATCCACTCTCCAAAGATATTTGCTCACACAGAGGAAATCTCAAGTATTTTTCATTCATCAAATTTAGTTTGGTTACAATTGAGAGACTTCCTCTATTTATATGACGAATACAACTTAGGAAATAGAAAAGTAGTAAATAGACATGGGAACTAGCCTAACATAAAGACCTAGGAACTCAGAATTTTGACTTCTGAAATTTACATAACAATAAAGACTCCTAGAAAATAAAGATGTATTTAATGACTTGGAAACTTGCATTCTTGATTATTCAGCCTTGCAAAATTCGTGCTCCCACCTTGACCAAAGGATAAATACCCCAAAACTTCATCAACTAACGACGAAAGTTGTTCAGAATGGTCTCCCATTGACATGTTAAGAAACTTCGATATTAGCAACTGATAAAGTGTACCGAGAAATCAATAGCTTATATATCATACCGAGAATTGGGTAACTCATTAATCTTCGGTATTGATAAATTCGGTAACTCATTAATCGTTGGTATCGATAACTTTAGTAAAAATGGTTCGATAAGGCTTTAGTTGGAAACTTAAGTCTTGACCCATTGAAGCACGTTATACCCAAATTCTATATTGGCTTGAATGAGCAATGATGGTGCTGAGTGGGCTGATGGAGCTAAGTTGGATGCTCCTACATCAGTGAATGTCAGTTGCCAAGCTCTTTCTCCAATTCTCATCATAGACCTATCACTTGCCTATCTAACATAACCTGGTAATCCACCAACAAACTAAGTAACACATCGATAGGTAGTGGTTTGAGCTCTCTCTCTCTCTCTCTCTCTCCCCCCTCCTAAATCTCTGCATACTTTCTTTTTCCTCTATTGTGCTAGATCCAGTCCATATGCATTGGATGAACAGATAACAAATTACTTTACATTGCAGAAATATTTTAATTTGTTCTTAGTATTGGAGAATGCAAAACAACCATGACAGGAGATCCGCGAAATGCTTAATGACAACATAGAGATTGAAATGCAGAACATATTCAACTTGGAAAGTATCAAAAGCGCCTATCTGATACCCAAATGATAGTCAGCAGAAATACTTTGTCTATTTATCCCTTATGTTCCTAGAGGCATCCACAATATTAAAAAAAGTTGGAAACAAAAGAAATCGTAGCATTATCGTGAAAATCTTTAATTATTAAAACATGCAAAACTAGTATTAGCGATTTACACTACAAGATACTCAAATGCTATAATGTAGGGAGCGACACTTGTGTGAGGAGGAGTCGCTACCACCGTCGCTATTGCTGTCGCCCTCTCCATCGTCGACACTGCTTGATCCATTGCCGAGACTCCCGCATGACAGGTCTTTGCATGAACTTGCAATTGACGAAGAAGAGAACACAAACTCACGTTGGGTGTCGAACTCGAACTCTATGAACTCTAGATCACAATTGAACTCCAGATGATGATGGGCGTCCAACTCCAACTCACAAAAGGACCCAAATTGCAAGTGAACTTCATATCATTGAACTTGATTTGGGACTTAGGGTTCAAAAGGAGATTGAGTGTTAATTTCGTTCAGAGGGAGAAAGACAATGATGAGTTTGGGCTCGAGATTCAGAGGGCTTCAATTTGGGAAGAAGAAAACGAGATGTTTCAATAGAGATTGCATTTGAGGCTTACGGTTTAGAGAATGAAGAATGAAGGAGATGATGTTCAAGGGGAAGGAAAGAGATGACGCTCAAGAAGAAAGAGGGACGTCCAAAACAACTTTGTTTTGCAGACATGGTTATTTTTTCTTGAACTATTTGCCACGTATGAGCGAGAAGCGATTAAAAGCACCAACGTTTTCCATTAATAAGTTTGACGATATTAAATTTATGACTTGATTGAACCAATTTAACTAGTTATAATACTTGAATACACTTATTGCAAGTTTTAGAACTCAACTATACTTTTGCGACAAGTTTTAGGATTTTCATTGCACTTATCCCAACTAATTTTATATAAATAAAACATACACATATATAATAATTACAAATATTAAAATATATATATAAAAGATATGTTATTCATTCTCTTAACACTCTAATGAAGTCATAAATGAATTTAGAAAACGAAAGCACCTAAGTCAAATGAGCAAGAAGTGATGTCCTGACATTAGTTGCATTTGGAAAGGTCGATAAAAATATATCGAAAATGTGATTTTTTTCTTTTTTTGGGCTGGTCCGATGGTGTCAAACTTTGAACAAGCTTTCTAATTGTACTTTCTAGGCTTGTGCTACTCTATCTAAATCAAGAGTTATGCCTTGTTGAAGTTGAGGCGATCGAAATTTGTTATTAAAATGCCATTTGTGGATCAGAAAGTAGCAACATGTTAATCAGAAGCATCACTCTGCCCGGAGCATGGCTACAGCTGGAGTACTTTGTTGATAAAAGGTGCGAGAGGGCGCAAGACCGTCACGCAACGACACGTGTTTCGGACGTCGCCGAGATCGCCGGCACGATTCCTCGGCCTTATCATCTCGGTAGCTTATCAAGAGGGGGCGTCTCCAGCTGTTGATGCGGCTGTTAAAGATTGCCTACCTTGATGCAATCCTACCTTGATGCGGCTGTTAAAGATTGCCTACCTCGTTTTCTTTTATGAGAATGATTGAATCCACATCGCTTTTGTTTTATTTAACCTCTAAATTTTAAACTTTTTAGCGCACACCGTGGTCGATTGAGAGGCTGTAACCCATTATGAATATGCAATATTTCATTCCTACATTCAGAAGCAAATATTTAATGGTATCAAAGTGCCACTTAACGTAACCCATTGCATTTCATTTTCCAATTCATGATCAAATATTTAGTGGTATTAAAGCACCACATCAGCTGCTAAGGTGGCATGCATTTACTTAGTCGGATTCACTCACAACTTGACACGTGGCAAACAATTAGAATATAATAAAAGCAATTTGAAAATCTGATTGTTTGCGAAAGTACCACCAATGCACAGGTAGTTCCTAGGAAATTGAAATGCCCGCCCAAGGCCCATTTCTTTGTCTTCTATCCATATTTTAAGTTTCTTCGAGAGAAAAGCTTTGTCCTTCCATTTTTGTTGCGAAAGGAGCTCCATCAGAGAAAAAATTTGTCCTTCCATTTCAGGTTCTGAAGAGCTCTAAAGATGGGCTCTCACAACTAAGGGAGACCACGTTTGAGCACTCCAGCTCATTGCGACCATTGCGAAGGTTGAGCACGTTCCATTTCCGATCCAATCTTCAATGGCCTCAATCCACCTTTCCGGGCTTTATTTCCCGTTCTCGGCCTTGTTTGACTCCTACAATGACACCTATCTCTTCATTCCCTACATATCTGCATGAATCGGCAACTTGTTTTCGGTTTTTCGGGTACTTGCTGTACATGTGGCCGTGATGTTTCGGCCATAATAGCTTCTCTCGTGTGGATGTTTTTAGATTATTTGGGCACACTTTTATGTAGTTGGCGATGACTAATAAGGTGGTAAATTACTCAAGCACCCTCGTGCTCTAGTTATAATAGGATCTCTCTCTTTATGTGGGATGCTTTTAGATTTCTTGGGCACAATTGACGATGACCGACCAGGTAAATGCGCGCCACATAAATCTCTCAGTAACGCATTGATATCACTAGACATTTTCTCGGCTCATCGTCGACCAGAGTGGCAATCTCTTTTATATTAGTCGTCAACGTTGTGCAGGAATGTCCAACTACAGAAAAATGCACCAATCTCGTTGACCCCACCCCACTCCTTTCCCATTTCATCAAATCATTCAGAGAAAAAAATTCTCTCTCTCCCTCACTCTCTCCTTCAATGATGAACATGGACAATTGGCCTGTGCTGAGTCGCCTCAAGAGGGCCGTGAATAAGGCGAGACTCCTCTTTAACTTCCGCGGGTGGCGCCTCGTGTTGATGATTGCCGACACTTCAGGCAAGAACTGGCAGCGGCGCCGCTTGAGCTTCAACGACCGGCCTGGGCTGACAGGTTGCACAGACAACGGCCGCTCTGTGTCTGAGAGCTCAGGCTCTCGCCAGGAGCTCCAAAGGACGATGAGCTGTCTGTTGTCATCGGAGGATGACATCGACAAGAAAGCGGACGTGTTCATCTCAAACTTCCATCGGCAACTTCGGATGGAGAGGCAGATCTCTCTTCAGCTCAGATATTGCAGGGCAAATAGTTTTGGCCCCATGTCTCCTTGATGGTTTTTGGGCTGTGAGATGGTATTTGATCTAAGCTTCAGATTAACAGGTCTGGGATTGTTATCTATATTTTCGGGTAAATTAAGAAGATGTTTTTTTTTCCCTGTTTCCGGAATTCTGTTGATTGATTTGTTTTTCCATTTGGTGTTAATTGTAGAATTTGTTTATTTCTTAGTGAGTAATCTTTGGAGTAACAGTAGAGTTTTGCGAGAAAAGGACACCACAAATGCCTAAGTGCTCACTTAAATTGTTAAAACTATTTTTTTTTTGAGATAATAACATAAATAATCCCTTAATTTTGGATCAATGTGTAATGTAATTTCTAAACTTTTAATTTGTTCCATGTGGTCCATGAACTTTAATCCAATGTGTAATGTCATTCCTCAACTTTCAATTTATAACAATGCGGTCCCTAGACTTTTTGTACTTATTCAAGTTAGTCCCTTGACTTTATGAAAATATTTAATAGTCCCTGAACATCAAATTTCTTTATATAGTCCCCGAATATCGAATATCTTTATATAGTCCAAGGACTAAATTGAAATATCATAAGTTGAAGGACTACATCAAACAAATTGAAAGTTTATAGACGATATTATACATTGGATTAATGTTCAAGAACTACATTGAACAAATTCAAAATTCAAAAATCATATTGCATATTAGGTTAAAGTTCAGGAATTATTTGTGTCATTTTCCCTATTTTTTTTCAATCACTTAAATGTCAATGTTTATTTACATTGATGCCACGTCGGAACATTGACATTGATGCCACGTCGGGCTTTAGGCCACATGACTTGCCAACAGCATTCAAGTGAACAATTTTTGACTAATGTGGTAGCTGAGTGATCTGAAAAAAGTTATAGTACTCAAATGAGTCCCACACAAATATTATAATACTTTTGCTACCCTTTTCCCGTCGAGTCATATTAGTTATATACCCATGTTCGATGATTATGAATCGACTTCATTTACATTGCACCCGGTATGCATGTGTAATATTCAGCGCTATTATTTCGTAGACAAGAAATGGAAAGGTCAGAAGTAATTTCACGATCAACTTCTTTTTATTAATTAATTTAATGTAGCTGTTTGATGGGTGTTTCTCTGTATAAAACTTTTCTTAGTGGACAACAGCGTTTATAATTAACATTTCATCACTAATTTCGGGTCGCATTTCAGTTACATAGGTACAGACCATAATCACAACGTAAATAATTAGTAAGTGCACGAGTCCACTTATACATAATTTATGATGAATTTTAGAAAAAGAGATTCACCTAATCATGGGTTAATACCATGAATAATTCTAAATTGATACACCTGTGACAAATTTATCTTAAAATAATTTTTGGGTAACCAAAAATCTCAAATACCTATGACAAAATTTACCATAAACTAATTTTTAAGTTATCAAAAACCTTAAACTAGTACAATTGTGTCATGTTTGCTTCCGTCAAATTTTACCGTGAAATTATTGACTCGGATGAACATGCAATAATGGCAAATCCATGTGGAATCCATATCTGTTTTTTTAGGTCGGTATGTGGAAATCCATATCAATTCGGGTAAATTTATCACAAGTATATGAGTTTAGGGTTTTTGGTAACCTAAATATTAATTTGGGGTAAAGTTGTCATACTCATAAGTATATTAGTTTGGAGTTTTCATGGTATTAACCATCAATTATAGAACTATTGTACTAATACCAATTAAATATAAAACTTTTCAAATTTTGCTAATTTAATCCTAAAATTTTCGCGAAATTCTAGTATAAGTTTTCCAACCAATTTTTGCTGAAAATCACTGGGCATCCGTCCATTAGGTTTAGGCTAATTGGACAATTTCCCCATTTTAAAAAGCAGTGGAGTGTGGTTAGTTTTAAGTATTGAAGAAAAATACCTAATTGGACTATCAATATATCTTTAAGAACCAAATATCTCTTATTTAACCACCTAAGCACTATTTCGAGCTTATAGAATTTCAAAAAATAAAAAATTCTCACCTTTTAATCTCTTAAATTGCTTAATCCCAATTAAATTCCTTCACTTATAAATCCGTAACAAAATATTAAAATTATGATAATATATATATATAAGAATAATAATCATGTATACGTATGTATAGGCTTAAGCCTTTGCCTTGGCTACTCCTTAGCTAAGTTTTGGGCTCTTTTTATTTTGACAAGTGGATAGGTAGTTTTCTACAAATGGGTTGAGATTGGTTCAATTAAATATAATTAGGGTGCGTTTGGTAACCATTCTGTTCCCGGGAACAATTTCTGAGCAAAAGAACGCATTTAGTAACTGTACAAAATTTCTGATTCTGGAATAGAAAAAAAACATAAATGTGTTTGGTAACTACATAAAATTTCTATTCCAATTCTAAAATTTTATCAAATCATAGAAATTCTATTGATTAATTATATTTATACTAAGTAATAAAAATATTAACTAATCAAATTTTTATTAAATAGTAAATAATAAACTGTAGTATAAACTATAAATATAAATACTAAATACTAAATTAAAATAAAAAATTAAATATGTATTCTATAGATAGCCAAATTTCAATTCATACTTCAAAACATTTTTTTAAAATAATTTTATTAATTTTTTCCTCTTTTTTTTTTTTTTCATCCTTTCTTCCTCCCCTTCTTCTTCTTCTTCTTCTTCTTCTTCTTCTTCTTCTTCTTCTTCTTCTTCTTCTTCAAGGAGGCCGGTTGCCGGCCTTGGGACGACTGGCGACCGGCCAGACGAGGGCCAGTGACCTCACCGACCCTCGGCAAGGCTGTGCCTCGTCGGCTGAGCCTTGGCTGGGCGAGCGTCCTCACCCAAATCTGGCGAGGCCAAGCTTTCCCAGCCGCCAGTGGGGCTCGACCTTGCCCGGCCACCGCGTGGTCGGCCTCGCCGTAGCCCCACTGGTGGCTGGGCAAGCTTGGCCTCACTAGATCTGGGCGAGGTCGAGCCTCACCCGGCCAGGCGAGGCTCGCTGGTGGCCGGGGGAGACCCACCTGGCCATCGGTGAGGCTCAGCCTTGCTGGCGGCTAGACGAGCCTCTGACGAGCTCGCCTGCGATTGGCGGCCTTGCTAGCAATCGGCGGTGGTGGGCGGCAAACGGCGGCGTTCAGCAAGGGGTGGCGACGGCGGTGGACGGAACAAGAAAGGGAAAAAGAATAAAAGAAGAAAGAGGAGAAAAAGAAAAAATTAGGTAGACTTTATTCTAGAATTGTTCCCGAGAACAAAGAATCAACTTTTTTTTATTCTTGATTCTACTCCAAATCTGTTTCCGGGAACAAATTTGTTCCCGAGAACAAAAAGTTTATCAAATGCAATTTTATTCCAAAACTACTCCCGGGAATAAAAGAATAGAATTTGGCACTGTTTGGATGGTTACCAAATAGGCCCTTAGTGGTTTAGGCCCAAAAACATTGCTAGTGTTTCCAAATGTCGCTTCTAATTTGCCATGGCTTCATTGAATAGTACTGGAAATTTATCCGTTAAAACCTAGTAAGACCTTCGTCCATATATATATATCATGATAATGCACTTAAATTAAATCATGATAATGCACTTAAATTCCAAAACCGTCATATATATATATCATGATAATGCACTTAAATTCCAAAACCGTCATTTAGTGAGTTTAAGTCTCAAAATGATTACAACTTCAATACATTTGAGTTTCTTGACTCAATGGACGGAAAATGTCAATCGGCTATTTTTTTTTATTACTTTTTAATCCCATATGGCCATTAAAGTTGTGATAGGCCTCTCTCGAAACCAAAAGAAAAAAAAAAAATCTTACGTAGTGCCACGTAAAGAATACAAAATATATTAAAAATAAGTTTAGCGAATTGAAGAAATGGATTAAAAATCTGAAGAAAAAAATGAATCTTAAACCTAAGAAAAAATGTGAAAGAAAATATCATTGTAGGGCAGGGACTGCTGAGGCAGCGCCGTTGCTGCCTCTCTGAAGGCAAGTGGGTTGGCAACCTCGCCGGGGTTGCGGTGAGGATAAATAGCCCTTGCCAGTTGCCACGAGCAAGCAAGGGCGATCATCTTACCCCTGTTAAGGTAGGGGCATGGTCGCCACCATCTCTTCAACCATCTCTCTCTCCCTCTATTTTTGGTTTTTTTAATCAAATTTGGTTTTTATTTTCAACCTTTAAATATTTTTTGAATTTTTTGATACAGGGTCACAGAATGATATCTTTTAATGTTCAAGGACCGGTAAGATGATTAAAAAAGAGCCACCTAAGCTTGAGAAAAATAACTAAAGCGAAAGGCATGAAACATGTTCCATCCATAGAAACCGATGGAGTTAACGAAAGAATTAGCGCATCGATTTTCCCAAGTTTGAGGAACTAAATACAAGAAATGAAAATTTTGGACTTTTAAGTGCACGAGCAATACAAATTATAGGACTTTTGCTGTTAATGTCCTTGTGCATATTCATTTGACTGACCTTTTCTTCTCACTCACTCTGGAATTTTTTCTCTTCAGCATCACTTCTTTTTCTTCATTAATGTTGGATTAGGTTGGCCAAAGATTTTCCACATTGCAAGAAATTACCTGGTTCCACATCCAAGATTAGCCAACTTTGTCCCTTTGTCCTTTTCTTTGGTGTCTCTCTTTCATCCTTTCATTTCATTCTCCTCTTTCATTGCTTTCACGTTAAGTGCGCCATCCTCATTTCCTTTTCGTTTAGTTTGTCTTCCTCTTTTTCACCCCTTTGGGGAAAAAGCCAAACAAGCCAATCACATAACTTTTGGTTTAAGAAAGGCTCTCTTGTTGTTTTCGTTGGAGTTGAACTTCGACAGGCACTTTTTTTATCTTGGATCGATCAATTTCCTTGGCTTGTTTATGTTGGATGATAAACATTTCTCCTTCGCTTTTGTTATATGTTGCTTTTCCTTTAGCTTTTCATCTTGCAGTTCACAGTGAGCATTCTTTTCCGTTGGGAAGATATGACATGTCGGAGAATTCTGACTAGAGGGCATAGTACTAATTGGATAATTTGAAATCAAGAGCTAGCTATAAGTTACATAATTTGCTCGAATATGAGGCAATTGATCATGAGATGGATATAGCATCCTTAAACTATGGCCAAGCTTGTGATGTTTCCCTATCAACAGGGGCTTTTTCCCAACATTCACCAAATAAATGCCAGCCTTCTTGAGAAAGACTCCTCTGTAAGAACTAAGCTTGAAATGGGCAAATTATGTGAAACGTGCAGTCTTGCATTATCAATAAGACGATTTGCAGCTGAGAAAGAAATACGAGCCTAACTTATGGTTAAGTTAGAGCTAAAAATACTAACAGCATAAGCTCATATCAAATTGACAAGAATGAGAATCTGACCAAAAAAACAAAAGAAGGAACAAAAACTTGAATAAAGTAGGTACAATTTTATTTTTTGGTTGAGGGTGAGTGTCCTCCTTTTCTATTAAGACATCTTTTTTTAAGGAATGGGTCTCTGGAATCTATGTCCTAGCACCTATTCCCATGATTTGGATGAGCCACCTTTTTTTTTTTTTTTTTTTTTACGTGTTCTCCTCGTTTTGAACATGGGCCCCACGCATTGGTTTCAACTTGTAGTCACAGCCTCACAGGTTTGGTATTCATGCTATTTACTTTTATCACATGCCAATCCCCTCCTACCACGTGGTTGACTGGAAAGTAATCATTTCTGCCATTTTTCTTAGGCTTTTGACCATTTAACATCCTCTCCTCCCTACCTGCCTACTGCTTCTGGTAGGTGTAAGCCGAACGTTTCTACTACGCATACACCAACAGCCTGTGCCATGTGTTTGGCCATGTTCCCCACGTTCCGAGATTCTAGGATTATGGCTTAATTGCCTCTACTTTTCTATGTTGGCATCTTTACAAATGGCTAACATCGATATTGTACATGGCAAATCTCCTATTGGCCGAACTTGTGCCAATCACAACCTGTTGGCATAATTTCGATAACGTCACAAAATTATAGAGCCAATATATTTCTTGATATGATCGATGCCATGCAAAGCTAACGTTACTCTCAAAATTGCCAATATATAAAAAATCGTATAATTAAAAAAGTCAAGATTAGGTCAAGTTAATTAATTGTTACTAAAGATTAATATGTCAGGTTTTATGGACAAACTTCAAAATCCAAAAGAAGCTCTTAGAACAAGTCTACAAATAGGTGCAAGACAAAATATCAATTCAGTATTAAATCTAATATATGGATGTCAATTCAATTTTAACTTTTCAATTTTGTTAATTTAACCCAAACCTTTATGAGAAATTCCAATATAGTCATTTTCATTAATTTTTGCCGAAAATTGCTGATGTGATAGTTTAATCATTGTTGGCTATTCTAAGTGGTGCGCTGCAAAGTTAGTTACTTTTGGCGAAAATTTGGTTGGGATGATTATATTGAAATTTTGTACAAATGTTTAGGATTAAATTAACAAAATTGAAAAATTTAGGAATAAATTGACATGCATATTTATAGATTTAGGATTGATTGGACATTTTTCTAGTAAGTGTAGGAAACTCTTTTGTCTAGGCAACTCTATAAGAGTTTCCTAAGCTACAGATGGAATACAAATAATCCTTTATAACAAAGTCTCAAATTCAATGTCATCCAAATAGGAAATTTTTTTGAGTTAAATGCTTTGATAATTATACTCTTAGGGCCTGTTTGATAACACTCCTAAAAACAACTGATTCTATTCTTTTGTTCTTGAGAGCAAATAAAGAATAGAAATCCATTTGATAAATTTTTTGTTTTCGAGAACAAAAATTAGTTTTTTTGTTCCTAGAAATAGATTTGGAATAAAATCTAGAAGCTGAAAAAAAGTTGCTTCTTGTTCCCAAGAACAATTCCTAAAATCAATTCTAATTTTTTTTCTTTTCTTTTCCCTTCTCTTTGCTTCTCTTTTCTGTTCTTCTCTTCCCTTTTCTTCTTCTTCCTTTTGGCCAGTCATTGGCCTTGGACGAGGGCTGACAACCTTGTCAGCCCGAGCCTCACCGTGGCTGGGCTAGGCGAGGTCGACCTCGTCCAAATTTGGTGAGGCCAAGCTCGCCTAGCCAGTGGCGAGGCTAGGTCTCGCCAAGCCACCTCCAAGTCGACGTTGAATCTGGTGAGGCCAAGCTCGCTTAGCCACTGGCGAGGTTGGGCCTCCCAGGCCACCTCCAGGTTAGCGTCGCCTAGGAGTGGCTCGGCGAGAATGAGCCTCGCCATTGGTTGGGAGAGCTCAACCTCGCCAGATTTGGGGGAGGTCGACCTCACCCAACCAAGGCGAGATCAAGCCTTGCGTAGCCATGGCGAGGCTGGTGAGGCTTAGCCTTGCCCAAAAAAAAAAAAAAAAAAAAGGAAAAAGAGAAAAATAAGAAAAATATAATAAAAGTATTAAAAAATTAAAAGAAACAAAAAAATTTAAGAATCTTACCAAACACAATTCTATCATGGGAATAGAAATTTTCGACATTATCAAGCGCATTCTTTTACTTAGAAATTATTCTCGGGAACAGAATAAAAAAAATCCATTTATGATAAAAAAAATTGTTTATGGGAACAAAATCGTTATCAAATGCGCTCTTAGACTCTAAATCATAAGGTATCAAGAATAAAGGGAGCTGGACTCAGGTGGGGACATGCTTAAGCTCAGTCTAATTTTTTTAGGGTTCTAGCGCGAAACCCAAAAGCATGCATGTACTTGAGTTTTAAATTTTACTTCATCCGTTTAGGTCTTAAAAAATTTGCAACTTCATTAGACTTGAGTGATTGAAAAAAAAAATCAATATGTAGATTCCAGCTCTCTTTCTTTCTTTTTTTCCATAGCACTGCCTTTTTTTGATCTAATTTTTGAAATTCTTAATGAAGTGGCTTTTATTTTTCCTTCCACTTTTAATAAAAGATGAATCTTGGTTTTGTTCCTTTCCATTAAGCTTATCAAATAAAATCCTTGTTGATGGATTGTTTCATCGAGATATAATCCAAATCAAAATGTCAATTTCTTATTCTTGAATGACCCTATTTTCAATTTTTGAACAGAAAAGCAACATTGTTTACGTTTCATCATAAAAATTTAAAAAAATAAAAACAATTCAAATTGAAAAACTCAAGATGAAGAGAGTACATGTGAAAATTATAAAAAAAAAAAGTGAAAATAAAAGGAAAGCATCAGGATGAGAGTCTGAACAAGGGACAGCAACAGCGTTGTCGTCGCTGGGAAGGGTTGGTGACTCTCACCAAGATTGAGTTGAGGGTGGTCAGCCTTTGCCTAGGATGAAAGGGCCATTGTTCTGCCCCTCACCCCTTCATCTCTATTTTTGCTTTTATCGATTTCAATCCCTTTTTAGTTTGTTCTAATGTGATACCGGTTTGACGCCACATTAGCTTCATTCGCACAAATATTAATAATAAAAGAGATGCCAGATAAATTTTCTAAGCAAGAAAGCCTAGGGGAATTTATGAAAGGACAGTGTCAAGTTTAGGATTTAAATGCACGAAAAGAAAGTCAGTGAATTCAAATGCATTATCATGACAGTTTTAGGATTCTCACCATAATTATCCTTTTTCTCCCTTTTCTTGGGTAAAATAAGAAGATCGTACTCTTTGATTGTCCAATTATCAGAATGAGCTAAGCATGTAAAGGACCATATGACATGAAATACTATTTAAAATCACGAAATACATATTATGTTCAAACGTATGAGACGCGACTAAGACCTTGAGTGTGTTGCTTTCGCATTAAATTAATCACTACTTAAAACCACAAGCTACAAATTAATTACTAATAAATTCGGTCACGTCACTTTTCTATAGTAATAAATCCAAGATGTATAACCACTCCACCACTATATATATAATGCCTCTAATAATATTATTGAAGTTGTTGCAAGCTAAGCAGCTATCGTGAGTTATCCATTGCTATAAATGTATACTTGCATATTTCTAAAAATTTAATGTAAATACTAATTTTAACAATCTCGTCCGACATTCATACATTCCATCTCTGCCGGTCTTTTCTTGTGATCTTCATAATATGACGCAGTCAAATCCCACCTAATTTCCACCATCTTCCCTATTTTTTATTTGCAATATGGAACTGTTGACACAATCAAGATCTCAAGCAATCCCCAGATAATTTCATGGTTGTCGTCGTCTAATCAGCGTGGACAAAGACCGTGTCATGCTCCATACTCCATAGTGGCTTGTAATCCTTATCAGTTGGTACTCAGCATAATATAATTAGAGATATTGAAATGACAACACATATTAGAAGTTTTCAGTTAGGAGAAAAAAGCAGACATTCTTTTATTCTTACACTTTATGCAAAGTTAAAGGAAATGTGTATTGATGCACCATTGACCTTTTCTTCTGTTGGCCAGTTTGCTTTCGCCATTACGCTTAAAGCGCGTGAATCCAAAGAATGTATTGAAAAATGATGGATTAATGTAACAATAAGCAAATCCAGTCTAACCAATGATGAATTCTCTTAAACTTAGAAATGTCTGACGAGGGGTTAGAGTGGCCGTGGCATTGAACAATTCAACCTTTTATAGAAATTGTGTGACAACTGTCCAATAATCTAAAATAGTAAACTATTGAATTTATATGTATTATGTATTGGCAAAAGAGAAATGCCTGGTTACAAAAGGAAAAAAAGTATTTAAATTTGTGTGGACCATAGGGATGCAAATTAGGTTAGACAAAGCAGTGGTTGATGAGAGATTTATATTCCATGTTGAAAGTAAGATGCTCAGGGGGACCGGTTAACAACTAACTTGACTATTCTATCAATAACATAATTAAAGGCTATTTTTTTTTTTTTAAATCAGCACTTAATGAGATTGAGATTATTTGATAACCTTAATCAACAATGACTTAAAAATTCAATTAAGTCAAACAGTAACTTAATGGCAGTAAGTGAGGAAAGGATTACTTAATTCATTAAGTAGAAAAAGTGATTGATAGCAATTAAAATCTTACTAATTAAATTGCTAAAACATATCAGTAGTGGACACAATTCCATGCATGGCAAGAAATCCATGATATTCCATCATCCATTTTCAATTACTAATGAACAATTTTTAAGTTCTATTTTTGGCACTTAAAATTATCAACACCTAAAATTTAGTATCTAAATTTATAACACTTGCCTTGTGGCTACCCTTTCCATTTGGGAAGGGCGAGGTGAGGAGTTCGATTTCCCACATTCTCATGGGGGCGGGATTGGGGATGCGTGAGTAAGAGACTGGATTTTGCAACCTATGCATAGTACATAGTACACACAATGGTTTATAAAATAGATATATGATACGATATGACCAGACCAATTTTTTTCGTAAAACTTATATTTTAGATTTATTAAACAGGCCCGAGATTCTGTCTATTTTATTGTCATGTATTAAAAGCGTCATTACACCATTCTCCAATGTTGGAATCTGAATTCCACCATCCGACACAGTATAGCTTAAAATCTATTTGTTTTGCGATAAAAAAAAAATTAGAGAACATTTTCGTAAAAATAATCACTTGTATCATTTGAAATATTTAGTCAACAAAAAATAGTTTTATTATCGATAACAATTTATGTATCATAATTTTCAAGCAATACAAGTAATTATTTTTATGAAAACGTTTTTCAAAACATTCACTTTTCGCGAAACAAGCACTCTTATGCACTTAAAATTATCTCTTTTTCGATATAGAGATTTTCTTGTTTGAGAGAACCATGTTGGGACAGTTATTTCCAATTCATTAGCTTTTGCATTTTAGCAAAGCTTGGGAAGCTCTTAGTCATTTACTAAAATCTTTCGTGCGACTGTGTGTAAATCGATACGACAACCCTTTGAAATTATAAACTACGAGTGCTATCTCTCAATTATACGGAAATTATTATTTCTTAAGTCAAAGTAGTGATTTTATGTGTATCATCATGACTGACAAAATTGTTAGATAAATTATGTTTAGGGTTATTGATGCGGTTAATTATACTGGTCACATTGCTAAAATATATATGATGACCGTTTTTGTCTGCGACACCAATATAAGCGCCATTAGAAATGATTTCATTTACCAAATGCGGTTTTAGGTAATATTCTTCGGTAAGGAAAAAGTCAGATTATTCCATCAAATTGATAGCATGACATATTCATTTTCGCCTTTGTCCTCAAAACTTGGTTAACTCTATCACATCATCACTCTTAGGTGCATCAACCACTAATTGCAAGCTAACATTGTTGAAGCCAATAATACAATCTAGAGAGGGAGTGAGTGAATAGGTTGTTTAAAAGGACCGTGACAAATTTTCACGGAATACTTCAAGTTTAACTTTGATAGACATGGAAATAGATTCATAATATCATATGCATGATCTTTCTATCGAATAGATACTTACAAAAATAAACAGATAGAAGATATTGCACATAAATATATAGTGGTTCAACTTATAATTAAGGTTACATCCACTCTCTGCCACTAATAGCCTCAACTCATTAGCGTGTAATCCACTGGCAATCTCAAGAGATGTTGTAAAGTAGCAAGTGCTGCTTCATCCCGAAGATAGATACCACTATCAACTTACCAGCCCTACTTTTACATTTGTACACTTCCTTTACCACTGACTCTTTATGCGGAGAGTCACAAACACATAAATAGGACACTATTACGCGAGAGAGAGAAGTCGATAATAACAAAATGCAAGCTTTCTCAATTTCCACCACCCCCCTTGAGGTTGCTTCGATCCTCTTTTATGGACGTTCCACTTCCAATCTAACCGTTGAAGAGCCTTCAGACGGATCATGTAGCGGTTGGGTGTTGATAGGAGTAATCGTTGAGGTCCAGGCTACCCATACAGCATGTTCCTCCAAGTAAAAGTAAGGTGCCCAAAAATGAACCTGCTGCCACTTTCAAATACTTGTTTCTCCGATTTTTTGAATGAGTTGGCAAAAATTATTGTGACTCAACTGCAATCTCGCAATAAATTTCCAAATATCGTTAGCGGCTATTGTCTTTTAGTTTAATGATTGATTGAGATGCATAAGTCACTAAAATCTTTAATCATTGATAGAGGCAAGATATGACATGCCTTTATTCGCAACTCGATGTTACTGTCCAATCCATTCTTTGGTAATTGACTTGTGATTTGCTATTCATTGATCTTCTATGAGTATATCAACAACCAAGACTCTCCTTAGATGTTCCCCTTCTTATGGTCCCCCCCCCCCCCCCCCCCGGCCCCCCCCAAGTATTTAATGAACACCTCATTCTATTAGACTCGTTCTCCATTTATCAAGGTCTTCACACTTTGTAGACGTCCTTTGGAAATTTATGATGCAATCACAGTCTTCCTGATATTATCATCATGAATTGATTATGAAAAACATCTGCAATTTTCAAATAAACATTAAAAATATAGATAATTTTGGTATCATCAAAATAACGTAGGGAGGTTTTCCAATAACTTCCCATTTTTTATGATGACAAAAGTTTTATGCAATTGTCAGATAAATTAACAATTAGTTTGATTTGAGATTAAAATTGAACTTAAAAGTTTGCTCAATGGTTTCAAATAAGACTGATATTAAACAGAAGAATGATACTATCTCCAAATACTAATATTATCGAGGAATAACTCGAGACAATTGGTTGAAGCATAAGAGAACAATATTTTCAATGCATTTGCTTCTATTCAGGGTAGATTTTAGGAATTAGGGATATTAACTATAAGAGCCTAAAAAACATAACATCAATGTTGGGGTGTGATTTATACTCCCTATCAATAGGATGGCACAGGGTATAGCGGTAGTGTCCCCGTGAAGCCAAAGGGTTTTTATAGTTCAAGCCTGTACTTTATTGATAGTTTGGGTTTAAGCCCATGAATATTTACCGGTTATGTATATATTATCTTTCTCTTAAATGCGGGGTGCTAATTATAATGGAATTCTCAATTGGATGTAGCTCTAGTTTAAGGGTGAACTAGAATAAAACCTTGCATTTTTAATTCTCTTAAGTGTGGGATGCAAATTATAATGGAATCATCGATTGGACGTAACTCTAATTTAAGGGTAAATTAGGATAAACCATTGCATCTTTAATTCTCTTTTTCTCTTTTCACTCTATTTTCTTTTTATTTGTGCCACAAATCCTAACAATCAATTGATTTAATCTATTTAAAAATCTCTAACATTTCTCAATATTTCTCTCCCTTTCTTACGTAGATTAACATCTCCAAATGCTTGTTCGAATCATCAGCATAATTCTGCATAGATTTGTCGAAAGCGCGACAGCACATATGCATTTAATTTTACCCTTTTTTACCATAGAAAAAGAAAGAAACAAGTAAGCACAAACAGAAGTTCCATAACACTGATAGCATCATACATCCCCTAATAGAGATAGCAAAAATAAACACCAGCAAACCAGCAGATAATAGCAACAGCAATAAGAGTTCATTCTTTCCTAACTTTCTTCTTTTGATGAGAGGAAGGAGTAGATCTGGCAGCTAAGGAAGGATCAATGTACAGGCTAAGCGGGTCATAGCATTTGAAGGACTGGACAGCTTGTTCAAGTCGAAACAGGTGACGCCCAAAGCCATCCAAAGTGACTCGATCAAGGCCCTTAACTTTTTTAGCTCCGTCTGAAGCTCGACATTCGTAGGTTCATCCTTCTCAACATCCTTCAATGTCAGAATCTCCTCCTGAGCCTTTGCTCTTTCCACTCTTGGGGGTTAGTCAGGCAGGTATCTTCTTTATTGGCGTTTGCTTTTAGATAATAACGGGCTCCTGGAGTTTGCGCTTCTTACTTTGATCAGCGTGTTCCTCTATCCTATCCTCGAGAATTTTCTTAGTTCCAGCTTCATCATCACCATCACAGAATTTACGAACTTCTAAATTTATTGCAATTGTGCCAATTCAGGTTTAAAATATTTAATTTAGAAAATTTAGTCCCAAACCTTTTGATAATTTATCAATTGAGTCATTCCGGCGAATATTGACCGGAAATCACATAAATGACGTCAATCTTCTAATGTGACACGACTAATGTTGATGTGGATAATTTTTTATATATTTTTTTAAGTTTTTAGAATTCGTTAATTTTTTATTTTTGTTTTCTCTTTTCCTTTTTTTTCCCATTATGACAGGCGCACCGGTTATGGGGCAAGGGCCCTTGCCAGCCGCAATGGCCCTGAGTGAGGCCTAGCCAGCCATGGAGGTCTCACTCAAATTTGGTGGCCATTGCCCGCGGCCAGCTAGGCCGCGAAGTTCCAGGGCAAATCCATCATGACCTTGCCTAGATTGTGCGAGGGCTAGTGACCAATTGGGGCTTGTTGGTCCTTGTAGGCTAAAATGCAAAAATAAAAAGAATAAAAAATTCAAGTTTTTTATAAAATTGCAGAAGTTGTCTATATCAGCATTAGTCATGCCACGTCCGCATGAGAGATTTCTAGCCAAAATTGATTGGAAAAATTCAATTGAAAAATTGATTAAAATTTTATGATTAAATTGACCAAATTAAAAAGTTTAGAATTGAATTAATATATGTGCAATAAGTTTATAACTTTACTAATAATTTCTCTATAAATTAATACAGAAACCACCAGGCCCTAGTGGCCACCGTCTTGACACAACATAGGTAGGTGGGGCGTGATCCCCACTACTGGAATTGAGGGGTTTATGAGTTTATTCCCTACAAACTCATTATTGTATGAAAAAAAAATAATAATAGACATCATTTGATAAAAATAGCATCAAACACCCAGGCTGGAGTTGACGAATTTCACCGGCTCTCCTCCGGCCACCGTTGCTTCTAACCTCCAATCAACTTCAAATTTCTCCTTTTGAGTTTAGATACACCTCACTAGCCCAAAAAAACAGTAAAGAAAAAGAAAAGTAGTTTAGATACACCTCTATTGCATTTAAGTCTGGCTTTACTTATTTGCCTTCCGAACATTTTGCTGCCCTAGCGTTTCGAACATCTCCTTCCAAATCCCTAGCCGTGTGGGTAATCAATGGCACATACGCATTCCAACGAATGCGGAGCTCAGTCAAACCTCGACGCAAAAGGACATCGCCGACGCCCTCACATAAGCAAGGAACCGAGTACCCGGAAAATTTTAATGCGCGGGATGAGCAAGCTTGAAATTCAGTGATCTAACCAGAACAAATCATAAAGAATCTAGAGAGATGATCAATGAAGTTCACCCCACTTTTGCTTAGGTAAACGGTTTACCTTGTCAAACAGTCTCATAGGTTGGTGGCAATTGGTCAAAGTCTTCGGGTTGGTGGCCATTAGGAAAATGTGGCATCACTTATTCCCCCATTTCACCTAGCCACCAAACTTGGACAGACCTATCCCACTAAAAGTAGCTCCAAATCAAAGAGAAAATTTTCAAAATAAAAAAAAAATAAAAAAATAAAAAAATAAAGATTTTTTAACCAAGTAAAACTAGGTCTTAATCCACGTCAACGAATGCGTCACACAAGCAAAGCAAACAAAAAAGCACATTATCATACAATGGTTTTGAACCTAAACAAGTATTTAAAATGCATCATTTGAATTCTTGTTAAATCTCGAAATCACCTAGATGTAAAACGAGAAGAGGGTATTACCAGATATAAGGCAAGAAAAATACATTGTGCTAATTGGGGGCAAAATGGCATTTCAACACCGGTATGTTAAAATAAGAACCCATTTTTTTTTTTGGACAAAAGTAATAAATTAAAATAAGAACCCATTCGTAGAGCTCTTTGTTAGAAAAATTCAAATTTTTTTTATTTAAAAAAGAAATCTTTTTCCTAAACCAAGTAAAACTAGGTCTTAAGCTACGTCATCAAAAGCGTCACCCAAGCAAAAGCAAACAAAAAAGCATGTTATAATACAAAAATTTTGGATCTAAGCAATTCTTTAAAATGTATCATTTGAATTTTTGTCTTGATTTTGGGATCACTTGGATATAAAATAAGAAAAATGTATTGTTGAGTATAGGGCAAGAAAAACATACTATGCTAATTGGGGGCAAAATGGCGTTCCGGCACCTGAATGTTAAAATAAGAACGCATTCGTGAAGCTTACTCATCTGAAAAATTCAAAATTAAAAAGAAAATTGATCTTTTTTCTAAACTAAACCAAGTAAAACTAGGTCTAAAACTACGTCACTGAAAGCGTCACCCAGCAAAGGCAAACAAAAGAGCACGTTATCGCGTTTGCGATTGTAGTAGGTGAATGCCGCGTGGCGCGTCCCTTTCCACCATGGCCCCCACACCGTCCGTCTCTGTCGGTTGGGTTGGTGAGGTCCGACGTGGCGCGACGCCGTTGGCCGGTGCCTGAACATCTCGCCGTTTTGTCCGAAGCCGAGCTCGTTCCCACTTGGCAGAATCACTGCACCATATGTCCGAATGACGCACCCACGCGTCATGTGTCTCTACATGAGATCTCATCGGTAAGTTTGGTAAAAAAAAAAAAAAAGGATGTTGAGGAGATAAGATTTGTGGGTCCGATCGGGGCCGGTTATTTTTGTACAGCGATTAATGATTCTCAATGATATTTATGTACAATAAGTAAATGCGTAAATAAAGATTGGACTTAGTATTTTCGAAAGTGAAAGGAAATGCGAGTGTTTTAAATTATTTGGTCCGAACAACATGGAGATATTTCAACGCCCTCTCTCTAACATGGAGGCCAGATGAAAGTGTGGCATGTGGGATTTGACGGATGAGATAGAGACATGCACGGAAAGGGGCAGAATCCAGCTCTGATGCCATGTTCAAATGCCTACCTTGAGCCATGTGAGATGAATGGCTGGGCTGATTCATTTTTGTACATTGATTGGTGGGTTTAGACAATATTTAGGTGCTCAAAGTGAACGTATAGATAAGGATTGGACTTACTATTTTTTTTTGGGAAATGAAACTATTAGATTGTCGAGCCTAAACGACATGGGTATTTCAGCGCTGCTTTTTACATATATCAGAATTAACTAGTGGAATGTGACTAATAGAGAAGAACACGGGCGATGGGGAGCATGAATAATTTCGATGCCACGTTCGAATGTCCAGCTCGGGCGATGTGGGGGTGCCGTTTAATCGGGAAGGAGGGCCCGCTTTGGTAGGTGAAATCCTACGTGGCACAGCATCGCTGGCCAAGGTCAAAACCTGACATGCACTAAAATAATCCCGAAAGGGCACCAAAAAAAAAAGGAAAACGAGAGGAAAACAATGGACTTTTGTTTATGCCACCAAATGTCCCTCACCAACCTCCGATGGCTCCTTCCCCGGCGTGGTAGGTGACGCCCCGAGACGACCCAATCTCCTCTCCCCTCCCTCCAATAGCAACGCGCCACGTGCGCAACAAGACAAGCGGACACATCCCGCGAACTCCCGTCAAGGCTAAGCCCGAGGCGGCACGTGGCGGGTCGCGATTGGCCCGGCCCAAAGGGACAGCCCGGGGGGACTTCTCCACCGCCGTCTCTGGCCAGGGCGATACGAAAGGACGGAAATGCCCCCTCCCCCATCGAACCCCGTCCCACCAGCTCCTCCTACCCGCCACCAGCTCGTGTATATTACCCGCAACCAAAACTCAAACCAAACCTCAGGGAAGGGACGAAGGCGCCACCACCAAACGCTCACCTTCTCATCATCAGCCCTCTCTCTCTCTCTCTCTCTCTCTCTTTCTCGGTTCTCCGCCCCGCCACGACAATGGACGCGAAGCCGTCGGAGCAGCCCCGCGAGTTCATCTTCCGGTCGAAGCTTCCCGACATCCACATTCCCGACAACCTCTCCCTCCACGCCTACTGCTTCGAGCACATCTCCGACTTCGCCGACCGCCCCTGCGTCATCAACGGGGCCACCGGCCAGACCTACACCTATGCCGAGGTCGAGCTGATCTCCCGCCGGGTCTCAGCCGGCCTCAACGGGCTCGGCGTCGGCCAGGGCGACGTGATCATGCTGCTCCTCCAGAACTGCCCTGAGTTCGTGTTCGCGTTCCTCGGCGCGTCCTACCGGGGCGCCATCAGCACGACCGCGAACCCGTTCTACACCCCGGGCGAGATCGCCAAGCAGGCCTCAGCTGCCCAGGCTAAGATCGTGATCACGCAGGCCGCGTACGTCGACAAGGTGAGGCCGTTCGCGGAGGAGAACGGGGTCAAGGTCGTGTGCATCGATACCGCGCCGGAGGGCTGCCTGCACTTCTCGGAATTGATGCAGGCGGACGAGAACGCGGCCCCCGCGGCGGACGTCAAGGCGGACGACGTCTTGGCGCTCCCCTATTCGTCGGGCACGACGGGGCTCCCCAAGGGGGTGATGCTCACGCACAGGGGTCAAGTGACCAGCGTGGCGCAGCAGGTCGACGGAGACAACCCCAACTTGTACTTCCACAAGGAGGACGTGATCCTGTGCACGCTCCCGTTGTTCCACATATACTCCCTCAACTCGGTGATGTTCTGCGCGCTCCGTGTCGGCGCCGCCATCCTGATCATGCAGAAGTTCGAGATCGTGGCGCTGATGGAGCTCGTGCAGCGGTACCGGGTGACGATCCTGCCCATCGTCCCGCCGATCGTGCTGGCGATCGCCAAGAGCGCCGAGGTGGACCGGTACGACCTGTCGTCGATCCGGACCATCATGTCGGGTGCGGCCCCGATGGGGAAGGAGCTCGAGGACACCGTGCGAGCCAAGCTGCCGAATGCCAAGCTCGGACAGGTGAAATATCCTCTCTCTTCTCTTCTCTCGATTCAATGCTTCCGACGGATTAAGACAGCTATACGGGATACGGTTATCAATGCGTAGTAATGATAGCATCGTAAATGGTAAATGAGCCGGATTCGAATCCTTAATTATCGAGCAAGATCATTATGTTTTTTACATGATCTTGCTCATTGGTGAAGTTCATTTCTGAATTGGGTATGCGATTGAAATCCTTCGAGATCGCGAGTACTCTAAATGAGACAAGAAGGTAGATTCTACTTCTTCAATTTTGCGTGAGGTAGATTTTTCAGTCGATTGGACATGTCGTGGAAGGAGGGAGGCGACAAGGTCGAGTGGCGACAAGCGTGTTTGACCGTGTTGTGTAAGCTTTAGGAGTCGAGACTTTCTGGTGGTTTTGTGCTTATCCTGTATTGGGTAGGACCCATTTTCACCTAAGAATATGTTTTCCTCCCTCGTTAGGTAGGAAATTTGGGCATTCGAGAGAGCCGGCTGCAATAGTTTGATCCGCATGCCTCTTTTCCATCTTGAAAGATAGAGAGAGATAGGGTTTTAATTCTGTCCCGCATCAATGTGATGGACATGGCGGATTGCGAGCACATCATATTCAATCCAGCTAGAGACGTTGTGAATTCGAGATGGGGTTTCAATCTACCTAGCGTGATTTCAAGGTTCAAGGAGACTACTTTGCTCCAAGGGAGGAGGGGACAGAAAATTAAGTGCACTAAAGTCCCCCACCATTGATTAGATCTTGAGTAGGCAAGTCCATTGATGGCCTTTTCTGTCCCGTTTGGATTCAAAGTGACATCCCCCACATCTGGTCTAACCCTAGCTTGTCTTATTCCCTATTGTCACTTTAAGAAAATCTCCAAATGCAAGAGCAGAGATGAACAGTGGAAAGAAACATGGGGAGAGGAAATAGATGGGGCAGTTACTGCTCATTGATCGCTTACCAAATAAATCGGTCCATCCCCAACTAAAACCCCCCCAAAGAATCATTTCTCCTATTGATTACCATCCGGAAACTGCCCGCTTGGGACATTTGCCATAAGATCTATCTCATTGATATGCTCTAATAAGGCCAAGGAGGCCAAACTTAGAAAACTAATTCCTTAATTTTTTCGTTTCTTGATATCATTTACAGAAATAAAACAACAAAACGGGAAGTAGAAACAAAAACTTTCTACGCCAACCGTGTACAGGATAATGATTTTATGAGTACTATTTGTAATTGTCTTTTGATTGTGTGATATGCGGAAAAATGTGCAGGGCTATGGGATGACGGAGGCGGGCCCGGTGCTGGCAATGTGCCTGGCATTTGCAAAGGAGCCGTTCGAGATCAAGTCAGGCGCGTGCGGGACCGTCGTGAGGAACGCGGAGATGAAGATCGTCGACCCGGAGACAGGGGCCTCGCTCCCGCGGAACCAGGCCGGCGAGATCTGCATCCGGGGTCACCAGATCATGAAAGGTACGCATCCCCACCCATCAGTTTCCATATTCCAAGTTATCTTCCTTTTCTCGATGGTGTCGTTGGAAAGGAATATCAAAATTGGTGAGCGGTAATCAAGTTGGTGGGTCTCGCGGCGACAATGACTTTTTAGGTTCTTCTTACAAGATTTCTTCGTGTCTAATCATTTTTAACGATCGGTCAATGACTTCATGATGCGTAAGGTTTTTAGGGTCTTACCAAGAAATCTAGGTTCAAATGACCACACTCAAAGCATAATCTCTTAGAGAGCACCGAATACTAGGAGCACATACTTGTGCGTTTTGATAATTACCCGATGCGGAAATTAGAGGATCGTCTTATTCACCGAGATTCATTGAGTACTCGAGCAATCTTCAGATCCCCTACTGTTAGGGGGAAAAATCGGGGAAAATCCTAGCCTTTGAAAGTGTCAACCCATGAGTAGTTTATTAGCAAAATGGAGATATGAAAGGTTTCAAGGACACATAGTAGCGGCTGAAAACTCGGGCTACTATTTTCTTCTAATGTAGTTAATAATTTCTATTGTAATTCCTTTTGTTTTCCCCTGTCATGGCAAACTTTGACTTTTAGGGAAAAAATGGAAAAAAAGAAGAAGATGCGAATAATGGATTAGCTTGACTTGTAACAAATGGGGGTTGGTGTGAGAGAGGATTTGGAGGGGCCTGAAATGTCCTTTTCCTTTTGAAACAAAGAAATTTGACTTCGCAATGAAGATAATCTAGAAGCCACAAAGAAAGATGGTCCAAGGAACAACCAAATCTTATTTAATGTTTTGTTTATCGCAGCATCACAAGGCGGATTTCGAAATTGCCGGAATTTATTATTTACTTAGTGATTTAACGAAATGTAAACGACGATTAATTTAAAATTAACTTTGTCATGCCGGACCCACCTTTTTTTCCCCTCTATATCCATTAGTTGATTAGTAAATAACTCAACAAGAGCAGCTAGTAAAGATTCCTTTCCGATTACCTTTTCGAGTGGGTATTTATTTAGCATGACTGAGAAGTCATTGCATTTCTGTTTATAAATAGCAATCGTATCGGATTAGGAGCATAAAAAGATACTCATCATCAACGATAGCAATAACGGCATTGATTTTGCACCAAATGAGGGCATTGGAGAGTGACTTTAGTTGCATGATTTTGGTAAGTATATCTCCGATTTTAACTCATGCCGTGATCATGATGTATAAACAAAAGCTGTTCAACTATAAATAACCAAAGGAATTTTCGTTTAAATTTCTTAATCTAGGTAAGAAAAATGCCCCACAACATTTAATTCATGAAAAAAGATTATTGGGTATAGTAAGATCTAACCCATGATCACCGGATGCATCATATTAAATTAATTCAGTACAATATGATTAGTTATATCTTGAGCACATTTACAAAGACACCCTCACCTACGACGAAGCACTAACGTGAAGAATGATTGATAAAGAAAAGCGTGGGCCCTTGTTAGGTCGCCTGTGAAAGATTTTTAGGTGCATGCTTTATGGCCTTGTCATCGTAGACAATGTTTCATGGTCTGATGTCGTTTTGATCTTCGTCTTAAAGGTTATCTGAACGACCCCGAGGCGACCGCAAATACCATCGACAAAGAAGGGTGGCTGCACACCGGCGACATCGGCTACATAGACGATGACGACGAGCTCTTCATTGTCGATCGGTTGAAGGAACTCATCAAGTACAAGGGCTTCCAGGTCGCTCCGGCTGAGTTAGAGGCGATGCTGATTGCACACCCAAGTATCTCGGATGCCGCCGTTGTGCCGTAAGTGATCTACACTCAACCAACGTGGTGTCCAATATTTTTGCAAGTTTAGTACAAAATTTATGTGATACAACCATATATTATATATTTTTTATATATATTTTTTGGTATTATCAGGATGAAGGATGAGGTTGCCAGTGAGGTTCCTGTTGCATTCGTGGTGAAATCCAATGGTTCCGTAATCACTGAGGACGAAATCAAGCAATACATCTCGAAGCAGGTACATCAGATTTCTTATTGGAGATATCGATCGTTTCACTCATTGATTTTGATTTTGATTTTTGGTGAAATTATAGATATATCTCTTGAATTAAGACACTCACAGGGACAGAGTTAGCAATTGACCGACTATATTAAAAAATTTGTTCCTTTTTATGGAATGATGTTCACATGAATAGATGTTAGGGGCACGATGAGGTTAGTTGCTTATCGGTCAGCAAAGGTTTGATGGGACCAAATACTCATAGTGGGGAATGTTAGGTAGTTCCCTATTTAAATCGTGACTCGCCATAAAGAAAATGCAATCTTGAATTATTGTGGACCGTCGACACAATTAAATTCCTTGCCAACTATAGTGTCTAGAGGAGGGTGCATTAGATGTTGACTTTCCACCGGATGTGTAGGTTCTCCATAGCTGTCCACCCACCACATTTCATCTAATATTTCATTTTCAACTTGATCTGTCTCTAACATGAAGGGTTGACCGATCTATGATTGCAAAGTTGTAATCGGTTCTAAACATATGAAGGCTCTAAACGAAGAAATAAACAAGTATTTGCATTTTTAGGGTTTTGAGGTTTGTATTCAAAATGATTAAAATCGCTAGCTAAACTTAGCGTTTGTTTAGTACATTTTGAAGCTGATTTATAACTATGTTGTGTTGTAGCAATATTCACATTTTCATTCACTATATACATCTTAAAAAATCGGGGGGAAACCGTTATGGCAAGGAAATATTTTATCCGATACTTTATAGAAACCTATTTTGACTATTGTAACTGTTGTAAGAAATTCGTACGAAATATTCTCCTGATGAAATTTTAAAGTATTGAGAGCTAAGGCATGGTGTTTATTGCTTCTTGGCAGGTCGTGTTTTACAAGAGGATCAACCGGGTTTTCTTCACGGACGCAATTCCGAAAGCCCCCTCCGGCAAAATCTTGAGGAAGGACCTAAGAGCAAAGTTGGCCTCGGGTGTTTACAATTAATTTATCATACCCTTTTCTTTTTAACCCTGCCCCTGTACTTGCTTAAAGACCCATGTAGTTGAAATGAATGGAACCTCTTCGGAGGGGCCAAATATGGAGGGGGAAAGAAAGACATATGGCGATGATTTGATTTCACATGCTATTGTAATGTGTTTATTGCTTCAATTCCGAATTAGACAAAGTGCTTAAAGCTCTCTTTTCGGATTTTTTTTTCATTAATGTATATTAATTGCGGACATTACAATATAGTGTACAACGTGCTTTGAGCTTGATGAATAACAAGATTGGAAGAACTTCGAAGACATTGACGTGTTGATGTTGAGGTTCTTGATTTTGCATTACTTGTGGGTGTCTAGCTCTTCATTAAAATTAAGATTGCACAATTGCGTGCTAGGCCTTTAAATCCACCTAGTTTTAGTCTTTTATTCAGCATTTCTCCTTTTATAAAATTAGAGAGCGAAAAAATGTAGTCAAATGATGATAGGAAATGTATTTACTTTGGATATGCAGGGCTTGAATCGTCGTCGGACAAAGAGCTAAGCAGCCTTTATCGGCCAGCCGAAGTAAAGAAAAAAATCATTTGGGCCATTAAAATTAGGAATTAAATGAATTTGGCCACAAACAGAATGAGGGCCTCTAAATTGCTTAGATATGGGTAGTAAAGTGAGCTTGGACCAGTATATCTAATAAACAAAATCCATTCTACTAGGCCCAAATAGAAGAAATCCTTAGGATTTGAAATTAATGATGCTTCTTCTGAGCTACACGAGCTCGAGCACAACTGGCAAATTAGGCTTTTGACTCAATTCTTTCTCTAAAGTTAAGGTTTTGTGGTCATCGTGACAAGTAGGAGCTTCTTCACGTCCCGAAATAGTTGGACCATGTAGCCCACGAACCTAATTGGTTAACTTTGACTGGCCCAGTCGTGTGAAAAATTGGCAATTGTCCTACCATATGATGGCTTCCAAGTGAGTTCTTGTCTTTTCTCAAGAAAATTCGAGTGAATTTTGACTTCTAATTTCATTCATATAATATCCGATTCACATTGTAACAACTTGACACATTCTGTGAGGGTCAAGTCTCCAAAAGAGTTACTCTTGAATAACATCAGAAATTCTTGCCAATATGATATGAGATTTAAGGCGTCATAAATTCCCATGGTTGGATGATGTTCTCGACAGTGTTAACCTGTGAAGTTCAATAATATTCCCCCTACTAAATATGTGGTTTAGTTCATTATCGACCCCTTCACCATTCTAGAAACTTACTAGAAGTTGAACCATATCTTAATTCTCTCAACTCGGCGAGCATTTCTCATCATTCTCCAATGGCATATGGGCCACGTTTGTCCATGAAGTGCATGTCCATTAGGATTTAATTTTTCGGATAACTTGAATGCCATATAGGATTGTCATATTATCTAAATGCAATTTTTATTCAATTTTTCAACGGCTAAACTAAAAAATTAAAAAAGCGGCATGGAAATTCGAGCTACGCCTGATTTGCTGTCGAGCCCCGGAAACAGTAGTAACACCTTTTCCTGCAGTGCTAATGGACAGAAGAAATTTGGTCAGACCCGCCCATCGATATTTCCATCTCTAGACTTGGAATGACAAGGATTGAACAATGCGTGCTGGGAGTTACGGAGCATGATGAAAACCCACCTTCTTGGGAGATAGTGGCTGGTGTTTTACAAAAGATCTGGAAATCAAGAAACGCTATCATTTTCCGAGCCTAAAAGCCGGACCCAAGCACAATTATGAAGGCAGCGCTCGCTACAAAAAAAAAAGCTAGCACACTTTGGCCCCACGTAAGACTCGAAGCTGATAGAGAGAGATAACGAACCTGCGAGGTGGAAACCGCCTAAACATGGCACCTTTAAGCTGAATGTCAACGGAACTTTCGTCGAGGGTGAGCCAGAAGGAGCGATTGCTAGCATACTTCGAGATTCGAGAGGGATTGTTGTCGCCCGGTTTGCGAAATTGATCCGTTCAGCAATGGCTGAATAAGCGGAAGCTCTAGCTCTAAAAGAGGGTCTCTCCCTCCTGGTTTCGTACTTTACTCTGAACGAAGAAGCTGATCTGAAGATAGAACTCGAAAGTGATAGCTTATCAGTACGTGGGCTTATAGCAGGCACTTATCCAAGCTCACGATGCATCTAGGCTGTAATAGAGGATTGCAAATAGAGTTTGGCCTAGTTTAAAAGCACTTCATTGGTCTATTGTTAAAGAGAAGCAAATCATGTAGCGGATTGAATTGCCAAATTACTTTCTAGGGATGCCTTCCTGTAATTGGATTACTAAATCCCCCATCCCTTTGGGATCTTTTATGTCTAGATATTGAACATCTTTGTTTTAATTATGGCACTTAATGTATGAAGTACTTTTTCGATCAAAAAAGAAAAAAGAAAAAAGAAAGGAAAATTAGAAAAGAAGAATTACTATTAGCATATTTGAAGATCTAATTTAATTTTTATTTAGGAAATGGTCAATACCACAAAAAACTTAAAACTGATACACCTATTGTGAATTTATCCTAAACTAATTTTTGGGTATCGAAATCTCAAATTAATACACTTATGACAAAGTTACCCCAAACAAAGTTATGGGTCACCAAAAATCTCAAACTGGTATACTCATCTCATATTTACCCTGTGTTAACTTACGTCAAATTTTACCATGAAATTATTGAGTTAAATGATACTTGATAATAACTCAATTAACTCGTTAAGTTCACATGAAAGTCCATATCAGTTTTGGGTAAATTTATCATAAATGTACCAATTTTAGGTTTATGATAATCCAAAAATTAGGTTGGGGTAAATTTATCACAAATATACTAGTTTGGATTTTTTGGTTACCTAAAAATTAGTTTAGGGTAAATTTGTTATTAGTATACCGGTTTTGGGATTTTTTGTAGTATTAACTCTTTAGAGAATGTGGGTACTGTCATATTATTTAAATGCGATTTTTGTTCAATTTTTCAATGGCTAAACTAAAACTCAAAACCATCCTTGTTTATCTATTGTTTGAGATGAAACTCTTTATTTTTTTATTCTTAAATCAAGTAGATTTGTTTGTTCAATTTTATGTAAATAATCAACTATTACATTTTTTTATTACCATAAATCTTTTATTTTGTTATGTTTTACTTTATTTTCGGATTGAGTGTATTTCTTCGTTCAGTGAAACTTTCTCTTAAAATATGATATATTTCATTTTACTTTAACTTTTGTTTAATTTAATATTCTTGCTATCATGAGTTAAGAGCAAAATAATATGCATTTTCAAAATTCAAAATAAAATAGAAGTTTTAAATTGAATGGACAATTTTACACTATCATGAGAATCTATCCAAGTTTTAATTAAAAGAGGCAAAAGCTGGTAAATAATATATCAAGAAGTTAAATTTTATTGTTCGAATGTTGAATAGGTTGTAAAAAGTGCCATGTATCTTGTCACTGTGTCATGACACAGACAAAGTGAAGTGTTACATGATGAATACGCGAATAAACGTTCTCTCAACTTCGGCTGCCATGATAAATAATAAAGATATTAATAATACAAACGAACAAAAGTAGCCTTACACTACTTTGACCGTGCTCGATCTGTCCAGTCATCAATAACTTATCTTGACAAGGTTAGTTCGTGGCACTCACTGGTGGTGATACGCCAGCGGCACTTGTTAAGATGATATTGACTATATAAGGACACTTGAGCATCATTCTTAATAATAAAAGTTTCAATTTATTAGGAAAATCTCTTATGTTGTTTGAAAGATGACAAAATAATCAAAAACTATTTATTTGTATTTTAGATGAGTAGAACTAGGTTATGCAGATGATGTCCTAACATGATCATCTAATAGCTAGGTATGCTCTGCCTCTATTAGTACTGGATTCTAGCCTTGCTGGAGATTGTTAGTAAACATAAGTTTGATTTAAGCCAAACCACTATTATATCTGCATGCAACATCTTCTATCTTTTTATTAATTTCAATATTTATTTGATGGAAGCATATCTTGCATTTAATATTACCAAACTGTTCCTCCATCCATCAAAACTTAACTTGAGTTATTTCGCAAAAAATTGTTAAGTTGTGTAAATCAATCTATTCACCCTTCTTGTAGATTGTTTTTTTTTTTTTTTTTAGACTCTAGGTTGTGTTGTTATTTTCAATAGTTGGTATCAAAGCAATTTGCTTATTATTTTAAAGTGTTATATATTAAGGGAATAATTTTTTTTAATGGTTAACAATATTAGTCTAGGTGTTTTTGAAGGCTAATCAGCATCAGGACCTCCATGCTTTCGTGAAACTAATTATAGTTACTGACAATGCAAGATGAGAGCATTCATTAGATTAGCAGATCGGGCAATGTGGGATGTTGTCCAAGATAGCATAAGTGCACTTTCACCAGCAAGAGCAATTGTTCCAACAACAGTCTCTGGAATAGGGGAATCCACAAATCAAATACATCCTCCACTCGCACCGATTACTCCAGAAGAAATCGCAAGAAGACGAGTAATGGATGCTAAAGCCTAATTACTCAACATCATCGGATGAAGATGACGAAGATGAGGAGATGGCTCAATTAACCAAAAGGTTCGAAAGCTTCGTGAGAAAAAGGCAGAAACTTCCAAGGGTAAAAAGCAAATAAAGGAAATCTGGCCACATCAAGTCGGATTGTCCTTTGCTCAAGAAAAAAGAAAGGAAACTTCCAAAAGAAAAAGTAAAGCATTTAAACCCCAGACATGGAGTGATACTAAAGTGAACCTAGTGGTTGATATTCAATCCAATGAAGAAGAGGTAAGAAAATCTGAACTAGCCCTTTGATGAAATGCAAGATTTTCTCGAAGAAATATATGACGAGCATAAAAAGTCATCGAAAAGAATTTCTGAATCAAAGAAAGAAGTTTTTATATCAAAACAGAAAGATTTTTCGGAAAAAGAGGAAAATGATTGCTTAACCTTGGTTAAAAAAATGGAGATCTTCTTCAAAAGAAAAGTTCATCTGTTATGGAAGAATTTTCAAAGATTTGCGACGGAGTGTAATATCAATCTAGTGTAAAAGTGTCTTGATATAATGACATGAGAGTGAATATAATCTTGATATACTCATGGTGATCAAATTCTAAACGTTTTAGGTGTAATATCAATTTAGTGGAAAAGTGTCTTTTCTGAAATGGATCTTGTAACTTGATACACATTTTAGTTTTTACTAGCGAATTGGGAATCATAAACTCAAGTGATGTGAGAATGTTTTGAGCTCTTGGATTGAATGATGATTGTTTTATGAGTAAGAGTTTGTGCTTTTAAAAATGATAACAAATGGATATTTTATTTCTATCGTTAATATAGGAAATGCCAAGAGACTGTGATGATATAATTGTACATGAAAATCATTATGTTATGACAATTTGTATGTTAGTATGTCATATAATGGGCGATTCCCCTGTATGAGTATGTGTTTAGAACTCTAGGAAAAGAAAAATGTTTCACTGTCTAAGACGGGCTCTCTAGGGTTGAGGACATGAAGTCCTATGATTAATACACAATATGATATGACTTGTGTTGTTTGATACTACTTGAGTAGCCTCTTATGAGAATGAGGATGGAATTGACATCATCATGGATTATATAGTGGTATATTTTCCCTTGCCGATGTAGAAGACACCTGTGACGGATGAGTTGAGGCATGGCAAAGATGTGTTTATGATTCCATCCCCATGAGTTAGTATTGAGTTGCCTTGTTAATCAAGATGAGTCATAGCAAGTGATGAGGAGGGAATAGATACTCACTTGCATATATCGGTGAGCTATTATGTGGTATTTACACATCATGAGATTAGTAGGTTCATTTGAGTGTTAAACTGCATGTCTGGTCACGGCTTCAATTTTTATTCATTACTCAAATGATTGTAATTGTCAATACATAACAAGTAGATTACATTATCATGAGATAGTACACTATTTGTGTTCATTTGAGTGTTAAATTGAATGTTTGCTCATGGCATATGTTTTTATTCGTTGTTCACATGATTATAATTGTGTATAAATAATGCGTAGACTACATTATCTTAAAACAAACTTAAATAATATGTGGATCTCTCTATTGACCATGATAAGTGATGTTACTCATTGATTCTTACTACATTGTCGTGCTCTCAGTTCGAGTGGTGAGTAAATCTTCTAGTTTAAACTTAGAGCTTTGATTTTATTAACTTTAGTTTCACCTCAACATATTTTATAGATTAGCCAAGTTTGGAGCTCAAGGACATTTAAATTAGCACTCTTAAAGATCTCTCTAAGGACTAGACCAGAATGCATGGCGGCCACAACCATTTACAATTAGTTTTTGCCTCGAGCAACACTAAATTTGGGTTTGCTTGAGATTGACGAGAGAGAGAGAGAGAGAGAGAGAGGCATGTTGATGGAGGAGCCGAGGTGATGGCGGGCAAAGTAGGGTGCGGCGGTGGTCAAATAGGCCATGGCGATCAAGCACATTTGAATCGGAGAAGAAGAAAAGGGAGAAAAAGGGAGAAAAAAGAAGAAGGAAAAATAAGGACGAGAAAAAGGTAGAAAAAGAGTAGGAAAACTTCTCTTCAACTCTCCAGTTCCAAAGTGCAAACGTGTCAATCTTCCAGAGGATCTCATTCCCATCAAATATACAAAGTTTTGCCGCAATTACGACGTATCGCAATTATAGTACGGCCACAGTTATGCCAAGCCGACAACATTTGTCTATATGTGAAAAGGAGTTCTCTACTGAATAGTAAAGACCCCCTTTCGGAAGTGTGGTGACACTTCAGCTTCCAACATCCGATTTGTTCCACGAGACTCCAGAGATCATCGTACCCGAGGAGTCAACTTGTGTTGCGCTGCTGTCTGCCACCGATTCCCACAACCCAGCTCACCGTTATCTGAAGCAGATTCGAACTCCGGTCCTCAATGTTGTGCTTCTCACACAGAACCCGAACAGAACTCGGTACTAAGAATGTACGTACGAACACATGGGCCACACACTCGCAAACACTTCCTCTTTCTTTCGTCTTCTACTCCCATGAATGTCAAACGTGCTCCGCTTGTTCGCAGACAAGACTTTCTGGTCCACCGCAGAGAGGGAATTCTCTGCAAGTTTTGTGCTTCACAAATAAATTGATATTGTTTCATAGACAACAAATGATTTGAAAAGGATTTTTCTAAGAATAATCGCTAGAAATAACTAACTAATGAAAAATAATTTTTTATTCATTTATTTTTGTGAGCAATACAAATGACCATTATGAAAAATATGTTTTTTCAAATTATTTATTTTTTGCGAAATAAATGGTTAGAAAGAAACTTGAGGTATTGGGATTGAAAGAGAGACTATAGATGAGTGACATGATGATAGGGTTATTGATTACATGCATGTTGTTTCAACCTTAGTTCTGGCATTGACTAGTTGGGACTAGAGGCCAGAGAGAATAATAAACTGGTCCGATTTGAAATTGTTCTTCTATAATCATTATACCCCGATGAATTGACATGATACTATGGGATCAATTAAAGGCGAGATGCTTCATAGTTAAAGGCAAAGAGAAAAAGCACATCGAAAGTTTTAAAAATCATTCAAATTTCAGAGCACTATAAGATAGGGAGCATTGACATTCAAAAAAGACATGAGCTGAAAGATCTAAATCAAACGAAAAGTAAATCAAATTAGATGGATTTCAATTTGTTACATGTTACACAAATATGATAAAAGAATGCGAGTCCCATGGATTTAGAATGTCATGTCAGGCGTTGGGATATACAGAAGTTTTCCCGTGGGATGTGAAGGAATTGGACCCTACTAACTTTTTCGAATAGGCAATGTCGGTCATCCCTGGGACGACGATGGGCGTGAAGTGACACAACCTTCGGCACAACGGGCCGGGCTTTTCAATTTCTGTCAACGTCGATGAAGCTAAAAAGTGAAGAGGAATCTTTTCTTCCATCTGTCCATGATGCATTTGCTCTGCTCGGAGTGGATCCTCTCAAGTTACTTCCATCCTGGACCATTCTCAGTGCATGCAAGAGCACAACACGTGGAGCGTGAAGATCCATTGCCAAAAACATGTTTTTTTTTTTGTTTATTATTACATTTTCTTACTTAAGACCGCCAACTCCGTGGCAGTAACTTTGATGACCGGATGCCCACCATTCTATGACTGTACTAAACGATTTGCGTGTATTTATAGTGATTATTTAACTTGGAAGATATGAATACTACGTATCGTTAGGGGAAAAAAAGGAAAAGAAAATAGCGGCCACCATCGACCATGGCGCTGTTTCCAACTCCAGTATATCTTTGATCTCGCCAACCCTTTTCCAAAGCCTTGATCACAACGCTGGTGACACCCCTCCGACACCTGAGGTTGCTCACCTGAGTTCGACCTTTGATCTAGGGTCACCTGAGGCGGATCACCTCCTCCTCATGAGCAAGACCTTAGATCTATTCTGAGAGAAGTGAAAATCAATATGAAAGCATATCAAATTAGCTGTTGACAAAAATCAATTTGTGCTTGAGGATTGGACTATGGCCAAGATCGCTCTGTAGAAAGGCTGGGGTATTGGCAAGACAAGTGTTGCCAGCGCGTCCGAAAACCTAATACCTTCACTCAGAGAGATCGCCAAGAGATAACCCAAGTCTAAGCCCGTCAACATATTCAGTTGTGCATATTTTCACTTAAGAGCTTAAATCAATAAGTTATGAGCCAACTAAGATATATTAATTGCTCTACAAAACTACCAATTCTCTGATATGAAATTTTTCTAAAACAATTCACACGTGTTCTGGTGGTCTCCCCCTTAATCTATATATCCTCAATATCTCCAATTGGACCAACTTTCACTCAAAAGTTTAGACTAATGAGTTATGAGTTAGCTAAAATATATCAACTGCTCTGCACCACCAACAATTCTCAGATTTAGGATTTCTCTAATGCCTTAGCAATATCCCCATCAAGTGTGAGCTTAGTGTTTAGGTCCACTCTCCCTTAATCCAAGTATCATTCTACAACAAAATATCTCAGCTTGAATTTCCATCAACACCCAATTTCAACCTTGGTCACTTTCTCCAGACCAAACCATGAAGTTTGTCATTGGGTCTGTGTTGTTACACCACTACTGCCATTGTGTTCTCATCAAATTCATTCCTTACAATATTCACCAAACACATGAATAGATTGGGGGCTCACTAATTGACCATCATCTCTAATATCATTTGTTGCAAGCACACAGTAGGAACCTACTACATTCACTTGGGAAGATTGCTAAGAGAGAGCTTAGGTCCAAGCTCGTCTACATATCAAGTTGGACTCATCTCCAGTCAAAAAATTAAGCTAATGAGTTATGGGTTAATTATGATATATTAACTATTCCGCATCATACCAATTTTTCGATTTGAGACTATTTTAACACAATTCATACGTGCGTCCTAGCAATGAGGACTCCACGGTGAGGGGCAATAGCACGTGGTGGGGAGATGGTGCAGGAAGGTGGAGTGGGGAGAGAGAATGAGAAGAAATTAGGGTTTCCTTGGGTATGTAAATGTCTTGATAATGTAAGAGCAAGTAAATCAATTAAAAGGTAATTTTATACAGTAAAGTTACTTGACAACTTTAGAGGAACTCAAATTTTTATTGGTAACGTGGGTCATTTAATATTTTCAATTTGATCGTTGATGTGCCAGAAATATTAATTTGAAAATCTAAATCTCCGAAACGTAGAAGATTACCCAATCCATAGATTCAAAGCACAAGCAACATCTCCCCTGGTGGGTGGCATTGCCCACACAATAAACTAAGAGGAAAGCAGCGATCACTTCACGAACCTTATCTATCTCTTAATGATCAACACATAATTCCATGTCCCTCGGCATGTCAAGATACAAGGGAACACGCCCCATTAAGAAATCTAATCGACCTGCGTATAGCAAAAGGAATAAGTGTTCCATACCTTGAATTGATACCAATGTTGACTAAAAAGATAAACTAAAGATCAGCAAGTTAACAGCAACAAGCAGGTTTGGCAGTATGTGTGTTGTCTGCGATTGAGGAACAGTAATCGCCGCAATCATAGCCGATCTCCTTTGATCTTAATGCAGATTTAATCAAACTTCTTAATCAAGATGGTTTTCTTAATGACTGGACAATGATGGGAACAATATTGTCATGACTTTGAAAAAGAAAATAATATTTTGGATTTCGTTTGTCTGCCACTCTACTGTTCCAAATTTGATGGCCATGTGCTTTGATTCAGTCATTCTCGATTTTTTTATGCATTAACTAATACCCACCGATAATGAGAGGAGAGAGATTCCTACAAACGCAGGTTCTTGTAGTTTTGTCGGGAGGAGTTATTTTTTTAGATAGACTCCGACGCTCGTTTGAGTGTCGCAAATCTTTTCTTTGATTTCTTGAACATCACATTAGCCAAAAAATAGATCATTTCACTGCATCCTACGATATTTTCCAGCGATTTGTCCTACTTGACTTTTTTTCTCCTTAAACTTTAAGTCCGAAGTGGTATTTTTTTTTTTTTTTTGAAGTTTAATTCCAAAATGTCAAAAAATGAGATGACCTAGCACTTTTGACTATAACGATCCCTTTCGCTCGCTCGGTGTTATCCTTAGCGCTATGGCTCCGCTGGGCCTGGCAATTTCGTTTGAACCGTCCCAAGACAACCATCGGGTCCAAGAAAATTGAAATCTGCTTGATTTTTGTCGGGATTTTGGGGCAGGGTGTGATTGTAGGACGAGGGCCTTTGTGGCGGGTGGAAATGGAGGGGAGTTCAGGTGGAGTTAGGAGGTGTTGGGGAATGATGTCGAATTGATGTGCGAGACACTACAAGTTGAATACAAGCTCTTTTACTTGGATCTGAAGGAGAACCCTTGCGGCCGCTACCTCAAGAAATCTGATAAGATGTCAGCCACGTGGTCCACCGTCATCTTGCCCTTCTCCGGCATCTCCTGGTTCCCGGATCTCTTCAATTACTACGTCAATTTCGACGATCGAGAGATCTTTTGTGGAACCGTTTCCAGCTCTTACTCACCATTGCAAATTTCAGCGTCTAGGTTTACCCCATTTCATTGGCTGTTGGGTTAGGATTTGAAGAACACAACGATTTTAAACCCAATTCGTTAATTTGGGGGAAAGAAATGTGATGCATGACATTTGTACTACTGATTTTGCTGACTTCACTTTGTTGATGAATCACCTACGGTTCATGTTAGAATATTGTTACGTTGGATTCTCCGACTACACAAAATGTCGATGGCAATGATTGATTTTTTTTTATTTTACTATAACAACACTCAAGGGATCGAGAAAAGAAAATTATGGTAACGAAGTGAATGTTGTATAAAAATTATGACCTTTGTAATGTCACTTTCCTCCAATAAATTATACCAACTATGTGTCAATGAATAAGGTAACATGTATATCTTACTCAAAATCACAGTATGCGTTGTAAAATAACACGAAAATTAATGAATCTTGCAATTTAAATCTAATGCAAGAAGAAGAAATTATCAAAGAAATTAACGAGTTTATAATTGCTTAATTGTGCAACTATTTTCCAGCCCTAACTTCCTAAGAAAATTCACAAAGAGAAAACTTTATCATTTATATTGTTTGCTCAAGTGTGAAATAATCTAGTAGGATTCTGTTTTTATATATTTTTCTTTGACTTGCCTACTCAAACTCGGAATCCAACTCTAATGTTGGAAGTGTTTTAATAATTTCTTACTTATTTGGATGTCAAACCATAATTTCTATTTGAATTTTGGAATTGCTACTTAGATCTGATTATTTTCACGGGCTTAAACTTGAGATGTGATTTTGCAATTTCTACCTTAGCTCAAAGTTTGTACCCAAGTCACAATGCTTATCATGCATGTCAGTTCTCCTAACACTTTGACAGGCGCTTAACCATCACAGATATTTATCAAGCCTAAGCTGAACTCAGATTTCTCAAAGAGGAATGGACTTGGTCCACATTTCTATAGGATTCTCCACTACAAGAAGCTTCTTTATGATTCTATCGTCTTCAGATAGGCTATATCTAACACAGTTATTTCGGTCGCCAATGAATTCAATTCTCTAGTGATATATCTGATTTTCACCAAACGCTCCACTCCTCCAACAAAGTCCTGTGACCACATCGCCTCTTCAGCTCCTTTCTTTTCACCATGTTTCCTACCCTAGTCGTCAATGAAATCTTTGTATCTCTTAACAACTCCTTCCAACTTACAGCATAACTGATAGAAGGATAGACATAATCACTCAAATATGGGACTTCTTTAAGTTTCCTAAGTGACCACCCAATTTTCGTTACACTACCGTAATCACATCCTCTAAAACATAGAGCAACATCTATCGACCTCAGCAAAATCAGGAGAATCCATTTCATAGCATTTACGATGTAATCCCTGAATTAGGTAAACATTCTTGTAACTGCACGTGAAAAATCAAGTGTAGATGGGTAAATCGCCTTGATGATCCTCTAACGTTCCTGTTACTTTTGAAGTAGATCATGGCATTTCTTATTTTTTTACCGAAGTTACTGAACTTTGATTTTAGTTATTACGTAGTCACTCTGTTCGAGGTCCGATAATGACTCACGAGAAATTCTAATCTACTCAAGATTAAGAAATTTTACCAAATGGGATCAAGGAGTTAATTATTACAAAAGCAAACTCTAAACTCAAAGACATAAATCAACACTCTCCGCCCCAAAGATTCCAAGAGGCAGGCAGACACAATTATTTGTCCTATAAAATATGAAGCAATGTTGGAGGATTCTCCTTCAGACCATTGCAAACTGGTCTCTTATCATGTTGTACGTTCGGGCTCAGTGAAGATTGTTTCTCTTGCCTACGCTACTTTACCTGTCATAGGCAAATCTGGCAAAAATATATATAATTTGCTAGTCCAGAACCCGAAACATCTATGCATGGGTTAAACTAGATGGTTATATAGGTGGATGTGCTCGTATAGGACGAGAGAGAGAGAGAGAGAGAGAGAGAGAGAGAGAGAGAGAGAGAGAGAGAGAGAGAGAACCGCAAACTTTTGTATGCACCGACAGGGGATTCGAATGCTGCCATTAACAGAGGCGACAAAACCTTCGATTGCCCACTGATCTCCCCATCTCTTTGTCTCTCTCTTTTACACACTCTCACTTAAACTCATCGTTTTCTTACTCTTGTGTCAATCAGTGGATGAAGTAATAGTGAATCATCTACCCCAATATAATGCAGCACATCCCCTCTACTTCGCATCCCCACTCTTACCCATCTCTCTGTCTCTCCCTCTCTCGCGCGCGCGCGCTCTCGCTCTCGCTCCCGTGAACCGTGACATCACTTGCACTCAAACCTTTCCTCAGTTACACGGTTCTTGGTTCAATCATACTCTCTCTCTCTCTCTCTCTCTCTCTCTCTCTCTCTCTCTCTCTCTCGATGGATTATAATTATCAACCCAACACTTCCCTTCATCTCAGCTTACCAAAAAATCAGCCCAACCTGGAGCTTTTCCTCGACCGGTCGTCCTCCTCGTCATCATCGCCACGCAGTCCATCCGAAGTAGCTCGGATGTTCTCGTGCAACTTCTGCCAGAGGAAGTTTTACAGCTCGCAGGCGCTTGGCGGCCACCAGAACGCGCACAAGCTCGAGCGCACCCTCGCCAAGAAAAGCAGATCAGAGCTAAGCTCGGCCATCAGAGCTCCTGCAGCGCGCTCGCCGTCGGGCTCGCCGTCGGGCTCCAGTCATGCCGTTCGCATTCATCAGCACCACCATGAGGACCCGGGTAGCTTTCTCGGAGACGTGGGCTACGGAGGGGCGCGAGAGATGGCGAAGTACGGGTCGTCTTCAAAAGGGTATCGACCAGAGAATGCTCATCAGGAGGAGTTTTGTCAGCTTGACTTGTCCTTAAGGCTCTGAATTGATTATTTTCGAAAAAAAAAAAAGCCTAAAAAAGCAAAGATTAGTATTCAACTCATGAGACTTATTATTAGTTGTATTTTACTGGTCAGAAGTTGCTGATAACTTGTCGCTTCTTCGGATCGAAGAACAAGTTGAGTTGAAGTAAATGCTTCAACTCCGATCAGTGGAAGGAATTGCCTTTCTTCTTTTTCCTGTCTTTCGGCCCTTTAGAATCTATCTGGGGACAACCTCGTCGCCACACGCGTTGGTCGGTCCATGTGCTCAAGCTCGTTGACTTTACTTAATGGAAAGTAATTGATGATTGTTGAATGCTTTTGCTGGTGCTCATAAGCGTTAGCCGTTTTTACACGAATCGGGTGTCCGCACTTTTTTGTTCAACTAGACTATTAAAGAACTCGTCGAGCTCCACAGCTTAAATCAACAAGCGATTTGTGTACGCAATCCACCTAATAATTTTTGCGGACATGCAACATATCAAATTCGAGTAAGTGTGTAAAAGCTACATAGAAATTTTGCCCATATTGGCAGCCAGGAGGTGGGGCCATCACCAAATTAAATCTGCTTTAACATTTTTTTCTTTTCTTAAATTCACACACGTGATATCGACAAAAAGAAAAATCACGCAAATGATTGCTGAGATGTAAGCTAATGAACCCTAATATGCTTATTCGAATAGTATGGTGTTATGGCCCCATTTCTTCCGTACTTTTTGAGCTAAAGAGTAGAGTTTTATGGCAAGGGATGAGGAGTGAGTATGCATAAGGGATAAAACAATTGATTTATGGGAGTAGCGTTAGGGTGTTTGTAGCTGGAGTTTTGGAGTGTAACGAATACTATATTAGAGGATTTTTGAAGGTAGGGTTGACTTCCCTTACATAAATTGGTCCAAAGTTGATGTTGTTTTCTTGATGAGGTTATGATAGGCCGAAACTAGTTATTGTTTTGAAGTGATCGGTGTGTCTCGCTCGAGGGATTGGATGCTCGAGCTTAGTTGGGCGTAGTATGATTCAATGTGAGGATGTGATTTGCCATACCGTCCTCAGGAATGATCTATAAAAGGAAGGCTGATCTACTATTCTTAGCTCATTAGGCATCACATGGGCTCATTGGGATGTCCGAGCTTAATTGGGCATGGTACAATACATTATGAGGATATAATTCGCCATATTTTCCTTAGGAATGATCTATAGAAATAAGGTTGCCTTGGTCCTTTTAGCTCATTAGCTGTCACACAAGTTTGTCCTTTGAGGTGCTGAGGCAATAATGGGACCCTTTAGTCCTCGACCAAGAAACTGTCCACCCGTGACAAATAGTATCAAAGCAGGATCCTTCCAATAGGTGGGTGATTCGGAGAAAATCCGTGTTCTACCTAGTCCTATGAGAGCGAGGGGTGATTATCAAGGCTATAAGGCTCTAGCAAGGTGTGGCTCCTAGCGAGCTTCCAAGATGGCAATGAGTAGGACAAGAATAAACTTAATTACTCACCAAAAAGGAAAACATTCCTAGATCCTGGGGAAATCTCAAGTGGAGGTCTCTCATGTGACATCCCAAATTTTCAGTCCTGTTTTCTACTGAATAAATCGGGCATTTTATTGACGCGCCTATAGGATTGTTCTCAGAGTTGATCACTCTCGGGATAACTAGACTATCTGGGGAAGCTATTAAGGACTTTAAAGCAAATAGACTTGAGAATTCGACCAGAAATTGGCTTCTCGACCGTGCTCATCTTTAGAGGCCATTACGGCACAATATAAAATCAATTTGAGATCAGAGATATGTCTGTTCGACCGAGATGTGTGGCCGATCGTGGGTGACTCCACTAAATTGGAAAATTCTCGTCGACGACATTAATATAATTTTACTGTCGTTTTGGTACCCTATGTTTGTAATTGAATCCTCGAGATTTTCACGACAACCGAGAGCCATCAATGAGTTGAGTGGGTTCATAGTGGCTCGAAGAAAATTGACCACGGGTCATTTGCCCTAAAAAGTTCTAAAAACTACCCGATAGTTTAGGTCACGCTAAAAATGTGCCGAATTTAAATTAACCATCAATTCAAGTCCGATTTTAGAAATTGAAGATTTTGTCATGTCACAATAAATTATAGGAGTATCGACTCAGTCTCAGAAGATTTTTCTGACAACCAAGACTTTTTGGGAAAAAGTCGATTTATGACCGTTTTATGTAGAAAAGGCCGGAGATTATTTTCGATCGCAAATTTGGGATGCAAGATGAATGTATGGGTGATGAAAAGTACTAAGGTAACCGATGGTAGGTGGATTGAAATTATTGAGGCCATATGAGATTGGATTGTAAATGAATTGAATCCAATTGAAACCCTTTCTCTCAAAATTCGTAGCCCCTCTTTCACCTAGCCATTTTGGATGATTTGGGAGGTCATGGGGAGTGTGTTGGTGGATCAATGACAGCCAAGGGAAGTTGGCTTGGTGAGCAAGTTCTTGGGGGACAACCTTGTGGAAAGAGAGGCAAATGGCCCCCAAAAACCTCATCCATTCTCTTTCTCTCTCCCTCCCTCTCATTACCGTCCAAGACTCTTCCTCTCTCCCTCCATTTGCGACCAGCAAGCCAAAGAAGAAGACCAGAGTAGCCAAGCCGTTGCCGGAGTAGCGCCACTCGCCGCCGTCCACCCTGCTCGCGCGCACACCACCAACCGCACGCCATCCGCCCTTGGCTGCCTCCCTCACACCTCTCAGCTGCTGTACCAGGTCTGTTGCAGCTCATTCGGAGCCATCCCGAGCCCATTCGACCCTCGTGAGTCTTCCTTTAGGCCCGGTTTGGCCTATATCTTTCTCGAGCAATTTCTACCTAAATCGAGCTGTTTTCCACTCATTTCCAGCCAAGATCAGAGATTTTCCAGTGGGTATTTTAGCACATTTGAGGCTCGATTTGAAGTGGTTCCTAGTCCCGAACCCGAGGCCTGCTTTGGAGTTAAACGTCCCTTGTGACGTTTCCGACGTTTCAATCTAAGCGGATTGTAAAATGGGTGAGTTTAGCTAACTAATCCTTGCTTAGTTTGCTAATGATGCTTAAGGGTTGATTAGATTTAATTAAGTGCAATTAGGTGGTTAGATTAGAGTAGATTAGTGATTATTAGATAATTGTGATGCATGTTAGGCAATTGGATTGTGCAATTAGCGAGTAGAGATGTACTTCTATTTATTGAATGCATCTCAGGATTTTTCCCGATCCATTCGGGCGTCCAGTTAGGCATTACGGGCCTAAATTGGCTTTATTGTATTTATTTATTAATTTTCGAAATTAATTAATTAATTATTTATTTTTCGGAAATAAGGCTAGGATAGCCAATGATCAGAATTTATGCTGATTGTTGTGGTGCAGTCCGTTTATTTATTTGAGCTCTACGTTGTGATGAATTGAATTGTTTGTGATATTTCAAGAATTTATTCTAAATTGAATGGAAATTGAGTGATTAATTGGTAGATGGCCGAGTATAATTACTTAGCGCCAATAATGCTTTGATGGGCTAAAGTAGAGAGAATGGTAAGAGTGAAATGGGAATACTCTTGGCTAAGACCAATCAGGTACGATGTTATGGACCTGCGTGGTTCGGTGATTTAAGATATCACTAGCGAAAATGGCACCTTAAAGAACGCACGTAATGGTCTAGTACATACATCATTATGGACATGCATGGTTCGGTGATTAAGGATATCACTGGCGAAAACGGTGCCTTAAAGAACGCATGTAATTGTCTATTAAATACATTGTTATGGACATACGTGGTTCGGTGATTGAGGATATCACTGGTGAAAACGGTGCCTTAAAGAATGCATGTAACTGTCTATTATATACATCAGGTTGGCGAAAATGGCGCCAGAGAGAGAGAGAGAGAGAGAGAGAGAGAGAGAGAGAGAATATACGTGATTTACAGACATACATGGTTTGGTGATTAAGGATATCACTGACAAAAACGGCGCCTTAAAGAACGCACGTAATTGTCTTCTACATACGTCACCTTGGCAAAAACGACGCCCGAGAGCATTAATGTAGCTCTATGACTAAGTATACTATTGGAGGTTATATAGTGTGAAGTGAAATGACCTAGGAATGGTCCGACTGATATGTAATCAACTAAGTCGATTGATCATTGTTTTGATTTGATGTTGTGAATTGATTGATTGAATGGAAATGATCGGTGAATGGTTCGACTGACATGTAATCGACTAAGTCGATTGATTGAGATATCGATCTGTGATGTGATTGCTTGGGTGCCTATTAAATTGTGCTGATTTGCAGGTGGGAGTCTGAGGCCAAGGTAAGTTCTTTAACCCGTACGTGCATAGGCAGCTTGGTTAGTGTATTGATTTACTAATCAAGTCTTAAGGGGTAGAACTTGCTGAGATGTGGTCTCAATAATTATTGTATAACTATTTCAGGTCCGTAGATGATAGCACCCCTACCTCCTCCTATGTGTTCTGGGTTATCGAAGGAAATCACCGAGGAGAAGTTCCACGTGCCGATGCCTAGGCACACTGAAGGCCTGGAGTACGAAATGGTGAAATCCATCATCTAGGTGGATGTGGGTAGAACCTAAAGGATGCCCCATCAATACCGGGCATGGTATTGCTATTACAGCGATGGGCTAAGAGAAGGTTCGATACCGGAATTTGAGGTGCCTATGTATGCTTTGGAAATAGCGTATGGAGAGGGCATTGTAGAACCTAAAGGTGGATAGGTAATTAATCCAGTGGCTCCCATCCTTGAAGGCCTAGGATCAGTTGAGTACCCTACGGTAGATTCCAGCGAGAACGTGGAAGAAGGAAAGATCGTGAAGCAGAAGGAGAATCCAGATGAAGACTGAGTGGAGGACTGAAACCTCACTCTTGTTTTGCAAACCATAAGTTTGATCGGACGTATAGTAGATCAGACTTGTGAATAGTATTGTATCACACTATATAGTTTGCCTTGTATAAAAGTGTGGTTATGTGTTTTCATTTTGTGAAAATTATTGCCTACTTTTCTATCCCAATGTTTTATTGTCTAGGGATTTTTGTCTACTTCCACATGCGTATTAAAATGAAAGGGGTCGGCGATGCATCCTGGGACGTTGCTATAAATTGACCAGGTGAGGGATGGGCATGCGATCGAGGATCAGGGCGTGACATCTTATCACGTTTGAAGTGAGGAAAGAAACCTCGACTGGTTTACTAAGACTAGGCGAAAGAAAGTGCTATCAAAGGAGCGTAGTTGGCTCAGGATACCACACTTCTTAGGGAAAGTACAAGTGTTTGGAGATTCATGAACAACTTAATTAGGAGAAGCTACAAATGGAGTGTATTGGCTTTCTGTTAGGCGAGCATTTGCAAGCATGTAAGTCCCAAAGGAGTGGCACTGACGGGTGTGGGGTGCAGGGAAGTGATATAACAGCTTGCCATAAGGGTGTCGCGAAATTGGATGGGTGAGAATGTCCCAACCTGATTTCTCTCGTACCCTTGTAGACGAAAGAATGGAGTTTCATGACATTGGGATGAAGAGTGAGTGATGCAAAAGAGATGAAACAGTTGGTTTGTGATAGTGAGTTTAGGATATTTGTGCTATGAGTCTTGGAGTGAAACAAATATCATCTTAGAGAATTATGAAGGAGAGGTTAGTCTCATGTGCATAAACTGGTCAAGAATTAATGCCGCTCTTCTGATAAGGTTATGGTTGTTGTGACTCGACCTCAGCACACCCACGGACGTAAAGGTAGGATTTAGAGGTAATAACCATGAGATTGTCCTCATGACACGTTACTCCAAGAATGCCATCACTTCTTCCTTTGGTCATGATTATGAGCTCTTCCAAACTCACACCTCATGTGATAGTGGAATTTTGTCGTGACTCTATCTCGACACCATTTTTCAATTAAAAGACAAACAAAGCATTGTTGATATTTGATTTTTAGTCGACGCGTCAAAAAAGGTAAAAAATCAAGATTTGGATTTTTGATTGCGATGGAGCCCGTTTCTCAATAAAAAAGTATCATTTTTTGTTTCTTTCTTTTGCAGTGCCTTTTCTAAGTAATTTTCTATCCATTTTCAAGAAAACCCGAAAAGTCAAACGGTTGACTTTCAAGTTAACTTTTTGATCAACCTTTTGACAAAAAGTCAACTCTGGGGCAAAAATTGGTTTTTTGCCATCACTTTTCTCAAATTAACTTTTCAAAAATTCAAAAATTTAGTTCAAAAATCAACCTTTGGAAAAGTCAACTAAATGATTAACTTTTGGTTAAATTGACCAAAAATTTGAAAAAAAAAAACCCATAAAACACTTCTTTTTAGTGTCAATTTGACTTATGTGTTTCAAAATTCATAAAATTCGATTAAGAATCTTGTTTTTCGAATTTTTCGATTTTAGATTGTAAATTGATCAAAAATAAAATTACTTTTGTTTTAATCATAATTAGGTATGGTTCATTGCATGACATTTGGTCTAGAGGTTAGTTTTAATCCACTTGTTCATTCAATTTCATAAATTATCGCATCGAAAAGAGAGTTGCCATTTTAAGCCCTAATTAGAGGGCCAAAATTGATTTTTCATGATTCACAAACGGATGATTGCTTTCCACTCAATTTTTTTTTTAAAAATAAGTTCGAATTCGGGGTCAATTTTGAGAAATTCACATTAGAACTTTCCGATTTGAGGGATTTCACTCTCTCAATGTAAGAAAATCAAGTTGTCGAGCTTTAATTGATGAAATTTAGGTTGACCCATTTAAGACTATGGTTCAATTTCATGAATCTAAGTCCAATTTTAATATTAGACCTCAATTTATTTTTGGCTTAAGTTTTGGCACTTTAACCTAAGGTCAATTTAAAATTCATTAGGCGATACTACAAATGGGTAATTAGTTAAATAGATCTATTGCAATATTAATTGAATTCATTTTCAATTAATTTACAATTTTGGTCAAAAAATTGTGAAATTGCTCATTTTAACCCTTAAGGCTCAATTTCATGTAGCCATGATTTTGGTCTGTTGTTTACAATTATTGCTCAATCAAGTCAATAGAGTCCATGAATTGCATTAATGGAATTCCACTAGATTAATTGGATCAAAATTGGACAATTTCTTCTCGAATCATGCAAGTTTTTTCTTCAATTTGGTCCTCGGGGGACCAAATTGCATAATTTTGAACCCACAAGGACCATATAGGCATAGACTAGCAAGAACTCGCCCGAACCAGTCAAACCGGCGTGAACCAATCTGACCGGTTGCCAGTAGGACAGGTTGGTTCGGCTGCTTGTCCACCGGTTTCGGACCTCCAACAATCAATTCCAGGCTTCTCACCGTGTCAATTTTACCCCTATGTCCTTACATTTTCACGATTTTGCAAATTAACCCTTGAATTTTGGAGATTTGCAATTTAGCCCCTAATTAGGCCTCTAAGCGCAATTTTAATTTTAAATCCCAATTTTCGCAAATCAGACCCAGTCGAATAGTCTCCCGACACTTCTTAATGATGTTTAGCCCTTTAAAATTTTGATTTGGCCTTTAGATTAATATTTTGATCATCAGATCAAACCGATGACCAAGATAGGTCATTTTAGGGTTAGTATAAAAGGGTTTTTCCCTCCAAATTTTAAAGGAGGCTCACTTTTTTTTCAAATTCTCTCTCTCTCTCTCTCTCTTTTCTATCTTTCTCTTCCGCCTAAATCGCCCTTTCTCTCTTTTTTGCGCACCAGCTTCCACCAGTTCACGGCCGTGTGCTGACCATTATGTTGCCTCCGATCATTCCCCCTAGCGGCTACTGTCCTCTCATCCAACTGCAGATCATGAGATCTTCTATCTCCGATCTCTTTGAACCACCGCACGGACTCATCTTTCCTGTGGCAAGTGAACCGCCGGTTGGATTGGTGAGCCTCATATTCTTGATTGGCAACTAGCGGTGGTATGAATTGATGCCGACCACCGCCAACTGAGCTCTAAATAGAACCCCAACCTTGTTGTGGTCGAGCCTCTATTGAAGAGTCATCAGATCTTTTCCGATAGCCGGATTGTTTACCAGCGGTCTTAAACCGATCCAAACTGGATGGGTTTCATTTAATTGGACCAAATGGTGTTCACCGGAGGTCCCTGAGGTCATTGATCACCTCCGATCAGACATCGAACCTGTCCTTGACCTCTGGATGGTCGGAGCATAACCGATCAACTCTTTAGCAGTCCATTCCTTCCTCGGCACTTGAAGACCGATCCAAACTTGGACCGATTTTACTCAATCCTTGAACCGACAGTCCAGCTGGCCTATTGGTGGTCCGAGGTAATCCGATTTGATCTTTGGAGGTCCATTCGTGCTCTAGCGACAATTGCTCTGATTGCGTCAAAATGGATGAAATCACATAAAGGTTTGTCTTTAAGCTCGAATCCGATGAAGCGAAGTCGATGTATCTGACCAGAGCTAGGATTCGTAATTAGATCAATGAAATATGTTTACATCAAAAAGATTGTGCAATTGTTCAATGATTTGTTGAGGTTGAAGATTGATTAAAGATGATTTATGCTTGATTGAGCATAATAGATGCTAATCTGCAATTTTTGTGCATATATGATGTGGTTGTTATTGGCCTAAAATGAGGTATTGGATGACTTTATTTAAACTCAAAACCTTCTAAACTTAAAAAGTAAGTTCCGAGACCTTTGATTTGATAGGTTGCATGCCCCAAACAGACAACGTTTGGCCCTGGAAAATACCTCACAATCCACTAGATTATGCAGATTTCTTAACTCATTTTTGGTTCTGTTCTTATTCTGCCTCTGGACTTTGCTATTTTTGTGCCGATTTCTATTATTGATTTTTTGAGAAAATTTTCTTGATGAGATTTATTCCAACTCATCTCCTATATAACATACTTTTTTCCTTGATTTTTTGGATTAGTTTCGATAGGTCAAAATTGCCTAGATCTGAGCATAGGTCAATTTGCCCTACACCAATTCGAGATGTATTTTGATGAAAATGAGCATATCAATGGGTTCTTGTGACCTTAGCATCCTTATGAAAATTGAAATACACATTGTGTGCTTTCTATCGGTGCATGATTTGTATGATTTCATTGTCATTTGCTATGTCAATTGTGTGTTTAAACACATGTAGATTTTGTTGCAATTAGGATGTTTTGTAACATGTATCTGTTTTGCCTTTTTCACCACAATTCATGTGATCATAATTATCTTTGATCATTCTATGTGTCAAATTTTTCGTTAGATTTTTACACGTTCCTAGGTGACCAAAATCAAGCATGTTCTGTGATTTCATGGTTGGATTAATGCCTTATCATGCATGCATTATCTCATGCTCGTGTGGGTCCCTTAGACACCAAATATTGTGTCAATGCCTTCTTGACTATTAAAGTGTGCATTATAAGCTTCGTGTGTATATGTGGCTTGTCATGATTGAGTGCCATGTGATATGTGAGAATTATGCCACAATTAGGCTAGTTGCACTTTGAAATCATCAAGTATATCATTATAATCTTAAATCATGTTGCATTGTCATTGACTTGTATGACACCTTCGCATGCCGACTTAGAGGGAAAATGTTTACCTTAATCATTTGTTGCATCCAATTCTTTGTTGTGTGTGAATTTCATGCCATTTGTGGATTACATAAGTGATTTTAAGACTTAATAATGCATGTTTGTATTCTGGTTTGTTAATGGTTTTTTTTTTGGTCTGACTGGTTTGTTAATGGTTGATATGCACATTTCCACAAACCTCAACTTTAGAGCATCGAATTGACTTGAAATGAACTCGAACCCTTCTAGGAAGTCGTAATGCATGCTTAGATCCTTCAAGTGTCACTAATTTCATGCATTTTACTCATTGTTAGCCCCATTTTCCATTTTTCCTTATGTTAGATTAGAATTCTTTAGGCAAACTTTTGCTATATTTGTAGCATTTTTTTAGTAAAGATTTTTGAGTCGGACCCCCACATAAAGTTTGTTTGTTACCCTTTTATCTTTATTGTGGTGAAATTTCGTGGTTTTTAAATTTCATTTGATAGGGTAAATCTTGATTGAAATGACTTGATGTTCTGCTGTTTTGTGAAATTGCTGATGCGATGATATGCATTGTTGGATTTTTATAAAATCGTGATTTTCTTTTTTAAAGAAAATTTATTTATGAAAGTTGTTTCATATTAAGTTACACAAGCTACGTAATTTTCTCAAAGGTAAATAATTAATGGGTGCCATTCAATTTTGCTGATTTGACATGCTTTGTCTGTAATGTTCTGTTGTAGACATTTGTTGTGATTGCCTATCTAGTTTTTTTTTTTTTAATTTTTTTAAAATTTTTTTTAATTTTTTTTTAATTTTTTTTAATTTTTTTTAATTTTTTTTAATTTTAATTTTAATTTTTTTTTTTATGATAGCTTGTGCATGGATTTAGGACATGTCTTCATCATGAAATTTGTTTCAAATCCCTTGATCTTCATTGTCAAAAGGTTTTCAATAAATGAATGGACCTTTCAATCACATTTTTCTCAATCTCGATTGGAAATACTTGTCTTTGCACAATGAAATATCTTTGGCACATGTGATGTTTTCAATGTCCAAGAATCTTTCAAATACTTGCTTTGACATTGGAAAAGTTGAGGTTCAGACCGTATTTAAAATGTCTGTGATATTTGTGAGTGTATTTATGTGAGCCCCAGACTAATCTTGGCAATTGAATGCGTTCCATAATCGAGACATCCCTTTGTCTCAAAACTTCATTTCCTTTTTCTCAAACATTTCAAATTCATCTTTGAAGCATCACATGAACCACTCATGTATGAAACCACGTCATTCATTAGAAATGCTTATGTTTGTGATTGGCACATACCTTTGTAATAAGCGATCCGCTAATGGTTCACTCACTTGATTGATTGGTTGAGAAATAAGGCTTAAAAGGCCCGCTTGTGTGTTTAATTCATGCCAACGAGTGCAGATTTTAGATGTATATTAGGCGAGATGCTTGATACCGAGCGAAAATCTTGGGGATTCACTTAGAACGTCTTTTTAGGAACTTATAAGTGTTATTGGCCATGCAAGAACACAAATGGTAAATAATGGCTATAAATCATAAAATAAATTGGGTAAGTGTCTAGAAAGACCTAGCATGAATTGCAAAGGTCGACCCTGGGGCCCAAAGTTGGTTAATTTTGAACCTTGTTTCACTTGATCGATTACTCTTGATTCTATGCCGTGCTTTTGACTGTTTTGATGTGTATGAATGTTTCTTTCCATTGTATGGACCTAGCTTAGATTTAGGTTACGATTAGATTAGGCCCTCAAAGGTCGAAGCTCACGAAGACACGAAGATGGTACCATTCATCCTCGATATATGTCTCAGGTTTCCTCATTTGTATAAATACCTAATGAGTTGCAAGTTCTTTTCTTTTCTTTCATTTTATTTCGTTTTATTTCTTTTCAATTTTTTTTAGGATTGCATGATAAATTCATCGCTTTACTTAGTTGTTTACTTACCACCTCGTACTTTAAATTCAATTGTGTGCTTTCTTTTATCTTCCTTGGAAATAGAGTGGCACGAAAATTACTATCTATGTATGATCACTTAGTTTAGATTAAATGATCACAAGAAAGTAAAAAAAATAAAATAAAATGCATTGACACCTTAGGTAATACGATATACTGTTAGTTATCAAAATTGTGCTAATAGAAATATTAGCGTAACTCAAGTTGCTGAACCTAGATATTTAATTGCGTAGAAATGGAGGGACTACTCCTGACCCTCGATTAAGTTCTCTTGCTGACCTCGATTCTAGGAGTCACCACTAGCCTCATTTTTGGAGATCAGCTAGAAAAACCCAATCAACGGTCGGGGGTGTTCCCTCAATATCCACGCAACTACAGTAACGCCCTTTCAGTACCTAACGGTCGTTATGTTTCTTAAGATATCCATGCGTGTCTTTTTACTTTTTTGTACAATAAGAAATTAACAAAGTGATTATGTGCGGATGGTCGGTTTCATATCATTCTACTTCTAATTAAAAGAAGGAAAATGAAACAAACATTAAGAATTTAAAAGACAATGTGGTAAGTAAATACTTAAAATAGTTTAAGAAAATTAGTAAATCTAACATGCAATCCTAAAACAGAAATAAATAAAGTAAAACAAAGGAAAGGAGCCCGCAACTCGTGGGGCATTTATACAACGTATAAAATGTGTGGCATCATGATTTTCAAGTCTGATTTCGATGAGATGAAATGTGCTTTTCATTGACGTGCCTATAGCATTTTTCTCGGAGTTGGCCACTCACAAGTTAACTAGCCTATCAGGTGAAGCTGTTAAGGAATCTAAACGCAATAGACTTGAGAATTCGACCGAGAATCGACTGCTCGATCGTGCTAATCTGCAAGGGTTATTACGGCACCGTCAAAATCGATTAGAGAACGGAGATATGTCGATTCAATAGAGGTATGTGATTAGTGCGTGGGTGATTCCACCTAATTGCAAAATTTATGTCGAACGGCCCTAGACCGATTTTTCTGTCATTTTCGTACTCTGTGTCCGTATTTGAAACCTCGAGATTTTCACAACAACTGAGAGTCGCCAATGTGTCGAAGATGTACGTTGTGGCTCGAAAATAATCGGCCACGGGTCAATTGCATTAAAAATTCTAAAAGCTACCCGGTAGATTAGGACGTGCTAAAATCACGTCAGATTGAAATTAACCGCGAAATTGAACTCGATTTCAAAAATTGAAAGTTATGTCGTGTCACGATTTATTTTGGGAACGTCGACTCATCTTCTGAAGAATTTTCGGCAATTCCGAGATTTTTATGAAAAATCAATTCGGACGTTTCGGAAAAAGAACGGAAATTCAGATAGGCCAAATCGAAAGGGATTTTGGCTTCCAAAACCGAGCTATTTGGTGATGGGAACTTGTAGAAATTGTGTGGACTTTTTCTTCAACAAAATTGGACATCGAATTGGAGAAATTGGAGAAGAAAGAAGTTTATTTTGAGGAAATTCGGAGCTATAGAAGAAGGCTGCATTTTTGGCATCAAATTGGATAATTTATGGAAATTCTAAGCTAGAAAGAATTAAGGGACAAAGCAATCAATTAAGTGGATAATTTGTGGACTTTCTCCCCCCCCCCCTTTTTTCCCAATCTTCTCGATCAAGCAAAGCCAGCTGCTATCCACGGTCGCTGCCTCTCTTTCATTTTCCTCGGAGCAGCTCTCTCCACGTCGCCAAGCTGCTTCCGTCTTCTTCTCGAACTGACCTCCCTCGATTTCCCTTTTGTCCCTGCTTTCTCTCATTTGTTTTCTTCGAAGCTCAGCCCCACTCTCTCTCTCTCTCTACCGCCTGCTCATCCACCAGCTCCTATCTCCCTCCACCGACGCTCCTTCAAGCTACCACGAAGACGAGCCATCCATCTCCCTCGTGTCTTCACGTCCACCGAATCAACTTCAGCTTCTTTCATTTTTTTTCTCTCCACCGAAGCCTCCCTGTAGTGCCACACGTCCGAGCCTCCATCCCCTTCGGTCAACTCCAGCCTCCATCAAAATCCTGCGGTTGACTTCAGCCTCCCCTTCGTGCACCAGCTGTCGTCTCAAGCGAAGCCAGCCGAATCCGCCAAAGCTGCTTCTTCGCAGCTTAACCGAGTCAACAATTTTGCTGTGGGCTTCCAGAGCATTTTCAGCCCGGTCCAAGCTTCCCTCGGCCTCACCATGAGCCCGAATCTCGGCCGCCGTTGCGCCGCCGTCGCCGTGAACCGGTTTTTGTGCTAAACCGGTGAGTTCGTGTTCTAATCCCTAATTAGTCGACTAATGACACTTAGAAATGGATTAGTTAAGTTAACTAAGCTTAGGATGATTTAGTTAGAGTAAGTATATAGTTAGTTATTTAGTTAGTTCAATTAGAATAGTTAGGTGGATTTAGTTAGGAATTAGTTAATTTATATAATTAGTGTAATTAGATTGAATTAGGTAGAATGTGTAGATTTAATTGTAAATTCGATTAATTAGCCCGGTTAGTTTAGGTTAATTTAATTGAGTACTTTAATTTATTTGTTTTGTAATTTATTTAATTGCCGGTAATTTATTTAATTATTAATTATTTTCCGGAAATTAGACCGGGATAGCCAATAACTGGAATTTTGTGCTGATTGCAATGGTGTGTTCAATTTATGCAATTGGATGTTAATTTGTGCAAATTGAGTGCTGATGGGAATTTTGAGTATTTAATTCCAAAATTTGTGAATTTCGATATTTATTCAAAAAATCCCGGGTGTTGGATTTTAACACCAAAAATTGTTTTATATACTATATAAAACAATGGGATTTTAAATTGGAGGTTATGAATTTTTCTGGTCCAATCTAACCATGTACCCACACATGACTATTTTCACCGGGTATTTTTAATACGAAGAAAATAGACCAGGACCACTATTTTAATTGAAACATTTGAGTGCAATGCACGGTGTTCTAAGCCGAGATTGATTGGTCGTGTGTTGTTTAAGAGAACCCGTCTCGAGTGATTACGCCGAACGTTACTAAATCCCTTTTCGAGTTACCCATGCATTAAGATATCGAGTCGTAGTAGATTCTAGAACTATACTCCTTCGGGAATGCCATCTTTGAGAGACGAAGTTGTGCTCAATGGTGGTGAGACAATGCCTGGCTACGTTAGTAGACTGTCGAACTTGGGAGTAGGCCGTACCCTTGAGGGGTGTAATTATCAATTGGAATGCATGATTGATTGAGATAAATGCGCCAGATTATGAGACAAAATTGTGTGACATGGTATGGGACGTGTCATAACGATTTGTTTGTATAATCGGGACCCCTTGTTTTGTTGAGATAAAAGTGTTGACGTTCCAATTGTTTGAGCATGAATGTTGTTTATATCTATGATGTGAATTGTGCTGACCTGCAAGGAGGATCTGAGACAAGGTAAGTCTCTGTGATTGTGTGGTTAGGACGCCTCTAGGCGTATTACCCTTCTAATCGGGGTTTAGAGCGTGAACCCGTCATAGGCTTAAATTTTCAGGACCGTAGGGTGGAAGACCTGGAGCTGAGCTGAGGTGACCGGAAATGTAGGTTAGATAGGGCAGCTTCCTTTTGAGAGTTAGTCTTTTGAAATCTTTTGGGTATAGACTTTTGTACATGACTCAGTATATTTATAAAAGCATGTTTGTTTGTGAATGTGTTGTCCTGCTTTTCTATCCTGAGATGGTTACTGTCAGGGGAGTTGTTATTCGCTTCCGCATGTACAATAAAATGAGAGGGTCAGAGACTCGTCCTGAGAAGTCGCAAAATTTTATCGACCACAGAGGAATGGGCACGCGCTCAAGGATCGGGGCGTGACAAAATGAACCTGAGACATATATTGGGTAATGAATAGTACAAAATAAGGTTGGATTAGACATTGACCATTCATCGTCTTCACGTCTTCGAGATCGCCACCTCCATGGACCTATCATAATTCTAGTATGATACTTAGACTAAAATGTTTACAATATAAATAGAAAAAAAAATGCACATATAGCAAATAGAGAAAAACAATCACAATGAAGGAATCAAGTCAATGTATTAAACTAATCAAGCATGGCCTTGGGGTTGGCCTTTGTGGTTCATGCAATGATCTATCTAGGACGCCTAGGCAATTCAATTTTAAATGAGTTGTAACCATTGGTCATCATTTGTGTTTTCGCATCGCAACCAATGCTAAAATTTCCTAAAATGGGTTCTAAATGTGACCCAAGATACTCTGTGAGATTAGGCATCGCACCTATGTATACATCTAAAAATCATATGTATAATTGAAAGTAAACATGCATGCAAGTCATCGAGCCTTGGTTCTCAACCGACATCGGATCGCTTATTCAGTCATCATGTGCCAAACACATAAACATACAATTCATAGCCAATGAAGCAATCAATATATGACTCATGTGATGCCTACAAGGATTTTGTGAACATTCAGTAGAGAGATGCACTACTTCAAAAAGTTTTGATGAAAAGACATATTTTGTCAATGCTTTGGAGCATATTTAACCATCAAAATTAGCTCGGGTGCATCAAATGGCACAGTTCTAAATATGATTTAAACTTCGACAAATTTCATGTCAAATCGAATTATTTTAAGGAAAATATTAGATAGGGACATGATTATATCGACCCAAGAACCGAGTTTAGTCGCTTAGGTGAGCTCAGAGGGCACGGTTGATCAAGCATCACATACATTCTAAACATGAATCAAGAATTTGATAAAGTCATGTCAAATTGAAATGCAAAAAATATCCAAAAGGATTTTTCTATAAGCATCATATGAGTGAAAATTGGATTCGGATCAATCAAAATATGAGATTTTAGATTGTTTTGCAACATTTGAGGGGCTTGAAAAGCATGTCAAAAAGATTTTTATTTTTTAAGAATTTTTATGCATGAAATTCGGAACATGAGGATAAAAAATCATGAAGACGACTAATCCCAATTCAGCATGTAAGACATTCTAAAAATCCTAGAAGAGAATTGCATCGAAGAATCATACTAGTAAACATCAAATAAGGCAATCAAGATCAGAGCAATCGGGGTAGGACCCATGGATAATTGGTCTTAAGAAAATTACAGTACATCAAACACTTGATGAGGAACAACATTCATGAAGGAAGTTTTCTAAGATAGGCTCCACATGAATTTATAAAAATCCAAGAACACAGAATAATGCATTAGGAACATAGCAAGGCAGCAGGACTTCTGGGCAAATCAATGGCAATTTGTCCTAGCAATTGATGTCTTAAAATCCTGAAAATTCACAATATAGATGTGAATGACAAAAAAATTCCATTAAAGACTTGACTTCAAAATCCTTACCAAAAAATTCATACAAAAATGACAGTGTCTGGTTGAATAAAAGCAGAACAGGCATTCTGAATTTCACTCATGATAGATTTCAGAACAAACTTCACAAAAATGAAAAATGGGCCAAACGGCACGCAAATGAGGCAAAATTGGTGTCATTAGAAAGATCAAGACGTGCCTTAAGACTTTCTAAGAGACATCAAGTTTGATTAAGGTCAATTTATGTTCAAACAATGCCAATTGTAAAAGTACGCATATCGGTGATGAATATGGCAAAACATGATGCATGAAGATAGGCTTGCTAAACCATCTAAATGATGCATGAAAATTGTGACATTCCAATCTCACTTGGAATGTTACCTCTGATGCTGTTAAAGTCTATGTAAAGCATGTGCAAGCTCGACATGTTACTGATGGTTCAGGGAATCGTTCTAATCTAGTTGTTAGCACCGAGATATAGCTCCTGCAGCTTTTGCAAGTTGTCTTTGTCTTGAGGAATGCTTCCCTGAAAACGATTGAATGACAATGACAACACGAGAAGTTCTTTGCATTGGGTTAGCGCCTCCAGTAGCATGCCAATGAATTGGTTATCAGACAGCAAAAGCTTTTGAATGTTAGGCCAACAATAGCAAAGATAAGAGGGAAGACTTCCATAGAGATTATTATACATCACCATAACACTCATGAGCGATCTATTGTAAAGTGTTGGAGGAATTGAACTTGTGAGTTTCTTCATGACCATACCAATGACCTGCAATGTGGATACGTTGCCCAGGAAGCTCGGAATTTGGCCCCGTAAGTCACTGAAGCTAAGAAACAGTTGTTGCAACTCAGGCAAGGTGCCAAATTCTCTCGGTATGCCACCTGTTAGCCTATTCACTGCGAGTGACATCAATTCGAGATTTTGGCATTGGGCTAGGTTAGGAGGAATGTTTCCTTCAAATTGGTTCGATTGGAGTACGAATTCTTTTAGGCAGGCTAAACAACTAATTTTTATCAGAATTGTGCCATAGAAACTGTTGCAAAGATCAAGAGAAGCGAGGAAAGAGAGATTAACCACATAAGGAGACAGTCTTCCCTGGAGACCCACGTAGGAGAGGTCTAAAGCCACAACTCTCTGCCTGCAGTTGCTGCAAACAATGCCAATCCATTCACAAAAGTTTGCTTCCGCTGCCTTTGATCATGTTCGTCGGGTCAACATCGATCGCCGATTTGAAGTGGAGGAGAGCATCTTGATCAACGAAGTTCCTGGAATAAATGGCGGGCTGAAACATCTAATAGGAAAGCTAACAGAAGATCAATAAATGGTAAAAAGATGAACTTCACCATAAGGAACAGTCTCTCTTTTGATCGCATTAATGGCTACTGAGCTAGGTAGGACCCATTCTCGGTATTCATACCAAAACCTACCCAACGATTGTCTTAATTAAAAACCAAAAACGTGAAGGACACGACAAACCACATGTTCCCGAACTCAGAGATATCATACGTTTGAATATTTGTTTTGAGCGTCGAAGTTATCATAAGACGTGATCCGGTAAGGGGCTGATCTTGACTTTAGGGATGATCCTACCTCATTAAAGAATGCCGTTCGCAATTCCCCACAACCAAACAATCATGCCTACCAAGCCATTTGAGTTGAGACCTTCCCTAGAGGTGAGCTTAGAGAAACCCTAGTAAATCATCATGTCTAACTCCGTAGATGGCCCGTGCGAGGGTCCCGAATGGACCTTTAACTGAGGCTCCCATGCTCGAATGGGAATGATTGTGACAACGAAGAATTATTACGCATTTCAACCACGGTAAGTTATTTCTAAACTTTTTAAACATATTTTAGAAATTTATATACAACGCATGATGTACTACCCTCTATTCATAAAGTTTTGAGAGGGACAGAAAATGGTTGAACATTGACTAATGTTTTTTATTTAAACTTGCATTTTTTGAGATTTGACTTTTATTTAATGTTATTCACCTTAAATATTTTGAGTTATACATATTGACACTGAATCTATTTAGAGTCGTGTAAAAATTTTTTAGTTGAAAGAAAATAGTTTTTCGTTACCCTTTCAAAAAAAGAGAAAAACTATGTATGTCTTTTTATATTACATTATTGTTAGATTGTGATCAATAATGACGGCCATTGCTAACTCATATTTTTATAATTACATTTATCTTTTAGTAATAGTTATTAGTGATAAACATGCACGATTTAGCAATCTATGCATTTGAGTTCCGAATAGGGATAACATATTAATCAAGGAAAAGAACAAAAATGATAAAACAGTATATTATGAAGGCAAAGTGAAAATGCGATTTTTGCAAATATGTAGAAATGAAACGGTAAATAGCATAGACTGAAAAAAAAAAAAAACCAAAATGCCAAAAAAAGAAAGAAAAAAACACTATCTGAGTGAGTCTCATGATTTAGGGCGGAGGAATGATGGAATTATAAGGTAAAAAGAAAAGGGAAAAACAGAACAAAATCACAAGAAGAAAAATTAAAATGAAATGGTTAATAGAAAATATGAAAAACCATACCTTACGTTTTTCTCTAGTACTGTACTACTTTTCCTCCATTATTTTGAAAATATCAGTTAGTATCTTGCATATTGCGTCTAGACATCACTTTGTACATTCACATTGTTATTTTTATAGTCTTATTTATAAAATAAAATAAAAAAGACATTTCCTTTCCGAAAATTTTCTCGTCAAATCCTAAATTTTCCATACCCATTGAAACCCCTTATCCTAAAGTAAACATTTGTGCAAATCAAAACCTCCCAAACCCTAAATTCAGCGACCACCTTGGACTGCCATTGAAAACCTTTAGCCGTCGCACACACTATTGCTAGCATTGTCGGCCCCCATCCTCAAACGTAGATGCCAATACCCTCCATCTTTTATGGTCACAGACTCCCCGACCCGCCAACCACCCCACCCCACCCCCTTTTCCGGGGCCCAAAACAAAACTCTCTCTACACACGCTCCTTGATTGCCCGGTCGCGATAATGGCTCGCTAAGGTCATGTATTACCATGGACAACCTCAATCAGTGTCATCCACAGCCTTATCACAGCTTAATCTTGATTGAAGGTTGTTAATTGCTAAGGATGACCATGGCCTGCGACCTCAATTTGAGGTTAAGGGTCACAAGGTCATGCATGGCTAAAAGGAGGCCAGAGCCTGATTGCCATTGTGGCTTGCTAAGGTCACATATTGCCATGACAACCTCAATCAAGGTAATTCATAGTCTTGTCACAGCTGAATCTCAATTGTAGATCGTTAATTACCATGGATGACCCTGGTCCGCTACCTAAATTTGAGGTTAGGGGTCATGAGGTCATTCATGGTTTAAAAGGAGGCCAAAAACCTCGGATCAAACCCAACCATAGGTAGCCACGCTGGTATTAGAGTCCCTCCCTCATCGTTGAGGTTGAGAGTTCGAATTTTGCTAATTGCTAGCATTGTAAGTAGGGGGGGAGCATGGTGTTGGGATCCTGTGCTAGTCTCCCCCGAGGTATAAGGACTTGGCCCTTTGGTGCCGTCTGGACACAGGGGCTCATGGTGGAATCCTCAGTTACCAAAAAAAAAAAAAAAAACCTCGAATCAAGGTCAATGTTGTTGTGACACAACTTAGGTCAAAGTCTTTTGTGAGAGAGAGAGAGAGAGAGAGAGAGGCACAATTGAACACAGAGGGATGAGGGAGAGGCGAGCGTTAACGAAGGGGGAGAGGCACAATTGAACACGGAGGGATGAGGGAGAGGCGGGCGTTAACGAAGGGGGGAGGGGGTCAATGGTTGTCGTGAGGAAGTGGCTCAACGGTGGCAGATAACGATGGGTAGTGGAGAGGTGAGGGATTGTGCATGATGGACATTGAGGGAAATTTTTCACGCCAGGATAATTTCTGGTAATTTGATTAGCATAGTATCTCTTGTTCGAGTTCTCTCTACTGCAAACCTATAAGCTTTGTTCATAATATGGGTTATTACAGGCACTTGACCACATGAATGAAAATGCTGAAATATACGTGGTATTCAATATATCACCAAAAAAAAAGAGGAATTGAATTAACGTTAGAAATTATAAATTATTGATTTTGTAATGACAATCTAGATTAAAAGAAGCCAAAGCTGAGCAGTTTTGTGGGAAACGCATTCGCAACATATCTGGGGCCTTTGAAAGCCCAAACAAAAAGAATGCGCCCATAGTCCAAAACCAGATTTCATCAAGGTTAATTGGGCTTTCCGTAAGCCAATCTTAGTCCATGTATGTGAAATGGACGTGCAACGTATATATCCGATGTGCGTATACTCAAATAGTCAAAATATAAGATACATATCTACAATTCATCTCATTGAATTTCAACCTTAAAAATTATCCAAAAAATTTCATTCCCTCCCAAGCCTTCTCACTAAAATGTAAATTGTAATAGTATGTTACAATATAGTGGACATATAGTGGGCAATATTGTAATTTAAATATTAAATTAATTTACAACTAGTCGCACAAAGATCTCATATTTTAATTTGATGCAAGTTTCTCTGTTTTTTCAACAATTCAAGGGCACGGTATGGAGACCTGGCATCCCGGCCTACAAGATACTCTACAAGTCTCATGAATTAGTTAAGTTTAAATATCTACCAGTGTAAGAGTAGTTTGCACTTAGTGAAATATGAGCGGATAAATTCTAGTTCCTGAATTGAAAATCTTCAAAGCCCAGTCAATTGTGTCAACTTGGAGGATCGATTTTTCTAATGCAAAACCAATTCAATAAGCATTCTCGCTCTGGCCATTTAAAACCATTTTTCCTATTTATTTTCACGTGCATAAGTATGCGTGCTTATGCTCTTTTGTTAGTGTGCGCGAGAAAGAGTTGTTGGAGTTCATGTGATTAGATTAGGTACGCATGGACACTGGAATAGACATTATTATGTGTGAGGCAGAAGTATATATGGTCATTCGAATCCGTTATATTGAGCAGATTAATGAACTTACACAATGTGCATAAACAAGAGTACGAGTAACAGTCCTTGAAAATCCCAGTTTTGAAAGACTGCGGTTGCTTGAGTATTTAATATGTGATCTCATTATTTATCTACTGTTCACGGGTTTTTTTAGCACTGCAAGTTTGAGACCATATTAAACAAATTAAAGATTCATGGACCACCTTGCATATTACAATATAGTTCAAATACAATTTATGTTATTTTCCAAATTACCAGTTGTTACATTCCAAAGTCTGAGCGCATAAAAACTCTCTCACCTTCGCAAGAGATTCCTCCGCTTACATGGCGGCTGCTCCATAAACCCTAAACCCTCTCATCTCATCTACTACCCCCTAATCTTCAGACTTATCAAATCATCTCAGCCTTCTCAGCTTACTCTCTCTAAATGTTGAGTCCTTTCTCGTCGGCCTTTGGAACTCTTCCAATTTTACATCAAACGACACACAGCCTCTCTCGTAGAGCTTGCTTCCCATGGGAGAGGGTGATGATATTAGAGTTTAATTAAGTTTCAGTCGGCAATGGATGGAGTGGTTTCTACTTTCTAGGTATATATTAAAGGAACGCTGTCTCACTCTCTTCGTGTTGCTTAAATCGTGGGAACCCAATACACCTCCTCATCATTGATATAACATGTTTTTCCCCCGGTTCAACCCTGACACTGAGCAACGATTTTGCTACATTCGAGAATCAAGATCTACTTAGAAGGGAGGTTAGCAATAAGGATTGGTGTCCAACAAATTTACGAGTAAAATCATATTTTAATTTATCATATTATTATTTGTCATTATTCTTTTTCCTTTCGTTTTTTTTCCCTTTCTCTTCATTTCCCATTACACGAGTCATTGACTTTTTAACAACTAACCATGAAGGTCAGGATTGTTATTGTGTCTGACGCGGATAGGAGAAGAAAGATCGGATCTCTCCACAGCATTAACAACATATATGTGTCAAATGATCGTATCCATAACAAGTATCAACACTCTCTCCGCTCATCTTCCACTTAACCTTGTTTACTGACGATGCTTTTCTTTACGTTACTTGTCTTCCGACCGAGTTATTCGGAAAGGAATCGAATCAGTGGCGATGAGAGGTCAAAGACGAGCACCGTTCCTTGACAAGGCCTAGTGGAAGATGAGCGGAGAAAAAGAGTGTGTTGATACTTGTCATGGATACAATTGTTTGACACATGTATATTTTGTTAATGCTGGTGGAGAGATCCAATCCTTTTGCTCCTCTCCGTGTCAAATGCAAAAATAATCTCGACATTAATATTTAGTTTTTTAAAAAGTTAATGACTCATGTACTAGAAACGAAGAGAAAAGGGAAAAAAAAAGGAAAAAGAAGAAGAAAAACAAATATATGAAAAGTCGAAATGAGCCGTCTAATCGATTTGCTGTTAACGGGATAAATTAAAAATGTGATTCATAAATTTAGAGGACACCGATCTTTTAACCTACTTTCCAAGAACATCTTATTTGGATGAGACCTCAAATAGAGCAAAATTGTTGCCCTCCGTTAGTGTTGGACCGGGTGAAAAAGAATATATATTACTTCCTGCTTTGAGCAAATTACTTTCGCAGAAGTTGTTAGTAGCCAAGTAAAGCTCCTAATATGATATCATTGGGTGGTCAATTGCAGGAGAGCTTTTTTACTAGTGTTTGATGCCTTCTGAGCGAGCAAATGACAACGACTGAAAGTATGGCTGATGCAGTTGGCACCATAATGTATAGTAACTAAAGCTGCTTGTCCCTTGATGATTTCTTTCCATTTACTTTGCATGGTGGGGCTTGAAAAATTGCATTTTTACAAAGTGCTTTGTTCCCAATGAATGAGAGAATCGACACATTTCCAAAGGGTCTGCCAGTAGGAATCTCTCCTGCTATCTTATTAAAGGACAAGTTCAATTTTTTCAGATATGTGAGTCCTTCCGGGGACTTGGGGATCATTTTGTATGACTCATTGTGGGAGAAGTCGAGGAAATCCAATCCTTTAAGGTTACTGATCGATTACCTTAATCGATTGCGGGGTCAATCCTTGAAACGAATTCCTTAACAAGTCAAGAGAAGAAAGGGTGATTAACTCCTTGATTGAACTCGGTATGGCGCCTTTAAGTCAATCCAAGAAAGATCAATGCTCTCTATAGCTGTCATTTTACCCATCTCATGTGGTAGTCCTCCATAGAAAGAATTGTGATAGATTGATTAATATGAGTTCTTGAAGGCTTCACAGATTGACCATTTGTTTCCATTGCAATTCAAGATAGATACCAATATCCTATTTTGCTAGAGCAACAACTCTCCTAAACCAGTCAAGTTGCATATCTCATCAGGGATCAGTCCCTCGATATGGTTGTAATCAAGGTACGGCCTTTGTAGTTTTCTAGTCCCCCAATAGATGATGGGATGCTGCTGTTTATATCGTTATCGTTCAACTATAGAAAGTCAAGTTCATCAAGAAACCCATTTGGTTGGGAATGTGACCAACATTTGGGAAGCGACTAGAATTTGTAGGGAACTTGAGAAGTTATTGATAGATTTTGATATGGAAATGAAGCCATTTTATTTCTAGAAACAAGGTTTGTAGGGACTGGTAATTAGATAAAGCAGAGATAAAACCGAGCTCGAACCATAAGTCTCTCCTGTTAGCTAATAGACTGAACTGTGAAGTATCTGAGGTTCTTTAAGCTACCTAAAGCCATTCGACTAGAGCTCCCTGGGACGAATGTGGTAAGGTTTTGTGATAACTAGGTGAAAATGCTAGTACTAACACCTAGAGAGGGGGTGAATAGGTATTTGAAAACAAACCTTGACGAATAAATGCGGAATAAATTAAATTGCAAACAAAGTCTAAAAAAGGATCATAATTTGATTAAACGAGCTATCAAACTTCTGGTGCAGAATTCAGAATTCGATAAGAGATGGACTAGATTTTTGCAAAACTTAAAATGTTGCAACAAATAAAGTTGAAAAGATTTATAGTGGTTCGGCTTAGATCAAGCCTGTGTCCACTCTCTCACACTAGCAGCCTTTTGGCTGAAATTTACTATGGTATCAACAGAGAAGTACAATATTTCGAGTGCAAAACGCAGCCGAAGATTTCTTTTTCCCACACTAAGTCACTCTTCTTGTGATTTTCTCTATTGAATACAATTTGTAAGAGCTATCATTGAATAGCAAGTGGTTGGAAAGGCTTCAGACTTTGGAATTTCAATTTTCACACACTCTCTCAAATAGACTAAATGACCTCCTTAAATACTCCTTTTCGCCTTACTAGCCGTTGGAATTCTTCAGAGGAATTTCTTCCAATCAATTTATTGGATAGAATCGATTAAGGAAATCCTGTAACCGTTTGAAAATTGAGATGAAAATCCATTGATTCTGGTCGCCCATACAATTAGAATCTAGGTGGAACTTGTCTTCAAGATTGATTTCATCAATTCGTGATTAATTCCATCAATGTATTTATAAAAGGTAAGTGAGATTTTTTGCCAGAAAGCCAGATATTAAAGAATAAATCTCTATAACGTTCATATTAAATCCTTGTCATAAGATCAATAATTCTGAATCTGATTATATCTTCGTTTTGGACTTGGTTGCAGACTGGAATGCGTCAAAGTGGGAAAGACTCCTGGAATGAATAGACTTTGACAAGAGTCTGCAATATGACTTCAGAAGTCTACTATTCTTTAGAATAAGAACAAGAACAAGAAAGTTTTGTCAACTTCAAAACTTGGTAGGGGTTTTCTCAACAATCTCTCCCTTTTTTATGGTGACAAAACTTTTATACAGATTTAAGTATAATATGAAAGTTATCCTGCAAAATAGTACTTTAGCATCACATGATAATTGATAACAGACAGCAAGCACAATAAATTTTGCATAAGTCTGCATAAGTCTGCACTCACATAAAAAACTTAGTCAAACAATAGTTTGCATAAAAGAAACACCATACCAAACACCATACACACCAGCATAGAAAAACTCCATCATACACCAATTCAAAGCTTCAATATGCAAAAACTCTCCCTATTTTTGTCAATAGCAAAAAGATAAAATCAAACAAGCACAAAAAAGAATTGGGTTCGAAAAGGATCAGGGTTGTCTAGGAACACGAACAAGTTGAAAATCCTCCAAAGTCTGCACGCTCTCCTCAAGTTTAGTCAGGCACTGATGAAAAACAGTCTCAACTTTCTTCAAATTCTGTGATGCCTGCTGATTCATAGTCCGAACTTTATAATCAAGAGATCGTACCTTTTCGGTGAGAGACTCTGAGGTAGTACCGAGAGCAACATGCAACTTCTGCATTTCAACCTCTATCCCATATTACCGTGCGTTAATCTCCAAAAAGAGCTCTACTATCCGAGGATAGTTTGATTCTAGTTCAGTTTGGGCACTAGCTTCTGCAAAATGTACAGATGGGGTATCTAGAGGTGAAGGAACATCGACCTGAACATGTGAAATTTGTTTCTCCCCCTAAACATTAGCTTTTTTGTCCTGACCCTCATGAGAAACTTCAATGAAATTAGAGGCATAAATATCTTCAGCATCTGAAGGAGATCAACTGATGTCATCACTAGCAGTAGGTTTGACAGTCTGGTCATTAAGAGGAGTTTTCTCACCTACTCCCCCTGTCACAGTGGCTTCAGTCTGAGGAAAAACTCCTTCTCCTTCCTACATTGCTCTTCCATCATTGATTTGTTTACCAATACCCGTCTCTCCAACATCTCGTGCATCAATTTCCCTTGTATTGTCTCATTCTTTGTCAGTGTCCTCTTGTTCCTTTTTCATATTGGCATCTTCCTTGTCATGATCTGGGTCATCATCCATATTCTCTTTTACTCTAGTTTCTTCTCCATCACTTTCTTCTTCTGGCTCTTTCTCGCTTTCATCCTCTTCTTTTTCCTCAGAATCAGCTATACCTCTAAGAGAATCACGCATGGCAATATCAGAGATGATCTCTTCTTTAACATCTTCCTCTTCTTCATCTTGGAGAAGAAGAATAGGTCATTTTCTTTTTGGAGTTCGTGAGACAATGCTTTTTTCTTTGCGCTTCTTTTCATTAGCAGATCCTAACTTAGTTTTGTTAGTAGATTCTTTCTTCAGAAGTTTCAAGGCTCCAGAGAGATCCTTCAATCTCATTTTTGAGATCATTTTAAGTCCAATTTGCATGGAGACAATGGTTTTGGAGCAAAACTTTAATGGCGGTTGAATCTGAAAGTGTTGGAAGAGTTTGGTTACCAATGCTGTGTACGGAAGTTGTCCCTTTCCCTTCATGCCAGTCTTATACATGTGCAATAGGATTGTGTGAGGCAGTGAGAAAGCAACACCATTGCAAATGGCCCACGTCATTTTTGCCTTGAATCTAGAAATATCAGTTTTTGAAGTAGCCTTGGGTCTGATGCAGTTGATGATGATCTTGTGGAGCAAAATATTAGAAACAGACATCCTAGAGTAAGTAATATTTCCCCTAGGAATCCTGTCCTTCACCAGAAACTTGATGACCTCTTCGTTGGACACATTGATGGGCAAGAATCCACTCCTTTCTACCTACAAAATGTCAGCCAACAAATTAACATCAACATCAAACACTTTATCACTCACTGTAAATTGAACATGAGTGGGATTCAAAGCAAATAGGTTATAATAAAAGTAAGCGGTCAATTTCAGTAAGCATTAGATGACTTCACACAGAATCTTTCCATCTGAAGTTTGGCAAATTTTTCTCTCAAATTTACCTTGATGGAATCCACGAAATCAAAATTGACGGTTTAAAGGTTGATGACCCCCCGGTTCAGTATCTATGAGTAGACTTTCTTGTGCTTCTTTGACCAAAACAACTTCCCTTTTGTTCCAGCAATTTTTCAGCAACACCCATTTTGGGTTGGAAATTTTTGAACACCCTCTCATCATCATCTTCCTTTTTGCTCTCAGTTTGGCCTTTTGTGCCAAAGGAGGATTAACAAGAAAGTTTGAAAATTTATTTTCCACTCTACCAGCCTTTACCAGCCTTAAGTTCTCCATAGCTCTCAAGAACAAAGTTTCGTTCCCGTAGCCATTTTCTTTCAAGAACGAACTTATAAAATCCACGGGACTTCCTCACTTTTTCAAAAACTCATAATGTTTGAGAAGTACCTTGGGCTTTCTTACTGAAATAGGTGTCACTTCCTAAGTAACCTCTTATTCCACTGATTGTTGATTTGTGCTTCGAGGCGATTCATCCCCAGTGAGATCAAAATGCGTTGGACCTTCAGGGACGAACCGAGGCTCGCAACTGAGTGTGGAAGGCTTTCAGAAGGATGTTTCTATCATAGGTTCAACTGATGAGTCTGCTCGTCCATAGACTTTAGTTAGATGCAACAGTAATATTCAGCTTGTCACGAATGAACTCGAATAATCCTTTCTCTAATGGCTTGGTGAAGATATCTATTATTTTTCAATTTAATGAATTGAACATTGATTTTGCCATTTTGCATGTGGTCTTTTATGAAATGATGGCGAATTTCAATATGCTTTGCTTTTGAATGAAGAATAGGATTTTTGGTAAGATTAATCGCACTTGTGTTGTCACAACCGATTTTAGTGCAAGATTTTTCTATTTCAAAGTCCCTTAGTTGTTGCCTGATCCAAAGAATCTGTAAACAACAACTTCCAAGAGCAACATATTCTACTTCTGCTATTGAGAGTTCCACAGTGTTCCGCTTCTTTGAGAACCAGGACACTAACATTTGTTCTAAGAGTTGGCATGTGTCTGAAGTACTTTTTCTATCAACTTTATAACAAGCTAGATCAGCATCTAAGTATCTAAGTAATGTAAAGTCTCCTCATTTTGGATACCATCTACCTAACTTTGGATAAGTTGCAATATATTTGATAATACGTTTGACAACACTAAGATGAGACTTTCTAGGATTAGCTTGGAATCTAGCGCACATATATACACTAAATAAAATATTAGGTCGAGAAGTAGTAATGTAGAGAAGAGAACCAATCATGCTTCTGTATGTATTTTGATCAAATTTCTTTCCATCTTCATCCTTATCAAGTTTTGTAGAACTTGACATGGGAGTCTCAGTCTTCTTGCAGTTTTCCATCTTAAACTTCTTAATAACCTCTCTGGCATATTTCTCTTGAAAAATGAAAGTTCCTTTCTTTAAATGTCTGATTTGTAGACCCAAAAAGAATGTTAACTCACCCATCATGCTCATTTTGAATTCTTCCTACATAGACTTTCAAAATTTCTTGCACAGACTTTCGTTAGAAGATCCAAAGATTATATTATCTACATATATTTGAACAAGTAGAAGGTCTTTTTCTTCCTTTTTGATAAACAATGTTGTGTGAACCATTCTTTTCTTGAAACCATTGCTTATCAAAAACTTAGTCTCTCATACTAAGCTCGAGGTGCCTGTTTCAGACCATACAAAGCCTTATTCAGTCTGTAGACAAAGTTTAGTTTTCTGGGATCTCCGAATCGTGGCAGTTGTTCCACATAAACTTCTTCTTGTATGAACCCATTTAAGAAAGCACTCTTGACATCCACCTGTAATAACCTGAAATTATGGAATGCATATGCAAGCAATAATCTTATGGCTTCTAACCTGGCTATAGGTGCATATGTCTCGTCATAGTCTATTCCTTCCTCTTGTGTATAACATTTTGCAACAAGCCTTGCTTTATTCCTTGTTACTTTACCCTTCTCATCCAACTTGTTTCTAGACACCCAGTGTGATGCCCCGAACCTCGGGCACGCGCACATCCCTTAGCAGTCGACTAAAATTTGCGACGTCCCAAGATGCGTCGCCAACCTTTTCCTTTTATTGCACATGCGGAAACGAATTTAACAATCCCCATACAACAAACGGACATGAGATAGAAAAGCAGGACAACCAATTATACAAAACACACTTTATAAACACATCCGGTTTATACATGGGAGGTCTAACTCGAAAAGAAACCTCTAGGCCATCTACACTTTGGACCCTTTAGCCTCGGCTCTGGATCCTCCATGCTACAGCCCTGAAATTGGTAACCCACGACGGGGTGAGATATAAATTTCAGCGAGTTCACGCCCTAAACCCCAATTAGAAAGATAATACATCTAGAGGCAGCCTATACATGCATCATAGAGGACTTACCTCGCCTCAGCACCTCAATACACGTCAGCATAGCTCATATAATAGATACACATAGCACATGCACTTAATAACTGGAACGCTTCACTTTAATACATCAATCAATCATAGGGGTCCTGATTATAAGGCCAAATCGTTATGACATGTCCCATTCCGTACCACACAATTTTGTCCCATAATCAAGCGCAGTCATCTCACTCATTCAACCGTTCCAATTAATTATGGCCCAAACGGCATAGCCAACACACGGTTGGTGGTCATCCGGAGTAACCAAGCATCGTCTCGCTCCATCGAGCACGGCAACGTCTACATCAAGACAGCTTTCCACATAGGAGCTTCGATCCAGCTTTTGCTGCGACCGATATCTGTTGTCAAGGGCTTTCTACATAGGAATATTGTCCACTCGATGCACATCGGGTGACAGATTTCGATAGCGATCATATACACATCCAATCCCGGCCAAGAACATTGTGCATTGCACTCAAATGCCTCAAGTAAAGTAATGTGCTTGGCTTATTTTCTTCGTATTAAAAACACCTGATAAAATAATCGTGTGTGGGCACACGGTCAGATTGAACCGTAAAAAAGGATATTCTCACTTTTAAAATTCTCACTATTTGATATAGTACTTAAGAATATTTTTGGCGTAAAAAACTGACACCCGGTATTTTTCTAATTAAATATCAAAATTTCACAATTTTGAAGTAATAAATCAAATTTCATTAATCGGCACTCAATTTGCACAAACTAATTGCACCACGACAATCAACACAAAATTTTGATGACCGGCTATCCCGGTATAATTTCCAGAAAATATTAAATAATTAGATAAATTACAAAAATAATTAAAAATAAATGCAAAATAATTAAATAAATAACTAATTAAGCTATATACACTAATCTAACCACATAATTAACTTAATTAACCAATCTAACCTACCAAACTAATTACCTAAAGTCACTAACCACCTAATTAACGTAGCTAATTAACTAAATAACTAATGATACTAACCCTTAACCATTTCTAGGCCTAAGCTAATCCACTACTTAATCAATAATCCACCTATAAGTGTCATTAGCATCCTAAGTAGGGATTAGGAGGTAAACTCACCGGTTTAGCGCGAAAACCAATTCACAGCTGGAGGCCGAAACTCGGGCCTATGGCGACGCCAAAGGAAGCTCGGATCGGGCTGAAAGAGGTCCGACACATCTCAGCTAAAGCTGAGATTTGAACTTGCTTCTATGGAGGGCTGCTGGTGGCGGTGTGAGCTGAACTTGGCTCGAGGATGACGGCCGTTCGAGGGGTTGGTTGCAGGCCGTGATTGGAACGGCCAAGTGGACTAGTGGCTGCGTGAGAGAAGGACCAGCGAAGGAGCAGCTGGTGTGGGCTGCTGCATGCGAAACGGTGGAGATGGAGCAGGGCATGCGAGGTCAACTTTAGGGCTTCGTTGGAGGGGAGTTGACTTGGTGGAAGGCGTTACACGTGAAGATGGAAGTGGGGCTGGCAACGGTTTGGTAGAAATGGAGGAAGATCGTGGGGTTGACGGTGGGGGGACAAGCGATGGTGGAGCTGCAAAATGGGAGTGGGAACTGAGCTTCCAAGGAACAAATGAAAGAAAGCAGAAAAACAGAAGGGTCGGGGGAAGCAGGCACTCGAAGAATAAGGGAGGGGGAAGCAGCTAGCGTGCGAGAGAAGATTGGAGAGGGGGGGGGGCAAAGTCAATAGAAAATATCCAATTTTCATCATGGCTTGGCCCTCAAAGTCCTCATGTTCATCCCCTTTATCCCCCATAATACTTTCTTGCATAAAATCCCACAATTAACCAATTTTGGTGCCAAATGTTGCAGCCCCTCACAAGCCTAAGAATTTCATCAATTTGGACTTCAATTTCTTCACAAATCTCTCCAATTTGATGACCAATTTTGCTGAGGAGAAAGCCCACACAATTTCCACAATTTCCTTTCACCAAGTAGCTCACTTTAGAGGCAAAAAATCCCATCAATTTGGCCCCTCCGAATTTCTTTTCGTTTCCAAATCCTCTAAAAGTGATTTTCTGTAAAAATCTCGGGCTCGCTAAAAATTCTTCGAAGGATGAGTCGACATTCCTAAAATAAATTGTGACATGACAAAACTTTCAATTTCTAAAATCGGGTTCAATTTCGTGGTTAATTTCAACCGAATGCGATTTTAGCGTGACCTAACCTATCGGGTAGCTTTTAGGAATTTTTAGCACATTTGACCCATAGTCGATTATTTTTTATTCACATTGTGCATCTTCGACTCATTGGTGACTCTCGGTTATTGTGAAAATCTCGAGATCTCAAATATGGGCACAGATTACAGAAACGACAGAAAAATCGGTTTAGTGCCGTTCGACGAGAATTTTGTAATCAGGTAGAATCACCCACACTTTAATTACATGCCTCTGTCGAAACGATCTATCTCCGATCTTTACTTGATTTTGACGGTGCTGTTTTGACCCTTGCAGATTAGCACAGTCAAGTAGTCGATTTCTGGTCGAATCCTCAAGTCTGTCGCGTTTAGATTCCTTAACGGCTTCACCTGATAGACTAGTTATCTCGTGAGTGGCCAACTTAGAGAAAAATGCCATAGGCGCGTCGATGAAAAACCAATTTCATTTCATCAAAAACAAGGTTGAAAAACATTAATACTGAATTGTCTGAGTTCCTCTTGCATTGCTTCTATCCAGCTTTTGTTAGATAAAGCTTCTTCAACTCCTTTTGGTTCTATTTCAGAAATAAGAGCTAGGGCACTTAAGTCTCATTTTGCTTTGGATCTGGTACGGATTCCTTATTCTATATTGCCAATAATAAACTCTTTGGCTACGTTTGGTCGTCTAGATTTCTAATTAGGATAGGACTGGATAGAATATGATATGAATTCCTTAGATTTTTTTATATCATATCCACTGTTTGGTGAATCATAGTATTAAAGTCGGATATATTTACATCATATCATGTATATTTTTTTAATATAAATGACATATCATTGTAAATGAACCTAAAAGTTCATAAACGGAGATGATGAAAATCTCTCATGACACTATTCCTTATTTTATTTTTATTTTTATTTTATTTTATTTTTCCTATTTTTTAAATCATTTTCTTTATTATTTCTTTTTAACCCTTTCATCATTCTTTAATAAAATTTTATCAAATAGTAAACTGTACTAACATACCAAAAATACAAAAATACCTAAAATATATAATGAATATAAATATATAATTTATAGATTTAATGTTTATTATAAGATAGAATTAAAGTTGAATATATAAATTAAAAAATAATTTTTAATTTTTAATTTCTTAAATTAGAATTCAAATATTATTTATATTGAAATATAATTTTAATTTTGTTAATTTAATAAGTTTGTTATTCGAGAAAAATAATTTTCCTATTATGGACATTAGAAATCCTATCCATCTTTATCCCACCTCCCTCATGGGATAATTTTATCCTATTTATATCCCCCTTATATCCGACTTTATCATATCCTGAGCAAGCACCAAACGTAGGATAAGATAAATCATATCCTATCCCGAATTTTGTCCTGACTGCCAAACGCAGCCTTAAGGATGACTTGATTTGTACTTCCAATTACTCTTAGATTTGTCACATTTTGCAAGGGTTTGCAGATCGTCAGTTTTCTTTGACTCTTTTGACTTTTCTCTCACTTGACTTTGATCACCGGAAGACTGAGGTTCCTCGTGTCACGCCCCGATCCTCGGAGACGCACTAATCCTTCAGCTTGGTCGATTTTAAATGCGATATCCTAAGACTAAGTATTGCCGACCCTTTCATTTCATATAAGCACATGCGGAAGCAATTATAAATCCCCATACAATAAAACAATGGAATAGAAAACCAGGGCCATATTTTTCATACTGAAAATTCACAATCACATTTTTATACAAGCACCTCATAGTATATAATACAATACTATTCACAGAGGTTTGATCTAACACTTATCCATATAAAAATCAGGTCTGACAAAATAGGATGGGATCTCAGTCCTCATCCGGGTTGTACTCGGGATCATCCTGATCCTCCTCTGATTCTTCTTCACTAAGCTTGTTTCCTTCAAGCTCTTCATCTTTTTCTAGCTCATCGTCCTCTTTTGGTTCCTCCTCCTCATGCTCATCTACGGGCCTGAAATGGTTATACAATAACCATTGAGACAACGTTTTAACAAGTTCTACCCCCTAAGACTCGATTAGTAAACCAATACACTAACTGGGCTGCCTATGCACGCACGGGTCAGAGGACTTACCTTGGCCTTAGATTCCACTTGCATATTAGCACAGTTCAATAGGCACCCAAGCAATCACATCATAGATCGATATCTCGATCAATCAACCTAGTCAATTACATGTCATTATGACCTTTCCCCGGTCATTTCAATTCAATCAATCAATTCATGACATCATATCAAGTAATGATCAATCGACCTAGTCGATTACATGTTAGACGGACCATTTCCAGGTCATTTCACTCCTCAGTATATAACCTCCAATTGTATACTCAGTCACAGAGCTACAGTAATGCTCTCAGGTTTCGTTCTCGCCAAAGTGACGTATGCGATGGACAGCACTCGTGCGTTTATTAAGGCGCCGTTTTCACCAGTGATATTCTTAATCACCGAACCACGTATGTCCATAAAGATGCATGTAGTAGACAGCACTCATGCGTTCTTTAAGGCGCCGTTTTCACTAGTGATTTCCTTATCATCGAACCACGTATGTCTATACTAATGCAGGTAATAGACAGCACTCGTGCGTTCTTTAAGGCGCCATTTTCACTAGTGATTTCCTTATCACCGAACCACGGATGTTTATACCTCGTACCTGATCGGTCATAGTCAAGAGTACTCCCAGTTCAATCCCACGATTCTCTCCATTTTACAACTTATCAATGTATTATTAATGCTAAATAATCATACTCGCCCATCTACCAATCAATTGCTCAATTTCACTCAATTTCAATCAATTTAGGATAAATTCCTAACATATCACAATTAATTCAATTCCACGCAACGTAGGACTCAAATAAATAAACGGACTGCCCCACGATAATCAGCATGAAATTTCGGTCGTTCGGCTATTCCTGCCTAATTTCCGAAAAATAAATAAATAATTAAATTAATTTCGAAAATTAATAATTAAATAATAAAAATCCAATTTAGGCCCGTAATGCCTAATTGAAGCTCGGTAAGGGTAGGGAAAAATCCCGAGATGCATTCAATAAATACTAGCACATGTCTATTCGCTAATTGCACAACTCAATTGCTTAACATGCATCACAATTATCTAATAATCACTAATCTACTCTAATATAATCACCTAATTGCACTTAATTAAATCTAATCAATCATTAAGCATAATTAGCAAACTAAGAAAGCATTAGTGAGTAAAACTCACTTGAGCAAAGCGGAGACCGGATCACCGCGACGGCGGCGCAACGACGGCCAAAACTTGAGTTTGCGACGGCGTTGACGGAGCTCGGACCGGGCCTAGAACCAACCAAATAAATCTCAGCCCAAGCTGAGGTTTATTCTTGATTTTGGGCTGGACCCAAGTTGGGCTTTGGCTTCGCGGGCTTCCAATTTTGCTGGGCTGCCAATGGACTAAATTCACTTGGGCTCGTGGGCTTAAATGGAGCTGCTGAACTGGGCTGACTTCTTATGGGCTGAGCTGCAATTCATGTGGGCTTATCTTCGGTGGAATGAGCCCGAAACTTGCTGGGCCGAGCAAAGAAGAAGTTGCTGGGCTGATCGAGTGTTGTTGCTGGGCTCAAGGAAGCAGCGAAAGAAACGGAGTTAGCTGAACTGAACTGCTATAGGCTTCGCTGTTGACCAAGCGTGAGGAACTCCGGTTGAAGAAGACTAACAAAGTTCAGGCAGCTGGGTGGAGAGATCGACGTGCGGCGTTGAAGGCCGCGTGGCTTTGGGGTCAACAAGATGATGAGAGCTCCACCGTTTCGTTGACCGAACGTGGGAGCTCGGTGAAATTCGCTGGCATACGTGGGACGCGCAGCTGCTCCGCTGGGATCTTCAACCGTGGAAGCTAAACGAGAAGACACGGGTGTCCTGGCAGAGATGGGATGAGGATTCGGTGAGCGGACGACAAGAGCTAGTGGCTTCGGTGGAGTCTTGGGCAGCTGGCGTGAGGAGAAGACAGCGAAATGGAGGGAACAATGAAGCAGCAGCGTGGCGTGGAGGAAACTTGGATGGGTGGTAGCTTGATCGAAGTGTTGGAGTTAACTTTGCTGGAGTTTTCTTTCTTTGATTGACCAAGGAAGCTAGGTGCTTGGACGTGTGGCAAGAAGAGAATTCGGTGGGGTGTGGGTCTTCGGTGGATAGCAAAGAAACGTGGAGAGGTGGGCTGCTCGATGAAGATGGATACAAAGAAGGAGTTGGCGTGCGTAGGAGACCAACGAAGAAAGAGAGAATCGGATGAGGGAGAAAAATGGTGCAAAAAGTCAATAAAGACTATCCAAATCTTATAAAAAAAAAAAATACTTCAATGCTTGGTCCCCCCAATTAGCCCTCAAGCTTATCCATGGTCCCCCATTACTTTCTTGAGAGATAATCCACAATTAATCACATTTTGAAGCCAATTTTTCTGCCGAAAAGTCTAGCTTCGTATTTCTTAAATTTCGGCTCCAATTTCTTCATGAAATTTCCCAAATCGATGTCCAATTTGAATGAAGAAAGAGTCTACAAAGTTTCTGCAAGTCCCTATCACCCGAAGGCTCGGTTTGGAAGTCCATATTTCCATCAACTTAGCCCATATGAATTTTCGTTATTTTTCCATGGCGTCCGAATCCATTTTCTGTAAAAATCTCGAGATCTTTGAAAAATCTTCGGAGGATGAGTCAACGTTCCTAAAATTAGTCATGACATGACAAGACTTTCAATTTTTGAAATCGGACTCGAACTCACGGTTAATTTCCATTCGGCCACACATCTCAGTTGAACAGACCTATCTCTGATTTCAAATCAATTTTATACTGTGCCAAAATGGCCTTTAAAGATGAGCAAGGTCAAGGAGTCAATTTCTGGTCGAATTCTCAAGTCTATTGCCTTAAAATTCCTTAATGGCTTCCTTGAATAGCCTAGTTATCTCGAGAGTGATCGGCTCTGAGAACAGCCCTATAGACGCGTCAATGAAATGCCCGATTTATTAAGTAGAAAACATGACTGAAAATCTAGGATGTCACACCTCGGGGGAATCAGACTTTATTAAGTGTGAAACTAGTTTAAACTCTTCAAGTTGAGTCTGATCTTGTTGATTCTGAACACTTTCTTGAAATCTGACATTCATGGATTCTTCGAGAATTTGTGTATTCTGGTTGAAAACCCTGTAAGCTTTGCTTGAAGTAGAGTAGTCAAGAAATATACCTTCATCCAATCTTTTGTCAAATTTTCTAGGCCAATCATTTCCATTCTTCAAAATGAAGCACTTGCAACCAAACACATGAAACTAAGAGATATTTGGCTTTTTTTTCTTTGTAAACTTCATAGGGGATTTTTTCTAGGATGGGCCTTAAGAATACTCTATTAATTATATAATAGGTAGTTGAAACTGCTTCTGCCCAAAAAACGAGAAGAAACTCTACTTTCTATTAGTAGAGTTCTGGCCATCTTTTGTAACGACCTATTTTTCCTTTCTACAACTCCATTTTGTTCTGGAGTGTATGGAGAGGAGAAAACATGTTGATGACCATTCTTATCACAAAAAATTGCAAAGTCTTAATTTTCAAATTTCCCCTATGATCAGTCCTTATGTTTGAAATGACATAACCTTTCTCGTTCTGAACCTTCTTAACAAACTTTGAAAATATATGAGAAGGTTTCAGCTTTATTTGCCAAGAAGAAAATCCATGTGAATCTTGAATAATCATCCACAACTATCGAGCATTATTTCTTACCACCAATGCTTTGAGTTCTAGTTGGTCCAAAAAGATCTATGTGAAGAAGCTGCAAGATGTTTTCTTAGAAATCTCAAACTTTCTTTGGTACCCAAATTTTCTTGGGTCTTGGCAAGTTAGTTTTAAAGACAGCCTTTACCGAATCCTTCTTAATAGGTCTCCAAACTTTAGGAAATTCATTCTCAAAATATTCTGAGCTGTTACACTTAGAACATTTAAGAGTATTCCGGCTAATAGGTTTTACAAAAACTTTTTGAGAATGACTTTTGTAAAAAGATTTGAAGGTCTTTATCTAAGTCTCTCATTGACTTTAGGAAAATCGATCAAAAGAGTACTTTCTTCACTCAGACCCATGCCAGATTTGTTATAGTAGGGTATTTGAGCTAAAATGATTTTCTCTAAAGTTTTTGATCCTTTAGAGAACTTTGTAGAAATATCTAAAATAACATTTTTCAAGCATTCATTTTCTTTTGAAAGTGAATAAGCATTTTCTTTTAAATCATCAAAATCATTTTTTAGATTTTCAAACTTTTCTCTTCAAGAATTATCTTGTTGCTTGAGTTTTCAATTTTCCTTCTTTAATTCGGAGATCCTTTTAAGAGAAGATTTGAGGTTCAAGCAAAGTTCATTTATATACTTAGAAACTTTAATAGGAATTTCTGAATGACTTACCTCGATTTCCTGGTCAAATTCTAAGTCTGTGTCTGTGTCTGTGTCTGAGTCTGACTCTAATTCTAAGTCTGATTCTGAGTGAGCCATCTATGACATCCTGATTTTCAGGTTCTATTTTCGATTGAATAAGTTGGATTTTTCATCGACGCGTCTATAGTTCTTTTCCCTGAATTGATCACTCACGGGATAACTAGTCTACCAGGTGAAGTCGTTAAGGGATTTTAACGCAATAGACTTGAAAATTCGACTAGAGATTGATCGCTCGACTGTGCTAATTTGCAAGGGTCATTTCAGCATCGTCAAAATCGATCAGAGACCGGAGATAGGTCGATTCGGCAAAGGTATGTGATTAGTGTGTGGGTGATTCCACCTGATTGCATAATTTCCGTCGAACCACACTAGATCGATTTTTTCTGTCATTTATGTACCTTGTGCCTGTATTTGAAACCTCGAGATTTTCATGACAACCGAGAGTCACCAATGTGTTAAAGATGTACAATGTGGCTTGAAAATAATCGACCACAGGTCAAATGCGCTAAAAGTTCCTAAAAGCTACTTGGTAGGTTAGGTCACGCTAAAATCACATCAGATTGAAATTAATCGCGAAATTGAACCCGATTTCAAAAAATGAAAGTTCTGTCATGTTACAATTCATTTTAGGAACGTCGACTCATCCTCCGAATATTTTTCGGCAAATCGGGATTTTTGGCGAAAATTCAAAGTAAGGTTATTTTAGACCGAGAAAATTAGAATGCCGTTTTTGGTTGTATTTTTACGAGTCAAATTGGTTCAATTGATGAGGAAAAATCATGAGAGGGTTGATGGCATCTTGGTTAAATTTATAGGGACTGAATTGAGCCCAATTGATGAGAAATTGAATGAATTTAGAGGCCAAAGGTCCAAAATTCGTTGGCCAAGGGTGCAACAACCTTTTTGACCATTTCAATGGCTTCTAGGCTAAGTTTGATGCTGCAAATTGGCTGAGGATGGAAGGCTAAAGTGGTGGGGGCAAGGTTGATGATGATTTGGAGATATTTGGCTTGACTTTGAGGCAATTGGGCCCCTCTAAGCTTTAGCTGGCTTCTTCTCCTTCCCTCAGCCCCACTTTATCCATTGTTGTACCACTTTTGATCTCAAGAAACCAGAGAGAGACAGGCCAACCTTCCCCCTAGCCCGTCAACGGCAGTCAGAGCCCCCTCGCTGCCTATCTGCGCGTCGCGCGTTGCACGCCGCCCTAAGTCGTGCTCTGCGCATCCGTGATCGTCCCGCATCGCTCGCGTGCCAATGTGACGCCCTAAAGCCCTTGGTCAGTGTTAAAGCCTAGCCAGAGCTCGTCCGTCACCGTCTAGCCATCGTCGAGCACCGCCGTCGCCTTGCAACAGCTGTCCACTGCTCATGTGGCCGTTCCAGCCCATCTAGTTGCCTCGACCAGCCCCTTCGGCCCAGGGGTAGAGGCTGAAGTCAGCAAGGGCCTTTGGTCTTCTAGGCCCGTTTTTAGGCCCGTCGGGACCTTCGTTGGTGTCGTCGCAGGCTTGAGTGTCGCTCGCCTTCGTGTCGCCGTCGCCATGGACTCACCGGATCGCTAAACTGGTGAGTTTACTTGCTAAACTCTGCTTAGGAAGTTAATGATGCTTAAGGGGTGACTAGTTTAGGTTAATTAGGAATTATGTGGTTAGTTAGACTATATTAGTAATTTAATTGCTTATTTATGCATGTTAGGTGGTTAGATTAAATTAATTAATGGCTAATTAGATTGTACTATTTATCCAGATAGGTTTCGAAATTTTCTAGGCCCGTTCAGGTGGTTAAATTAGCATTTCCGGCCTAAGTTAGTATTTATTGTATTTAATTTACATTATTTAATTATTTTTGTAATTTATTTAATTATTTATTATATTTTGAAAATTATGCCGGGATAGCCGGTGACTAGAATTTCATGCTGATTGCAATGGTATGCTTAGTTTATGCAATTGAGTGTTAATTTGTGCAAATTGAGTGGTGATTGTGATTTTGGTTAATTATTTCAAAATTGTGAAATTTTGGTATTTTAATCAAAAAATACCGGGCATCGGTTTTTAACGCCAAAGTGTTTTTAGGTACTGTATTAAATAGTGGGATTTTTTAAAAGAAAGATATTGCATTTTTGGCTCAAATAACCGTGTACCCACACACGATTATTTTATCGGGTGTTTTTAATAGGGATAAGTGTTCCAGAAGTCCTAAAACTTGTCACGAAAATGCATTTAAGTCCTTAAATTTATCAAATTGTTTCAAACGAGTCCTAAAATTGACACCGTTAGCTTTTTCCATTAAAAATGCTGGCGTAGCATTTTAAATAATTTTTTATTTTCCGCGTGGATTTTTTAATTATTTTTTTTAAAATAAATTTTTTAACTTTTCTTTTTTATTTTTTTGTGAAAATAAGATAAGAATAAAATTAATTTTTTAGTTTTTAAATCTAACTTTTTTTATAAAAAAAAATGAATAAAAAATAATGAAAAAAATACACGTGGAAATTAAAAATTTATTTAAAATGCCACGTCAGCATTTTTAACGGAAAAGGCTAATGGCGTCGATTTTAGGACTCGTTTGAAACAATTTGACAAGTTTTAGGACTTAAATGCACTTTTTGCAAGTTTTAGGACTGAAATGCATTTTCGTGACAAGTTTTAGGACTTCTGGAACACTTATCCCTTTTTAATATGAAGAAAATATGCCAAGTTCATTATTTTAATTGGGGAATTTATGTGCAAAGTACAATGTCCTTGGCCGGGATTGATTGATTGTGTGTTGGCTAAGTAAACCCGTCCTCGATGTGCGTCGGTAGGACGTTGCCCCTATATGGGATGCCCCTGGACAACGAATGCCGGTCGTAGTAAATTCTGGACTGATGCTCCTTCGAGAATGTTGTCCCCAATGTGTGTTGGTGGATGTTGCTGTGCTCAAAGGAGTGAGACGAAGCCTGGCTACGCCAGAAGACCGATGTGCGTCGGTAGTTCATGCTTGTGCGAGCACTAATCGAATTGGAACATGTGATTGATTGACATTGACACGCCGGATTATGAGACAAAATTATATGGTACGGTATGGGACGTGTCATAACGATTTGGTCTTATAATCGGGAATCCTGTGATTGTATTGATTGTATTGATGGTATCGATTGTATTGATTGAATTGATCGATTGAATTGATTGAATTGAATTGATTGATGATCGATTGTATGGATTGAATTAATCGATTGAATTGATTGAATTGAATTGATTGATGATCGATTGTATGGATTGAATTGATTGATTGAGTATATGAATTGTACTGACATGCAGGAGAGAACTGAGGTAAGATAAGTCCTCTGTCTTGTGTGCATAGATTGCCTCTAAGCGTATTTCCTTCTTAGTCGGAGTTTAGGGAGTGAACTTGCTGAGACATTGTCTCACCTCGTCGTGGGCTCAACATTTTTAGGTCCTTAGATGGCAGCCCCTCCAGTACGTTTTGGTCAGCCTTGGAGGGTTACCGAGCTAAGTTTTGATTTCCCTGTCCCCGGTAGTCACTTGGTCTATGAACTTGTGGTGACCACCGTCTGGGTCGATGAGGGTCTACCTCAGAAGGTACCTCATCGATTTAGAGTGTGGTTTCGCCACGGGTTCAATGGGTATATGGAAGGTCCCCTCCAAGGTTTTGAGATCCCCGCTGTGGTGGTAGACGCCGCTCATGGCGGGGGTGTAGCTGACCCTCCTAATGGTGCTGTGGAGGACCCGAAGCCCCCGGAGCTTGCAGAGGTGGTGTTCGAAGGATTGACGAATGTGTCCGACTAGTTGGTCATAAGACAGCTTCTTTTTTAGAGCCGGTCTTTTGTAGACTTTTGTATATAAACCTAGTGTGTTTATAAAAGTATTTTGGTTGTGAATTGTTCCCTGCTTTTCTATCTCGTGTTGGTTGCTGTAAGGGTAATCATTCGCTTTCGCATGTGCAATATTCGATTGGGTTGGCAACGCGTTTTGGGACATCGCAATTTCATCGACCACCGAGGGATGTGCGTACGCTCGAGGTTCGAGGCGTGACATCCCCGTCCAGAGTAGTATCAGAGTTGGTCGGTAGTTGGAGTGATAAGGTACAATGGGTTCTTGGGATAGTTAGTAGGAAATGCCTTTTTTTTTTATGCTAATGTATGTGATTGATAACTAATTGGTGGATGGTCTGGTGGGGATCACTCAGTTTCTAATTCTGTGTGGAATTGGAAAGCAAGTTTTTGTAAAGAATCTACATAATGAGTGATCAGGAGTAGAGGACTCTTAGGAAAATGACCATTAGACCAGCGACTCGAGGTAGGACGCCGACAAGGGTCGGTACCCAAGGGGGTCGTGGTAGAGTGCTAGCTCAAGCCAACGCTAGTGGTGTAGCATCACCTCCTGTTGGTGCTGGGGTAGTAGCCCTTGGTGATCCTAGGATCGACGGGATCATGCAGGCGCTTGAGATGCTTGGAACTTTGATGAGGCAGCAGGCCCAGAATCAAGCCACCGCCACTACCGTTGCTGCTACATTTGCCGCTACTACTGCCATTGCTACCGCTGCTAATGCCGTAGCCGCTTCCGCACTTGCCGAAGTTCTGCCTGGGAACGTGGTTGTTGAGAGAGAGAGGTCGATGCACAAGCTTGTAGAGTAGTTCTTGAAGTTGAACCCGCCGAGGTTCACAGGCGTAGGCGATCCTGAGGCTGCAATGCTCTGGATCCAAGACCTGGAGAAAGCTTTCACATTGCTAATGTGCATTGAAGAGGAGAAGGTTGTCCTGGCAATATACCAGTTGCAGGGTAACGTTAGTACTTGGTGGAGAGCCACCAGAGGCATGGTTTTTCCCAATGGCGTGGTTTTGGTGTGGAACGCCTTCCTCAGAGCCTCAGAGCCTTTAATGGCAAGTACTTTTCTAGTAGTGCTCGAGATCAGAAGATGGAGGAATTCCAGCGCCTCCGTCAAGGGATGATGACCGTGGATCAGTATGAGGCTAAATTTGCTGAGCTGTCTTAGTATGCTCCAAGACTGGTGGAAGATCCTGAAGACAAAGCTCGGAGGTTCAGGAACGGCCTCCAACCAGAGCTAAAGAATCCACTGATGCTATTCGATCTGAAGGATTACAATGAGGTATATGGTCAAGCCTAGCAGATAGAGAGGAACCTGAGTGAGCAAACCGCCTCATCTAGATCGAGGTTCAGTTTAAATAGAGATGGAAACCGATTCAGGAAGAAGCCCATGACCGGAGGAAGGTATCATGTCCCGCCCAATAGGAATGGTGGAGTTGGAAAGTCAGTGCCGAGTCAGAATGGCACGTGTCGCTTTTGTGGGAAGCGACATGGATTGGCCTTGTGCCATTTTAGGACGGGTGCTTGCTTCGAGTGTGGCCAACAGGGTCACCAGGCCAGAGACTGTCCCAGAAAACTGAGGGGACTACAGCAGTTACCGCCGCCATCGATGGGTCAAAATAGGGGGTTTGCACTGCAGATGGCACAACAGGGTGAACCGAACAGACCTCCAGTGCAAGGACGAGTGTACGCCATCACTAGAGAATAGGCAGAGGACTCGCCTGATGTGATTACAGGTAAGGTTTTGCTGAACGACCATGCTGCATATGCTTTATTTGATCCTGGCACGACTCATTCGTTTATGGCTGAACAATTTGTTAAGCTGGTGGGATTAAATCCTGAGTTGTTGGAGTTAGTGGTTAGCATATCTACACTATTAAAGAGTAAGATGTTAGCTGCAGTGGGTTGTCCTGGTTGCAAGTTAGTGATTGATGAGCGAAAGGGAAGGATAGATGTGATAGTCCTAGCCATATATGATTTCGATGTGATAATTGGCATGAACTGGCTCACCAAGCAACGAGAGCTAAGATGGACTGCTATCGTAAAGTGATTTAGTTTAACCCGTTAGCGGGTGAAAGTTTCGAGTTTATTGGGAGTTGAGGAGGACCCTCGATTACCTTAATCTCGTCGCTTGAGGCAACCCGTTTGTTAGACGGGGGTTGCCAAGGTTACCTAGCGACTGTCGTGGAAGTTGAGGAACTGAAGATCGAGGACATCGTAGTAGTTCAAGAATTTCCGGATGTGTTTCCAAAGGAATTGACAGGCCTGCTGCTAGAGAGAGATATAGTTTGTGATTGAGTTAGCACCCGGGACAAAGCCAATCTCTAAGGCTCCTTACCGGATGGCGTTGTCTGAGTTGAAATAACTGAAGGTGTAGATGCAAGAGTTGTTAGATAAGGGATTCATACATCCCAATGCATCACCTTGGGGAGCACTAGTTCTGTTCGTGAAGAAGAAAGATGGTTCGATGCGTCTGTGCATCGACTATTGTCAACTCAATCAAGTAACTATCAAGGACAAGTATCCACTCCCAAGGATCGACGACTTGTTTGACCAGTTGCAAGGAGCGTTGATATTTTCAAAGATCGACTTGAGGAGGGTATCATCAGCTGAGGATCAGACAGGAGAACATACTGAAGTCGGCGTTTTGTACTCGATACGGCCATTATGAGTTCACTGTAATGCTGTTCAGTTTGACGAACACCCTAATTGCTTTTATGGATTCGATGAACCGAGTGTTCAAAGAATATTTGGATCAATTTGTGATCGTGTTCATCGACGATATCCTAGTGTATTCGAGAAGTCTTGAAGAGCACGAGAGGCATTTGAGGGTGGTACTCCAGATCCTGAGGAATCATGAGCTGTACGCCAAGTTTAGTAAGTGCGAGTTTTGGTTGACTCATGTGGCATTCCTAGGTCACGTGATTTCAGGCAAAGGAATCTTCGTGGACCCAACCAAGATCGAATCAGTTATTAACTAGCCAAGACTGACTATCATGATAGAGATCAGAAGCCGTTTGGGTTTGGCAGGGTACTACAGAAGGCTCATGGAAGGATTTTCAGCATTAGCTTCGCCGTTGACTCGACTACTAAAAAAGGAAGAGAAGTTTGTATGGACAGATAAGTGCGAGCATAGTTTCCAAGAGCTTAAGCAGAAGCTGACTACCACACCCGTATTGACGATTCCATCTGGTCTCGGAGGATAAGAGATCTATAGTGATGTGTCGTTTAAAGGACTGAGTTGCGTGCTAATGCAACATGGTAGGGTTGTTGCATACGCGTCCCGTCAGTTAAGACCTCACGAGCTAAATTATCCAACGCATGACTTGGAACTCGTAGTGATTATTTTCGCTCTGAAGATTTGGAGACATTATTTGTGTGGAGAAAGATTCCAGATCTTCACCAACCATCAAAGTCATAAGTATTTATTCTCTCATAATGAGTTGAATATGAGACAGCGTCGCTGGATGGAACTTCTGAAGGACTATGATTGTGATATTCTGTATCATTCTGGAAAGGCTAATAAAGTTGCAGATGCGCTAAGTCGGAAATCTTCAGTTGTGCATATAATGGTCAAGGAATGGATTTTACTTGAGAGGGCTCAATATTCGGTTTTCAAATTTGAGATATGCCACCTTTCAAGTCTTATGGTCAACCTCAGAATTGAGTCGGAAGTGCAAATCGGAATCAAGACGCTTCAGTTGACCGACCTAGAAATTCATAAAATCCTGCAAGAGGATACCAAAAAGAGAAAGGCTGACTTTCAGATTTCTGAAGACATAACACTAAGGTTCTGAGGACGATTGTGTGTACCTAACGATGTAGAGCTTAAGGAAGAGATCTTATCAGAAGCTCATCGTAGCAATTACAGCATTCATCCTGGTAGTACGAAGATGTATCAGAATCTGCGTCAACACTATTGGCGGTTCGGTATGAAGGCGGACATTGCCAAGTATGTCGCCAAGTGTTTGATGTGTCAGCAAGTAAAGGCACATCATTATAAGCCGGGAGGATTTCTGCAATCTCTCGAGATTCCTGAGTGGAAATGGGAACATATCACAATGGATTTTGTGACGGGCTTACCGAGGAGTCAAAGAGGTAATGATTCCATTTGGGTAGTGGTCGACAAACTGACAAAGTCGGCTCACTTCATTGCCGTACGAAAGAACCTTGATTTGGACAGGTATGCAGAGTTGTACGTACATCAGATTGTTCGTCTGCATGGAGTGCTGGTGATGATTACATCAGACCGAGACCCGAGGTTTACAGCTGCCTTTTTGAAGAGTTTGCAGACCGCCTTAGGAATAAAGCTGCAGTATAGTACGGCTTATCATCCTCAAACGAATGGCCAGTCTGAGAGGGCAAGCTTGCGTATTGGATTTCAAGGGAAGCTGGGAAGAATAGCTTCATTTTGTTAAGTTCGCCTACAATAACAACTACCAACAGAGTATTTAAATGGCTCCTTTTGAAGCGTTGTATGGCAAAGCGTGCAGAACACCAGTGTGTTGGGATGAAGTCGGAGAACGAAAGATCACAGGCCTAGAGTTGGTTTAGCCGTCAGTGGATGCAATTGCCGTTATCAGAGACAGATTAAAGACCGCTTAGAGCTGCCAGAAAAGCTACGCTAATAACTGTCGAAGACCATTGGAATTCCAAGTTGGTGAGCACGTCTTTCTGAAGGTGTCACCTATGAGGAGTACTTCGCACTTCGGCAAAAAGGGAAAGCTGAGCTTAAGGTACGTAAGTCCCTTTGAGATTTTGGAAAGGATAGGGACCTTAGCATATCGTCTTGCATTGCTGCCAAGGTTGGTGCAAGTGCATGACGTCTTTCACGTGTCGATGTTGAGAAAGTATGAGTCTGACTCGACCCATGTGCTGAATTTTGAAGAATTAGACGTGGACGACAGAGTGTCATACGTGGAAAGACCGGTTCAAATTGTGGATCGTAAGGAACAAGTTATGCGCACCAAGATAATCCCGTTGGTTAAAGTGGTTTGGCAATACCACAGCACCGAAGGAGCAACCTGGGAAAGTGAGGACTCGATGAGATGACTGTACCCCCACCTTTTTGTTTAAAGATTTGTAATGGTTTAAATTTCGATGACGAAATTTTTGTAAGAGGGGAATAGTTATGACATCCTGACTTTCAGGTTTTGTTTTCGATTGAATAAGTTGGGATTTTCATCGATGCACCTATAGTTTTTTCTCTAAACTGATCACTCACGGGATAACTAGTCTACCAGGTGAAGCCGTTAAGGGATTTTAACGCAATAAACTTGAGAATTCGACCAGAAATTAACCACTTGACCGTGCTAATCTGTAAGGGTCATTACGGCACTGTCAAAATCAATTAGAGATCAGAGATAGGTCTATTCGGTGGATGTATGTGATTAGTGTGTAGGTGATTCCACCTGATTGCAAAATTTCTGTCGACAGCACTAGACTGATTTTTCTGTCATTTCTATACCTTGTGCTTGTATTTGAAACCTCGAGATTTTCACGACAAATGAAAGTCGCCAATATGTCGAAGATGTACAAATGTGGCTCGAAAATAATCGACCACAGGTCAAATACGCTAAAAATTCCTAAAAGCTACCCGGTAGGTTAGGTAACGCTAAAATCGTGTCAGATTGAAATTAACCACGAAATTAAACCTGATTTCAAAAATTGAAAATTCTATTATGTCATGATTCATTTTAGGAACATCGACTCATCCTCCGAATATTTTTCAGCAAATTGGGATTTTGGGTGAAAATTCAAAGTAAAGTTATTTTGGACCGAGAAAATTATAGGGCCGTTTTTGGTTGCATTTTTTGGAGTCAAGTTAGTTCAATTGATGAGGAAAAATCATGAGAGGGTCGATGGAATCTCGGTTGAATTTACGGGGACCAAATTGAGCCCAATTGATGAGAAATTGAATGAATTTGGAGGCCAAAGGTCCAAAATTCGTAGGCCAATGGTGCAGCAACCTTTTGGACCATTTCAATGGCTTCTAAGGGAAGTTTGATGCTGCAAATTGGCTGAGGATTGAAGGCTGAAGTGGTGGGGCAAGGTTGATAATGATTTGGAGATATTTAGCTTGACTTTGAGGCAGTTGGGCCCCTCTAAGCTTCAGTTGGCTTCCTCTCCTTCCCTCAGCCCCATTTTATCCATTGTTGTACCACTTTTGAGCTCACTCTTGAAATGTTCAAAGTGTTTCGTACTGAAGTTGAGAAACAATTGGGAAAAACTATCAAGGTAGTCAGATCTTATCGCGGTGGTGAGTATTATGGGTGATCTGTTGAGACTAGACAGCAAATGGGACCATTTGTAAAATATTTGCAGGACTGTGGTATTGTCACTCGATATACAATGCTTGGGAGTCCTGAATAGAATGGTGTATCTAAACGGCGCAACCGTACACTCATGGAGATGAAACGAAGTATGATGGGTAGTTCTAATATGCTTGATTACTTATAAGGTGATGCAATTAAAACGGCAACTTATATATTGAATCGTGTACCTAGTAAATCGGTGCCGAAAACACCTTTTGAATTGTGGACAGGGAGGAAACCAAGCTTGAATCATTTTCGAGTTTGCGGTTGTCCTGCAGAGGTGAAAATTTATGATCCTTCTTAGAAGAAGACCAAATCCAGGACTACTAGATGTTACTTTATTGGATATCCTAATCATTCTAAAGGGTATAAGTTCTATTGTCCTACTCACGGCACTAGAATCATTGAATCTCAAACTGCCAAATTCCTGGAATTAGGTGTTGCTGAAAAGAGTTCCTCTCAATCTTTCGAAAAGGAAGAACCAAACAAAACGGTCTCTATTCCATTGCCCATCTTGCATGATGATTCTATGTGGGAGCAAGAAGTAGATACTGGAAATATGTCGGTAGATCCTCCTACCACAAATGAAATTCCCCAGATGAATGATGCGACTCCAGAAATGCCTATGCAAAGATCACAGTGACAAAGAAGACCAACGCCTCTAAGTGATTATCATGTCTATCTTAGATAAGCTGATTTTGACATTGGAAGTATAGTTGATCCGACGATCTTCAATGAAGCTCTTAATAGTGATCAGGCAGATAAATGGTTAGGAGCAATGAATGATGAGATGATTTCCATGTTAATTAATCAAGTATGGAAACTTGTTGATTTACCTAATGGGCATAAACCGATCAGCTGCAAATAGGTATTCAAAACCAAGAAAGACAATAAAGGCAACATAAAGAGATTCAAGGCAAGGTTAGTCGCAAAAGGGTACACACAGAGAGGAGGCATTGATTATACTTAAGTCTTTTCCCCAGTGTCCACTAAAGACTCTTTTCGGATAATCATGGCATTGGTGGCTCATTTTGACTTAGAGCTTCACCAAATGGATGTTAAGATAGATTTTCTAAATGGAGATCTGGATGAAGAAGTATAAATGAAGCAACCTGAAAGGTTTAAAGAAGCCGAAAAGGAGCATATGGTGTGCAAACTTCAAAGGTCCATCTATGGTCTCAAACAAGCATCACGTTAGTGGTACTTAAAATTTCACAAAGTTGTGAGATCATTTGGTTTTGAAGAAAATAAGTTTGATCAATGCATCTACATGAAAGTAAGTGGGAGTAAATATATTTTCTTAATACATTATGTAAATGGAATTTTACTTGCTAGCAGTGATGTTGATCTATTAAATGACACAAAAAATTTTCTATCTACAAAGTTTAATATGAAAGATCTTGGGGAAGCCTCTTTTGTTCTAGGCATTGAGATTTATCGTGACAGATCTAAAAAGGTTCTGGGTTTATCTCTGAAAAGTTATATAGATCGTGTTTTGAAAATATTCAATATGCAGACTTGTAAGTCAGGTAAAGCTCCTGTTGTGAAAGGAGATAAATTGAGCATAGATCAATGCCTTGGGAATGATGTTGAAAAAGAGATCATGAAGAATATTCCTTATGCTAGTGCAGTTGGCGGTCTTATGTATGCACAAGTATGTACTAGACCTAATATTGATTTTGCTATGAATACTCTTGGAATATATCTGTCGAATCCAGGTCATGAACATTGGGTTGCAACTAAAAAGGTGATGAGATATCTACAACGAACAAAGGACTTCATGCTCGTGTATAGTAGAGTTGAGGACCTAAAGGTGATTGGATATTCAGATACCGATTTTGCTAGTTGTTCAGATGATAGAAAATCAACTTCTAGATATATTTTTATGACGGCTGGAGGTTCTATTTCTTAGAATAGCACAAAGCAAACCTTAATTACGAACTCTACAATGTATGCTGAGTTTGTAGCGTGTTACGACGCGTCAATTCAAGCAGTTTGGCTTAGAAATTTAATCTCAGAATTATGAGTTATGGACTCTATTGCTAAACCTATGGTAATCTACTATGACAACATTGCAGTTGTGTTTTATTCCAAGCATGACAAGATCAGCAATGCGTCCAAACACATGGAGATCAAATATTATACTGTTAAGGACTTGGTCAAAAAGGGAGACATTATGATTGAAAATATCAAAACTGAGTCCATGTTGGCTGATTCTCTAACAAAAGGCTTACGACCCATTTTGTTTAAAGAACATGTAAAGAATATGGGTGTCTTAGATTCTTTTGATTTCTTTTGTCAGTGTGAGTTATATAATTTGTATTTTTGGATATTATAGTTATATGCAGACTGATAATACTTTTATGATGTCTATTAAAGCATTTATTTTCAATGATTGTTATCATTGATTCTATTGTTATCCTTTCTCCTGTTGACTGAGAAATGGAAGTATAAAACAATATCTTTTGGATGTCACTGATGATGAGATCTCATGTTGGATTGTGACATAGTCGTGCAATTTCATATTGTTTAGAAATTGCGTTAATGCAGTTTCATGACGTTGAAAAATTACATTAAGAACCGATAAAAAATAGTGTATATTTTGATCACATGTTGGCACTATTTCTTACTGATCACATGTTGGCACTATTTCTTACTACACTACTAAGCCCATGATCCATGAAAATATAATGCTTATTATATGTGATTATGGAAGGTCTTGTGTTGTGGCATTTTCTTAACACTTTGATCTCCATAGTCCTATACTAAGGTTATATAGAATTGGATTGGTTTTGAGATGCTATTATTGGAATATAATTCTTTAAAAGTTGTGGCCACATAAAACAAAATTTTCAATTATTAACCCAATAGTGTCATTTTCAATATAAAATCATTTTCAAAATAAAATAAGTTAATTAATGTAGCCCAAATGGGAGAATGTTGGAAATTTTCTATAATATGAGCTTACATTAATTAATTAATTTTCTATTTTAAATAATTGGATTAATGGATATTCCAATATTTTTTAAACCCTACAGTGACCTGATTGAATTGGGTATTGGCATCTATTAATAACATGCCTAGTTGAGCAGCAAAGTGTAGGCAATTGTGTTTAACTGAAGCCCGTAATAGGAAATGCCCAATTGACACGCTGTTGATTAGAGTTTGCTAAGTCCCCTCTCTAGCCTATAAAATGGTAGATTATACCTATCAGTTGCTTTAATCCCATTGAAAGCTGCTATACTGAAATAGGTCATAGAGAGAAAAATCTAACATTCCGATAGATCTCTGATTATCAGATTGATCTATTTTTCTTCAAGTGAAGCAATGGCTCAAATATGTACATTTTAATTTTGTTGTGTTTATTGATCTCGGTGTTTTACAATCATAAATGGATTAGTTTCTTTTTGATTGATTAGTTGTTTATGTAAATAAATTTTATAAAGATAAAACCATTTTAGATTGCCCATCAAGATCTTAAAATTTTATTCCTGCAAGTTAAACCACAAAAGTAGCCCATACAAAAATTTAAATTGGGCCAAAATTAGCAATGCCCAGCCTAAAATATTTAATCCGAAACTCCAAATATCACTTAAGCGACAAATTTGTTGGTAGTAATAAAAATGATTTGTGTTTGATAATGAATTCGATGAGGAAGGTCGATGGGCCAGTTACAATCTCAACCAAGATGTCGACATGACAGCTGACGATTTATTATAGGTTTTCTTATAAGTATTTTTTTTTTTTGTGCCTTTTATGTCATACTAATAAATTTTCTTTATTTGTTTTGTGTTGCGTTTTTTAACTGTTTGATACGAAAATGACATTATTGAACGATAATGTAATTTAAAATAGTGGTGGTAAAGTTCTCCAGTGGAGACCTATTTTTAATACCACTAAGGTCTTGTTCAATTTATTTATGACTTACAATAAGGTGGGTGGTCTTGTAGATTAGGTAGTGATTATACTAAAAATAGGGACTTTAAAAAGTCTGTATGGCGATCCATAAGCCGAAAATATCGAGGCTCTGTTGAATGTCGCAATGAAGAATTAGTTCTAAACATTCATTTCGACATTCTGACATCGAGACGGGTGTTATAACTTCCGAAGTCAGACATGAGTTGAGAATCGTGGTGGGTCAAATGTCAACGCATGAAAATGTTGTAGCGATTTTAATTGTTTTTCTGCGATTCAGAAAGCTCAGAAGATCAGAAACTTTATAGCAGATGGCTATACGCAATGCCATGAAAACGAAATGACCGTGTACAAACTAAGATGATACTATGCCCCTATTCTACGTACTGCTCTTCTCCGATTCAGAAAGCTCAGAAGGTCAGAAACTTTATAGCAGCTGGCTATACGCAATGCCGTGAAAACGAAATGACCGTGTACAAACTAAGATGATACTATGCCCCTATTCTACGTACTGCTCTCCACCTTATTTTCTTATCAAGGAAGTGACAACTTGATCTTGTTGAGCTTAACCATGATAGTTTTCATGTCCATTCTTTCCTCAGGCAAGTCCTTTGAACATTCTAGTCCTAACTCTAGGATTGATGAAATTATGCTCTCGAGTTCCGAAGGCGTCAGATCTTCATGTTTGGTGCTAATGAGTTTGCCATCCATGATGTCAAGCACTCTGTCTGGAATCGCTGCACCTACCCAGAGCCTCAAGCTCATATCCGCATTGAACATTTCATCAGTTGGCTTCTTTCTGGTTATCACTTCCAACAATAATATGCCGAAGCTATAAACATCTCCTTTTGTCGAGACTTTTCCTTCCAAACCGTACTCTACAAGCAACATTTTTTGTGAAAAAATAACATCATAGATTGATCTTTTTTTCTTTTTGGGGCATAAATAACAAGATCAAGAGTCATATGAGTGTTAATATATCTCTATTATATTATACCATTATACTAGCAATCAAAAGCCCGAATTAGCTAAAATTTGACAAATGTACCTGGAGCAACGTATCCAATCGTGCCGAGAGTTTGGGTTTGTGTTTCAAGCTTGTTCTCAGCCAAAATCTTTGAGATTCCAAAGTCGCAGACTTGTGCTACTAGGTCCTCGTTTAGGAGAACATTGCTAGGCTTCAAATCGCAGTGCACAATGGGTTCCGGTTGGCCATGGTGGAGATAATCGAGTGCCGTAGCGATGTCTACCATTATCTTCACTCGCTGATGGATACCCGAGTTGTAGTTGTTGGAGTAAAGCCACATCTCCAAGCTCCCATTGGGCACATATTGCAGCACCAAAGCTCTCAGATCGGCATTCGTGCAGGTGCTGATCACCTTGACTAGATTCCGGTGCCGGATCTTGCAGAAAACCTCGCATTCTACATCGAAACTTTTAAGGGCGCCTTCAATGTGGAGATTCAGTACTTTGACCGCGACATCCATCCCGTTGGCTAGAGTTCCTTTGTATACAGAGCTAAAGTTTCCTGTTCCAAGCAAATTGCTTTCGCTGAAGTTGTTAGTAGCCGAGCAAAGCTCCCGATATGATATCATCGGGTGGTCAATTCCAGGCGGGTTCTCCACCAAAACTGAAGCTTTTTTGCCAGTGTTCCCATGCTTTCTAAGCAAGCAAATGACAAAAACTAACAGTACAGCTGATGCAATTGGCGCCATTATGTATAGTAAATGGCGCTGCTTGTCCCTTGATGATTTCTTTCCATTTACTTTGCAACGTGGGACTTGAAAAATAGCATTTCCACAAAGTGCTTCATTCCCAATGAATGAGAGAGCCGAGAAATTTCCAAAGGGCCCGCCATTAGGAATTGCTCCTGATAGCTTGTTAAAGGACAAGTTCAAATTTTGCAGATATTTAAGTCCTTCCATGGACTTAGGTATTGCGCCAGATAACTCGTTGTAGGAGAGATCAAGGAAGTCCAACCCTTTAAGGTTGCCGATTGATTGCGGTATCGATCCTTGAAATGAGTTCCTTGACAAGTTGAGAGAAGCAAGGCTCTCCAATTCTTGGATGGAACTTGGTATGGTGCCGGTAAGTTGATTCCAAGAAAGATCAATGCTGTTCATAGCTCTCATTTTTCCTATTTCAAGTGGTAGTCCTCCATTGAAAGAATTGAGTGACAGATTGAGGAAGATAAGTTCTTGAAGGCTCAACAGACTAACCGGTATAACTGATGTCATGTTATTCGAACTTAGGAGAAATTTTTGAAGACTGCTGAGGTTTCCAATGCAATTCGGGATCGATCCCGATATCCTATTTTGCCAGAGCACCAACTCTCCTAAATTTGTCAAGTAGCATATCTCATTGGGGATCGGTCCTTCGAGATGGTTGTTATCAACATATAGCCTTTGCAAGCTTTCTAATCCTCCGATCGACGATGGGATGTTGCCGACTAGATCGTTAGCGCTCAACGCTAGAAAAGTCAATCTCTTCAAGAAACCCATTTCCTCGGGAATGCGACCTCTTATTTGAGAATCTTGAGCAAGTAGAATTCGTAAGGAACTGGAGAAGTTTTTGATAGATTTTGGTATGGAGCCGCAAAGCGGGTTTTGTCCCAGATCCAAGGATTGCAGCGATTGACAATTTGATAAGGCAGATAGAAAACCAAGCTCTGAACCATAAGGCTCTCCTGTGAGCTGATTTGACGTAACCCCAAATCTTCTGAGGTTCTTCAAGTTGCCCAAACCCATGGGTATGGGTCCGCTGAGTTGATTCTGTCCGGCATCGAATATAATTAGGTTCGTAAAATTCGAAATATATTGTGGGATGTTGCCACCAAAGCAATTACTTGCTAGATAGAGTGCTTCCAAATTTGGATGGCTTGGTTCGCTACCCAAGACAAGGTTTCCGGAGAGGGAATTGAAGCCCAAACTAATTTGTCGTAGAGATGAAACATTAAAAACCTCTTGAGGCACTTTGCCTGTTAGCAAATTTTTCCCAAGGAACAACACTTCCAGATTGACCAACTTGCCAATCTCACTCGGAATGCCACCTCCAATATAGTTAAATGATACGTCCAGGCCGTGCAAGCTTGACATGTTACCGATGGTTTGAGGAATCGTGCCAGTCAGGTTGTTAGATTCAAGATAGAGCTCCTGTAGCTTGTGCAAGCCGTCCATGTCTTGAGGAATGCTTCCCTGAAAACGATTGTATGACAAGGACAATTCAAGAAGCTCTTTGCATTGGGTTAGCGTCTCTATTAGCAGGCCATTGAACTGGTTATTAGACAGAACAAGAGATTGAATGTTAGGCCAGTGGGAGCAAAGATTGGAGGGAAGACTCCCTGAGAGATCATTATGCATCAAGTCGACAATGATGAGTGATCTATTGAAAAGTGTCGGAGGAATCGAACCAATGAGATTGGCCGCGGCCAAAGCAATGACCTGCAACGTGGATATGTTGCCCAGGAAGCTTGGAATTTGACCTCCTAAGGGGTTAAAGCTAAGATATAGTAGTTGTAACTTAGGGAAGGCACCAAATTCTCTCGGTATGCCACCCCTTAGCATGTTCCCTAAGAGTGACATCCCTTCGAGATTTTGGCACTGGGCTAAGTTAGGAGGAATGTTTCCTTCGAGCTGGTTAAATTCAAGGATGAGATTCTTCAGGCGATGTAAATGACCAATTTCTATCGGAATCGTGCCATAGAAACTATTGTTGTAAAGATAAAGAGAAACCAGGAAAGAAAGATTGCCTAGATAAGGAGAGAGCCTCCCTTGGAGACCCATGTAAGAGAGGTCTAAAGCTGTGACTCTCTGCCTGCGGTTGCTGCAAAAGACGCCAATCCATTCACAGAAGTTTGCTTTGGTGGTCCAATTGCAGCCTTTGATCATGTTTGTCGGGTCAATTTCAATCGCTGATTTGAACTGGAGGAGAGCCACTTGATCAGTGAAGTTGTTAGAACAGATGACCGGCTGAAAAATCAATAGGGAAGCCAACATAACATCAACAAATGCTATAAAGATGAACTTCTCCATAATGAACAGAGTATCTTTTGATTGCATCAATAGACGGTTTGCTAATCAGGACCTGTTCTTAGTATTTAATATCAAAACCAACCAAATGATTGTCTCAATTTAAATAAACCAAAAAATGTAAAAAAAGACTAACCACCAAACGATGCCCCACGTGGGGTCTCTATGGAAAAATAGTAGGTTGCTATTCAATGTGAGGGACCTGACAAACTACATGATCCACATTTCAGAGATACTCAGGTTGAAAATTTGTTTTGAGCGTCCAAACAAATTTTTAATATCTGAAAGAATGCTATTCACAATACCCCACAAATTAACCCAAACCACAATTATGCGTTGAGATCTTCCGTGAACGAGGGGAAGTTGGAGAACCCCTCAATCACGTTTGATTTAGTATATGGCCCATTCTTTACGTTTACATAAACACACTTATTTTCAACTCTATAAGAGTACAAATAGACCTTTCACTAAAGCTGCAAGGCATGAATGTGACAAGACTTTGAGATAACTGTTGCGACCTTCCCGCAAGGATGATATGAAGTGTCTCGAGAGAAATTGACTGATTGGAAGTTTCTATTGCTAGAAGAGATAATGATACTAGTAGTCTATCAACTTTTATCCGAGTGTCTTGTCATATTTGAACTTTCAATTGATTCAATTAAATCACTTTTGATTAACATGAAATGTGGTCCAGCGACTTTCAGTTGTCTAATTAGATCCGTAATATATTTGATATGTTTATTGTCATCCTTTCGTTAATTAATTTAAATGAAATACATCATGGACACCAATATGATAAAGATGAAGTTTGATGGAGAAAATTACGCGAATTTTGTGTGTGTCATGTGGACTCTCTTCAAAAACAATTTCAGGCTTCTTGTCCCAAAAAGGATAAGGATAATAGCTTTGAAACCTCTACTATTAAAATGCACGGAAAACTTTACTATTTTCTTTTGAAGCATGGTAAAAAATCTTCCCTCATTCTCCATTTGATATGATTTCGATCGATAGCTTGAAGAAGAATAAGACCACATTAATTTATATAAAGTAAAGGGTTTTGTCTTGGTTTGGAAGCCATTCCTTAACACTAGTGGAATTTTCGCTCGCTACACAGGTTCTTGCTTTTTGTTTTGTTGAGAAATTACTTTAAAGTATTAATTCGAAACCTAGTGTTGATTTTGGTCCTCAACTAATAATTTATGGAACTAATATTTTCATCTAACGCTTTCTAATACTTTAACGTCTTGATTTTTCCTTTAATCAATTTATATTGAACTTGTCTCAGGGCTATAATACAATAATTTGTAGTTTGACATTAAAATATGTAGCTTTTTCCGTATATCAATGTGTACAGGCATGCTCTTTATCGTTGTCATACGATCGGCATTTGAGGCGTCGTTCGTGACCTTTGGCGTTGTAGAATGGCAACTTCGAATTAGATGTCTCAAGTGTATTATTTCATGCATATGTGATGCAAGAGGCTTAGCTGTAGGGAATGTCAATTTTCCTTTTCTCCTTAAACCTGACATTTCAATGCCTAATACTAATGAATGTGGACATTATGCAATGCATTAATATTTTGACAACTATGTCTTCCTCGGTTGCTGTTGCGGAATATGGAGGACTAAGCGGTAAATTAATCAGAAGGAAGGAAAAGGAAATCGGAAATCGGATTTATGTGGTTCGGTCTGAATATCGGAACCTATATCCACGAGGAGAGCAATAGGGAATTCAACTATAAAAACAAGTGATACAATGAAAATTGCAATCACTTAAGTACTCAAACACTCTCTCAAGGTTTCCCAATCCCCTATTACACCCAATAATTTACACAATGTTTAACTCTTCACAATTCCTAGTGAAATCTCACTCAAGAAATTAAATAAATTCTACTTACAAGAATTTAACTGGGCTGTGTAATTACAACAAGAATTTCTCACGTAAGAAGAACTCTCTTCTCTCGGCCACCGAATGGAAGTTGGCACGCTTCTTGTCTTTAGATGTCCTCTCCTTTTACAGGAGAAACAAGAAAGAAATATGAACTCATTAAATGGTAGCACAAGCGCCCACAATCAGCACCGACGTCGACCAAATTTATGTGCGTGCATTAATGAGGGGAAGAAAACTATAGACTTTCTTGCACAGGGCCTTTCCTCTCTCCAATTATCAACAAAGACAAAAGAAGGGGAGGGGAGAAAGCAACGCAGATGTAGCAAAAGTCAAGGAGATTAATAAACAAATGAAGAAAAGATGTTCTTCATTTAATTCTGCACTTTCAGCCATGAGAAGCATTTCTAAAGCTGGATAATTCTTTCGTCTGTTCAGAACACGCGCTGTTTCTCATTAAATGCTCCGCAGATATGCTCCCTCATTTCGGCATGCCGATAAATTATGCGTGTGCGAATTGGATATCGTGTATCGACTCAATTACTATATAATGGTACCTGTATCATCATCCTCTATATGTGACTAACTCTAATATCCATAAGCACTTTGATTGATGAAAATGTTTCTCGAGAGAATCGAGCGAAAAATTCAGAGTCTTGCAACTAATAAGAGGCGAGCAGATTTTCTCATTGAGGGGCGAGGGTGAGGGGGACTGCGAGAAGTTGCCTGCGAAGGCAATTGATCATCTCTAGTGTGATTGCAAATGAGAGGAACCGCAAGCTTGGTCTTCATTATATTCATGAGTCTCTGGTTTGCAAAAGTAAGGTAGACTATTATGCATTATTTGGATTTCTAATCGATCCATATAATATTGGTGGTAGCTCCAAGGAAAGATTACTTGGAAGTTCAATCAAGAACTCAAGTTGCGGTTGAATGGGCTTGGGAGATCCTAGGTGAAACGCGAGCATTGCCTTGCAAGAGGGTCTATCACTCCTGCTCAGTAATCCATTAGCTTTCCCCATGTGGTTCACCTCGAGAAAGGTTGCGATACCTAAGTTTAAAAAGCTCTCCAAAGTAGCAGATTTCCTACTATGCATGATGCAGGAGGCTTAGCTGGGAGGCAATGTCAATTATATTTTTCTCTTGAAAGCTGACATTTCAATGCCCAATACTAATGAATGGGTACATCATGTGACACATTAGTATTTTGACAATTCTAGATTGTCTTCCAATTAGTTTGGTGTATGTTCTAGCATTAGTGTGCATCTTTGCTCATCTTTGATTGTTGTGTGGATATGATGCAATGGAGCATGTGCTAGATAGTCCGATAATCAAGACCTATATTTCTTTTACCCTAACTAGGTTCGCGTTCTAGATTTTATCTGCAACATTGATGTGTCTGTGAGATGTGTACATTATTGGTTGATCTAAAGTATATGACTAATCACAATATGGATCAATGATTCTAGAGTGCATTGCTCGTTAATAATGAATATAAATAACGTAAAATTGTGGAGACTAGGCACTATATTTGATTCTTATTTTCCTTGAAGGACCTGTCTCGTTTGGCACTTGGATGAGATTATGGTTCGATGTCCTTGTCAACTTAGCTAGCATAACTTTTGATCCACGAACTTGTGGTCATTGATTAGATTTTGACTAAATATGTGTTATTTTCATGGAATTATGCAATTTGATGGGCCCACCAGAATAGTAAGCTTAATTCGCAGAAGACAAGGATGCGTAAATTTCTGATTGGGTTGGGTTGGACATTCAGGTCCAAATGGAGGAACTTGCCCACTAAAACCATCACGGGGTGTTATCAAGTCATAAAGTCTAAACCTATATTAAGAAGTGAAGTTAAAGGTTGCTACATAGGCTTTGAGTGCTATTTGGGCAAGTTTCGACGTTCTCCATAAAAGAAGACTTGATTTTACTCTTTGCAAAGATTGATAACTCGATTGGGTCATCAATTAATCAAGACTCAAATGTATTTTGTGCAAAGATTTAAGATTTCTGATGCACTTTTGCTGTTATGTTAGTGTAGGGGCATTTTTTTCTAGGTGGTGATTTATTTTTTAAACCATCATACTTTAACTACCTTAAGATTTCTATACAGATTGGCTCGGAAGAGAGGAAGGAGGATGATTTTACCAAAAAAGTTCATTTTTTATTTGAATAAGATCATTGTGGTTGAATTATAAATCAATAAAGGAAATTTTGAGGCTTGTATCGTCATTTAGCTAAATCTATTTGGCAAAATAACACAAGTATATTTTTCCAATTCTTCTTTCCTTTTAAATATTGTATGAGTAAGAATTGGGCAAGAAGAAAGCCACTAACCATCTTTTCTTTTTTCTTTTTTTTGGACTTTCTTTGTAGAGCAACTTTTAACTTTTTTTCTTTTTGCCACACAGAGTAATATAAAGCCATTGACCATAGTTGAACCTCAATCATCTAGACCAATTCATATGAAAGAGTCAATCTTGAAATTTATCGCTCAATGCCTTGACACTTGAGATTTCACTAAATATCTTCATCTATCGAAAACCTTATGTGATGGTACATGGGGATTTTGTTGGACATCCTAGTAATATTTCTTGTTTGGCATGTGAAGGTATTTGTCCATGCAAAATATACAAGAGTTTGGAAATGAAAGCTTACTATTGCCCTACTGATGAGTTTAATTGGGAGCCATGCTTGTTATTTTTGAAAATGATGTCTTATTCGATATGTGTGACGCGAGGCAAGTAACGTTCATCATGGGAAGTAATTGAAGCACTGTATTGTTCAGCCATGACATCGGTTATACCATATTTATGATATTTGTTTCTTATTTTCCTTGAAGAACCTATCTCTTTTGGCGCTTGGATGAAATTATGGGTCGATGTCCTTGTCAGCTTGGCCAGCATAACTTTCAATCTACTTGAACTAGTGGCCGCTAAGTTAGATTTGACTAAATATGTATTCTTTTCATGGATTATGAAATTTGACGGGCACTCCAGCATAGTAAGCTTAATTCACGACAGACAAGGATGCGTAAATTTCTTGGTTGGGTTGAATATTCAAGTCCAAATGGAGGAAAATGCCCGTTAAAACCATTATGTGGGTGGTTGTCAAGTCATAAAGTCTAAACCTATATTATCAAGCGAAATTAAAGGTTGCCACATAACCTTCGAGTGCTATTTGGGCAAGTCTCGACGTTCTTCATGGAAAATGACTTGATTTTACTCTTTGCAAAGGTTGATGACTCAATTGGGTCAACAAGTAATTAGGACTCAAATGCAATCTATGCAAAGATTTATCACTTCTAGTGCACATTTGCTGCCAAGCTGGTGTAGAGGGATTTTTCAAATTATCTTACTTAAAATACCTTAAGAATTCTATACATATTGGCTTAGAAAAGATGAGGGAGGATGGTTTTACCAAATAATTAATTTTTAACTTGAAAATAGGTATTTGAGGTAGAATTATAATTCAGTAAAGGAGATTTTGAGGCTTATATTGTCATTTAGCGGATTTTTTTTTGAGAAACTACACTAGTCTACCTTTCAAGTTCTTCTTTTCTTTCAAATATTGTAAGAATAAGAATTGGGCAAGTAGAAAGCCACAAACCATCTTTTCTTTCTTTTGAGGTTTCTTTTTAGAGCAACATTTTACTTTTTTTTCTATTTGCCACATAGAGTGATATAAAGTCATTGACCGTGATTGAACCTCAATCATCCAAACCATTTTGTGTGAAAGAGTAAGGATTTGGCAAGAAGAAAGCCACTGACCATCTTTTCTTTCTTTTGAGGTTTCTTTTTAGAGCAACATTTTACTTTTTTTTTCTATTTGCCACATAGAGTGATATAAAGTCATTGATCGTGATTGAACCTCAATCATCCAAACCAATTCGTGCGAAAGAGTAAGAATTTGGCAAGAAGAAAGCCACTGACCATCTTTTCTTTCTTTTGAGGTTTCTTTTTAGAGCAACATTTTACTTTTTTTTTTTCTATTTGCCACATAGAGTGATATAAAGTCATTGACCATGATTGAACCTCAATCATCCAAACCAATTCATGCGAAAGAGTAAGAATTTGGCAAGAAGAAAGCCACTGACCATCTTTTCTTTCTTTTGAGGTTTCTTTTTAGAGCAACATTTTACTTTTTTTTCTATTTGCCACATAGAGTGATATAAAGTCATTGACCGTGATTGAACCTCAATCATCCAAACCATTTCGTGCGAAAGAGTAAGAATTTGGCAAGAAGAAAGCCACTGACCATCTTTTCTTTCTTTTGAGGTTTCTTTTTAGAGCAACATTTTACTTTTTTTTCTATTTGCCACATAGAGTGATATAAAGTCATTGACCGTGATTGAACCTCAATCATCCAAACCAATTCGTGCGAAAGAGTAAGAATTGGGCAAGAAGAAAGCCACTGACCATCTTTTTTTTCTTTTGGGGTTTCTTTTTAGAGCAACTTTTTACTGTTTTTTTTCTTTTTGTCATACAGAGTGATATAAAGTTATTGACTGTCGTTGAACCTCAATCATCCAAACCAATTCATACGAAAGAGTAAGAATTGGGCAAGAAGAAGGCCACTGACCATCTTTTCTTTCTTTTGGAGTTTCTTTTTAGAGCTACTTTTTAGTTTTTTTCTTTTTGCCACACAGAGTGATATAAAGTCATTGACCATGGTTGAACCTCAATCATTCGGACCAATTCATACGAAATAGTCAATCTTGAAATTTATCGCTCAATGCCTTAACACTTGAGATTTTACTAAATTTCCTCATATATTGGAAACCTTTATGTGATGGTACATGTAGATTTTGTTGGACATACTAATAATAATTCTCATTTGGCAAGTGATGGTATTTGTCCATGCAAAATATACAAGAGTTTTGAAATGAAAGGTTACTATTGCCCCGCTGATGACTTTAATGGGGAGACATGCCTGTCGTTTTAGAAAATGATGTCTTATCCAATATGTGTAACGCAAATCAAGCAACATTCATCGTAGGAAATAATTCGAATGATAGTTTGAACACTTAAAGAAAAAAATTAAAAATGTCATGTACAGGTGTATCATATGTGAAATCGTTGAATAGAAATTACAAGTAGTCAAAAGGATAACTTTTTTAGAAATCAATCAACTACCAAATGTGTGGTAGAAAAGTTATAATACCTATACCCGGGCTATGTAAGCAAAGTGATCATAGAAAAGTTATACGACTTGTGCGTAGGTTTACACAGGCACACTTATTAACAGCTATTTACATTGTGATCAATGTTGCAATCAAATGAGCAAGTGACCAACACCTTCTACGACTTGATATTATCGCGATCCATTACTTGTAATCAAGTTGTGTCACCCCCCGAACCCGAGCGCGTGCCCATTCCTCACTGGTCGATAAAATTTTGCGACTTCCCAGGACAAGTCGCCGATCCTTTTTGTTTTATTGCACATGCGGAAGCGAAAATAAATCCCCTGACAGTAATCATCTCGGGATAGAAAAGCAGGACAACATATTTACAAACAAACGTGCTTTTATATTCACATAGAGTCATGTACAAGGTCTATGACCAAAAGACCACAAAAGACTAGCCTTCCAAAAAGAAGCGGTCTTAACTGACCTACACTTTCATTCACCTCCTCTCAGCTTCGGGTACTCCACTTGACGATCCTAAAAATTTAACCCACGATGGGCTGAGATATAAATTTCAGCGAGTTCACGCTCTAAACCCCGATTAGGAGGGAAATACGCTCAGAAGCGTCCTAACCACGCCATCATACAATTAGCATAGAGGAATTACCTCGTCTCAGTTCCACCCTGCAGGTCAGCACAGTTTATATACATTATGCATAAAATTGTTGCACACAACAATTGAAACACATTACTCAACTCAATAAATCACAGGGGTCCAGATTATATGGCCAAATCATTATGACACGTCCCATACCATGTCACACAATTTTGTCCCATAATCCGGCGCATTTATTCCACTCAACATGCGTTCCAATTGATAATTTCGCCCACTCTAGGGTACGGCCTACTAGAAGTTCAGTGGTCTACTGGCGTAGTTAGGCATCGTCTCACCCCATTGAGCACGGTTACGTCTCTCAAAAGACGACTTTCCCCAAAGGAGTATAAGTCCAGCCTCTACTGCGAGCCAAAACCCAATAGTTGGGTATCCCATATAGGGTAACGTCCATCCAACACAGTTTGGGGACGGGTTCTCTTAACCAACACATAACCACTCAATCTCGGCTCGGGACACCGTACATTGCACTCAAATGCCTCGATTAAAATAGTGAACCTAGCCTATTTTCTTCGTATTAAAAACACTCGATGAAAGTAGTTATGTGTGGGTACACGGTCATATTGGACCCGGAAAATTCATAACCTTCTTTTAAAATCCCACTGGTTTATATAGTATATAAAACCATTTTCGATGTTTAAAACCCGACACCCGGGATTTTCTGAATAAATATCAAAATTCACAAATTTTGGAATAACTGACTCAATTTCCAATCAGCACTCAAATTTCACAATTTAACACTCGATTGTATAAATTAACCATACCATTGCAATCAGCACGAAATTCTGGTCATCGCCTATCCCGGCCTAATTTTCGAAAAAATAATTAATAAATAATTAATTTCGAAGATTAATATATAATTCAATTTATTTTCTAAAAATACTAACCTAGGCCAAAATTATTAAATCCAATACCGATACGGGCCTGGAAAATTCCCGAACCCTTCTAGATAAATAATACAATTAATCTAGGCCTTAGCTAAACCATGCTAACCACCTAACATGCTCAATTAAATAATTAAATTTCTAATTTAATCTAACTGACCACCTAATTCCTAATTAAATAAATCTAAACACCCCTTAAACATCATTAGCCTTAAAGTATAAACTCACTGGTTTATTGCGGAAACCGGTTCACCACAACGACCGCGCGACGACGGCCGAAATTCGAATTTTCGGCGGCGTCGACGGACACTCGGACCGGGCCTAGAACCGGCCCAACACAGCTCCGCAAGGCTGAGCTTCGGCCTTGGGCTTTTGCAGGGCTGCTGGTCGTGGGCCCAAAATGGGCTGAACTACTGAACTCTTGGGCCAATTTGGGGGCTTCAAATGGACTGATCTTGCGGGCTTGACTGAAGATGGGCTGCTGAAGCTGAAGCCCACGGCTGGCCTGACTGAAATTGCGTGAAGATGGGCTGAAGACACGGGCCGCTCGGTTGATGGGCTGGAGCTTGAAGACACGCGGACGTGCGAGGCGATGGAGAAGTGGACGAAGGAAGAGGGACGCTCGGCTGTTTCGGTTGAGGAAAATCGAAGAAATCGGGGCAGCTTCGGTCTTCGTGGACAGCTAGAGGAGGCAGGTGGCGCACGAAGAAAGTTGCTGGGTCAACTATCTTGGAGAAAATTGCTGGAATTGACCAGCGTGGGGACAGCAACGAGAGAGAGAAGATCGGTGGGCTTCGGTCACTGGTGGGCAGAGGACGTGGGCTCAAAATTTCGGAGGAAGGAGCTGCATTCGCTGGGCTGTTCGGTGAAGGAAGCGGCTGAGATGAAGCTGGTGTTGACCGAACCGAATGAAGACTTGGGTGTGGCTTCGGTGGCCGTGAGAGAGAGAGAGTGGAAGAGGGGCAGAGACGTGGACAGAGAGATGCGAAGATGAAGAGGAAAGCAAATTAAAAATGAGAGTGAAAGCAAGAACCGATGAAAAGGGAGGAGAGAGACGTGCGAAGAAGGTTGAGGGAGAAGAAGCAAAAATCCAAATAAATATTTAATATTCATCATGATTTTGGCCTCAAAAGTCCTCAAGCCTATCTACTTGGTCTCATAATACTTTCTCAACATTTTAATCCCACAATTAATCAATTTTGATGCCCAAAAGTTGCACCCCCATCAAGCTCCGAATTTCATACATCTTAGGCTTTAATTTCTTTATCAAATTTCCCAAATTCGATGTCCAATGTTGTAGAAGAAAAAGGCCATACCATTTCTGCAAGTCCCCGACATCCAAAGGCTCGGTAAAGAGGCCAAAAATCCAATCAATTTGACTGATCCAAATTTCCGCTAATTTCCGCGACGTCCGACATGATTTTTAGTAAAAATCCCGAAATCTCTGAAAATTTTTTGGGAGGATGAGTCGACGTTCCTAAAATAGCTCGTGACACCACAAAACTTTCAATTTCTAAAATCAGGTTCAAATTCACAGTTAATTTCACTTCGGCGCGATTTTAGTGCGACCTAGTCTACCGGGTAACTTTTAGGAATTTTTGGTGCAATTGACCCGTGATTGATTTATCTCGAGTCACAAGGTACATCTCCTACACATTGGCGACTCTCGGTTGTCATGAAAATCTCGAGATTTCAATTACCGACACAGGATACCCAAAACGTTAGAAAACCAATTTAGTGCCGATCGATAAGAATTTTGTAGTCAGGTGGAATCACCTATATTTTGATCACATATCTCAGTCGAATCGACCTATCTCTGATCTTTGATCGATTATGACAGTGTCGTAATGACCCTTGTAGATCAACACGGTCGAGCAGTCGATTCCTAGTCGAATTCTCAAGTCCATTGCATTTAGATTCCTTAATTGCTTCCCCAGATAGTCAAGTTATCTCGTGAGTGATCAGCTTAGAGAATTGCACTATTGGCGCGTCGACGAAAGGCCCGATTTATTTAATCGAAAATGAAATATGAAAATTCAGGCTGTCACAAGTCGTGTTCATTATCATCAGACTGTGTCAAACTGTGTGGAATGACTTGTGATTATTGACACCTAAATTTTGATAGGCTAGTTAGGGTTAAATTACAAATGATTAATTTTTAGACCTTAAACAAGAAGAATTTCCATTAAATTACACAGCATGTAGGCATTAGGATAATTTGCCTCAATGGTGAGAAATTTTACTAATTTCGTAAAAAAAAAAAAAAATCAATAATTTCAAAAAATTAAAAAAATTAATTATTAATAATAAATATAGCAACCCTAAGGAGAGGGCCGGGCCTAACTCAGCCCTCCCCTCTTTTTCTCTTCCGCCCCCCCCTCCGGGGCACGGGCCGGCCCACTTCCATCCCTCCCCGGCCCGGCCCGTGGCTCATCTCTTTCCCCTCTCTTCTCCCTCTTCGCTTGACCATGCGAGGGACCGACGCTTGAGGCGAAGGACTGGCTGGTGCTCCAAGGACCAACGGAAGGGAAGCTTCGGCCAATTTGACAACTCAAGGTTGTCGGTCAGGTTGAGGAGCTCAGGGCAGCAGTTGGCAGGAGGAAAGAAAGGGACCGCCGGCGCGCCCCACGGACTGCCGTTCGCGCGAGAGACCGGAGGGCAAGAGGGTTCCTCATGATTCGACCGTTTGGCAAGTCTATTTGTGGAGGAACGGGCTATAAAATGGAGATTAGTTCGGGGAGAGAGAGAGGGGTCCGACGGTGAGAAATTGAGGAAGGGTTCGCGTAGAGAGAGCATGAGAGCGACGAGTCCTGACCGGTGCCCTCAACCTCGCGGCTCCCGGCGCCAAGCGCCCGCTAGGTTTCCATTTTTGCTTCAGCGTAAGTCCGCATTTCCCCGAGGATCTTGGTTCGGCGACACCAAGGCGGCTAGCCGTAGCCCGACTCGTTTCGGGCTAGTCTTTTGACGGCGGTCGCCGAGCCGGGTAGGGACTCACGGCCGGTACCTCTTTTTCATACCTTGTTTTCCCTTGTATTGGCCAGCAGGGGTAGAGACTCGCCGACGCTCGCTTGCACTCGGTTTCGAGCGTCGGCGAGCCTTCCTCAGTCGCGGTGATGTGTTTATTTACTGATTTGTGCTGAATATCGTTGCAAGCTTGAGCCTCAATAGCCTCGGTTTTCCCCTCTCGGACGGTGCCTACCACATGCTCGAAGAAATGCTTGAACCAAACTTGTGCAAACCCGCCTCTGTATTGCGTACCCGAACTGACTGCCACATGTTTGACAAAATGCCTAAACCAAGCTAGCATAGTCCATTCCGAATCTGAGCTACTCTGAACTCTCATAAGCTTGTTTGTGTTCATAAAAGGAGGCCTCCCGTTGACTAGCAAGTATGTTCCCCATCGGAATCAATGGGTTGGTGATATTGGATGTGCACATTTTCTTTTATATGTGTTTCTCGGTTGCTGATGTGTTATAGCTATGATGTTGGCCTTTCCTTTTGGTGAATATTTGTGCAGACATGAAACAAAGATTCCTGGTGAATGATAGTTCCTTATGATGTTTGACTGGATTTTTTATGGTTTCTTTTGTTCGGCTTGTCATGCATCATCGTATTCGTGTTCGAGAGTCGCTGGTGGCCGGCGGTGGCCGTTGGCTCTGCACCGGCGGCATCGGTCCGGTGAATGCGTGTGTTCGGCTGACTGTGGTAGGACTAGGAGGTGCTATGGTCTGGAGTTTGTGGTTCTGGGCGGGCTCGAAGAAGACAACAGTGAGGAGGGAGAGTAATGGACTTTGGGCTCATTTTAGATTTAGAGAGCCTTGGGCTTGAAGTGCTAATTTGGGTGAATTCGGGCTTCGTTTTTACTACAAGGGTATTGAGTGTTAGGTTTGATTAGGCTTGTTTGGGTTTTATTTTTGGTTGAGTGGGCTTTGGGTTTTGGTATTGTAGTGGCCAGATTGGGATTTTGTTTCATTGAGCCCATTCCTTTCTTTAGGCCTTGATGTCCATCGCCCAGTCTGCAGAACAGCGGCCGCCCATGCTCGTCCATGGGCCCAGCCCGAACCCTATTTTTGGATCAAAATTTGTTATTTTTATTTTACAATGAAATAAATAAATAAATATTCCAAAAATTTCCAAAACATTTCTTTTTTCTAGAAGTCAAGAAAAAGCTTAAAAATTAGTTTTGAATAGTATTTTTTTCTTAACACGTACAAAAGCCTAGATAAAAAACCAAAAAAAAAAAAAAAAAAAACTTTTGCTCAAAGTTGGATAAGCCTTTAAGCTTTACCATAGGGATTGAGTGTTTTTGGAAGCAAATGTTCGCTTGTTATTTGCATATTTCCATTGTTCGAATGTGCCCTTTGATGCATGGATTGTTGTTTTCTTAGCTTGGCTAGGAATTGAATCCTAGGATTCGTGAATGGTATAAAACGCTGCATGAAGACTTCATTTGATGATTGAACAAGTATAGGTGCTGAAAGGCATTAGTTGATTAATTAGTATAATCAAATCACCAACCTTAAATTCTCTAATTCATAAGAATAAAGTAATTCTCGCATTACTTTATTTGGGTTTCTAATCAATCTATCAAAAATAGATCAATTGCGAAACCTAAGTGAAAATGAGTTGTATTTAAAAACTTGAACTATAAGTCGCAAATTGATATGTGCTTCAAAGAGCATGAGCTAGGTTTAATCTTAGTAGTCCATTAGTTGAATTCTAAGTTTGACCATGGTACCTCCAAGTACCATAAGTAGGTCGCAAGCTTGGGTGCACCACAAGGGTGATGATGATCAATCATTCAATGATCTTTCAGAGGATGTCGGCTTGCAATGACTTCTAATTGATGGAAGATTGACCATGGTACCTCCAAGTCTTCATAAATTCTCATCATATTAGACTTGTTCTCCTCTTGTAGATATCTTCATTACTAATGAAAGATTGATCATGATATCTCTAAGTTTTCATGAAATCCTCATCATATTAGACTTCTTCTCTTGTTGTTGATATCTTCATTAGTCTTCACTAAACTCACAAAGGTCATCGATATCATTATAGTCTTCCACCTCATTTGATATTAGCAACTGCTCCTACCAACAATTTGCTACTCCTAATAACAATCTATTGCTCATGATAACAATCTGAATATATATTTTCTGGTCCTTCCAAGCAGATTGGCAATTATGACCCGACCAAGTTGTTTGCTTTCATAGTCCTTCCAAGCTCTACGGAACATTCTTGTTCTAACCTTGTTTACCGTCACTAGGTCCATCCAATTGTTCACTATATCTTGGTACCTTCAAGTCATCAACTTGTTCACCCTCGATCAAGGTCCTTCTAGATGTTCATTTTATCTGAAGGTCCTTACAACTTCTAGACATCTTGATGCTTACTATCTTGTTCACTTTTGATATTGGCTGCCATCGTTCGGTAGGGTAGAACACTCTTGGCTGTGATAGAGCATTTCTCATACTAACTCACATGGTTTTATGCATATCGGTTTGTGCATATATCACCTAGTATACTCAACCAATACACACATTAGTAGTGTTTGATTGTTTTGTTATATTCCAAACAACATAGGGGATTTTCCAACATAATGCATGTCTTTTGTTCATTATAGCGACTTTGGATCTTCATGTAAATTTTAGAGTAATTTCGTTTCCAAAGAAAATACCAAAAATATTAGCTTAGGTTGCACATTATAGAGTTTCGCATTATACTAATAAATGATTTGTTGGATCATGCGATCATGCATCATATTTAAGGCCTTTCATGCAGTCTTTTGAAAGAAAATAGTTTTTCATTTCGGATACAAAGTCGTTAATACTTTTGCTAAGTCCATCCAAGCACGTTTATAGTTATTTTGTCAATCCCATAGTAAACTATACATATTAACATTAAGAAAAAGTGTCATTTTGGCCTGTGATTAAATTTGAAATGTTATGCTTCTTTTAGGTAAATTTATAATTTTTTTGGGAAAAAATATATGTTTTGTCTCCTTTTCAATAAAAGCTGTATTGGTTAGTATTTTAGCCTTTCAAAAATAATAAAATCAATATATCTTTTGATATTGTAGTTATTGTTAGATTTTGATCAATAATGACGGCTATTCGCTAACTCAGATTTTTATGCATTAGACAATAGGAAAAGAAAAATTGAAATGGTAAAATAGTATATAATGAAAGAAAACTGAAAAAGTAAATTTTGCAAATAAAAAGAAATGAAGTGGTAAAGAGGACAAAACTGAAAACAACGAAAAAGGAAAAAGTTAACTACGTGAGTGAATCTCATAGTATAGGAGGGAGAAACGATGGAATGATAAAGTTAAGAGGAAAGAGGAAAGGCAGACTACATCGGACGAAGAAAAAATTAAAAAAGAAATGGAGAAGATGAAAAATTAATCGAGGTCTATAATGGAAAACAAAAAGCCATTCCCACCATTTTACATATGGAATTTCAGGCTTTCTACAATATATCATTGACCCTACTTTGCAGCTTTACATTGTTGTCTTTATGGTTTTATATGCAACTTTCAGAAATTCTCTCTCCAAATCCTAAATTCCCCATACCTACCTAATCCATTCCAAAGGAAATAAATTATCCCAAACCATAACAACCAAAACCCTAAACTCAGTAGTGAAGTGTGGATGGAAAAATCATGACGACCGAACACTTCCAAGGTGGAATCTTTGCAAGTCACTTGAACTTTCTCCCTAATGATGGGAGAGTTTCCTCTCGCCTATGTTAGAGTTTCCTCTCGCGATATGCTCGAGCTCTTCCTCCTCTGTATTTTCTTCTTTCCTTTCGTACTCAATCTGCACTTCTCGTTCGGGTTGATTCCTTCCTTCTAATCTCCATCGCTCTCTAGCCGTCACCTCCTTTTCCTTTCAGTAATCTTTCCTATCCCTCGGCTTGGCTTGCATGTGAAGTTTTCTGGGTCAAGTGAATCATCGGGGCCTATTTTCTCCCTATCCCAAGTTTTTCCCATCTCCTTATGGCTTTAGTTCATCTTGCCTGGGTTGAATTTGACTGTATAGCGATGTGGGTCTTCGATCATGGACATGCAACACTTGGGTTTTAATTCTGCAAAGGGTTTTGAGCATTTGTAAGTTTCATGGCAACAGAAGAGATCGACAGCTCCTCGTGCATTGCTGCGCTGTGTCAAAGACTGGGATGACTATGCTCAGAACAAGAATTGGAAGTTTGGGATGATGTACCTCCCACGGATAAGTTGAAAGAGTGTCGCCTCATCCTGGTGGGTAATATTTTTACCAATCCTGCTGTCAATCTTCCTGCTTTCCAAATTGCTATGAAGAAAGCGTGGCGTTTAGACCAAGTTGATATTTCCCTTTGTGATGGTGGCCTGTATGTAGTCAAATTTCGGTCAGAAATCGAAAAACAGAGAGTACTTGCTGGGAGTCTGTGGCTGTTCTCAGGACATTTGGTTCATTTCCAACCATGGCAACCTAATACGCCATTACACTACTATGATTTCTCCCACTGTGCCTTCTGGATGCATGTCATTCGATTACCTCTGGAGTGGAACACTGAACACCTCCTGCGTAAGGCAGTTAAGTAGGTAGGTCGTGTAATTGAAGTGAAACCAGATACTTCTGGGAGGGTCCGGATAGAACTTGATTTGAAAGAACCTTTAAGGACGGGGAAGCTAATACGTATCGAAGGGAAGACATTATGGTTAGATTTTCACTATGAGCGACTCTCACATTTCTGCTATTCGTGTGGGAAGCTAGGACACTATGCGACATCTTGTAAAGAATATCCTTATGAGGAAGATCAACACGATGGTTTATCGAAAATGGCCTATGGTCACTGGTTGTGAGCGGAGGTTCGACAACATAGCCCGTATTGGGACACGTTCTATAATCCACAGCAACCTATGGAGCAGATGGATAAAGCTGTACCTGAAACTCCCCCTGCCATGCAATTGCCAATCCCAGCCCTGCCTCCCATTGTTCCTGATTCAGTAGCTCCAGCTACGACCCCTGTCATCCCCTCAAGATCCTCCTCTATGATGGAAATAGTCAATCCAGCTCCAAGGACTACTGACCTGGTACCTGCAAGGGCAAAATTGAAGAGTGTTCAGACTCCTTCCCTGGAGATTCCTAAGCAAAAGAAGCCAAAAATTCCGAGAACGATCACTGCTATGGGATCAGGCAAGAAACAAAAGAGATATTCCTCGTATGAGACACGAGCTGGCTACTCATCAGATTTGGATGAGACTCAACTCATGGACACCCCTGTTTATGCTGCAAATGAGACAGAACATTGGGCATTGGCGGCTGGCCCCAAACAGCCACCGCATCTCAAATGAAACTCCTCAGTTGGAACTGTCAGGGGTTAGGCAACCCCCTGAAAGTTCAAGCACTAAAGGCCGTTTTGGCCAAAGAAAAGCCCGAAATAGTTTTCTTAATGGAAACTAAGAATGCAGCGTCGGTTTCATTTTCCTCACTCCTTGATAAGGGATCCAGTGGGCCTGGCCGGTGGTCTTGCTGTGTTTTGGACTGAGCTTTATGATTTAACAATCTTGAAGTCGGAGGACAATTATTTTGATCTGCTTTGCTATGATATATCTGCAGCTACTTCTATGCACATCACTTGTCTGCATGCTCCTTCTACTTACCAGGCTAGACAAGAGCTTTGGGATAGCATCGGGGATATCGATCTGCTGTAAATACCTTACCTTGGTTGTGCGTGGGGGACTTTAATGAGATCCTCTACCCCTGGGAAAAAGTGGGCAAGAGACCAGCTATATACTCTCGCCTAGCATCCTTTCGAGCAGTGATTAGTGCTTGCTCTTTACTAGAATTGGAAAGCAAAGGGTGCGAATTTACCTGGTCTAATAACAGAACAGGGGATGACCTGGTAAAGGAGAGAATGGATCGAGTCTTTTGCTCTTTGGAATGGCGATTGTTGTATCCTATTGCAGAAGTGCTAGCCCTTCCTGCTTTAGGTTCGGATCACTGTCCTATTTTGCTAAACACATCTTCAAGGCCTGTCAAGCGAAAGAAGACTTTTACTTATGAAGCTTTCTGGAATCAAGATCAACAGTGCAAAGAAGTAATTCAAAATTCGTGGAATATATCCAGTGCAGACAAAGCCACTCTTGTATCAAAATTGCAGGCAGTTTCTCACGAATTAGCAAGCTGGAGTAAATCATAGTTCAGTAACGGCCGTCTTCGTATACTTCATTTACAACACTAGCTACAGACTATCATGAACAGAAAATACTATCAGAGTAATGATAAAGAGCTGGCCCATTCAATCCGAGAAGAAATTCAAAAAATCTAGCATCAAGAGGAGCAGTTTTGGGCTATGCGTTCTTGCATCAACTGGCTGAGGTGGGGGGATAAAAATTCCAAATTTTTCCATGCCAGTACTGTACAAAGAAGACAAAGAAACAGAATATGTATGTTAAAAGATGAACTCCAGAACTGGATAAGGGAGCCAGAACAACTAAAGGAGCTGACGTTGGGTTTCTTTTCCAATTTATATCAGTCAGTGGGATATCGTGACTTTGGCCCCTTTTTACAACAATGCCCTGAAGTTGTAACTACAGACATAAATGATCATCTGCTGAGAACAGTAACGGAAGAGGAGGTATACCAGGCTACTTTCCAGCTGGGTGCTTCCAAGGCTCCAAGGCCAGATGGTCTTAATGGCCTCTTCTTTCAGCATCATTGGGAAATTATCAAAGCAGATGTCATCAAAACAGTTCGAGACTTCTTCACTTCAGGTATAATGCCTCATTGTCTGAACAGAACGATAATTGCATTGGTTCCTAAGGTTCATCATTCAGAAAGCATTGATCAGTACAGACCAATAAGTCTTTGTAATTTCGCTTATAAAATCATTTCCAAAGTTATGGCCAACAGACTTAAACCTTGGCTTCCTAACTTGATATCCAAAGAACAGGTAGCATTTGTTAGGGACAGGCAAATACAAGATAACATAATGGTGGTCCAAGAAGTGCTTCACCAGTTTAAAGCGCGAAAGAGCAAGAAAAAGTTCAATCTTCTTTTAAAAACTAATATGCAAAAAGCGTATGACAGGGTCGAATGGGATTTCCTCCAAGCCTACTTGCTGCAGCTGGGTTTCAATGATAGATGGGTAAAGTTGGTAATGGCTTGCATTACAATGACCTCACTAAGTGTTCGTTTCAATGGGGAACAGCTTGCTTATTTCCAACCATCTCGAGGACTTAGACAAGGTGACCCCCTATCCCCATATATTTTTATTTTACTAACAAATGTGCTCTCAATTCTCATTACTCAAGCTGTGGATATGGGTCATTTACAAGGAATTAAGTTCAATAGAGCCTGCCCCACTTTGTCCCATCTATTATTCGCTGATGACTCTGTTTTCTTCTTAAAAGCAATAGTCTCTGAATGCCAAAATCTTGCTAATATTCTAAACCAGTATTGTTTAGCTACGGGTCAGCTTATAAATAGGAATAAGTCTGGTTTGTATTTCAGCAAAAACTGCCCGTTGTCTCTACAACAAAATTTAGCAAGTGAATTCAGAATACCTGTGATGAATCGTTATGGGAAATACCTGGGAATCCCCTCAGAGTGGGGGCAATCGAAACGGGAGATGTTTTCCTAGATTTTGGCCAAAGTAAATGCCAAATTAGATGGCTGGAAGGAACGACTGTTATCGAAGAGTGGAAAGGAAATCCTTTTGAAATCAGTTATACAAGCATTACCTCAGTATGCCATGGCGATCTTCAAGCTCCCCCTGTCATTATGCAGATTAAGAGAAAGGAAGATATCAGTGTTTTGGTGGAGCAATAATAATGGCAATACAGGCATCCATTGGCGAAATTGGACAGATTTAAAACTCTCAAAAGACTCTGGAGGAATGGGATTCAGAGACCTTGTCAGTTTCAACAAAGCAATGCTTGGTAAGCAAGCATGGCGTCTGTTTCAACAACCTAACGCTCTATGGAGTCAGCTTTTCAAGGGCTTGTATTTCAGGAATTCATCCTTTCAGTGTGCGCAAGCAGGAAATCGTCCTTCATGGGGTTGGCAGAGTATTTTAAAAGGAAGAGAAGCCATTCTTCCAAGACTTCGCTGGTTAGTTGGGGATGGCTCCCATATTAATATAAGAGAAGACACTTGGCTACCTATGGGTAAATTACGAGGAACGGCTGCTCATGGAGAACCGGTTTTATTGGCTGATCTCATTGATCACTCTCATAATGCGTGGAATTCAACTCTTATCTCCAATCTATTTGATTCTCAGGTCAGTGAAGAGATTTTAAAAATTCCTATTAACCCTTTACTTCTTACTGACCAACTGGTATGGACTGCTAATTCCTCTGGTGTTTATTCAGTGAAAAGCAGTTACCATCTTTTGTCTTCAAACCTAAATACCCAACTCAGTGTGGCTTCAACTTCTTATCAGAACCCCATTAAGTTATGGCGTAAGATTTGGCATATGAAAACCGCTCCTAAAATTTGAGTGTTTATGTGGTTAGCTTGTCAGAATGCCCTTGCTACTAAAGCGAACCTTTTTCACAGACATATCTCACCCATTCCTGTCTGTAGCCTATGCACCCAAAACATGCCAGAGACTGTAGAACATCTATTTTTCTTTTGCACGTGGACTAGAGAGATATGGACTCATCCTTAGATCAGGGTTCAAATCTTACCTACCTTAGTGCAGCGTTTTGATGATTGGGTAGCAGCCAGAGCCACTAATTCGAAGGCCTTCCCTGAATTTGAGGTGCTCGCCAATTTGTTGTGGCAGATCTGGCGACAGCGAAACAACTTCATCTTCAGAAACCAGAGTCTAGACCCCATCCAAGCAGTGGAGGATGCCCTTGCATAGAGCCGGATCTATATGATTGTCGACCCAACTCCTCATCGCTCTCCAATCTCAGCCCTCAGCCCAGATCAACGATGGAAACCTCCTGAAAAAGGCAGTTTAAAATGCAATATCGATGGTGCTTTTCAGTCAGAGGGTTTGGAAGGATCAATGGCTTGTATTTGCAGAAATCGCAAAGGAATTCTCACTGATGTTTTTACCCGAAGCTTTCCAACTCAATCGGCTTTCCAGGCGGAGATTTATGCTCTCATTCTGTCGATTCAACATCTGATCCAGCAGGGGCTTCACCAGGAACGATTGACAGTGGAATCGGACTGCCTATAGTTGGTTGAGATTGTCGCGGAGAAGAAGACGCCGCCATGGACGGAACGAAACCTTTTTGCTGAAGTCGAAGAGCTGCTATCCCGGTGCCCTAATCTCTCTCTCAAGCACTGTCGCAGACAAGCTAATTCAGCTGCAGATTGAGCCGCAAAAGCCCACCGGAATCAAGGCCCGGTCCGCAATTGGAACATTTACCCTCCTTTTATGTTGCAAGATATAGTGTACGGTGATGCTTTAGCATCTGGATGTTTATCTTCTCTAATATAACATTTCAGCAGTTTCGACCAAAAACAAAAAAAAAAAACCCTAAACTCAACCACCATCATCGACTACTTCTACAGATTGCCTCTAGCCGTCAGCACACTATCCGATGACTTGTCATCCCTCTCTTACTCTTCCTTTCTGATGGCCTTGACCCAAGTTGCCTAACAGCGACATTGACCTTGATCCGAGGCTGCAGGCCTCCTTCAAGTCATGAATGACGTCGGCAGCTCTGAACGTCCAATGGAGGTCATGGGCCAAGGTCGTCCGTGGTAACTGACGATCTTCAATTCGGTATTGAGCTGCAACAAAATCATGGATGACCTGGATTGAGTCCGTCCATCACGATAGGTGACCTCACTAGTTGAGGGGGAGAGAGAGAGAGGCCCCAGCGTGAACATAGGGGAGGGGGTCGATGGTATTGGTGAGGAGGTGGGTCCATGGTGGCAGATGACGGTTATGTGAGGGGCTTGTGCATGATGGCAGGTAGCACTTGAAGGCTTGGAATTTCTAAAGAGGGGCAATTTGATCTATCAATAAGATTTTGTCTTTGGATGGAAAGAAATATTTGGAGAAATAGGGAAATAGAGTTTAAGGTGGGAAGAGTCTTGAGTCTTTTGCTTAAAGACAAATGGGCGTTAGTGATGGTAAAAAATGAGAAAATTACTTATTTCATGATATTTTCATAAAAAGAATCAACAATCGGGATTTTCTATTGAGAATTGATAATTGATATCGTAGAGTTCTAAATACATTAGTAAATCACATTGAGGGAAATTTGTCATGCCTCAATTATCTTTGGTAAGTGGATTAGTATACTATCTCTCATTCCGATTTCCTTTATGGCAAATCTCTGGACTTTGGCCATAAATTGTGTTAATACAAGCAATGTTCCAAATAAATGAAAGTACTGAAATATGTAGGGCATTCAATTTATCATTAAAAAAAAAGAATTTGTATTATCATCATAAATTTTAAGTTGCTGATTTTGTAAGACAGTATAAATAAAAGAAGCCGAGTCTAATCAATTTGTTGGAAACACATTCCCACCATACCTTGGGCCTTCTAAAACCCAAACAAAAATAGTGCGCCGATATTCGGAAACCACTTTTAATCAAAGGTTAATTGGGCTTTCCTCAAGCCCTAGCTCATTCCATGTATGTGAATTGGATTTGCCATGAAACTATGAATCCTATGTACATATATTCTAATAGTCAAAACTTCAAATTCAGATCTACAATATATAAGCGAACTCATTGGATTTCAACCTTAAAATTCTACCTAAAAATTTCATTCGTGCCTAAACCTTCAGTTAAGATAAATTGCAATAGTATGTTACGATATAATGGTCAATTGAACAATAATTATATTAAAAACTACTCCCACGAAGATCACATATTCTAAGTTGAATGGAAGTTTCAAAGGGCATGCACACACACTCAACTTCCTGGGCTATTGAATACCCTATAAGCCCCTTGAACCGCCTAAATTCGGGCCTTTAACCTGTGTAAGTAGCCCTAAACCACAGCAATTTACACCCAATTTGTAGGTTTCCGGTGGATAACTAGTTTCCGAACTGTAGATTCCCCAATGCCCCGACAAATTGCGCCAACCTTGGGGGTTGATTTCTCTAACATTAAAGCTAATTCATTGAGTATTCTCTGTCCGGCCATTTAAAATCATTTTCTTCTTTTCTTGTCATGCGCATAAATATGCGTGCTTATGCTAATTTGTTTGTGTGCGTGAGAAAGATTCGTATGAATTCATATGATTAAATTTGGGATGCATGGACATCGGCATAGATAGGATCATGTGTGAGGGCAGAAGTATATATGGTCATGCGAACCTGTGTCCGTTAGCAGATTAATGAACTTCTATTACGTGTGTAAACGGGAATGCGGGTGTATGTATTTGAAATTCCGATCTTTGAAAGAATGTAGTCGCTCAAATATATAATGTGCGATCTCATTATATGCACAATGAGACGGTATTCAATGAACTAACCTACATCTTTTTTCCTCTTATATCAACGGAAAAATTTGGGCATTGAGCACCCGCCTAATTCACACATGATGTGACAATTTCGCCATTACACATACATTCAGTATTTTTTTTTTTTTTGCATTTCTCTCTTTTTTTTTTTTTTTTGGGTTTGGTTTTAGGGCCGACCATGGGGCAAAGGTCAAGTGCTTTGACTTTGTCTACCGGACCCCCACCAGCTATAGGTTAGGGCCCCGAGCAAGGTTGCTATCCTTACATGGCCAAATCTAGTGAGGGTGGTGACAGCCCTCGACTAGGGCTAGGATCGGCCAATCCCCGCCCAAAACAAGGAGAAAGCAAAAAACAAAAAAAAGTTAAAATATTAAAAATTAAAAATATTATTAAAATATTATTAAAAAGTGGTACATTAGCGTTGACTGGTCATGTCCGTAATTTCCAGTCAAAATTAGCCGCATGCACTTAATTGGCAAGAGGTAAAAATGTTTAGAATTTAATTAACAAAATTGAAAGATTTATAGCTAAATTGACAAAAGTGTAATAAATTTAAAATTTTTTGACAATTTTCCCGATTGACTACTAGAATGGTGAAAAAGTAATTCAAAAGCATCCTAGAAATGAGGTGCCATTACTGATATATATATATATATCCTCATCATCATTATTGACGTATATATAAACTTGTATCTGGCAGCACTATGATTGATTTTCTTACCACACTCTTCATGAACAATACTCTATCATTTTCTTTTTCTACCTACTGCGTGCGTCGGTCAATATAAATGATTATGAAGAGATGCAATTTGATTCAAAGACCACGCATTGAACACTATGAAATCTAAAGGAATACTCAAATTGGAGCACAACTAGTTTAACTAATATAGAAAGGGGAACAAAGGAAAAGGAAAAGAAACAAACGGTGTTTGGATGCACTTTTTCATGTTCTTCTCCTCTTAAATTGACTTGATGCATTTTTAAATGTCTAAAATCACTATTTGAAATTTCAACCTTTGGGCCATAGTAGGTGCAATGTTTACATAATCTACATGCACATAATTTACATGTTCGTATAATCGATAAATCGAAAGAAAAGGCTCTTGATTTTCCACGTTGGCCCAGTATGAATTGAGTTATCAAATAAGCCGATTACGTAGTATTTTCTCGGTAGCCAGGTTCTAAAGAAAACAATTACATCTATGCTCCAAGGTGATCCCAAAGGAATGTTGCAAGAGTGCTCATTTGAACCCACGTGTTCAACAAAAAGGACAAACAAATGGATTGCTCGAAAAATTTACCTACTTCTATTGAAGTAAGTCAAGCATCAAATTGCTTCCCTGTCTATATACTAGCGATATTCGAATGCTCTAGCACCTTCCTCTATGCACCAATCAAAATGATTTACCCATCAAATGACTCACTCAACTCCCGGTAACAACTCAATCGAGAGTACGAAAAATCCAAGTTGGTCGAATGTATGTGGGGGCTTTGTCCCTGATTGTTGACTTTCTAAATAGACTCTCAAACTCCCAATTGACATTATTCTCAGATCGTTCTTCTTGCACTGTCGCTACACTCACGTACCTACATGAATGTAGAGCTTGAGCACTAACAGATTCGATAGTTTTTCTCACTTATTAAAACCATCAGTGCCTTAAACAATATCCGTCACAACCAACTCCGTTACGGTAATCAAGATCCCAAGGTCAAACGTTGTGATGCCATCAACGGCGACTCTCTCTTTGGTCGTCCTTTGCAACCTAAAACACGATAGAGATTGTTACAAGTCAACAGCTCGCATCTCTCGAAAAGTCACTCTCCAAGCATGGAAAAAAGCTTAGCTTAGCCATCGCATCGCTGATAATTGTGAAGGAAAACTGAGCAATTTTTTTAAAATTCCATTCGTTTCACAAAAGATAACTTTTAAAAAAATATTTTCCAAATTTTCCGATATTTAGTTAACAAAAAATAAACTAGTCAACGAAATATTTTCCGTTAATGGAAAAAAACACCTTCAAAAGTGGGAAAAATGTTTTTTTTTCATCATTTTTCTTTCATTTCTAAACCAAGTACTTTGTTCACCAAACATCTTTTTCCTTTTTTTTAAATAAATTCGATTCTTTAATTATTTATATTTTATATTTTTTTTTCCATTCTTCTTTGGCCGGTCATTGGTCATGGCGGCGGTCAACAATTGGCCACGGGTGAGCTCGAGCTCGCTATTCTAATGAGGTCAAGCCTCGCTAGCCTATGGTGAGGCGCCGCCTCGACTTGCCGAAGCTTGCTTGAGGCCGTCAAGCAAGCTCGAGCCTCGTCAAATTTGGCGAGTTGGGCGGGGCTTGAGCCTCGCTTGAGGTTGCCACCACTGGGAAGAAAGAAAAAAGAAAGGAAAAGAAAATTTTAAAAATAATTAAAATCGATTTAAGAAAATAAAATAAAATAATTATTGAAATGAGTGCATGGAGAAAAAATATTTTCCTTACAAAATGGCAAAAATATTTGTTACTTTATTTTTTTGATTTCAACTGAAAATCGGAAAATATTGTCATTTTTATGAAAAATTACTTTCTGGAAAATATTTCTTTTTAAAATGCTACATTTTTCGCGGAGACTCGATTTACTTCATAAAAAATATTTTTCGGAAAAACTCCTTTCTCCTTTTCCGACGTTTAGGGCGTAAAAAATGAGTAGTCAAAGAAAAAATTTTCCAGTCAACAGAAAATTCCATTCTAAAGTTGGAGAAACTGATTTCCCTTTCTGAAAGAAGGAAAACACATTTCCCCCTCTTTCTCACGCTTCGTCTCGTCCTCTTCCTCAACACCCAAATCCCTCCAACCTTCTCTCGCTCCTCGCGATTTCTCTGTCTAAAATCCTTTCTCTCCCCCCCCCCCTCTCTCTCTCTCTCCTCGATCCCTTCCTAAACCTGCTTCTGATTCTTGACAGCTCCTCCGCAACAAGTCGTCCTCTCTCTCTCTCTCTCTCTCTTCCCCTCCACCCCCCCCCCCCCCCCCACACAAAAAAAAGGCGCCGTGCAGGGTCGCGGATCACGAGGCCGGCGCCCTTTTGGTTCGATCCCCGGTGAGTGGACCTCTCTAAGAAGAAGAATTCCTCTGTGGAATGCGCTTCTGCTGAGTTGATTTGTCCTATCATCGTCTCTCTCCGTGTCGTTGCCTCCGCAAAGAGCAAGAGATCTGTCGCTTTCGTCTCTCTCCGTGTCGTTGACCGCCGCCTCCTTACTTACTCCTCGATAGGCTCGCTCTGCCGTGGTGCGCCGCCCGCGCGACCGCTGCCCAGGTTGAGACCTACCTCATATTATCATCCCAAAAAAAGGAAAAAGAAAGAAAAAATAATTAAAAATTCAAATTCTATAACTTTTTTCAGGAAAATCAAGTCGGATTTTTCGTACCAGATGGCGAAAAATATTTTCTAATTTTAATTAAACATTATAAAAGTTTGTCATTTTCGTAGAAAAATATTTTAGAAAAATTATATTTTTCAAGAAATAAACAAAATTTTAATAATTACTGCATACTAAGAAAACGATTAACTACACATATTGGAACCTTATAGTACCTCAAATTTGAATTTGATGAATGACATGTTCGATGCAATGAATAGTTTCTTAGGCATGATCAATGATGGACGAGTCGTTGGCAAGGGTCGGTCACCTCCTTTGCATCTTGATACTTGGTCCATTGTTAGTAAATTTATATGCCAATCTATGAAATTTTCAAGCGAATTCTTGTCTCCCCAATCAAGATAGGTTTTTTGTGAAATTTCCTTTTTCGCGTTCTCACTATTGAATTTATGTTATTCTGGTGCTCAGTCTATCTTATTCACCATCACCTCCACTGTGGGCTCCATGGTTGCACCAGAACATGTACCACCACAGCCAAAGCCACAGAAAATCGCGTCTCTCCCTGTCATGACCTTAGATCGAGGTCCATTTGAGGTCTTGAATTTAGTGATAGTCTTCCTTAAATATGCAATAAGAATTTGACACCATTAAGTAAAAAAAATTAATGAGAATTTTTTTACAAGTAACAACGCTTGGGTACAAACTATTTTGTGTTATCATTTTAAGTGATCCTCGATTAAAAACATCAGACATGTGGTAGATATTTGAACGAAAAGTACTGAAGGATCGAGTACAAACATGCATATTGCACGCTTTATGAAAAAATGATTTTTTATACAACTCATCAAGTGAGATGGGCCATCTTAGGAGGCACCAAGGTTCGCCATGTACAAGTAGCTTCAACTTAGTGGAGTCGTTAACCGTCACATGATGTTGACACCTAATTTTTTGCCCAAAAATCATTTCCAAAAAAATGGCAACTTGTCTTTCCACAAAAATATTTCATGTCAAATTATTGCATATAGATTATCTAGGTGTTTAGTATAGTTTTTTAAAAATGGAAGATGCTTTTCCTAAAAAAAAATTAAATTAAATTAAATTAAAAAATATATAAAAAAGATTAAAAAAAGTTTAAAAAATTAAAAAAAAGAAGAAGAAAATGATCTAAATGTGACTAGCCAAGCCCAGGAGGTCAGATTGGAATTAAAATGGCAAATTGGGGCCAAAATGCAATTTCCAAAAATTGAGGGACCAATTCGCAAATTTTGCAAAATTTCACCCGAGCCCTTAATTCATCATCTTAGCCCCCAATTGAGTTGAAATTGAACTTGGGTCAGGTCTAATTAATCGAATTGGACAAAAATGACCAAATTACATTGAATTGGGCATTTTCGGGCAAGAAAATGGCCAACTTTGAGGGACTCTCTTGCAAAATTGGGTGGAGACAATTGCGAAAAATGGTTAATATCTTAAACTACTATACATGAGCTTGTTAATTGATTAAAAAATGAAGCCAAATTGATGGATTAAAGCACCCAAACCAGCTACCAAAACCTAGTCCTTCATTTAGCCTCATTTCGGAGCTACTGAGTTAGCTTATTTGTGGCCCCACCATAACCTACTTAGCATCTCAATCAGCCTGATATTTGCACGTGTTGGAAGACCATATATAGTAGTGAAAGTGGACGGAAATTAGCCAGGGATAAGCTGCTTAAAGCACGGGAAAATCGCAGCAAAGTCCTGACACTCAACAGCTGCAGAAGTTGAAAAAAATTGGCTAGGTCAAAGAGTCGGTGAAGTAGCCCTGTTGATAGGCTTGGTAGGTGGGCAAAAGACCGACCAAAAATCCCTTAATTCAGGGGAGAAGATCTACGAAGCAAGATCTTTCGGGGGATGAAAGAGAGGAGACGATAGGGAGAGGAGAGAGCTCATGGTCGTCCCCCAAAGAGGCCCTCATAAGCAACCCCAGAAAAAGAGAACCCAGAAATCCCAGATCAACCTTCAGAGAGAAAAGTGAAATTTTCACAAACTTGTAGTCAAAATTAACCAAAACCTTCAACTAGAGAGTGAAACATCATTCAAATATATTTCCATCCATAAGTCGCATGTCCCGAATGGAGTTCGGGAAGGTCTCCTAAAGCCCCCCGAAAAACCCCCTGTTGGCGGGCCAAGAAATGCTGAAAATTTTTCGGAGTGCTGAGGCCGGTTGGTCATGAGTGAGGGAAAGCCAGTACTTTTGAGAAATTTTAGAGACAAATGAGGAAAATATTGACTTTTTTCCCAAACTAGAATACATATAGTTTGGTTTGGTATCAATTTTTTCAACAAAAGAGGTCTTGAAGTTTAATTTTAGAGGTCAACGAAAACCTTCGTTGTCAGTTCTTTTTTCTGCAGATCTCATTTTCAGTTTGAAGGAGCCAACTTCCACGTGCCCCCCGAGGATAATTTCTTGGTTTCCTCGGCCAAGAACCATTTGCAAAAGAAACTACGAAACAAGGTAAGTATCCTAGATGTATTTTTGTTCGGGTTTGAACATATTTTGATCATGAAAATCAAGAGGAAATCCAATCCGGAAAACTGATTTTGAGGCTGGAATTTTTCTTAAGAAGTGTTGGAATCTCTTCAAGACTTTGCATGTGTGCTTCTTGAAGAGTTCGTTTCGATGTGTCCGGTTGATCGTTTTCTGTAATGTTTGTTGCATTTGAAAGACCATGTTACCTACTTTCACTTGGATTAATTGATGTTTCCCTTAGATCTTGCATGTGATAAGTGTCGGGGCTTGAATATGGGCATGTAACCTGTTTGCTTGACTTGGGTTCAAACCCAGATTTGCAAAATCAGCTCAAACCCGTGTATTTGAGGACGATTTTAGCTTGGTTCTAGCGTGTTTTAAGCTATGATTTCTATCTAATCTTGTTCTTTGCATGTGCTAGTATAATCTTGATACTTTATTTCCACATAATTTTGCTCATGCGTTGAGATTGAAGGCCGCAAACATGGCTTGAGGAAGCTGTTTGGGCTAGTTTGAGGCACGCCAAGCGTTCGACAAAATGCGCAAACCAAGTTTCAATCTTCAAACGGTCGATTTGAGCTCGGTTCTTATTATATTCATGTACTGGGCAATTCCATATTAGTATAAATCGGTATATATCGGTTTAGGGAATTAATTTTAAATAAAATTTCAAAAAAAAAAGAAAATTTCAAAAAATCATAAAAATGATGGATGATATCAAATTATGATAGAAATGACATCTAGGAAATTTTCCTAATTTTAAAAGGTCATTTTCTTAATTTAATGATATTTTGGTATTTTATAACCATTTTTGTAAATAATCTATTTTGTGTAGATTAAAATTAATTTGAGTAATTTCATGCATATTTAAATTCCCATTTTGCTCACGGGGGGTAATTTTGGGCGTGATAACAAGGCCTTGTAATATTATTTGCCCGACTTGTATCGGGTCTTTCTTTTCCGCATTACTTTCAAGTTATTTCAATTTCTTGGATGTTATTTACCGCACCGCTTTTCAATAAGTTGAGTGTAAATTTTTTTTTCTAAATTATGTTAGGATTAGTCTAGTGATTTAAAAAAAAGCCTACAAAAACATTTGCATTGACACTTAGTGGTTTCATAAAGATTATAATTGGTAATCAAGATTGTGTGGCCATTTAGATAAACAACCTTCCAATTTAGTGGTACTGCAAGGGCGCTAATAGAAACATTGGCGTAAACAAGTCCCTGTTCCTAGAAATCTCTAGTTGCGTAAGAATCGAGACAACACTCCCGTCTCTTGATTGGTTTCTAGCCGACCCCAATAGGCTAGTGGCAACTCCTAGAATTACATAGGTTGTTAAGAACTAAAAAACAAATCCAACGTCACGCGAGGTGTGGGCTTGGGAGAGCCCGCGCCTAATCTAGGGCTATTGGTCCGTCTCTTTAGGCAAATACCCCTAAACCTTCTTCCATTTCCATGGACGGAAAAAGAGAGGTCGTGACACATGATATGATGGATGATTACACCTGAGGGTGAATAACGGAATTTTTAGTTATATTAGTATGTATGTATGTATGTATGTATGTATGTATGTATGCATGCATGCATGAAAGAATTTAATCAAGGAATGTGATATTAAAGGGACGAAGTGGAGGTGCTCCCCCTCACTCATGCATAATCAAACCGACATATAAATATATATGTATATTTGATTTTCACGGGCCAATTGAACTTTAGGTGATTAGTTGTTTTCCCATGACATCTATAATATTTTGTTTGTAATCGACAAAGAAATTAAATTATTGGTGGCTATCTCCTAGAATGCGTTTGAATCATTGTGGATCACCCCAACCTAGAAAAGGGAACATTCTAGAAGTTTTTTTTTTTCCTTTAAAATGATTCGCTTGTTTCGTTAAGATACAAAATTTATCAAAAAACATTAGCGTCGTTAGCCAACAGTAAGTGGGACCTATTGTAAATAATGAAAGCATTTCCATTCAATTAAATTTTCTAAGTGACACAAATAATATTTCAAGGAAAATGATTTTTCAATAATTGATTTTTTGCGAAATAAATGCATCCTAGTTCCTTGCTTGTCAAAGTTGTGACACTTTACATATCTCAACCTGCAAAAGTGCCCTTTAAATCACCAAAGAGTCATGCTTAAGCCTAGAGATCACTTAAACATAATACAATTTCACGATCAATATGCTTGTATAATTATTAAGTAATAATAGGCTGAAGAATACTAGAAGTGTTAAAATTTGTGTATGGCACTTACTTTAGTATGGAACGTTTTCGCCAGATCATTTCAGTGCTAGATTGGAGAAAGAAAAATGATCACTTAAAAAGAAATTCTAGCAAAAAATAATATGTGACTTTTACAATTAAAATTTTACATAACTTGGCATATTATTTTAAAAAAATCCAGTCCACGTGGCATGCTTGTCACTGAAATAAACGATTAGCACTGAAGTAATCTCTTTAAACAAAATTTGACACTCAAACAATCACTATTTATAACTTTTTTACGATGTTGTTTAGGAGTTATATGTTGATAGGCACGCCAATGAGTCATACAATATTGATAAATTAATAAAATATAGATACGTTGGATTTCTTATGATCTAGATCAAAGTAGGCATTTAATTGATCTTTTTTCTAAAAATATGTTGACACCCAAAGTTGCATGTACCATCATGTACCGGTCACTAGAATAAGTAACAAATCATGTGCTAGTCATGAGGACAAGAAAAAAGTCAAGATGTACAAGGATGGTTGACCGAATGTCGATGAACTTATGAATGGAAATATATGGTTTGATGATAAGGGAAGGAATTACCACGTGTCCATATATCAAAATAATGCCATAGATACAAAATTCAAGTAGTGTTGACATTGAAATTTGAGTGGAAATTATCGAATGTGAAAAAGACTGCACAGAGTCAAAGAACAGTTACTGTTCAGTGACCAAGTCATGCAACCACTTCGGACGAATTAGAGCAATACAACACAATCAAAGTAATTATAGAGAAAAGAAGGTAGAGAAACGTGTGAAAAGGTCAGAGGTGGTTACCAAGGAATGAATAATTGTTCAACAATTACCAAATTACTCTATAAATATCACGAGTCATCCAATGAAGATCCCCCCCCCCAAGTACAACATAACAAATGCCTTTGTGTTATATTTACTTTATCACACTTTAGTTTCATAGCTGTAGTTCTTAGATTTCCGTCATTGATTAGATTCCGGCGAGTATCTACATCCTAGTGCAGCGTTGTTGATTAAATTATGGTGTTGCACCACAAACTCAACGTCATTGATTAAATTATGATACCGTGTTTTCTATCTAGGGCCATTGTTGTTGATTAAATTCCAGCTTTGTGCTGAACTATCCATAAGCTGTGTCAATAAGCTGTGTAATTGATTGAATTCCAACATAGTTTAGAATTAGAGGTGGAAGCTAGCAAGTTGTCGACCGTCAATGTTGTAGTGTGTAGATTGGAAATGACATTTGCATTTTGATATCCTCTGTCCAAATTTAGCACAGAATCTGAGTCTCCTCTAATAAAAGCCGAAACATATTATTCAGTGAAAGATGTTTCGTTGTGGGAGCAAAACCAGTGAAACAAAGTGGTACTTAAGTGATCCGAAAATTTTTTTTGACATTAAAGTGAGCAACGTACACAGCTTTTGACACATCTAGTATCATTCTCTCGGCAATAATAAGATAATGATACCTAAACTTTAGTTCAATATGCAATATGGTTCTTGAACTTTTAATTCAATGTATAATATTGTTCCTAAATTTTTAATTTGTTCAATATGACCCCTAAATTACTAGTAAATGTTCAATGTAATTCTTAAACTATATGAAAATCTTTAAAAATTCAAGAATCATATTATACATTCAACTAAAGCTCTGGTACTATTTGTGTAATTTTCCCAATTACAAGAACCCATGGTGGCAACTTGATAAACCCTAGACCCTAATTTCCATCTTCCACCCCTAATCTTCATAGACTTATCGAATCATCTCAGCGTTTAGCTTTCTCTTTCTCTTTCTAGATGCTGATTCTTTTCTCTTTGGCCTTTGGAACTCTCCCAATTTAACGTCAATCGACACACAGCCTGCTAGACCTCCTTCCATCTTACCCTGGGTCCGTTCCCTCACTTGCCTCTCTCGTAGAGCTCGCTCCAAATGGAAGAGGATGAGGATACCCATGCTCGCCTTCATTCGCTCTGCAAGAGATCAGGTAAGTCTTGGTCAGTAATGGATGGAGTAGTTTTTGGGAATATGTTAAAGGAACGCCGCTTCACTCTCTTTGCGAGACTGTTCTCAAACACTATCGTGAATTTCAAAGCCTTTGTGAATACGATGAAAAGAGCCTGGAGAATTGAAGATATGGTTTCTGCCAACCTGGGTTCTGGCCTTTTTGCATTTACGTTCAAAGCTAAAGGAGACAGATAGAATTGTAGAATCTGGTCCATGGTCTTTCGCGAATCACCTTGTATTGCTTAAACCATGGGAACTGTCACGCCCCGAACCTCGAGCGCGCGCACAACCCTCGGTGGTCGATAGAATTTCGCGACGTTTCCAGGACTCGTCGCCGACCCTTTTTATTTTATTACACATGCGGAAGCGAATTAACTAATCCCCTGACAATGACATACATGGGATAGAAAAGCAGGACAACCAATTTCAAATCAAATACACTTTTATAAACACTTCAAGCTTATACAGAAGGTCTATGTCATAAAGAACTACTGAGCCACCTATGCTCCTGACCCTTCCACTTCAAGCTCCTGACTCTTCACACTAGGGACCTGAAAAATGGTTATTCAATAACCAGTGAGATATAAATCTCAGCGAGTTCCACCCCTAAGCCCCGGTTAGTACACCAACTCAACCCGGGGCATTTATCCAGAACTACCCACCACAAGCAACAACCAATAGTTGATTCGCATACAACCTTACCTGGTATGCCATACCCTGCACGTTATAATTTAGCACGATACACGCAATGCACATGACCATTAGATGATACATTTCATCAGTCACATATGAGTCGCATCACAAGCGATCTCACCTGGCCATTGCCACACCCTACATGTTATCGATTCATGCGTGCGTGCCATAAACAATGTACTTAACTCATGTATGACCGAAATCACAGATGCCATAATTCTCATGCATTCTTGCACATTATCACAGTTCAGAAACACAATGCATATACTCAATGCATACAACAATTGAAACGCCTTATCCGCTCAATTAATCACAGGGGTCTCAACCCAATCAACTCAAACAATCATGCGTTCCAATTGTTAATTAAGCCCCTCAAGGGCACCGCCTAGTCCAAGTTCAGCGTCTTCTGGCGTAGCCAGGCTTCGTCTCTCCCCATGAGCACGGCGATGTCTCTCAATTGGACGGCTTCCCCAAAGGGGCATAGGTCCAGAATCTACTGCGACCCGCTACCCATTGAGTGGGTCTACTGGCATAGCCAGGCATCGTCTCTTCCCCATTGAGCACGGCTATGTCTTTCAATGACGGCTTCCCCGAAGGGGTGTAGATCCAGAATCTACTGCGACCCGCTACCCTAATGCATGGGTAACCCGAAAGTGGGATTTAGTAACGTCCGGTTTAAAAGCTCGAGACGGTTTTTCTTTAACCAACACACGACCAATCAATCTCGGCCTAGGACACCGTGCATTGCAATCAAATGTCTCTATTAAAATGGTGATCCTGGCCTATTTTCTTCGTATTAAAAACATTTGAGAAAATAGGCATGTGTGAGTATACGGTCAATTCGAATCTTGAAAAGTGATACTCTTCCTTTTTGAAATCTCACGGTTTGATATAGTCATTAAAACCACCTTCGGTGTTAAAACCCGACACCCAGGATTTTCAGAATAAAAAAACCATATTTTCACAATCACCACTCAATTTCACAATCCAACAATTAATTCATGCGGATGCCTATGCATTTACACATCCATTTACTTCATAGGATTAAAATACATGAATTTAGACAATTTTTCATTCTCGGGTGCACAGTGCACGTGAACAGTGTTTTTGTGAATAGTGAATTTCCACAATTAAATCAATAACAAATTAAACTTAGAAATTAAACAAAACATTAATTCAAACAATTCAAACAATTAATTAAGCAAAACAAACTTAATTAAACACATAAGCACAATTAAGCAAATAAAGCGAGATTAAGATAAACTAATCTAATCCATCCATTTAACCGCCTATCTTAGGGCTAATACAACTTAATTAAATCACCTAAACTAGAATTAAATCTAACTAAACCAACCCTAAGTAAGTTTAGGCACTAATCGAAGGATTAGGAGCTAAACTCACCCGTTAAGCGGGCCGGAGGCACCGATGCGGCGGCGACGACGGTGGCTATGCACCAGGACCTCTACCACGATGATCCAAGGTGGTCCCAAGCTCAACACAACAACCACAGCCTCTGCCTCCCTCTGAAACTCTGAAAAAACAGCACTGCAGAGGAGGAAAAGGAGAAGAACGGGCTGGCCGGAGCTCCGGCGAGGGGTTTGGCCGGCAACCAGTGGCTCCCGGAAGTCTTGGGGATCTTGTGGGTGGATGGAACAGGCAAAGGAACGGCCGGAATGGAAGAAAACGGGCCGAAAACGCGAAACAGTGCAGGCTGCAGGCGGACCGACGAACCGGCGACCGGTTCCTTCACGGCGGTGCCCATGCCGACCGGCGGCTCCGTTCGGGACGAAATTGGTCTCGTTGGAACGGTCTGTCTCTCCCGGTCACGGTGATAGGTGTCTCATTGGATGATTTATCCTGGAAGATCACTTTTGACTCGATTCTTCACCGAAGGGTCAGCTGGAGCAGAACTGGAGAAGAAGAAAATGGGGGAGAGAGATGGTCGACCGGTTTGGGGCTGAAGAGGAGGAGAGAGAGTGATGGGAGAGCTGCCATCAAGGCCTCATTAAGGCCATTCAATGCATGCTTCAAGTCCCCATGCATGACATCATCTTCTCTCTTCTTTTGCCTTATCCACAAGCTTTTAGGGGCAATTTGGTCATTTTCACCTTGCACAAATTACCAATCTGCCCTTGGGCCGAAATTGATGGGCGGGCCTAGGAAATGAGCTTGCAAATGAATAGTAACGGGCTCGGGAATTGATTGGGCTCAAATGGGCTTATGGCTAGGTAATGGGCTTAGAAATTTGTTGGGCTTGAAATGGATAAGATTTGGCCCAATGGGCTTAGAAAATGAATAGTTGTTTTGGTCCAATGGGCTCATTTGTATTTCTTAGGCCCACTTGGTGGCTGTCCAACTTTGGGCCTAGGGCCCACACTGGCTTGGCCCGGCCCACGACCTCACGGGCTTGCTTCCTCGGTCTGAAAATCCCTTTTCCAATTGCTCGGCTTAACTGGCTTTGTTGACTGTTGAAGCAGCTTCATCTAAAGTCTGTTCCGGACATTCCTGATAATTCGAAGCCCAATCGATAGTTCTCATGCCATGTAAATTTCGCCCAATGCCATTTCGGTTACAACTCAGACTGATGAGCGGCTCCGAGGATTCACATGTAACCGACTCGTGCTAAACCATGTTCAAGACATCTCGACACATGGACGTCATTAACTGCATGAATTTACGGATGATAGATTCTTATTTCAAAGTACACTATCACTGAGGATCGACATAGGGTCGTTCATGGATTCGATAACGGTGAACGGAATCACCCGTCGTTCCATTACGTTCTGTCCGCGAAATCGGCCTGCCTATCTACAGGATCGTCCTCACGTAAGTCTCACGGTCAAGTCGTTTTCCCAGGTCAAGTCCTTTAGCCGTACGAGTTCTGTCCTCATTAGCCTTTCCCCTCAAGGTCAGTATCTCAGGAGTGATCAATTCCGAGCGAGATCAACCACTGATGCATTGACGAAATTCACATTCATTCATCCCTTAGAGGGCTCGAATTTTAGGATGTCACAGGAACCCAATACACCTTCTCATCGTTATGAATTTGCAGCTTGTGCCTTTTAGGTTCAAATTCATGGATTGCCCCTTGGATGGTACTCTATGGATGTTGTGAACGTAGTTGCTCAGGGGATTAGGAAGGTTTTAGATGCAAAAGTGGAAAGGAAAGGACTTTTATCACCAGGAGCGAAAGTAGAGATAAACCTAGATGCTCCTTCAAAATTTGGTACCCTTGCTAGTTGTGGAGATAAGAAGCTTTGGCTTGATTTTAAATACGAAAGGCCATATTTTTGCTATTCATGTGGTACGCTGGGCCATTATGTCAAGCATTACACAGAGATCCCCTATGAAGAAGGCAATTTTATTTCGGGAAATGACCTTTATTTTGGGAAATGGCTGTGGGCAAAGGTTGATGAATCAACCCCTTTTTGGAAGGCCTTTTGTGAAGCGAAGGTCGAAGAAGATATATATTTCCAGATTCCCTTGTCAACAACACTCAAATTGTGGCTTTTGTGGAAGGAACTTCTGGCCCTGATAACTTGCAGTTAACCATTATGGAGAATATAGTAGAAGTCTCTGAAATTAGAGGAGAAAACCTTTTGAAGTTGAACTCGAGCTAGACTATCGTTCGGTGAAATTTCCATCCCTGTAAAATCTCGTTGTGTTTTCCATTGTTTTCATCCAATTCAGAAAGCTCAAAAGAAGAGTAGGAACTTTGTTGCAGATGTCTAGACACAAAGCCATTGAAATGAAGTTACTATGTACAAAATAAAATAATGCTATGTTCAATATCTATGAACAGGTCTCCACCTTATTTTCTTGTCAAAGAAGTGACACTTGTTTCAATCTTGTTCTGAGCCTAAATTGCGATTCCAAATCTTCGACTTGTGCAACTAGGTCCTCATTTAGAAGAACATTGCTAGGCTTCATATAGTATTGCACAATGGGTTCCGGTTGGCTGTGGCATCCGGGAATTTCGACAACCCGAAATATTAATTTTAAGGAAAGGAGATTTGTCTTTGAATGTCCATAGGGACAATTATATCATCGGCCACGATATTTTGGACCAAATCCCCTATGTGAAATTTGTTATGGGAATATAATATTGATTTCTATAAAAAAAAAAAAAGAGAGAGAGAGAGAATCAAATGCCCTAAAGTGGTGTAGGAATTATGGGCTTATTATTGATATTTTCTATGGGCTATTTAAATTGGACATGGGACAACTTGGCCCAAAAATTTTCGGGCCCAAAGCAGGCCAAGAGGCCCAAACCGTCGGCCCATGGAGGAGAACCGGATGGAGGCCACGCCACCTCCTCCACTTGTCTCCTTGTTGAAGCCACTTGTCCTCCTCTTGGAGCCAAGTGTCTCTTGCATGCAAAAGATGATGATTGCTAGCCATGCAGCAATCAAAAGAGAGAGAGGGGGAGGCGGATTGCACAAGGAGTCGCCGAGTGAGAGAGAGAAAGAGAGTGAAACCGAGAGAGGGAGAGTTCGGGCGAGCGAGCGAGAGAGAGAGAAGGCGAGTGTGGGCCGCGAAGGGGAAGAGGAAGGCTGTCTTCCGCCGTGTCCCAGCTGCCGCCATCAACGCCGCCTAGTTCCGCCGTCGATCGAGCCGTGTCCGGAGCCCCAAGTTGCCGTTATTGCTTGTTGCGGTTGCTTTGAACTTGAGGCAAGTAGAAGTTCTTCAATCTATGTTTTCCTTGCTGTTTTATCTAGTGAAGAGTGGGTAGATGTGAGGAAATGTGAGATTTGGAGCTGCATGTTGTTTGTGATGAAGGAGATGAGGATGGCCGAGGTAATGGGGCAAAGATAGAGCAAGTTTTGGTGGATTTTGCTTTTAAATTGAAATGTGGTGGATTTTTGAGAAGTAAAGAGGCTGTGTTGTGGCGCAATGTGCTTGTAAATCTTGGTTGTGGACGTTGGATACCGAAACTCAAAGTATAGGGATAGTTCTCTTTAGGCTAGTGAACTGTTTTCGCAAGAACAGCATGACCGGTGATTTCACGATTTTTCTGGAATTTTCTAGCCAAACTTTGACTTCGATTACTTAATGAAAGTTGGAGAGCACATCTGTAAGAGTAACATATCAAAAATTTAGCATAAATGGACAAGATTTGGTCGATGAAATGATTTTTATATGGAAATGCTAAATCTGGAAATTTTACAGAAACTGTAGCAAGAAATACCGAGGTTTTTACTCTCGATATGTATGGAATTTGACTTGGTGTTCTTCATGAAATTTGTTCCTTTAGGTCTCATTGATAACGTGTCAAAAGTTCATAATTTTTCTGAGTCCATTTAGTATTTATTTCAAAAAATTTTACCGGAACTGTGCATTGTAAAAATCGGGCTATTCTGTTCTCGAAATTTTCAAAAGTGTTCGAAGGTGAAGGTGTTCCGAATGGCTATGTGATATGATGGTATTGGCTGTGGATAATTGTGTAATATTGAGATGTGTTAGAAGGTCCATGAGACGTCTTGTTTTAGCTTTGGATGATGTTTTGTAAATTAAAATGCTAAATTGTTACCGTTGAACCCTCAGGTCGACGATGCCCTGGGAGTCGAGATGCCTAAAGGATCAAGTGAGTCGATGCCTTGTGGATGCCCGGTGGCCTTAAATAGCTGAATGCCGGAGGTTTTCCCCGGGAGCTTCGGGATGCCTGGTAGTATGCTTGTCGGTACGTAATTCCGGATGGCCAGGGTAACCATTTTCATGGGAGGCCCTCGAGGTTCCTCGTGATGCCAGGTGGGGTACGAGATGCCTGGAGGCGTGATTCGCTCCAGATGCCCGGTGGCCCTAAGTGGTTGAATGCCGGAGGCTTTTGTGATGCCTAGAGGGATGCGAATGCCGGAGAGATGCAAACACTGGTCCTCCGGGGATGAAACCCTTTTTGAATAATAAAGTGAATGATGCTACTATAAAAAGGGTGTGAGTTCTGGATATGAGATTGAGTGTAGGGTATGGAATAGAATGTGATATTTCAATTTGGCCCTATGATTGAAATTTGTCTATCTTGGATATGTTGTCATCACATGGAAGGATTTCATGATTCTGATGCATACCTATTCTCTAATGCTTGATATAGCTTGATGAATCTTTTACTGCTGAGTGGTTGTACTCACCCCTTTTGGGGATTAACATTTCAGATTAGAGATGCCTCTGTTACCGGTCACACGTGGTACCTTTTATGGCTTATCGTCCGACGTCGAGGTTGAACGTTCGGAGCACTCCTGTATTGGTGTTCATGGATTGGTATTCATCCGTGTTCGAGTTTTAGTTATGTATGACGTGGGTCTACCTGATGGCCCCGTAGTCCAGGAGTTCCTGTCTGTGCATGCTCATCGCGACGGGATCATGATGGGGATGCTGCCGCCGCCGCCAGCCGATGGACCGGGCTGGGTGTGATGGTGCGTGTGACGGGTAGCGGACAACACTTTTTGGATAGCCGACACTGGATGATGGATCGGTGTACATGACTGCTATGGGGTCGGGTACTTTTGGTTATAGCCGAGCTTAGTAAAGCCTTGGCCTTTTGATGTACCGACTCTTGATGTTCGATCAAAGTATGTAAATAAAAGTGGTTTGGCACTAACTTATATATATGAAATGTGTAGTTGGTGTGTATTGCATTGTATGATTTAGTGTGAGTTTGGGTTAGGGAGATGTCGAATATGCTTCCGTTATATGAACTGCGCTGAGACCGATTGAGATAATATAAACCCCCAGGATATATGGATCCACTATAATTAAATGGTATCAGAGTGGCATGTTGTTAGGACAAGTGTAAGGTAAGCTAACTGTGGCGACCCTAACGGATCGGGGGCCGTGACGGGGGTGCCACATTGGCTGTGGTGGAGATATTCAAGCGCCATTGCAACATCGACCATTATCTTCACTTGCTATTGGAGACCCAAGTTGTAGTTGTGGGAGTATAGCCACTACCCCCAAGCCTCTGTTGGGCACATATTGCAGCACCAAAGCTCTCAGATCAGAGTCCGTGTAGCTAGTTATCACCTTGACTAGATTCCGGTGCTAATTATGCATCAAACCTCACATTCTGTGCTAAATTTTTCATAGTGCCTCTGATACATAATTTAAGTAATTTGATGGTCCTGGTTGGCTAGAGTCCGTTTGCATATAGAGCTAAAGCTCCCAGCTTCGAGCAAATTGCTTTAGGTGAAGTGTTAGTAGCAGAGCAATGTGACATCCTAATTTTCAAATCTGATTTCGATGAAATGAAATGGGCTTTTCATTGACGTGCCTATAGCATTTTTCTCTGAGTGGGCCACTCATGGGTTAACTAGCCTATCAGGTAAAGCCGTTAAGGAATCTAAACGCAATAGACTTGAGAATTCAACCAAGAATCGACTGCTCGACCGTGCTAATCTGCAAGGGTCATTACGGCACTGTCAAAATCGATCAGAGACCGGAGATAGGTCGATTTGACAGAAGTATGTGATTAGTGTGTGGGTGATTCCACCTAATTGTAAAATTTCAGTCGAACGACACTAGATCGATTTTTCTGTCATTTTCGTACCCCATGTCTATATTTGAAACCTCGAGATTTTCACAACAACCAAGAGTCTTCAATGTGTCGAAGATGTACGTTGTGGCTCGAAAATAATCGACCACGGATCAATTGCATTAAAAATTCCTAAAAGCTACCCGGTAGATTACGACATGCTAAAATCGAATCAGATTGAAATTAACCGCAAAATTGAACTCAATTTCAGAAATTGAAAGTTCTGTCATGTCACAATTCATTTTAGGAACGTCGACTCATCCTTCGAAGAATTTTCGGAGATTCCGGGATTTTTACGGAAAATCGATATAGACGTTTCGGAAAAGAACGGAAATTAGGATTTGCTAAATTGAAGGGATTTTTGGCTTCCAAACCGAGTTACTTGGCGAAAGGAGATTGTAGAAATTGTGTGGGCTTTTTCTTCAATAAATTTGGACACCAAATTGGAGAGTTAGTGAGGGAGTTGAAGTCCAAATTTAGTGAAATTCGGAGCTAGGCATGGGGGGTGCAACATTTGGCATAAATTGGATAATGTGTGGATTTATCGAGCTAGAAAGAATTAGGGGACAAGCAATTAATGGAATAGCTAAGTTAGTTGACTTCTTTCCCCTTTTTCCCAAGCTTGTCGAGCACGTCGAGCCGTTCCCTCCCTCTTCACGCGTCCAGCCACTTCCCACTTTCTCTGCCCATCGAGCAAACTCCCTCAATTCACCATCTTTCACTCTTCTCTGCACCTGCCGAAGCACTGCACCACCTTTCTCTTTCACTTACCTTCTTTTCTTTATTTATTTAGCTCTTCTGCACCCCACCGCCCACACATACACACGCTCGTCCTCTCCACTTCGTGTTCTCCCTCAAGCAGCTACCAAAGCTACTGCCATCCACCATCCCGTGTCCCCCTCCACCGAGGTCAACTCTCCCTCCTTAGCTGACTCCCAGCAGCGTTCCTCTACCACGAAGACAAGCAGCGACCGAAGCAAATCCCTGCAACCGTCCACTCCATCTCCCTCCGCCTCTGCCATCTCCACGTCTCCCTCTCTCTTTCGTGCAGCTACCGTCTCCACCGAAGCCACACGTCCCCGAGTCAATTTCTCTCCCTTGAAGCCCCTCGTTGATGTCCAGCAGCCGTTTCCTCCGAAGCCAGCCCATCTCGAGCCCAGCTTTGGCCGTGGCTTTCAAGGCTTCTCGGTTCAGCCCAACAAGTTGCCATCTTCTGTGGCCCAGCTCACAGTTCGACCAGAATCAAGCCTAGCAGCCCACAGTGTTCCAACCCGTGAATTTCAGCCCAGTCCCAAGCCCAAGCCTGCGACCATCTTTGAGCAAATTTGGTCTTTCAGCTCGTGCAAAGAGTTGCTAGGCGTTTTCGGGCCCTCCCGAGCCTCTGTTGGTGCCGCTGAAAGTTCGGGTTTCGGCCGCCATTGTGCCGCCGTCGCGTTGAACCGGTTTTCGCGTTAAACCAGTGAGTTTATGCACTAAACTCTACTTAGTAGGCTAATGATGTTTAAGGGGTATTTAGTTTAAGTTAATTAGGGATTAGGTGGTTAGTTAAATTAGATTAGTGATTTAATTAGTTAATTATGCATGTTAGGTGGTTATATTAGATTAATTAAGGCCTAGATAAGTCGTATTATTTATCTAGATTGGTTCGGGAATTTTCTGGGCTCGTTTCGGTATTTAATTTAGCAATTATAGCCTAGGTTAGAATTTTTGGTATTTAAAGATTTACTTAATTAGTTTTGGTAATTAATTAATTATTAAACATTTTACGAAAATTAGACCGGGATAGTCGGTAACCGGAATTTCGTACTGATTGCAATGGTGTGTTCAGTTTATACAATTGGATGTTAATTTTTGCAAATTGAGTGCCGATTGAATTTTTGGTAATTTATTCCAAAAATTATGAATTTCAATATTTATTCAGAAAATTCCGGGTGTCGGATTTTAACACCGAAAATGGTTTTATATACTATATAAAACAGTGGGATTTTAAATTGGAATATATCAATTTTTTTGGGTTGAGTTGACCGTGTACCCACACACGACTATTTTACCGTGTATTTCTAATACAAAGAAAATAGGCCGAGTTCACCATTTTAATTGAGGTATTTGGGTGCAATGCACGGTGTCCTGGGCCGAGATTGTATGGTCGTGTGTTGGTTAAGAGAACCCGTCCCGGCCCTATAATCAGGACCTCTATGCCGGGGTAAAGTTGAGTGTGGAGTTCCAGTTAATTGAGCTTGGTTGTTGCTCATGCTTTTGTGCTGTCTGTGATATGAATTATGCTGACTTGCAGGGTGGATCTGAGATGAGGTAAGTCTTTGTGGTTGTGTGATTATGTGGTTAGGACGCCTCTGGGCGTATTACCCTCCTAATCGGGGTTTAGAGCGTCAACTCGCTGAGATTTATATCTCACCCCGTCATAGGCTTAAATTTTCAGGGCCGTAGAATTGAGGGTCTGGAGCCGAGCTGAGGTGATCTGAAGAGTAGGTCAGATAGGATAGCATCTTTTTGAGAACTAGTCTTTTGAAGTCTTTTGGTTATAGACTTTTGTACATGACTCGGTATGTTTATAAAAGCATGTTTTGTTTGTGAATATGTTGTCCTGCTTTTCTATTCCGAGACGGTTACTGTCAGGGGATTTATTATTCGCTTCCACATGTGCAATAAAAAGAAAGGGGTCAGCGACTCGTTCTGGGAAGTTGCTATTTTTATCGACCACCAAGGATTGGGCACGCGCTCGAGGATCGGGCGTGACATCCCCGTTTAGTGGTATCAGAGCTAGGTTGGTAGTTGGAGTGATAAGGTGCGATGGGTTCTTGGGATAGTTAGTAGAAATGACCTCTATTTTATGCTGATGCATGTGAGTGATGGCTGTTTGGTAATTGTTTGTAGGGATCACTCGGTTTCTAATTATGTATGGAATTGGGAACAGATTTTGTAGAGAGTCTACAGCATGAGTGATTAGGAGTAGAGAACGCCTAGAAAGAGGTCGATAGGACTTGTTACTCGGGCTAGGACACCGACCAGAGTCGGTGCCCAGGGTGCCTAGGGTAAAGTGCCGGCTCAGGCTAGCGCGAGTGGAGTAGCACCACCTCCAGTTGGTGCTAGTGTAGTAGCCCCTGGTGATCCGAGAGTGGACGGGATCATGCAAGTGCTAGAGACGATGGGAAATCGAATGGACCAGCAAGCTCAAAATCAAGCTACCGCCGCCACTACTTTAGCCACCGTTACAGTCGTCGCTACCGCAGCCGCCAATGCCGCCGCTGATGCTGCAGCTGCTGCCGCAGCCGTTGCCACACCTGCTGCTGTATCTACTGAGGTTCCACCTAGGGACATAGTTGCTGGGAGACCAATGCATAAACTGGTGGAACAATTTCTGAAGTTAAACCCACCTAAGTTCACTGGTAAAGGAGATCTGAGGCTGCAGCCCTCTGGATCCAAGAATTGGAAAATGCTTTTACACTGCTAATGTGCACCGAGACAGAGAAGGTTGTCCTTGCAATCTATCAATTGAAGGGAATTGCAAGCACATGGTGGAGAGCCACCAAAGGGATAGTGTTTCCGGAAGGTGTGGTTCCGGAGTGGAACGCCTTTGTCGAAATCTTCAACGGTAAATACTTTTCTGACAGTGCAAGGGAGCTGAAGATGGCTGAATTTCAGCGCCTTCACCAAGGTGCAATGACTGTGGATCAATATGAAGCGAAGTTCGCTAAACTATCACAGTATGCTCCTAGATTGGTGGAGGATCCGGTAGATCGAGCTCGAAGGTTCAAAGATGGGCTCAGACAGGAGTTAAGGAGTCCTCTAGTGCCAATCATTTTGAAAGATTACAACGACCTGTATGCACGGGCCCAACTGATAGAGAGAGACCTGAATGAACAAGCTGCTGTATCTAGGTCGCGGTTTGGTTCAAACGGAGATGGGAATAAGTTTGGGAAAAGACCTATGACTGGAGGAAGGTACCCTGTTCCGCTTGACGGAAAGGGTGGAATAGGAAAATCAGCGCCAAGACAGAATGGTGCATGTCGTTTCTGCGGAAGACGACATGGATCAGCCCCGTGTCATTCTAGGCCGGGTGCTTGTTTTGAGTGTGGCCAGCAAGGTCACATGGCCAGGAATTGTCCTAGGAGACAATTAGGACTGTCGCAGTTACTGCCACCGCTACCGATGAATCAAAACCGAGGACTTCCACCACCGAATGCACAACAAGGTGGATTGATCAGACCTCCAGCTCAAGGAAGGACGTACGCCATCACTAGAGGACAGGCGGAGGACTCACCCAATGTGATTACATGTACTGTTTCGCTGAACGACCACGCTGCTTATGCTTTATTTGACCCTGGAGCTACTCATTCATTTATAGCTGAGCAGTATGTTAAGTTGGTAGGATTGATTCCTGAGTTGTTAGAGTCAGCGATTAGTATATCAACACCGTTAAATGATAAGGTGTTAGCTACAATGGGTTGTCCTAGTTGCAAGTTAGCGATTGGTGAGCGAGAGGGGAAGATAGACTTGATAGTCCTAGCCATGTATGATTTCGATGTAATAATTGGAATGGACTGGCTCACCAAGCAATGAGCTAAGATGGACTGTTATCGCAAAACGATTCAGTTTAACTCGGTAGAGGGTGAGAGCTTTGAGTTTATTGGAAGTCGAGGAGGACCCTCGATTACCCTAATCTCATCGCTTGAGGCAACCCGTTTGTTAGACGGGGGTTGTCAAGGTTACCTGGTGACTGTCGTGGATACGACAGTTGAGGAGCTGAAGATAAACGACATCGCTATGATCCAAGAGTTTCCAAACGTATTTCCAAAGGAATTGCCAAGTCTGCCGTCAGAAAGAGAAATAGAGTTTGTGATTGAGTTAGCCTCTGGGACAGAGCCAATTTCTAAGACTCCTTACTGGATGGCTTTATCAGAATTAAAAGAACTGAAGGTGCAGATGCAGGAGTTATTGGATAAGGGATTCATACGCCCCAGTGCATCATCTTGGGGAGCATCAGTTCTGTTCATAAAGAAGAAAGATGGTTCGTTGTGCCTATGCATCGACTATCGTCAACTCAATCAGGCGTCGATATTTTCTAAAATCGACTTGAGGACGAGATATCATCAGTTGAGGATCAGGAAAGAGGACATTCCAAAGTCAGCATTTCGTACTCGATACAGCCATTATGAATTCACTATAATGCCGTTTGGTTTAACGAACGCCCCAGCTGCTTTCATGGATTTAATGAACCAAGTGTTCAAGAAATACCTAAATCAGTTCGTGATCGTGTTCATCAATGATATTCTGCTATATTCGAGGAGTGTTGAGGAGCACGAGAGACATCTGAGGATGGTACTCCAGACTCTAAAGGTTCATGAACTGTATGCTAAGTTTAGCAAGTGCGAGTTTTGGTTGACTCGTGTTGCTTTCCTAGATTACGTGATTTCAGGAGAAGGAATCTCCGTGGACCCGACCAAGATAGAAGTAGTGACCAACTAGCCAAGACCGACATCAGTGACATAGATTAGAAGCTTTCTGGGTTTAGCAGGGTACTACAGACGGTTTGTGGAGCGATTTTCAGCATTAGCTTCGTCTTTGACTCGACTATTGAAGAAGGAAGAGAAGTTTGTGTGGACAGACAAGTGCGAGTGTAGTTTCCAAGAGCTTAAGAAGAAGCTGACTACCACACATGTGCTAACTATTCCATCTGGTCCTAGAGGATTTGAGATCTATAGTGATGCGTCATTTGGAGGACTGGGTTACGTGCTGATGCAACATGGCAGGGTCGTTGCATACACGTCCCGTCAGTTGAGACCTCATGAACTGAATTACCCGACGCATGACTTAGAACTCGTATCGATTTTTTTCGCTTTGAAGATTTGGAGACATTACTTGTGTGGAGAAAGATTTCAAATCTTCACTAACCATCAAAGTCTCAAGCATCTATTCTCTAAAAAGGAGTTGAATATGAGACAGTGTCGCTGGATGGAACTTCTGAAGGACTATGATTGTGATATTCTGTATCACCCTGGAAAGGCGAATAAAGTTGCAGATGCACTGAGTCGGAAGTCTTCAGTTGCGCATATACTGGTTAAGGAGTGGAATTTACTCGAGAGAGCTCGAGATTCGGTTTTCAAGTTTGAGGTAAGCCACCTTTCGAATCTTATGGCCACCCTCAGAATTGAGCCGAAAGTGCATATCAGAATCAAGACGCTTCAGCCGACAGATCTGGATGTTCAGAAAATCCTGTAAGAGGATACCGATAAGAGGAAGGCTGACTTTTAGATTTCTAAGGAGGGAACACTGAGGTTCCGAGGACGATTGTGTGTACCTAACGATGCAGAGCTTAAGGAAGAGATCTTGTTAGAAGCTCATCGTAGCAGTTACAGCATTCATCTTGGTAGTATAAAAATGTATCAGAATCTGCGTCAACATTACTGGTGGTCTGGTATGAAGGCGGATATTGCCAAGTATGTCTCCAAGTGTCTGACATGTCAACAAGTGCAGACACAGCATTGTAAACTGGGAGGACTTTTGCAACCTCTCGAGATTCCCGAGTGGAAATGGGAATGTATCACAATCGACTTTGTGACAAGCTTACCAAGGAGTCAGAGAGGTAATGATTCCATTTGGGTAGTGGTCGACAGAATGACGAAGTCGGCTCACTTCATTGCAGTACGAAAGGACCTTGATTTGGACAGGCACGCAGAGCTATACGTGCGTCAGATAGTTCGTCTGCATGGAGTGCCGGTGTCGATTACTTCAGACCGAGACCCGAAATTTACAGCTGCCGTTTAGAAAAGCTTGCAAAGTGCTTTAGGAACGAAGCTGCAGTATAGTACGGCATATCATCCTCAAACGGATGGCCAATCTGAAAGGACAATTCAAACCTCGAAGACATGCTGCGAGCTTGCGTGTTGGATTTTAAAGAAAACTGGGAGGAACAGCTTCACCTTGTCGAGTTCGCCTACAACAACAGCTATCAGCAGAGTATTCATATGGCTCCTTTTGAAGCGTTGTATGGCAGAGCGTGCAGAACGCCAGTGTGTTGGGATGAAGTCGGGGAACGAAAAATCACAGGCCCATAGTTAGTCCAGCAGTCAGTGGATGCAATTGCCGTCATCAGAGACAGATTAAAGACCGCTCAGAACCACCAGAAAAGCTACGACGATAAGCATCGAAGACCATTGGAATTCCAAGTTAGTGATCACGTCTTTCTGAAGGTGTCACCAATGAGGGGTACTTCGCGGTTTGGTAAGAAGGGAAAGCTGAGTCCGAGGTACGTAGGTCCATTTGAGATTCTAGAGAGAATCAGGATCCTAGCGTATCGCTTTGTATTACCGCCGAAGCAGGCGTAAGTGCATGACATCTTTCACGTGTCGATGTTGAGGAAGTATGAGTCTGACCCGACCCACGTGCTTAATTTTGAGGAATTGGACATGGACGACAGAGTGTCGTACGTTGAAAGCCCAATTTAGATTGTGGATCACAAGGAGCAGGTCCTGCACACCAAGACCATCTCATTGGTCAAAGTGGTTTGGCAACACCACGGCACTGAAGGAACAATCTGGGAAACTGAAGATTCGATGAGACGACTGTAGCCCCACCTTTTTGTTTAAAGTTTGTAATGGTTAAATTTCGAGGACGAAATTTTTGTAAGAGGGGAAGAGTTGTAACATCCTAATTTTCAAATCTGATTTCGATGAGATGAAATGGGCTTTTCATCGACGTACCTATAGCCTTTTTTCTCTGAGTTGACCACTCACGAGTTAACTAGCCTATCAGGTGAAGCCATTAAGGAATCTAAACGCAATAGACTTGAGAATTTGACCAAGAATCGACTGCTCGACCGTGCTAATATGCAAGGGTCTTTACAGCACCGTCAAAATCGATCAGAGACCTGAGATAGGTCGATTTGATAGAAGTATGTGATTAGTGCGTTGGTGATTCTACCTAATTGCAAAATTTCTATCAAACGACACTAGACCGATTTTTCTGTCATTTTCGTACCCTGTGTCCGTATTTGAAGCCTCGAGATTTTCACGACAACCAAGAGTTGCCAATGTGTCGAAGATGTACGTTGTGGCTCGAAAATGATCGACCACGGGTCAATTGTATTAAAAATTCCTAAAAGCTACCTTGCATATTAGGATACGCTAAAATCGCGTCAAATTGAAATTAACCGCGAAATTGAACTTGATTTCAGAAATTGAAAGTTCTGTCATGTCATGATTCATTTTAGGAACATCGACTCATTCTTCGAAGAATTTTTGGAGATTCCAGGATTTTTACGGAAAATCGATCCGGACGTTTATGAAAAAAACGGAAATTAGGATTGGCCAAACTGAAGGAATTTTTGGCTTCCAAACTGAGCTACTTGGCGAAAGAGATTGTAGAAATTGTGTGGGCTTTTTCTTCAACAAATTTGGACACCCAATTGGAGAGTTAATGAGGGAGTTGAAGTCCAAATTTAGTGAAATTCGGAGCTAGGCATGGGGGGGAGGTGCAACATTTGGCATAAATGGGATAATGTGTGGATTTATCAAGCTAGAAAGAATTAGGGGACAAGCAATTAATGGAATAGCTAAGTTAGTTGACTTCTTTCCCCTTTTTCCCAAGCTTGTTGAGCACGCTGAGCCATTCCCTCCCTCTTCGCGTGTCTAGCTGCTTCCCACTTTCTCTGCCCATCGAGCAAACTCCTTCCATTCTCCATCTTTCACTCTTCTCTGCACCTACCGAAGCACTGCACCACCTTTCTCTTCCACTTACCTTATTTTGTTTAATTATTTAGCTCTTCTGCACCCCCACCGCCCACACATACACACGCTCGCCCTCTCCACTTCGTGTTCTCCCTCAAGCAGCGACCAAAGTTGCTACCATCCACCATCTCGTGTGCCCCTCCACCGAGGTCAACTCTCCCTCCTTAGCTGACTCCCAGCAGTGTTCCTCTGCCACGAAGACAAGCAGCGACTGAAGCAAATCCCTGCAATCGTCCACTTCATCTCCCTCCGCCTCTGCCATCTCAACGTCTCCCTCTCTCTTTCGTGCGGCTGCTGTCTCCACCGAAGCCACACGTCCCTGAGTCAACTTCTCTCCCTCGAAGCCCCTCGTTGACGTCCAACAGTTGTTTCCTCCGAAGCCAGCCCATCCCAAGCCCAGCTTTGGCCGTGGATTTCAAGGCTTCTCGGTTCAGCCCTGCAAGTTGCCATCTTCTGTGGCCCAGCCCACAATTCGGCCAGAATCAAGCCCAGTAGCCCGCAATGTTCCAGCCTGTGAATTTCAGCCCAATCCTGAGCCCAAGCCCGCGACCAACTTTGAGCAGATTCGGTCTTTCAGCTCGAGCAGAGAGTTGCTAGGCGTTTTCGGGCCCTCCCGAGCCTCCGTTGGTGCCGCTGAAAGTTCGAGTTTTCGGCCGCCGTCGCGTTGAACCGGTTTTCGCGTTAAACCAGTGAGTTTATGCACTAAACTCTACTTAGTAGGCTAATGACGTTTAAGGGGTGTTTAGTTTAAATTAATTAGGGATTAGGTAGTTAGTTAAATTAGATTAGTGATTTAATTAGTTAATTATGCATGTTAGATGGTTAGATTAGATTAATTAAGGCCTAGATAAGTCGTATTATTTATCTAGATTGGTTCGGGAATTTTTCAGGCCTATTTCGGTATTTAATTTAGCAATTACAGCCTAGGTTAGTATTTTTGGTATTTAAATTGATTTATTTAATTAGTTTTGGTAATTAATTAATTATTAAATATTTTCTGGAAATTAGACCGGGATAATCGGTGACCAGAATTTTGTGCTGATTGCAATAGTGTGTTCGGTTTATGCAATTAGATGTTAATTTTTGCAAATTGAGTGCCGATTGAATTTTTGGTAATTTATTCCAAAACTTATGAATTTCAATATTTATTCAGAAAATCCCGAGTGTCGAATTTTAACAACGAAAATGGTTTTATATACTATATAAAATAGTGGGATTTTAAATTGGAAGATATCAATTTTTCTAGGTCGAGTTGACCGTGTACCCACAAACGACTATTTTACTGTGTATTTCTAATACGAAGAAAATATGTCAGGTTTACCATTTTAATTGAGGTATTTGGGTGCAATGCACGGTGTCCTGGCCCAAGATTGTATGGTCGTGTGTTAGTTAAGAGAACTCGTCCCGAGCTGTTAAGCTGGACGTTACCCCTATATGGGATGCCCCTGGACAACGGATGCGGGTCGCAGTAGATTCTGGACCCATGCTCCTTCGGGAAAGCCGTCTAGAAAAGACATAGCCGTGCTCAATGGGGTGAGATGACGCCTGGCAATGCCAGAAGACCGCCAAACAGAGAGTAGGCCGTGCTATAGGTCGAGATCAAAACTAGGAACGCATGATTAATTGAGTTGAATGTGTTAAATTATGAGACAAAATTGTGTAGCACGGTATGAGACGTGTCATAACGATTTGGCCCTATAATCAGGACCTCTGTGCTAGGGTAAATTTGAGTGTGGCGTTCCAGTCGATTGAGCTTGGTTGTTGCTCATGCTTTTGTGCTGTCTGTGATATGAATTGTGCTGACCTGCAGGGTGGATCTGAGACAAGATAAGTCTTTGTGGTTGTGTGATTGTGTTATTAGGACTGTGGCATCCCAAAAAATTCAAGGCAACCTCTAGATGTATTAAGTCTATGATTAGGTAATGAAATTACCCTTGGTTTATGCTTTAGTCATTGGTTTTCTTTTAAGATCGAGTGTTATATTTTGTGTTCATGAGTTATCAAAATTAGTAATATAGGATAAGTTAATAAGAAGAATTTATTCTTGGCTATGCACCTCATAGATTTAATCCCTATAGTTTAAATGTTACAAGATTTATGGCCATATGAAATTGAGAATTTGAAATCTATAAAAGAGGGAATTAAGATGAATTATTGAAAGTTAAATTTGATTTAATCAAGCATTGGGTCTTAGGCCCAAGAGGGATGAGCCAAAGTGGGCCAAATTGGCTTGGCCCATGAGGCCCATGAAGAGGGCTGCCGTTGACCAAGGAGGGGGAGAAGCCGGCCCATGAGAGGCCCATTACTTTGCATGAAGAAAGCCACTTGTCCCTCCTAGCTGCCAAGTGTTCCCCATGCAAAATCAATGATTGTTCATCATTGAGGAGGGGAAATTTGAGGCAACCGGTTGATGATGAAGGGGGTGTGTCGTCCGAAGAAGAGAGGGAGAGAGAGAAAGCTACCGAGAAAGAGAGAAATCGAGAGAGAAAGGGGGAGTGAGCGTGCGGAAGAAGAGAGGAAAGGAGGAGAGCTGTCCGTCGTTCGCCGTCCGTGTGCTTGCTGTTTGCTTGGTTTAAAGGCAAGTTGGGATCTATATTCTGCTCTTGCATGTTGTATCTAGTATGTGTGTTTGAATGGTGATGAATCTCGGACGTTTAGGGTGTGAGAAACCGAAGCTTGAGTGTGTTGTTTTTGAAATAGCATTCTGTTTTCGAGTATACCGCCTGACCCAGAATGTTGTAGAGGCTTACATGCGGGTTTTGAGTCGGATTTTGGCTTCGACTTCTTCATGAAAGTTGTAGATAACATCTTAAAGTATAACATACTAAAATTTGAGACAAAATGGCTGAGTTTTAAGGGGTGAAACCCTTCCTCTACGAAAACGCTAGATCTGAAACTGTTTTGTCGACCTTTTGGTGGTTTTGTGTGTTGCATGTCACTTTTTACTAAGAATTTCACTTCGACTTCTTCACGAAAGTTGTAGAGAACATCCTGAAGACTAACATAATAAAATTTGAAGTAAAACGAACAAGTTTAGCCTAGTGAAACGATTTTTCCTTTGAAGACGATAGATCTGGAAGTATTGTACTGGACTCCAGTGACTGCGTGGACTATAAAGTGACTTTCCTTTGAAAATATCACCTTGATTTCTTAATTAAAGTTGTAAAGGACATCTTGAGGATTAACATATCAAAAATTTAGAGAAAACCAACGAGAATAGATAGGTGAATTTGTGGTTTTTCGGAAGGTGTTGAATCTGGGAATTTTCGGTATTGAAACCGAAGCTTCAACTGTTTATATTAAATTATCCAGAATGAATTTGACTTTGGTTTCTTCATGAAAAACCTACCTTAGCATCTTTACTACAACATAGTCGAATTTCATGAATTTTGAAGGTTATTAGGGTATTTAATCGGAAATATTTCTAAAGCCCTATAATCTGACGCGTTTGGACTTAATCAGTTTCAATGCATGGGTCATATCATTTTATATGAAGCTCTTTTGGCAAATTGTTCTTCATGAAATATCTGCCATTATATCTTGACTATCACGTGTTCAAATTTCATAATTGTTAGAGACCATTTGGGTATTTAATGGAAATATTTTCTAAAACTGTGCAGGCTGGATTGTGCGAATTTCGAATGCTGAAGTTTATGATTGTTTCTGTTTTGGATGAGCCCTATTGATTATATTGATTGAGGTGATTGAGTCTTGCTGAGCATGTGATGAAAATTGGCATTGTATATAGAATCAAATGCTGAATTTGACTTTGTTGTCATACATCATGTGCCATGTTAATTGTGAGCTATATATTGGCAAATATGAATTGTGATGAATGAGGAAACTGTTGGAGGTGAGTTGATAATGCCCTGGGAGTGTTAGGATGCCCGGAATGGTTGGGTGCCGGATGCCTGGTTGTATTGAGATACATGCCCGGATGTCCTCGGGAGTTTCGAGATGCCCGGAATGGTTGGGTGCCAGAAGCCTCGGAGGTTTGTGCCCGGGGAATGCCTCGTGATGCTAGTTGGGATGCGAGATGCCTGGAATGTGGGGGTGCCGGATGCCCGGTGGTGAGTGCCGGAGGTTTTCTCGCGATGCCTGGATTGGGGTGCGAGTGATAAAATGTGGGATGAAATTACTAATCCCGAGCAAGAAAGAGGTGGTGATCAAATTGAAAGATAAAAGTGGAAATTGAATTATGCACATATGGTATGATTGCATATGCATGGCTATGATATGATGATGATGAGTGCATGGTTGTGTGTTCACCTATGGCATGATGGTACATGTATGATATGATGGTGATTAGGGGTGAGCGGTTCCAGGTTCCAGTTCGGTTCTTTCTGGAACCTGGAACCTACCCTCAGGTACAGGTTCCAAAAAATTTGGAACCTGGAACCTACCCGTCAAAACCAAGAACCTGGAACCTACCTCACCACGGGTTCCGGGGTCGGTTCTGGTTCCAACAGGTTTTTTTTTTTTTTTTTTCATTTTCAGATTTGAAATATAACGTACGCGCATAAAAGAAATGTGGAGTAGTTTGAAGCAAGAATGATACCAAAATGAACCCATCAAATTGAGAATACATCAATTAAAAAGGGTATTTATTATGCAGAATGAAACCTTGGCATTATAAGCTGCTGCTTTGATGCCGAAGTCACACAAGAATTTGGCAATTGTCAAAGTTTCTTTCCTCGTAGGGACGTAAATAATAGTAGGTCCATGATCTAATGGCTCTTGCTGAAGCTTCAGCCTTTCCTCCAGTTCCATTGGTGAATCGACATCTCAAAAGAACCGCATACCTCCGGCTTAAATTAGGAGATTCTCCACGTAATTCTCCACAGGGAACTACAAGGGCCAATTGAATAGCACATCAAATTACAGGATGAATAAGTTCTAGCACAGTTTTCGGACAATTTCCATTTTATGAGTAAGTTTTCATAAAGTCCCTTGCTCCACATCCTACAAGCATATATAAACAGCAATGGTAGAAACATCATGCCATAATCAGAATTCTGAAGATATTCCTCTTTAATAAGAAGTTATACCATCCCAATCATCCACACCCTGGAAGGTGTCCGTTTCATCTTCTAAGTATTCAGGTCTAAGATGGTTAATCACCTGCCAGACAAATTAGGTAGTGCACAGAGAAAGATCGGATCAGAAGAAAAGGGTGCCCTTATTCATTACTATCAATATTCTGCATACATTAAAGAATTACACAGAGTGACCAGCATGCGGTTTTGGTGCTGCAACCTGTGCTGATGCAAAACTAAAATAGAATCATGTATCCCCTTCATTGTTCAAGTTCATCTTGCCAATGACAAAAGAAACTTCAAGAATAGATAGAAGGCTTTAACGAGAGGAAGCTAACTTCGGGGTGTTCATTGGGATCAAAAACCATGTTGTGGCAAGTAGGGTTGCAGGGATAAGCGCAATCAATCCAGCATTTACAAGATTTCATTCAAAACCCATAACAACCAAGTCATTTATGTAACCTTTAACCTGGACAAGCAATGGCATTTCCAATCATGATGAATCTGATAATACTTATATCATTGTAGATATTCCAAGATCTGTCCATTTACCTTCATCATATCATTCAATATGAGATGGGAGAGCACAAGAACAGCATTCTTCCTAACAGATAGAGAAGTATCCCATAATCGCTCTCTCTAGCAGTGAAAATGTGTTCTGTCTCTGCAAGATCAGCGGGAGTTTAGTGGTTGCGAAGGATGTAGATCATAAATAGAGTGTGCATATAATAATATAGACATTTACCATGTTATGCAGGAGCGACATTCGACAGCGAGATCAAAATGCGGAGTAAAGTTGAAACATGTTTGAATAAAAGATTCGAAACACAGCACCAGAATGTTCTAATTTACTTCAAAGCAAAACATCAATTTGGTCCTTGATTTCTTCAGCTTCAAATCTACACTAGCCAGCCACTTTCAACATGGTGAATATTCACTCCAAAACTAATCAGTATTTCCATGAGGTTACGAGTTGTTCACCCACCATTTCCGCTTCCCCATTGGGAAGAGTTTCAGCAAAACGAGTTTCATGAATGATCCTCTAACATCAAAATCACGCCATAAATATACTTCCCGAGCTATGAAAACAATAAAAGAAAAAGATATGATGTTCGACTTCATGTGAAATTAGTACAAATGAAATTCACAGCATTTGATGGTATTACCCCGAAATCATACCCTTGGAGAGAAGGTCCAGAAATCCAATTTCACCGGGCGAGCGGCGTCCGGCGCTGAGCAGTGAGCAGGGATGTCGGTCGCTGGTCTTCGGGGCAACAGCGTCAGGCGTCGCGACTGCTGGTGTCGGGTCGTCGGAGCAGAGGCGGAGACAGCAGCAGCGGCGTCGTGGGTCAGAATCGGAGACCTAGTGACCAGAGGCGGTGGGTCGCGAGCGGAGACAGTAGAATCGGCGTCGTTGGGGCTTCTGGCGCGAGCAGCGGCGGTGGGTCCGCTCGTCGCGAGCGGAGATAGCAAAATCGGCGTCGTCGGGGCTTCTGCTTGTCGAGGCTTCTGGCACGAGCAGAGGCGGTGGGTCGCGAGCGGAGACGAGCTCGGCTCAGATCTGCCTGCATCGGGTAGTCGGCGACGGGCGTCGAGCGGCGAGGGTTCGCGTGAGCGACGTCGGCGACGGGCGTCCGGCGGTGGTGGCCTTGAGGGCGAGCGGCGTCCGGCGAGACTCTGAAAAACTGAAAGTGAAAGGAGTCTCGGGAGTCTCGGGGGAGGGGGTTCCTTTTGGAACCCTAACCGGTTCCGAAACCGGTTCCGCGACCGGTTCCGGTTCCGCTTGGAACCGGAACCCGAACCGGGATCGCCGGTTCCTGGAAAAATGGAACCGGGAACCGGAACCAGTCCTTTAAGAACTGGGAACCGCGCTCACCCCTAATGGTGATGAGTACATGAGGATGTATGTACATATGATATGATGACATATGCATGGCTTCAAGGTAAGTTATGCTTGTATGCATGAATGACATGTACTATGCTATGATGTGGTGATTGTATTGTGTGATGCATTGAGTGGTTTATGGGATCTTTTACCTGCTGAGTGGCTGTACTCACCCCTCTGGGGACCAACATTTCATATTAGAGAGATGCCGCTCCCTACTGTCACACGGGGTAGTTTCTATGGCCTCCCATCTGACATGGAGGTAGAGTGTTCGGAGGTAGATTCCACTATCATCCCTGGTCTGACGTTTGTGCGAGTTCACGTGCTGGTTATGTACGATGTGGGCCTGGCTGGGGGCCCGATCATTCAGGAGTTTTTGTCGGTACACGTCCGCCGAGATGGAGTGATTCGGGGGATGTTACCGCCACCACCGCCCGACGCGCCAGGATGGGTGTGATGGCCACGTGAGGAGTAGAGAGCTGACGTTTTTTGATAGTAGCCGACACTTGTAGATGGGGGATGATACACGTTCGATATAGGGGTCGAGATACCTTTTGGGTTATGGCCAAGCGTAGATAAGAGTCTTGGCTTTTCTTTTGGATGTACCGACCTAAGAAACCCATCATGAATATATGTAAATAAAAAGTGGTTCGGCCTCATCTTTTCATATGATGTGTAGTTGGTGTGTATTGTATCATGATCGTTGGAGGGAGAATTGGTAAGACTTGATTATGCTTCCGCAAATAAGTTGCGCTGGGACCGTTTTAAAAAAAAATAAAAAAAATAAAAAAAAATACCTATGAATTGCGATGCTTCTTCTAAGAGATGTAACTAGTGGAGCGATAGGTACCTGTGGCGACCTAAGGTGTTTCGGGGTGCCACAAGGACGCCTCTGGACATATTACCCTCCTAATCGGGGTTTATAGCGTGAACTCGCTGAGATTTATATCTCACCCCGTCGTGAGCTTAAATTTTCAGGGCCGTAGAATGGAGGGTTTGGAGTCAAGCTGAGGTGATCTGAAGAGTAGGTCAGATAGTTTAGCCTCTTTTTGAGAACTAATCTTTTGAAGTCTTTTGGTTATAGACTTTTGTACATGACTCAGTATGTTTATAAAAACATGTTTTGTTGGTGAATATGTTGTCCTGCTTTTTTATCCCGAGATGGTTACTATCAGGGGATTTATTATTCATTTCCGCATGTGCAATAAAAAGAAAGAGGTCGGCGACTCATCTTGGGAAGTCGCAATTTTTATCGACCACCGAGGGATGGGCACGCACTCGAGGATCGAGGCGTGACAGAGCAAAGTTTCTGATATGATATCACCGGGTGGTTAATTGCAGGAGAGCTTTTCTTACCACCGTTCTAACACTTTCTGAGCAAGCAAATGATAGAGGCTTAAAGTATAGCTGATATAGTTGGCACAATAATGTATAGTAACCGGAGCCGCTTGTCCCTTGAATGTTGCCACTAGTTTAGCGAATCTTCCATTTCCAAAATGGGCTCTTTAATGGTTGACTTGGGAGATTTGATAAATGGGCTGATTTTCCTGTTGTCTTATCCTTATTATTTGGATTGCGGATATATGTAATCAAGCAGCAACGTGGGTTTCACTTAAAGTTTAGCAACATTGTGGTTTGAAAGCATGTGCTATTACATGAGATCTTTAGGCTTAAGGCAGTCTTATATTTTCTAGAAGTGGATGAGGTTGGAAGAAAGGTTATGAACTGTTGAACGTAAACAAAAAATTGTAGGCAAACAGCTCAACCATCGTATGCTCATCTGACTTATGTCAACATAAAATTCAGTCCACTGAAGCACAATATCAGCAAAAATGTTTTGTTTAATCCATTGCTTTTTCGATTTTGTGACTTTACCTGGCTTCACTGAATATTAGTGTGGAAACATTGGAAAATCTCATTTTATTTCCTTGAAATTTTTAATATGCTAGTCAACAAGGTGGCATTCAGCATTGTGCATTATATTTTTAGGATTTTGTAACAACACATTGCTATAACTATGAGTAGGGGTGAGCATGGTCTGAATGAGCAGTTTTCCATCTTGGAATCGAAAACCACCCACTAAGAACTGGTTCCAAAAAATTGGAATTGAGAATTACTTGTTGGTTCCATAGATCCACCTAGGAACCGGACCATTAGTCCGGTCCGGTTCTTGGGTGGGTTCATGGAACTGGCCCCAACAAGCTTCGCGCACTCAGTGCAACATTTTCCCGCAAGCCAAAGTAAAGAAAAAATAAAGAACTTCCCCATTCTTGATTGTAGGATTAGTGAAAAGATTAGACTCATATTGAAAGTTGAGAGTCAATGCCGTAAGTCGATAGACGTCAAGCTTAAGAGTCAAGGTTGTGAGTGAGAGATAGAGAGATAACTTAGACAATGTGAGAATAAGACGAGACAATCACTTAGTCAATGGATGTTGGGTGTTGAGTTTCATGGATTTTAGGGTTTTCATTTTTCTTAAACTTTTTTTTTTTGGTTGGAAATTCTTATCTAAAATTAAATATCTATACATATATTACCGGTTTGGTCCGGATAGGCGGTTCCACACTTGGAATGAAGAACTGGACAGTTGCCCACCTGTTCTAATAAATTAGAACCAGGAATTGGATCGTTTCACTTGGGAACTGCCGGTTTTGGTTGGTCCGGTCCAATTCCGAGCGGTTCCTGGTTCCTATGCTCATCCCTACCATGAAGATTCCATGTACCAGCAATTATATGGTCTTATACTTGACTGTCTTTATTTGTTGGGAGGATGTCGAGGACTACAGTTTACATGTTGCATAGTTCTTTTTTGTTTGATTGTAGAGGAAAATTGATATAGGACACTAAGGTTGTCATGTTGCTCGACTTTGTGCCTCCAATTGATGCTTATGTCAGTTTGAAATAGGACACTTCGAGGTTGTAATGTTGCCTGACTTTGTGCCATAGATTGATGCTTATGTCAGTATTTTGACAAGAACAACTCAAAATTCTGTCAATGGGACATTGCACAGTTTCCTCACGAAAGAGAATGCCTTGACTCGCTGAAACTTTAATTAAAATTCTCGAGCAGTGTCATCAAGTTGTACCCGAAACCTTGATAGACCTTTATATATTGTCATATCTTGATTTTCATTTGTAGCTTGATGAGTTGAGAGGCACATCATATTACTTTTGGGGGGACTCGGTTCATGTAAGGCACATCATTAAAACTATAAATTTTGTGGCCAATTGCAAGATTTTTACCTTTTATTAGTTGCTGAAGCGCATTATAATTCGATACCAAGTTGGTGAAATGTGTTCTTGCAGAAATTACTTATCCTTAAATGATGGTATGTATTGTTTGAAACAATTTGGCTTTTCTTTTAAGTTCGCTCATTGAACGAGTGAAGAGAAAAAAAGAACGAAACAAACGGAGGCAATGACACTGAATTGTGCCTTAGTTGAGAATTTGTTTCTCTATATTTTGCATTAGGCATTTAGTATTTGTTGTCTTCTTCATTTCTTATTTGTAAGATGGCCTTAGTTGAGCAAAGAGTTTTTCTTCGGTTGAGCAAAGATTGATTGTTTGCTTTTGAGACGAAAATGTTGATCGTTTGTTTTTGCTTTATTTCTTCCCCTTGTGGTTTTTGTAAGAAAGTTCGTTTTTCTCTGGACAATGTTGATTTTTTTTTTTTGTCGATTCTACTCTACTCATATTCTAACTCTCACTTTCAGACTTTTGTCCCGCCTCATTGCAGGACGTAGGAGTCTAAGCTCACACCTGAAACTAAATCATCTCCACCTCAATCTCTTGAGAATGTGGGGATTCGAACCCTCCACCCTCCTTCCCATGTGAGAAAGGTGGCCACTGGGGTAAACCCAAGTGGTTACACATTAACAATGATGAGTTAATTTGTACTTAAATTTGTTGACGGATTGGACCAAGTTTGGGATTCTTATGGGATGTGGCAAGTTCCTTGTCCTACATTCATTTTGGAATTTAAGGTATTTGGAGATGTGTGATGCATAGATCCATAAGAATACATTTGATCATCTGGATTTCTAATCAAGATAGGACTAGATAAGATAGGATATGAAATCTAGGGATTTTGTTATATCCCATCTACCGTTTGATAATTGTAGCGATAAAGTCTTATATATTCACATCATATCATGTACATCATTTGGTATAAACAGTATATCAATAAAATGAATCAAAAAATTTCCAAACGAAAATGATAAAAATCTCTTGTGATAATCTTGCATACTTTATTTTTATTTGCTTTTTTAATTTTATTTTTCTCTTTTTTTAATTAATTTCTTTTTTATTTCTTTCTTCCCCTTCCATCATTTTCTTTTAAAATTTTATTAAATAGTAAACTGTGCTAATATACTTAAAATATGCAATAAATATAAATATATATTTATAGTTATATATTGAATTTATATTATAAAGTAGAATTAAATCTGAACATATAAATAAAATAAGATTAAATTAAAATAATTAAATTTTTACTTTTTGTTATTTTGAATTTCTTATATTAGAATTCAAATATTATTTATATAAAATATAATTTTAATTTTGTTAATTTAAGAAGTTCATTATTCGAGAAAAATAATTTTCCTATTATGGATGTCGAAATCGTAACTACCTTCATCCCACTTTCCCATGAAATAATTTTATCCGATCTATATTCTCATTATATTCAACTTTATTCTGTCTTGAGCAGGTACCAAACGTAAGATAAAATAAATTTTATCATATCTTGAATTTTATCTTGACTATCAAATGCAATTGTGAAAAAAATGTTTAACTTAACCTCTGCACAAAATACCCAAAAAAAAAAAAAATTTGCAACCCAACCCTATCGCTTAGGCTATATGCCATTTGGGTCTCAAGTCGAGTCAAGCACATTGTAGCGTTTCGGTTTGGGCCAGATATCAACCGAACGGTTGACACCCTAACTAGGACCATCCAATATTAAGCAGACCTCTCTTAAGAATATCTGACATGGGGCACATATTTGCACACAAAGTGATAAAGGGTCAAGAAGAAGGGCCGTTTGCACACTTTATACCAAGAGATTTTTATGCAACTCATCATGTGGGCGGGGCATCTAGGAGGCACCAAGTCCGCCACGAACAAATGTCTTCAATGCAGTTGACTTCTTAATTGTCACATGATGTGATGCTTACTGTTAATGTAGATAACGGATTTTTTAGTTTTCAAAACTCAAAAAAATGTGGTATGAAAGGGCAACATAGGGACGCTCACCCTTCTACATGCATAATCGAACCGACGAACCTATAAATTTGATTTTTGTAACTCACTTGACCTATGGTTATTATTTGATTTGCCCATGACATCAGAATTTAGGCATTTAGATCATTATAGCTCATCTCAACCTATGAAAGGGAAGACCCTAAGCCATAAACTATGGGACTGATTTTTTAGAAACTGCATTTAGCTTATCATTTTCATCTTTTACTCTTGAAACTGAAAAGCCAGGTTGCGTACATGACCCAACATCAATTAAATAGTAGTGAAAGAAGAATGACACAAGGCAACGGTTCATAGCTCGAAGATTGAAGTGACCATGAGCAACCATCACTTAGTAGATCTTTTGAGAAGGATAATGTGAAGTTCAAGATGAATTGATGTTTGGATATCCCATTGTTGTAATACTACTTGAATGAAACTTTTCTTGTAAATAAGTGATGACTTCAAGTCATTCTACTTGTATTTCAAGTAAAAAAAAAATGATAATAATTTTTTACTCATATTCATATTGTAAAACATTTTTTTCTTGCCGATCAAAACAAAAAATGCCCTTAATCTATATATTTAAGTCAAAATTGGGTTTTATCTCACTTTTTGACTTCCCATTTAGCCGTCAGTTACGTATTACTTTAATATTTTAGTGTAATTTAACTTGAAAGAGAACAATGAAAAACAGGCCAAAAAAAGAGATAATAGACAAAAGAAAATGTCTATTATATTTCATCGTTTCTATAGTGCGACAACTAGTTTCATCCTTCTCTTAATTTTTTTCCTTTATAATTTTGAATAAATGTTTGTTTTAATCAATGAAATAATAAGAAGATATTATTTGATGTTTGCTTTTTGGAAAAGAATTATAACAATTAAAAACATGACTTTGAATATTTTATCACTCCATGCAATTAAAATTATAGTCTTGTTACTATCGATTATGAGAACTTTTTTTTTTTTTTGAAGGCCAAGCTACCGTCTATTCCATTTAGTTTGATTTCGCTTTCATGCAAGTATTCTCTTGACTTTTGGGGCTATCATTCCAGCGATAATTTCAATATGGAAAAATCAAAATAATCTTTTTTTGGATCAAAATAAATTATCAGTATTTTTTTGTGAAAATAAAGGAAATGTTTAAAATAGAAGAGGGGTTGAAATTGGCCAAACACGTGCTGGGCCCGGGCTTGGCATGCGGGCCGGAAAGGCCAAGCCTGCCCAGCTTGACACGCAAGTCTCATGGGCTGTGCCTGACGTGACACGAGAAGGCTTCGAGCTTCCAAAGCCTAAGCAGATGCCAATGATCAGTTGAAAACGATATATTCTTCAGGTTTATCTTGGTTTGAAGGAAACAATGTCCGTCACTGGCAAATCAACCAACTCGCAAGACAATGTTTCTACTTGGAGAACATGGCACAGGTGTTATGCCTTTCGTAGTTAGACACGAGTGTGACCCAGAAAGCTCAAAAGAAGTTCAGGAACTTATTGGAGATGGCTATACACAATGCCATGGAAACAAAATGACCGTGTACAAATTAAGATGATACTATGCCCAAATTCTACATATTGCTCTCCACCTTATTTTCTTGTCAAGAAAGCAACAGCTTGATCTTGTTGAGCTTAACCACAACAATTTCCATGTCCATTCTTTCCTTAGGCAAGGCCTTTGAACATTCTTGTCCTAACTCTAGGATTGATAAGACTATGCTCTCAAGCTCCGAAAGCGTCAAATCTTCATGATTCATGCTAAGGAGTTCGCTATCCACGATGTCAAGCACTCTATTTAGAATCGCTGCACCTACCCATCCCCTCAAGGTCATATTTGCATCAAACATTACACCGGTTGGCTTCTTCCTAGTAATCACTTCCAACAACAATATGCCAAAGCTGTAGACATCTCCTTTTGTTGAGACTTTTCCTTCTAAACCGTACTCTGCAAGCGTCATAGTTTGTGAAATAAAAACATCAGCCATTGATCTTTTTCTTTTTGGGACATAAGTGATAAGATCAAGAGGCAAGTGTTAATATATTTCTATTATATTATACCATTATAATCATAATCAAGGGATTGAATTAGCTAAAATTCAACAAATGTACCTGAAGCAATGTAACCAATAGTGCCGAGAGTTCGAGTATGTGTTTCAACCTTGTTCTCAGCCAAAATCTTCGCGATTCCAAAGTCGCAGACTTGTGCAACTAGGTCCTCGTTTAGAAGAACATTGCTAGGCTTCAAATCACAATGCACAATGGGTTCCAATTGGCCATGGTGGAGATAATCGAGCGCCGTTGCGACGTCGACCATTATCTTCACTCGCTGATGGATACCCAAGTTGTAGTTGTTGGAGTAAGATGAGTTCTTGAAGGCTTCACAAACTAACTGGTATGACCGATGTCATGTTATTCAAACTTACGAACAACTTTTGCAGGCTGCTGAGATTTCCAATGCAATACGGGATCGATCCGGATATCCTATTTTGCTGGAGCTGCAACTCTCCTAAACTTGTCAAGTTGCATATCTCATCAGGGATCGGTCCTTCAAGATGGTTGTTATCAAGATACAACCTTTGCAGGCTTTCTAGTCCTCCAATTGATGATGGGATGTTGCCGTCTAGATTGTTATTGCTCAAATGTAGGAAAATCAAGTTCTTCAAGAAAACCATTTCCTTGGGAATGTGACCTCTTATTTGACAATCGGAAGCATATAAAATTTGTAAGGAACTGGAGAAGTTGACAGATTTTGGTATGGAGCCGCGAAGCGGGTTGCTGTCCAGACTCAAGATCTGCAGCGATTGGCAATTTGATAAAGTAGAGAGAAAACCGAGCTCTGACCCATGAGTCTCACCTGTTAGCTGATTGTTGTCAATCTCAAATATTTCAAGGTTCTTCAAGTTGCCCAAACTCATGGGTATGGGTCCGCTGAGTTGATTGTACCCGACTCCAAAAGTAATTAGGTTCGTAAAATTCGAAAGATATTGTGGGATGTTGCCACCAAAGCGATTCCCTGCTACCAATAAATGTTCCAAATTTGGAAGGCTTTGCTCGCTACCTAGGAAAAGGTTTCCAGAGAGGGAATTGAAGTTCAAATTAATAATTTGTAGAGAAGAAACATTAAAAACCTCTTGAGGCATTTTGCCTGTTAGCAAATTTTCCCCAAAGCTCATTGTTTTCAGATTGACCAAATTGCCAATCTCACTCGGAATGTCACCTCCGATATAGTTAGATGATACGTACAGGATGCGCAAGCTTGACATGTTACCAATGGTTCGAGGAATCATGCCAGTCAGGTTGTTAACACCAAGATAGAGCTCCTGCAGCTTTTGCAAGCTGTCCATGTCTCGAGGAATGCTTCCCTGAAAACGATTGTATGACAACGACAACACGAGAAGCTCTTTGCATTGGGTTAGCGTCTTCGGTAGCAGGCGACTGAACTGGTTAACAGATAGAAGAAGCCTCTGAATGTTAGGCCAGTGGGAGCAAAAATTGGAGGGAAGACTCCCTGAGAGATCATTAAGCATCAAGTCGACCATGGTGAGTGATATATTGAAAAGTGTCAGAGGAATCGAGCCTGTGAGATTGGCCTCACCCAAATCGATGAGTTGCAATGTGGATATGTTGCCTAGGAAGCTTGGAATTTCACCTCGTAGGGGGTTGAGGCTAAGATATAGTAGTTGTAACTTAGGGAAGGCGCCAAATTCTCTCAGTATGCCACCCGTTAGCCTGTTCCCTGCGAGTGACATCACTTCGAGATTTTGGCATTGGGCTAAGTTAGGAGGAATGTTTCCTTTGAACTGGTTAAATTCAAGGACGAGTTTCTTCAGGCGATGTAAATGACTGACTTCCATCGGAATCGTGCCATAGAAACTGTTGTTGTAAACATCAAGAGAAGCTAGGAAAGAAAGATTGCCAAGCTAAGGAGAGAGTCTTCCCTGAAGACCCATGCTCGAGAGGTCTAAAGCCGTGACTCTCTGTCTACGGTTGCTGCAAACAATGCCAGTCCATTCACAGAAGTTTGCTTTGACGGTCCAATTGCCGCCTTTGATCGTGTTTGTCGGGTCAATTTCGATCGCTGATTTGAAGTGGAGGAGAGCCACTTGATCAGTGAAGTTGCTAGAACAAATGACAGGCTGAAACATCAATAGGGAAGCCAGCATCACATCAAGAAATGCTATAGCCAACATGACATCAAGAAATGCTATAAAGATGAACTTCTCCATAATGAATAGAGTATCTTTTTATTTCATCAATAGACGGTTTGCTAATTTGGACCTATTCTTAGTATTTAATATCAAAGCGAACCAAATGATGGTCTCAATTTAAATAAACAGAAAAATGTAACGAACGACTAACTACCAAACGATGCCCCCACATGGGGTCTCTCTGGAAAAACAGTAAGTGGCTATTCAGTGTGAGGGACCTGACAAACTACATGATCCACATTTCAGATATGCTCATAAGTTGAAATTTTGTTTTGAGCGTAAAAGCTCTCATATGATAATCCCAACTCATTTGCTTTTTAATTTTTAAAAGAATGCTATTCACAATACCCCACAAATTAACCCAAACCATAATCA